>OX387239.1:134630257-135230257 GCA_947561735.1 Cenchrus americanus
AGATGCTGAGCTGGACCAGCTCCCCGTTGAGCTTTGAGGCCTCGTCCTCCCGCTGCTTGACGGCCGCCTGCGCCCCCTCGAGTGTGGTGCGCTCCTGCTGGAGCCGACCCAGTGCCTCCTCCCGCGCCAAGCGCTCCCGCTCGAGCGCGGCCGGGCCTCGGCGAGAGCAGCCCGCTCTTGCTGGAGCTGGGTCTCTGCCTGCTGGCGCGCGGCTCCCTCCTGACGGAGCTGCTCTTCCTCCGCGGCGAGTGCGGCAGCCTTGCTCGCCAGGGTCGTCCTTAGCCCCTCGGCCTCCTTGGCCTTCTCCTCGGCCCGACTCTGCAAGGCTCGCGCCCCCTCGAGGGCCGCGTGGTCCTGTTGGAGCTGGCTGCGAGCGGAGGCGACCTCGGCCTCCCACGCCGCCGCGACGGTGCGCGCCCCCGCCAAGTCTTCATGCGCTCTGTGCAGCGCGTCATCCTGCTCCACCAGCACCGTCCTCACCCTCTCGACCGCGGAGACGTCCCCCACGCCCTGGGCGTCCTGCTCCGGGGGCTGGTCCAGCAGGGCCTCGGCCCGGTACAACAACCACCGGTCTGGAGACCTCAGGGCCTCGACGAGGGCGTCAAGGGCATTGTATTGCCCCGGTACCAGCTGAAATCGGTGTCGAGGCGGTCAAAGGGGTCGTATCTATCCCGGGCCCGGCGCTCCAAATCCTGCCGCCGGCGGGCAAGGCGAGAGAAGACGGGGTCAGGGAAAGCACGAACGCGGAAGAAAGCGAGAGAAATAACTACGAAACCCGACGAAAAACCACTAACCTGGAAGACGCGCCACGCGGGACCGCTGTGGATCCGCAGTGCCTCGTTCAGCGCTCGGTTGAGTGAAGCGCCGTGGTCGCGAAGCTCCTGCCACAGCTCCTGCTCAGCCTGAGCCTCGACAAAGTGAGCCGGCGGTGCGTCAGCGCGCTCCCACTCCTGCTCCGAGTGTGCCGCGGGGCCGCCCAACGCTGGAAGGGCGGCGCGCGACGACGAGGCCTTGGCACCGTCGGTCGGGCACCCCGGCGCCGCGTCGCCGTCATCCCTTACCACGAGCGCCCCCGTCGGGGGCTTGGGGGCGACGCGAGCGAGGCTCACCCACCGGTCCCCGGCCGGGCGGTGGGACATCCTCGTCCGGGATCTCCACCACCGCCGCCCGACCGACGTCGATTGGGGCCGGCGCCGGTGGAACCAACGGCGCGGCGACCGCCATGGTCATGGCCGCCGACGGGGCCGCCACCGCTGCGGCCACGCCACACGGGCCCTCGCTCGCCGCCGTCGTCATGCTTCCGGCCGCCCGCGGCGCCCTCGATGAGCGCCGCCTCGTAGGGACGGCCGCGTCTGACCTCAATACCTTGGCATGCACGAGGGGGCACGGTGGGCGCCACCCTGGACACGCAAAAACGAGAAATCAGACACTAGCCTCTCGTAGACATGGCATCTGGGGGAGTGCTCGCTTACCTCAGGGTGGAGAAGCCCCGCTTCCTCTTCCTCGGGGGCTCGGCGGGCGTTGTGGCTCAAGCCGACGTGGCCACCGCCACACCCCCAGTCACCTCCGCGGTGCGCGCCAGCGCCTCCGCGGCGCGTGTTGCCTCTCTCATGGGCCGCCTGGCGCCGGGCGCTCCCACGCCCGCCCTAGGCGCTGTCTCCTTTGCCGCCTCCGCGGCTCTGGGCAAGGGGGGAGCAGGCTCCCACCACTCGGGGAGAGGTCGTCCCCCATCGCTCTTCTCCTCCCCCTCGTCCGATGACGAGTACTCCGAAGTCGACGGGGAGGAGAGTCCCTGCTGCTCGTGCAGCCGGAACTCCTCACTCCTCTGTTCCCGGCGCTCCCGTCGCCGGATCCTCTTCTCCTTCTTATGCACCGCCCGCTCCTGTTCCCGCCCCTGCACCGCACGCGCGCACGCTCGGGCTTGGGGCATGGGTGGGTTGGACCATGTGGCGTTCACGGTCACCCGCTGCAGGGAATGAGCGAAAAGGTCAGACCTCATCGGCACGCCGCAAGCAAATGGCGGGAGAGAAGACACAAGTTCCACTCACCCGCGGGCCGTGTGGAAGCATAACAAACGACCAGAGGTCGTCGTCACCATGCCTGACAGCCTTGAGGTTGATGGCGCACCTCGCCCTCGTGGCCGCATACTCATGCGGAAGGAGATCGGGCATCAGCCACGATTGCGCCAGCGCCACGGGATCGGCCATGTCCTCCATCTCGAAGATGTGGAGCCACCTCTCCATGAGAAGGATAATCCGCCGGTGGTTGAGGTTGGCGAGGACCGAGGCCGCGCCCAGCCCGGAGTCCGCCAGATCCCTGCGCATCTCCCGCAGCGAGATCGACAAACCGCCGGTGCACACCGCGCGGCGCACCTTCGGCTCCGGCGTGGTGAGCGTGTGTAGCTCCGCGCGGAAAAGGTGGACCTAGAGATCCCAGTTTGCTGGGATCCCCAGGAACCCCTCGCACACGCCGACGAACGTGGCCGCATGCGAGATCGCGTTCGACGCGAAGTTGTGCAGCTCCATGCCGTAGTGGTAGCACATCCCGCGTAGGAAGCGGCTCGCCGGCGCCGCGAAGCCACGCTCGTGGAAGCGGATGAAGCTGACGACGTAGCCGAACGGCGGGTTGGGCTCCCGGTCCACCGTCGGCGGGTCGATCCGCACCGGGGGCTGCCCGTCCTCGTTCGCCGCCAGCTGGCCGGCATTCACCAGCTCGCTCAAGGCCAACCTCGTCACCGTCGAGCAAGGCCACGGCAGCGGGTCGATCACGAGGATGGGTTGCGGGGGAGCCATGCCAGATGACGAAAGGGCGTAAAGATGGAGCGAGCACTACGCGAGGCGAAGGGGCGCGCGCTGCTCTAAGTCGGAGGCGAAAGAGACGAAGGCGATGGGTGTTAAGTGCTGAGGTAAAAACTCACCTCGCACTCCTCTCCGATTTATAGATCCATGGAGCCAGGCTCCCTGAATCGCGCGCTCTGTGCGGATTAACTACAGGTGAACGGCACCCGTCACTAACAAGAAGGGCCCACCACGACCGAAGTGGCCAGGCGCATGCACACGCGCGATCATTACGGTGCGGCAACCGAAGAGCCGCGGCGGGCCGTCACGTCCGCCCTCCTACGTCGCCTACTACACGCGCGGCCGCGGCGCCTGAAAAGGAGCGCCCGCGGCGCATAACTATGGCCGCGACTGTCGGCATTAAATGGTCCGGTCCCTTACCAAGTAAGGATGATCCTCGAGCGGCCCGAGCATGAGGCTCCAAAAACCCGACGCTCGAAGGGTGCGATTACTGACCTGTGGTCTCGAAGGCCACTCAGCAAGAGTGGGCGCCACGAGTGCCTTCGATTCATGAAAACTACTGATCAGCGATTCGAGGGACGGTCCGAATGCGAGCCCTCGAGTCCTACAGATGCAAAAAGTCAGGGGCACCCAGCTGCCACCTCGTAGTGGCCCTACTGATCAGGGATTCGAAGCCTGACCCTTGAAGGGTTCGAACAGGCGCCCCAGATCAACAGAGTCAGGAACGACGAGGGCGCACGCATTTGAGACTATCCTTGAGCCCGCCGGCTCGAGGGCGCCCCACATGTCGTGTTCAAGAGCCAGCGAGGGCAGCTAGTTGGGGGGATCCCATCGAGGGAGAGCTTCCGCGCCCTCGGTCCCTAGCAAATGGGACCGAGCCCCACCTAGCAAACCCGCGCGAGCGCTTTCATGGACGAGTCTCCGGATCACGAGCCAACCCTTATCGACGGGGCATGGGCGTCCACTTGAACCACCCGATAATAGCTCGACGAGGAATCCGCAATCCGCGACCCGACCGATGGGGGTTGCGGAAACCTCACCCTCCGTCCCGCGGAGGGACGGCGAGGGAGCATTCAATACATGTCGGAGAGCTCACCCCGATCGCCTCGAACGGGCCCAGGCTTGGGGGCTCGACGCATGACTACACCTCCTAGGATGCACCGAACGCAGGCAATGCCAGTCATGTGCGCGCGGCACCACCGAGGCCGATTAGAACATTGCCGATGCCGGTTGAAATAAACACCCCGCACGCTGGAGGGTCTCGCGAAAAAACCCCTGCAGGATCACTCACGCTCCTGCGGGGCTTCGGGGGCTAGACCCGCGGGTCCGCTGACGTGGCCCCACGGAACGGCATTAGCAACCAAGAGGGAAGAACATCCCATCAGCAAGTGTCAGCATCTGCGGGACCCTAACGGGTACACCCGCAGATGCTCGGGGGCTACTGTCGGGGACAGCCATAAGGGTCCCCTAAATAACCAGGGAAAACCCGCTTAAAATTCACAACAAACGCAAAACGCAAACTAACTCATGAACCTAAAACACGTGCACGACACGATCACGACCCTGGTGGCCCCTGCGGCCCGCCAGGGCGGCACAGCGGAATGCCCCCTCGGGCGGCCTTCGCTCGCTCGAGGGCTGAACGCCCCCACGGGTGAGTTCCGCCTCACTCGAGGGTTGAACGCCTCCTCAGGAGAGGTCCGCCTCGCTCGAGGGCTGAACGCGCACATCGCCCCGCTCCTGCTTACGTGCACGGGCATTTAATACTCTGACACCGCAGGACTGCGCCGGCAGAACCCTCGAATGCTTTTCCCATGACTACACAGGACTACTCCATGACGTCGGGCCGGCGGGAGCGGTTTTCCCCTTCACTATCAGCCCTGTGCAACCATCCACGCCACTGTAGCGCCATGCCGGGCACTGCGACGACATCCCCGATGCTGTTGGAATGCACGGGGACGGGACGTCGCCATGCGTGCCACTGTACCTCGTACGGACCTCCGTTGACGACGCCCTCGAGCCGGCCCGCGGGCGACGGCTGGACAGCCAACCTCTACACCACCACCCTCGAAGATGCTCCTGTACGAGCACAGGACGCGCCACGACGCCGCGATTGGAGCAAGATTCGCCAGGACGGTCGTCAACTCCGTGGCACTGCACGCGATGCCTCCACACATAGGAGAATAGTGCGGCACGCCTGTAAATTGCTCTCTCCTTGGCCTATAAAAGGAAGGGCAATCCCCCAGCCGCAGAACGACGACGGATAGCGATCACGCACGCGCTTTCCACCTTCACCACGATATTGGCACTTGCCTCAATCAATACCTCTGGGACTTGGAGGCCCGTGCTCCTCTCCCGCCACGCTTGTAGCCCCCCTCTACGAGCACCACGGTGCGACGCAATATAGTGCCCCGAGCACACCACTGCTGGACGTACGGCCCCGGCCGGAACCAGGATAAAACCCAGTGTCATTAGTTGCTTAGCACCAGACCATCGAGAGGTTGATCTCAGCGCTCATTACTAGTTAGTGTCGGGACTACATTCCGCACCGACTGGTGCTTAGCTTTAGAACATGCTTAGAGGGAGGCAATCTAGTTAAACTAACTATGCATGCACCATGATGCATCACGGGATGCTCTTCCAACATCTTTCATCATAGCCACATGCAAAGGACAAGCATGGGAGCGCAACAAGGCCTTGTTTTGCAGGAATGTCATGGAGACATGTGAGGCAAGGGAGCATGGAGGTGACTCAAAGAAAAATTATCAAGTGGAAGGAGCAATAATGGAAGCAAAGGAGTGGATGAGAACATTTGAGCGGTGCAACCCTGTGGATCACACGGTCACAAAGCAACAAAGAAGCATGGAGTGCACTGGAAAAATTGATGTCGAAAGGGGCAGAGAGGACCCTAGACCGGTCGGCCCAGGCCGGCCGACCTCCCCCCTTCTTAAGCCCCCTGGTGCTCCCCTTCGGCAGGTAAGTCGCTCATCCAATTCCTTGTTCATGTGCTTGAGCTTGTAGTCCAGAACCACCTTAGACTTAGACATCCATCCCATTTGTTTTGTCCAACAAAACACATCCTAATTCCACTCAAAGTCCATACTCCAAATAATATTTGTGCGCCTTGCTATCAGTTGAAAACCCTGGGCTTATATTAGTGAGGAGAGTGCAGCAACCATGTGGAAAGAAAACTACAAGCCTTTTTACCAAGAAGAAGGGATCATCGTCATCCAAGCCATCAACAACAACCTCTTTTGAGGAGGCACTCGATATCGCAGAGAAGGAACGACACTCTTCTCCTCGGTGGAATGAGGGCCACATGAAGCTCATCTATGAGGTTCACCGAACCTCAAGGACGTACAGAGGAGCCTCCCGTCCCACCTCGTTGCTCGACATGATCATCCGCTCCACCTCCATACACTCCACGGTATTCCGATGGGTTTTTCATGATGATAGAGGAGGAGGAGAAGAAGCTCGCTCGCCTTGAGTAGAGGCTTGTAGCGAACGTCAACTTCAACAACCAAGCTCTCCACATATTGGGTTTTCATACGGATATTTACTACATGTTGGGACACCTAGGTTGGGTGCAATTCTCCAACGGAGTGTCGGTAAACACCCACAAGGAATTTGCCTTGGAAATTCTCATGCCATGGCGCCTATCCTTGATGAAGGAGTGTCGAGTCTCTCATTCCGTTTGGAGGGAGTTGAACAAGTGGTTCCCTATGAGTATATTAGGGAATTACTTGGTTTTCAAAAGGGAGCCCCGGAACAAGTGGATGTGCATGGAGACACATTGGAAGGTTTTTGGAGTATGATCGCGGGAGAAGCTCACCGGCAAAGAAATAGTATCCGAAACCCCATCATCCAAGTGTTTCACTCATGGATAGGTAAGAGGATTTTGGGAAGAATGAGAGAGACAAAGATAACCAAAATGGAGTTGAATTGACTTTACTCGGCTTTGATTGCTAGGCAGCCAATCGACTGACCTTATTTCGGGATGTTACCTCTCCATGTTGGCTATCTCTTTGAGACCGGGTATTACAAGGAACCAGAAGCATCTCCTACCCGGGACTTCCCTTGGATTTGAATATATGAAGCAAGGCAAGAACATAAGTGGAGGTGAGATAGGAGGCTTCAAAGTGGCCAAGGTGAATTTGCCCCTTCCGGATGGAAGATTAAGACTTTTTCTTGAGGGGAAAGAAGATTGGTTAGAGAAAGGACTTCTTGTGCCAGCGAAGAAAAATAAAAGAGGAAGGATTACAGAAGAAGGTTCTTCCATGGCCCAAGGAGGTGCGCAACAAAATTATGTGCCACCATTTGGAGGAATTCCGGCACCGCCAAATTACTACGGTGGTGTACCAACGCAAGCATGGGGGAGTGGTGTAGCCATGCCCCCACCAAATTTTGCGGTGCCCAACGTAGCCTTTGCGGAGCCATATGCACACCTTCCTCAACCACAAAAAAATGTGGCCATCATTGGAGGATACGCTGCAACAAACATGCAAAATATCACAGCCATCCAAACCAATGCAAACCAAACGGGTGAAGGAAATGCAAACATCGCTTATGAGCTTAGATGCCTTCACTTAGCACCGTCGGGACAATTCATAGGAGGAGCGTTGCAATCCTATTATGAGCAAGGGTACAACAATCAAGATTATCAATATCAACCACCAGCGGAAGATTATAGAGAGGAGGAGCTTTAGTTAATATTTCCTTTTCCCCTTTTCTTTAATTTTCAGCTTGTATGCGCCTATGTATGCGTAGTGTTTTCAGTTTTTATTTTAATTTTCAGCATGTGTGTTAGTTTCTATTTTCATCATGAATAAAGTCACCACCTAGTTTTTACCTTTGGTAAAGTTACAAAGTTTATGCCATGATGAATATATGATTATAATTGCCGCTTTGTTTATCTTTGTACTTGTTTTATGCATGATTAAGCTAATGCTCTCTTAAAATACAAATCTGAAATTATCTAAATACTAGCTTAATCTTTAGCGGAGGTTACGATAAAAATAAAGACTCATAGTGTTCAATGCGCTCTCAAGTTTCAGATGGATTAAAGATGATTTATTTTTATTCTTAAAAGTAATGCTAACCTTGTCATAAATACCACTTGCGTGTTGCTCTACCTATCCAGAGCCATATATATATTTGAGTGTAAAAACTTAGTATACAAGATTTATTTTTGGGTGAGTTATTTCAGGCTATGATTTCTCTGGCCCGAGACTAAGAAGTTGGTCATTCTGTTTTTGCGTATCTATTATTTTGCTAGCCTTTTTATCTGTGCATTGTGTATCCCCACATCGGAGATCTTACAAACCTCACCGGATATCCACCCTTAAAACCAAAAATCATCTTTTGTGTTTACTTCCTTGACCACAACCTATCATTGAGTATGGATCAACAATTCAAGGAAGATCGCAGGAAGGTGTCAAGATTGAAGATTTGAATTATCTCTCCAAAGAAAAAATATTTCTAGTACCTACCCTATCTCTATCACCTCTTTGCCCGAAGACGAGCCAACATCTAAGCATGGGGGAGGAGGTAGATACAATGCATTTTAGAGTTCAAGGGGAGCAAATAAAAAAAGAAGAAGAGGAAGAAAGAAAGAAAAAAAATGATTATAAAGAAATATATATATATACAGAAAAAATATGAGTATGTATAAAGTGAACTCCCTGGTTCTCTAAAGTGCATTAGGAATTTCAAAGTTTCAAGATTAAAAGATCCAAACTCATGTTTCCAACCATGTGCAATCCGATAACGATGACTTCCTTTGCGCCTCGGGATCACTCTTTGCCATTTACACATATCCACATATCTCGAAGTGTCTGTATTTTTCTCTCCCCCTCCTTGATATAACATTATTTTCTAATGACCTTTTTGACGAGTCTCAGTAAGACCATGAGAAGCTTGTCTTGTTTTGACAACATCTCATTTATAATATCTTGGTAGGACTAAAACTTTCCCAAAGAGCTCCATATAAAGCCTACAACTTACGTATATGTTTTGAGAGGGAAAGGAGTAGAAGAAATAGGCTTGAGAGACAAGATGACATGAGAGTTCATGAGCAAGATGCAATGTGCTTTAAATTTTTGAACTTGGTTTAGCTCTTTTTCATCTCATTCTTTATTTCAAAATTTCTGAGATCCATTTGAATTTTGGGAGCATGTTAATACTTGTGGGATAAGCTTAATTAATAATCTACCCTCCGTAGGGATGAAGGCTAGTACATTGTGAAACTTTAACGAATTAAACTTTTGAGAGCATTATGTTTTCTCGTGTATGATCAAGTGCAAGGTTTAAACAATGAAGGACAACGATGATATCCATCGAAGGCTTAGTCGAGGACGAGCAAGGTTTAAGCATGGGGAGATGTTGACGGTGAAATTCTGTCAACCTAGCCATGAGTTTACCTTTGGTGTTGTCATGGATTTTATATCTTATCCATTGGTACTAACCCCCTTGGTATAACAAGTTCGTTTGTGCATGTCGATTTTGGAGTTTATGTTTACGCAGGATTTTAGTATTTGAAGCAAGACTTCCGGGTTAAGTTCACTAAGCACCACGTGACAAGACCTTGAAGCCTGGTACAAGTCAAGCAATGAAGTGAACATGACTCCAAGAAGCCCAAGGATCATACTCGAGAAGATGGAAAACTCAGTGGACCCAGTCAGAAAAATGTTGAATCTTGCGGGACAAGGAGCTTCATCTAAACTGAAAAGAAACTGACGTCATGGGCCCACATGTAGTTGGGGGAATACTCTGCAAGACACGGGAAGCAACACCGGGCGAAGAAACCGTGGGCTAAGTCGAAGTGGGCCCAGCCCGGTCGGCCCAGCCCACTTCGAGGCCTAGTCGGCCCCCCATTTGACCTAGCCGCCAATTGGACTATTTATAGCCCCGAGACCAGGAGCCACGCATCAATTATTTCGTCATCTGCTGTCGAGGAGCAGAAAAGCTTGAGGGACACCATCTCGGAGAGGAGGGTTGTGCTAGTTGTCTAGGGTCTCCCTAGCCGACGTGGGAACCTTGCATGGAAGACCACGTAGGAGA
The DNA here is from genome assembly GCA_947561735.1 of Cenchrus americanus. NCBI lineage: Eukaryota > Viridiplantae > Streptophyta > Magnoliopsida > Poales > Poaceae > Cenchrus > Cenchrus americanus. Next base: position 134,640,112 of record OX387239.1, read on the forward strand.
TCTGGAGCAAGGATCAAGATCGAGGTAGCATCCAGGTGGTGATCTTGTTGATGTAATCATTCATGGTAAAGTCTTTATAGTGAATCCGATTTCTAGCGATCAAGTGCCTTATCGATGATTTTGTTCTTCCTTGGTTTTGCTTCTTCCTCGATGCATACTTAAGATAAATTGCATAGGGTGCTCTTGTAGCCGCGGTGGCTAGAGGTGCATACCGAATCGACCAAGTGTTTTCAAATTGTTCTTCTCGAACTCACCCTAGGCTAACCCGCACGAATAGGAGTGTGTTGGGACAGAACGGTGGCTCCAAAAGGCGGGCGTCTTCGGAATCGGATCGGAGGCCACGGTTTAAAGATGCTTTTAATGAGATTTGCTTTTCTGTCTTCATCTATCTTGTTTGGAGCTATAACTTACGCATGATCTAGACTCTATAGATCGGTTATCTCTTTGCTTTCTCTTGCTACCTCTTTAGTAGATTAGATTAGATTAGATTAGATTAGATGTGTTTTCTTAATGATCTCTTAGATTAGATGCAATTGTGTTCTTCAAAAGATAGCTTTCATTCCTTTACTAGATTGAATCCTTATGTTGCACATTGTTCCACAAATTCGATACCTTGGGTTCTCACACTTAAAAGAAGAAGGGTCCCTTGACTACGATGGGGGACTTGTCTACTTGCACATCCATTGAAGTTTGATATGAATATGCACCGTCAACAGCTTGGTCCGGAATGTCCGGGTCCAACAGCTTGATCGAAGGCTTGCGTAGGTCTTGGACAAACACACCTACCGGGACTAGAGCCCTCTTGGAGCCTAGCTTAGAGAGTACGTTAGCGGCCATGTTGTTATAGCATGGTACGTGCTGGAACTCAATTCCCTTGATGTGTCCTTCAAGCTTGCGGATCTCGGCGCAGTAAGCGTCCATTGTGTCTTTGACACAATCCCACTCTTTGTTTACTTGCTCGATGATGACCTTGAAGTCAATGTATGCTAGTAATCGCTTGATGCCAAGGGACACTACTATATTGAGCCCATGGATTAGAGCTTCGTACTCTACTCCATTGTTGGAGGCCTTGTAGTGTATCTACAGGACGTACTTGAGCTGTTCTCCCTGAGGACTGATGAGTAATTGTGAGACATGGGTACCCCTAGGTCCCTACCGACCAGGCTCACGGCCGTCCCTGACAAGTAGGTCCGGCCTACCAGAAGACTCGCCGACATGTTCGTGGGCCCAACCGACCTAGTTGGCGGCCCACACGACCTCCTAAAGACCTTCCAGAAGATTCTCTGGACTACCTAATCCATCATGACCTCAAGACTTGACGAACAAGACAAGACTCTGGTGGATTCCGACTAAGCAGATCGACAGGATATGGCAAACGATGTAATCAACTAGACTTAGGTCTCCTGGTTGTAACCGACCAAGAGTCTGGGAACCGACCTCATCTGCTAGCCAATATAAGGCGGGCGAGGCGACCCTTGTACCATCACGCAATCCTCAAGCAATCTACACCGACAACTGGACGTATGGTTTTACTCTCAGGAGGCCCGAAACAGTATAAACTCGACGTGTTCTCTGTATTCCGCGCACTCGTGTGTGACCTTCGAGTCTTAGCCTTAGATTCCACCCCGCCGAACAACTAAACCACTAGGATTAGCACCCCTGTGGGCTGTCTAGATCTCACCATCTGACAGTTGGCGCGCCAGGTAGGAGGGAATCAAGGTTCTTCGTGCAACTCGATGGCTTCGACCAATGGCGTCATCTTCCTGGAGAGCATGGCGGACATCCTCGCCAATCCCGTCGACATCTGCTTCGGCTTGATGCCGGCCAAATCCACCACTCCAGCCGCCTGCCTCGTCAACGAGGGCAACGCGGTCCCGCTGACCAACAGATCGGGACAGATCTGTTGACGGAAACCCACCCACCCACTCCTAGCGACCTGATCACTGGGATTGATCGTGTCGAGGGCATGCTCTCCGACACGATCAGTCTGCGAACGCGTCAAACGCCCTCGCAGGACCTCATCTTCATCCAGCATGCCTTTTCGCTTGCGCAACATAGCTCACGTAGCATCCCTCTACGTGAAGTGCAAGATCCGGATCAAATCTGAACCCAAGACACCAGATCGTGGAAGCCGCAGGAGTCACCTCGATGAACCCTGCCCTATCCACGAGAATCCCAAACACACGGGTCGCCAGTGCCGTCTCCTCAAGAAGCTTCGACGACCTCTTACTGCGGCTCATCACCGCCAGATGAACCGGGAGGCGTCGTTGGACCGCCTCGCATTCCAGATCGCCCGTACAACTATCTCCCGGAACTATCTGGGGAAAGAGCTCGAGACCCTAGATCGCGAGATCTTGGTCATCTCTGCGGATGTACCACCTCAAGACGGAGAAACAGATTAACAACGCCAGGAGCGCGAGAACGTCAACACTGCTAGAGCTACTCATCGGCAACAAGAACTCGCTACAGCTGCTCCAGCTGTAGGTCAACAACCAGTCAACACCGGGCAACAACCAGTCAACACCGGGCTCCAGCAGTAGGTCAACAACCAGTCAGCACCACCAGCTGCCCCTCAGCCACGCCAGCAAGGAAATGAACCTCGTGCGAATCACCTGCGCACCAGAGACCTTCTGAGGGACTTTGAGCGGGATGGCCTCGAAGTCTACAACTCTCCTCAAACCAACTTGGGAGCCGCTCTTGCTGCGCTAAACCACCTCGAGGATACTCCTATGGTACGACGTCTTCAAGCTAATGTCTGTGTCGCCGCTGCTCATATTGAAGAAAGAGGCCCTAGATACAGTAGATCGGCAGCAAGTTCCTACTCCAGGAGTAGATCGGAACGTCCTCGCCAACGACGTCGCAGCAATGGTTCCCTTGAGCCGGTAGCTGAAGAGGGACGAGGTGAAAATGAAGTAATACATCCGATTAATCCCGCTGCCAATGATGCCGCTAATGCTCAAGCCAATCCCGCAGCTAACGCTCTGGCCAATGCTCCGGCGAACATCGCTGCCAACACTGCCGGCAATGTTGCCAACACCGCAGCTAATGCTGCCAACACCTAGGGAAACGCTGCTGCAAACACAAGGCAAAATGCAGGGCCCAACCTCCACCAGTGCAAGCTAATCACGCAGAAGGTAGTCAGCGTCAACGCATAAGAGATGAAGTGGAAATAGCAGGACGTGCTAACTACGACCGCGGCCATGGGGTCCCTGACACTCTTGACGCCCACAATCCCATCCAAGCAAAGGAGTTGCGGAACATGCATGACCAAGAACTCCTACAACGTGCCTAGTACGACCAAGACACCGGCCCTCCCGATGACATCCCGACGGCTTACGCCCCATAAGCAAGCCCGAGGGCGGTCAACAACTTCCCGGCATTCTCACGACGTCTCCGAAGGATCAGATACCCCAAGGACTTCAAACCATCAATTGAGAAGTACGACGGTCGCTCCGACCTCCACCCAGAGTTGTTGTCGGGGAGGTCGCTATCTATCCACTCTGACTTGAGGCCGACCTTAAGCAGAACATCACAGCCCCCACTGGCCCGATCTCTTGCCAGTGCTCTTCACACAGAAAAGATGCCTCCACAAAAGGAAGTGAGGCGATATCCCTAGATGCGCCTCACAAAAGTGGATAAGCGTCGACACTACAGTGATGGAGTTGGGGACGAGGTGTACCAGTTCGAGCTTGTAGTAGTAGAGCAGACCACAGAAGAAATCGCCTACGGGAAGGTTGAAGCCACGCTCGAAGTACGACGCGAAGATGACCTGCTCCTTCACGTCCTCGGTCGGGAACTCCTCCCCAACCGCCGCCTTCCACTCCACCTCCGCTTTTGGCTGCAGCAGCCCACGGTCCACCAAGGCCTGTGTTGACGGTGAAAATTCGTCAACCTAGCCACGAGTTTACCTTCGGTGTTGGCATGACTTTTGTATCTAATTCATTGGTACTAACCCCCGTGGTATAACAAGTTCACTTGTGCATGTCGGTTTTGGAGTTAAGTGTTTACGCATGGTTTTAACGTTGAAAGCAAGACTTTCGAGATAAGTTCATTAAGCACCTCATGACAAGACCTTGAAGCCCGGTACAAGTCAAGCAATGAAGTGAACATGACTCCAAGAGCCCAAGGACCAATCCCGAGAAGATGAAAAACTCCGAGGACCTAGCTAGAAAAGTGCTGAGTCTTGCAAGACAAGGAGCTTCGTCCAATTCGGAGAGAAACCGACGACAAGGGCCCACATGCAAAAGCGGAGAGGATCTAGAAGACTCGGGAAGCAATACCAGACGAAGGAGGACACGGACTGGGCCGAGATGGGCCCAGGCTGGTCGGCCCAGGCCGGCCGGCCCAGCCCATTTCGGGGCCCAGTCGGCCTCCCCTTTGACCTAGTTGCATCTCGGGCTATTTATAGCCCCCTGACCAAGAGCCACGCATCAATCAATTCGTCATCCGCCGCTGAGGAGCCGAGAAGCTTGAGAGACACCATCTCAGAGATGAGGGTCGTGATAGTTGTCTAGGGCCTCCCTAGCCGACGTGGGAACCTTGCATGGAAGACCACGTCGGAGCTCCGGAGCAAGGATCAAGATCGAGGTAGGATCCCGGTGGTGATCTTGTTCATGTAATCATTCATGGTGAAGTTTTTATAGTGAATCCGATTTCTAGCGATCATGTGCCTTCTCGACGATTTTGTTTTCTTCTTGGTTTTGCTTCTTCTACGATCTAGTCTATAGCTAGATTACATAGGGTGCTCTTGTAGCCGCGGTGGCTAGAGGTGCATACCGGACCGGCCAAGTGATTTCAACTTGTTCTTATCAAGCTCGCCCTAGACTACCCGCATGAGTAGGGATACATTGTGACAGAACGGGAGTTCCGAAAGGCGGGCGTTTTCGGAGTCAGATGGGAGGCCATGATGTAAAGATGCTTTTAATGAGATTTGCTTTTCTATCTTCATCTATCTTGTTTGGAGCTACAACATAAGCATGTTGTAGATTCTCTAGATCAGTTATCTCTTGCTTTCTCTTGTTACCTCTTTAGTAGGTTAGATTAGATTAGTTTTCTTGATGATATCTTAGATTAGATGCAATTTGGTTCTTCATAAGATAGCTTACCTTGCTTTACTAGATTGAATCCTTGCGTTGCACATTGTTCCACGGATTCGATACCTTGGGTTCACCACTCGAGGGAAGAAGGGTCCCTTGACTACGACGGGAGACTTGTTCGCTTGCAAGTCTAAACGAACTTTGATACAACTATTAACCGTCAACAAGCCCCTTTTTCTGGCGCCGTTGTTGGGGAACAAGCAATCAAGATTCAATCTAGTATCGCTTATTTTTCAGTTTTTCTTTTGATTTTCATTTGCATCTCTTAACTTTGATCATCCTCAAAAAGAAAAAAATCAATCTAATCTAGTTTTGATTAAACCTAATTTTTCTTTTCTTTTTAGATTTTTGTTTTATTGCTAACCCTAACCGGAGATGGTTGGCAACCTCTCCAAGAAACCCAATACTTTTTTTGTGGATGATCCAGGAAAACTTTACAGGCAAAGGAGACGTGCAACACAAGCTAAAGGGTTGGAAACCCTAGATCAAAAGCCGAAGTTGAAGGACCGCCGGAATCTCCAAGGGAATCACCACCTCCAAGTCCAAAGGAAGATCAACCTCAACAACCGGAGCGCGAGATCAAGCTATGCACCCCGGACATCGTTGATCTACCTATCATAAACCTTAAAGACGCCGGAAGGCCGTTCAAGATCAAGAGGAGGATGGAGAAGATGGAGATAGAGAAAGAAGCTCAACACCTAAAGGCTGCCAAAGCAAGATCCACATGCGAGGATCGTGAGGAGTATGACCATGTCCAAGGATGTTGTCACTAAGTTCGAGGCTATGGAGAAAATATTGAATAATTTAGATGGCAAGGTGACGGAGGTCGGAAGCTCTATACGAGAAGTGTTCATCGTGATAAAGATGCTAGAGACGCAAGTGGGACAACTTGCCGGACGCCCGATGGGTAACAAAAGAGAATTTCCGAGACAACTCCAAGGTCCCAAGACGGCGAAGGCTACTCAAACTCATTCGGGAGCGATGGAGGATCACACTTAGGAGACCATGAATATCAGGACCGAAGGATCGGAGTTCGAGATGCCCACTACATGAAGGAAGTTGTTGCATCCGTCAAGACCAAAGAACAATGTCAGCTTGTGAAGACCAAGAAAATGACTAAGCCGAAGAGTAAGCCCGTGCCCAAGATGGTGTGGAAGTGGGTACCCAAGATTGCAACGCCCGCAAAGAGCGTTGATCCGAAGTAATCAAGTGAAGATGTCTAGCCATGGACTATAAATGAAGCGCTAGGCGGGAGGCAACCCGTTTCGTCGAGTCAAGAATAAGCTACCGGGAGGACAACTTGATTCCAGGTTTTTTGAGTCTTTTTAATAATTCAGTTTTGAATTTTACTACACAAAACATTAGATTAGAATGGTTGAATAATATTAGAGACATAATTCTTGATTAAATATTTTGTTTTGATCATAAACCCTTTATATGAGCCTCCTATGTGTTTGTTTGCTTCTTTTCGAGAAACCACAACCAAAAAAATTCAGAACCTAACTCAACCTTTCATCCTCTTATGATGTTGTGGTTGACTTATTTTACATGCTAAAAACACACGAGTAGAGCCACGACTTGTATCTAGATGTTATTTAAATTTCAGCGTATGGTAGGACTCGCGTGAACCTAGAATTTTGATTTTTGGTTGGTTTAAAAATCCATATCCTTGGTTTCCCTAAAATTAGAATTTTTCTAAGCCTCATTTAATTTTATTTTATTCAAAATTTCTCTCATCTAACCAAAATTAGAACCTAAACCTATGCCCCCATGATCAAGTCGGGAAAAGCTTGCTCTCAACTAATGAAAGCAAACAATACCGGTGAGACCAACATAAAAGTAGTCAGAATTATTTTCGACTTACATTTGTTTTTAATGCTTTAAAAACTCCTATAAATTTATATTTTAACTCATTAATATATCTGATTTTATTTTTTATTTTCGAAATGTGAGGAGTGCTTAGCATTAAAACATGCTTAAAGGGAGGCAAACTAGTTAACTTAACCATGTGTGCACCATGATGCATCACGGGATGCCCCCCAACATCTTTTATCAAACCACATGCAAAGTACAAGCATGGGGGGCAGCCAAGGCTTTGTTTTGTAGGAATATCATGGAGGCATGTGAGGCAAGGGAGTATGGAAGTGACTCAAAGCAATATCATCAAGTGGAAGGAGCAATAATGCAAGCGAACGAGTGGACGGGAACGTTTGGAAGGTGCACGCGGTCACGAAGCAACAAGCATGAATGCACTAGAGAAGAACCGAGCCAAGAGGAGGAGAGAGGTAAGTCTTCCATCCAACTCTTTGTTCGTGTGCTCTAGTTTGTAGTCCGAAACCACCTTAGACTTAGCCACCCATCTCGTTTGTTTCGTGCAACAAAACACATCCTTAATCCACTCAAAGTCCAGACTCCAAAATAATATTTGTGTACCTTGTTACCGGGTGAAAACCCCAGATATATATTTGTGAGGGAGAGTGCTGCAATCATGGAAGAAAACTACAAGCCTTTTCACAAAAAAAAGAAGGGATCATCGTCATGTAAGACAAACCTCTTCGGGGAGGCACTCGGTTTCCGAGTTTCCTCAGAGTATGGAGGAGGACACGGAACTGCCGAGGAGGAACCACACTCTTCTCCTGGGTGGCATGAGGGCTACACGAAACTCATTCATGAGGTTCACCAAACCTCAAGGACATATGGAGGAGCCGCACGTCTGACCTCGCCACTCGACACAATCATCCGCTCCACCTCCATACGCTCCGTGGTATTCCGAGGGGTATGTCATCATGACGGAGGAGGAGGAGAAGAAGCTCGCTCGCCTTAGGTAGAGGCTTGTAGCGAACGTCGACTTCGACGACCAAGCTCTCCACATATTGGGTTTTCATACGGGACACCGGTGCAATTCTCTAACGGAGTGTCGGCAAACACCCACAAGGAATTCGCCTAGGAAATGACCATGGCGCATATCCTTGATGAAGGAGTGCGGAGTCTCACATTCCGTTTGGAGGGAGCCCACAAGTGGAGAAGAAGGAAGACACCGTCGGAAGGGTAACCTTGATCAACGGTGCTATTTCTAGCACCTTGATGGGGTAATCTCCTTTCATCCATGGGTTGCAATCGATCTTGAGATGTAATCACACTTTGTTGGATTATCTATCTATCATCTTACACTGTGACCATCATAGGTCTAGTCATGAATACCTTCGCGTAGTGAGAGTACGAGAGGAGTGAAAGGGCGAAACCGTGGTCACAACCCCCGATAGATTAGATTGGCTTTCATGATCAAAACGATTGCATGTTCTAGTATCATAGACCCATGGGCGAGTGTCTCCTATTTTCAAAAGGGAGCTCCGGAACAAGTGGATGTGCATGAAGGCACATGGGAAGGTTTTTGGAGTATGATCACGGGAGAAGACCATCAACAAAGAAATACTATCCGGAACCCCATCATCCAAGTGTGTCACTTTTGTGCAAGTGGATTTTTGGGAGAATGAGAGAAACAAAGATAACCAACACGGAGTTGAATTGGCTTTACTCGGCTTTGATTGCCAAGAAGCCAATCAACCCCACTCAACTTATGATCAACCGGTGGTGTTGTGAAGCAACATCGGGTTCGGGAGATATTGGTTCGGGGTGTTACCTCTCTATGTTGTCTATCTCTTTGAGACAGGGTATTACAAGGAACCCGAATCATCTCCTACCCGGACTTCCCCAAGATTTGAAGAAAGGAAAATATATAAGTGAAGATGAGAGAGGAGGCTTCAAAGTGGCCAAAGTAATTTTCCCCTATCGGATGGAAGATTAAGACTTTTTCTTGAGGGGAAAGAAGATTGGTTAGAGGAAGGACTTCTTGTGCCGGCGAAGAAAAATAAAAGAGAAGGATTATAGGAGGAGGATCTTCTATGGCCCAAGAATGAGGTGCACAACAAAATTATGTGCCACCATTTGGAGGAATTCCGGCGCCGCCAAGTTACTACGATGGTGTACCAATGCAAGCATGGGGGAGCGGTGCAGCCATACCCCCACCAATTTTTGCTGTGCCCAACATAGCCTTTGCAGAGTCATATGCACATCTTCCTCAACCACAACGAAGTGTGGCCACCATTGGAGGATACGCTGCAAGAAACATGCAAAATATTGCAGCCATCCTAACCAATGCAAACCAAATGGGTGAAGAAAATGCAAACGTCACTTATGTGCTTGGACACCTTCACCTAGCACCGTCGGACAATTCATAGGAGGAGTGGTGCATTCCTATTACAAGTAAGGGTACAACAACCAAGACTATCAATATCAACCACCGGCGGAAGATTAGAGAGAGGAGGAGCTTTAGTTATCTTTCCTTTACCCCCTCTTCTTTAATTTTCAGCTTGTATGCGCCTATGTATGCGTAGTGTTTTTAGTTTTTATTTTCAGCATGTGTGTTAGTTTTATTTTCATCATGAATAATGTCACCACCTAGTTTTTACCTTTGGTAAAGTTATGAAATTTATGCCATGATGATATATGATTATAATTGCCGCTTTGTTTATCTTTGTAATTGATTTATGCATGTTAAAGCTAGTGCTCTCTTAAAATACAAATCTGAAATTATCTAAATGCTAGCTTAATCTTTAGTGGAGGTTATGATAAAAATAAAGACCCATAGTGTTTTATGTGCTCTCAAGTTTTAGATGGATTAAAGATAATTTATTTTTGTTCTTAAAAGTAATGCTAACCTTGTCATAAATACCACTTGCGTGTTGCTCTACCTATCCAGAGCCATATAAATAATTGAGTGCAAAAACATAGTATACAAGGTTTATTTTTTGGTGAGTTATTTCAGGCCTTGATTTCTCTGGCCCGAGACTAAGAAGCTGGTCATTCCGTTTTTGCGTATCTATCTTATTGCTAGCCTCTTATCCGTGCATTGTGTATCCCCACATCGGAGATCTCACAAACCTCGCCGGATATCCATCCTTAAAACCAAATATCATCTTTTGTGATTACCTCCTTGACCACAACCTATCGTTGAGAATGGATCATCAATTCAAGGAAGATCGATGGTGCCAAGATTGAAGACTTCAAGTATCTCTCCAAAGGAAAAGTATTTCCGGTACCTACCTTATCTTATCACCTCTTTGCCCGAGGACGAGCAACGTCTAAGCATGAGGGAGGAGGTAGGTACAATGCAATTTTAGAGTTCAAAGGGGAGCAAATAAAAAAATTGATGAGAAAGAGAAAGAAAGAAAAAGAAATAAAGAAGAAAAAGTATATGTATGAGGAAAAAAGAGAAAAGAAAAAATATGAGTATGTGTAAAAAATAAATATAAAAATAAAGTGAACTCCCCGGTTCTCTAAAGTGCATTAGGAATTTCAAGGTTTCAAGATTAAAAGATCCATACTCACTTTCCAACCATGTGCAATCCGATAACGAGGACTTCCTTTGTGAATCGGGATCACTCTTTGCCATTTGCACATGTCCACCAATCTCAAGTGTGTGTATTTTTCTCTTTCCCCTCCTTGATATAACATCTTTTTCCAATGACCTTTTTGACGAGTCTCGGTAAGACCATGAGAAGCTTGTCTTGTTTTGACAACATCTCATTTATAATATCTTGGTAGGACTAAACTTTCCCAAAAAGCTCCATATAAAGCTTTCCACATATATATGTTATGAGAGGGAAAGGAGTAGAATAAATAGGCTTAAGAGACAAGTTGAGATGAGAGTTCATGAGCAAGATGCAAGGTGGTTTAAATTTTTGAACTTGGTTTAGATCTTTTTCATCTCGTTCTTTATTTCTAAATTTCTAAGATCTATTTGAATTTTGGGAGCATGTTAATACTTGTGGGATAGGCTTAATTAATAATCTACCCTCTGTAGGGATGAAGGCTAGTACATTATGGAACTTTAACGAATTAAACATTTGAGAGCATTATGTTTTCTCGTGTATGATCAAGTGCAAAGTTTAACAATGAAGGGCAGCGATGATATCCATCGAAGGCTTACTCGAGGACGAGCAAGGTTTAAGCATGGGGGAGCTGTTGACGGTGAAAATCCGTCAACCTAGCCATGAGTTTACCTTCGGTGTTGGCATGACTTTTGTATCTTATCCATTGGTACTAACCCCCGTGGTATAACAAGTTCACTTGTGCATGTCGGTTTTGAAGTGAAGTGTTTACGCAGGATTTTAACATTGAAAGCTAGACTTCCGGGATAAGTTCATTAAGCATCTCATGACAAGACCTTGAAGCCCGGTACAAGTCAAGCAATGAAGTGAACATGACTCCAAGAGCCCAAGGACCAAGCCCGAGAAGATGACAAACTCCGAGGACCTAGCCAGAAAAGTGCTGAATCTTGCAAGACAAGGAGCTTCGTCCAATTCGGAGAGAAACCGACGACAAGGGCCCACATGCAAAAGGGGAGAGGATCTAGAAGACTCGGGAAGCAATACCAGACGAAGGAGGACACGGACTGGGCCGAGATGGGCCCAGGCCGGTCGGCCCAGGCCGGCCGGCCCAGCCCATTTCGGGGCCCAGTCGGCCTCCCCTTTGACCTAGTTGCATCTCGGGCTATTTATAGCCCCTGACCGAGAGCCACGCATCAATCAATTCGTCATCCGCCGCCGAGGAGCCGAGAAGCTTGAGAGACACCATCTCAGAGATGAGGGTCGTGATAGTTGTCTAGGGCCTCCCTAGACGACGTGGGAACCTTGCATGGAAGACCACGTCGGAGCTCCGGAGCAAGGATCAAGATCGAGGTAGGATCCCGGTGGTGATCTTGTTCATGTAATCATTCATGGTGAAGTTTTTATAGTGAATCCGATTTCTAGCGATCATGTGCCTTCTCGACGATTTTGTTTTCTTCTTGGTTTTGCTTCTTCTACGATCTAGTCTATAGCTAGATTACATAGGGTGCTCTTGTAGCCGCGGTGGCTAGAGGTGCATACCGGACCGGCCAAGTGATTTCAACTTGTTCTTATCAAGCTCGCCCTAGACTACCCGCATGAGTAGGGATACATTGTGACAGAACGGGAGTTCCGAAAGGCGGGCGTTTTCGGAGTCAGATGGGAGGCCATGATGTAAAGATGCTTTTAATGAGATTTGCTTTTCTATCTTCATCTATCTTGTTTGGAGCTACAACATAAGCATGTTGTAGATTCTCTAGATCAGTTATCTCTTGCTTTCTCTTGTTACCTCTTTAGTAGGTTAGATTAGATTAGTTTTCTTGATGATATCTTAGATTAGATGCAATTTGGTTCTTCATAAGATAGCTTACCTTGCTTTACTAGATTGAATCCTTGCGTTGCACATTGTTCCACGGATTCGATACCTTGGGTTCACCACTCGAGGGAAGAAGGGTCCCTTGACTACGACGGGAGACTTGTTCGCTTGCAAGTCTAAACGAACTTTGATAGAACTATTAACCGTCAACAAGCCCCTTTTTCTGGCGCCGTTGTTGGGGAACAAGCAATAAAGATTCAATCTAGTATCGCTTATTTTCAGTTTTTCTTTTGATTTTCATTTGCATCTCTTAACTTTGATCATCCTCAAAAAGAAAAAAATCAATCTAATCTAGTTTTGATTAAACCTAATTTTTCTTTTCTTTTTAGATTTTTGTTTTATTGCTAACCCTAACCGGAGATGGTTGGCAACCTCTCCAAGAAACCCAATACCTTTTTTGTGGATGATCCAGGAAAACTTTACAGGCAAAGGAGACGTGCAACACAAGCTAAAGGGTTGGAAACCCTAGATTCAAAAGCCGAAGTTGAAGGACCGCCGGAATCTCCAAGGGAATCACCACCTCCAAGTCCAAAGGAAGATCAACCTCAACAACCGGAGCGCGAGATCAAGCTATGCACCCCGGACATCGTTGATCTACCTATCATAAACCTTAAAGACGCCGGAAGGCTGTTCAAGATCAAGAGGAGGATGGAGAAGATGGAGATAGAGAAAGAAGCTCAACACCTAAAGGCTGCCAAAGCAAGATCCACATGCGAGGATCGTGAGGAGTATGACCATGTCCAAGGATGTTGTCACTAAGTTCGAGGCTATGGAGAAAATATTGAATAATTTAGATGGCAAGGTGACGGAGGTCGGAAGCTCTATACGAGAAGTGTTCATCGTGATAAAGATGCTAGAGACGCAAGTGGGACAACTTGCCGGACGCCCGATGGGTAACAAAAGAGAATTTCCGAGACAACTCCAAGGTCCCAAGACGGCGAAGGCTACTCAAACTCATTCGGGAGCGATGGAGGATCACACTAAGGAGACCATGAATATCAGGACCGAAGGATCGGAGTTCGAGATGCCGAGCCACTACATGAAGGAAGTTGTTGCATCCGTCAAGACCAAAGAACAATGTCAGCTTGTGAAGACCAAAAAAATGACTAAGCCGAAGAGTAAGCCCGTGCCCAAGATGGTGTGGAAGTGGGTACCCAAGATTGCAACGCCCGCAAAGAGCGTTGATCTGAAGTAATCAAGTGAAGATGTCTAGCCATGGACTATAAATGAAGCGCTAGGCGGGAGGCAACCCGTTTCGTCGAGTCAAGAATAAGCTACCGGGAGGACAACTTGATTCCAGGTTTTTTGAGTCTTTTTAATAATTCAGTTTTGAATTTTACTACACAAAACATTAGATTAGAATGGTTGAATAATATTAGAGACATAATTCTTGATTAAATATTTTGTTTTGATCATAAACCCTTTATATGAGCCTCCTATGTGTTTGTTTGCTTCTTTTCGAGAAACCACAACCAAAAAATTCAGAACCTAACTCAACCTTTCATCCTCTTATGATGTTGTGGTTGACTTATTTTACATGCTAAAAACACACGAGTAGAGCCACGACTTGTATCTAGATGTTATTTAAATTTCAGCGTATGGTAGGACTCGCGTGAACCTAGAATTTTGATTTTTGGTTGGTTTAAAAATCCATATCCTTGGTTTCCCTAAAATTAGAATTTTTCTAAGCCTCATTTAATTTTATTTTATTCAAAATTTCTCTCATCTAACCAAAATTAGAACCTAAACCTATGCCCCCATGATCAAGTCGGGAAAAGCTTGCTCTCAACTAATGAAAGCAAACAATACCGGTGAGACCAACATAAAAGTAGTCAGAATTATTTTTCGACTTACATTTGTTTTTAATGCTTTAAAAACTCCTATAAATTTATATTTTAACTCATTAATATATCTGATTTTATTTTTTATTTTCGAAATGTGAGGAGTGCTTAGCATTAAAACATGCTTAAAGGGAGGCAAACTAGTTAACTTAACCATGTGTGCACCATGATGCATCACGGGATGCCCCCCAACATCTTTTATCAAACCACATGCAAAGTACAAGCATGGGGGCAGCCAAGGCTTTGTTTTGTAGGAATATCATGGAGGCATGTGAGGCAAGGGAGTATGGAAGTGACTCAAAGCAATATCATCAAGTGGAAGGAGCAATAATGCAAGCGAACGAGTGGACGGGAACGTTTGGAAGGTGCACGCGGTCACGAAGCAACAAGCATGAATGCACTAAAGAAGAACCGAGCCAAGAGGAGGAGAGAGGTAAGTCTTCCATCCAACTCTTTGTTCGTGTGCTCTAGTTTGTAGTCCGAAACCACCTTAGACTTAGCCACCCATCACGTTTGTTTCGTGCAACAAAACACATCCTTAATCCACTCAAAGTCCAGACTCCAAAATAATATTTGTGTACCTTGTTACCGGGTGAAAACCCCAGATATATATTTGTGAGGGAGAGTGCTGCAATCATGGAAGAAAACTACAAGCCTTTTCACAAAAAAAAGAAGGGATCATCGTCATGTAAGACAAACCTCTTCGGGGAGGCACTCGGTTTCCGAGTTTCCTCAGAGTATGGAGGAGGACACGGAACTGCCGAGGAGGAACCACACTCTTCTCCTGGGTGGCATGAGGGCTACACGAAACTCATTCATGAGGTTCACCAAACCTCAAGGACATATGGAGGAGCCGCCCGTCCGACCTCGCCACTCGACACAATCATCCGCTCCACCTCCATACGCTCCGTGGTATTCCAAGGGGTATGTCATCATGACGGAGGAGGAGGAGAAGAAGCTCGCTCGCCTTAGGTAGAGGCTTGTAGCGAACGTC
Organism: Cenchrus americanus; assembly: GCA_947561735.1. Classification (NCBI taxonomy): domain Eukaryota; kingdom Viridiplantae; phylum Streptophyta; class Magnoliopsida; order Poales; family Poaceae; genus Cenchrus; species Cenchrus americanus. Next base: position 134,655,306 of record OX387239.1, read on the forward strand.
GACTTCGACGACCAAGCTCTCCACATATTGGGTTTTCATACGGGACACCGGTGCAATTCTCTAACGGAGTGTCGGCAAACACCCACAAGGAATTCGCCTAGGAAATGACCATGGCGCATATCCTTGATGAAGGAGTGCGGAGTCTCACATTCCGTTTGGAGGGAGCCCACAAGTGGAGAAGAAGGAAGACACCGTCGGAAGGGTAACCTTGATCAACGGTGCTATTTCTAGCACCTTGATGGGGTAATCTCCTTTCATCCATGGGTTGCAATCGATCTTGAGATGTAATCACACTTTGTTGGATTATCTATCTATCATCTTACACTGTGACCATCATAGGTCTAGTCATGAATACCTTCGCGTAGTGAGAGTACGAGAGGAGTGAAAGGGGCGAAACCGTGGTCACAACCCCCGATAGATTAGATTGGCTTTCATGATCAAAACGATTGCATGTTCTAGTATCATAGACCCATGGGCGAGTGTCTCCTATTTTCAAAAGGGAGCTCCGGAACAAGTGGATGTGCATGAAGGCACATGGGAAGGTTTTTGGAGTATGATCACGGGGAGAAGACCATCAACAAAGAAATACTATCCGGAACCCCATCATCCAAGTGTGTCACTTTTGTGCAAGTGGATTTTTGGGAGAATGAGAGAAACAAAGATAACCAACACGGAGTTGAATTGGCTTTACTCGGCTTTGATTGCCAAGAAGCCAATCAACCCCACTCAACTTATGATCAACCGGTGGTGTTGTGAAGCAACATCGGGTTCGGGAGATATTGGTTCGGGGTGTTACCTCTCTATGTTGGCTATCTCTTTGAGACAGGGTATTACAAGGAACCCGAATCATCTCCTACCCGGACTTCCCCAAGATTTGAAGAAAGGAAAATATATAAGTGAAGATGAGAGAGGAGGCTTCAAAGTGGCCAAAGTAATTTTCCCCTATCGGATGGAAGATTAAGACTTTTTCTTGAGGGGAAAGAAGATTGGTTAGAGGAAGGACTTCTTGTGCCGGCGAAGAAAAATAAAAGAGAAGGATTATAGGAGGAGGATCTTCTATGGCCCAAGAATGAGGTGCACAACAAAATTATGTGCCACCATTTGGAGGAATTCCGGCGCCGCCAAGTTACTACGATGGTGTACCAATGCAAGCATGGGGGAGCGGTGCAACCATACCCCCACCAATTTTTGCTGTGCCCAACATAGCCTTTGCAGAGTCATATGCACATCTTCCTCAACCACAACGAAGTGTGGCCACCATTGGAGGATACGCTGCAAGAAACATGCAAAATATTGCAGCCATCCTAACCAATGCAAACCAAATGGGTGAAGAAAATGCAAACGTCACTTATGTGCTTGGACACCTTCACCTAGCACCGTCGGACAATTCATAGGAGGAGTGGTGCATTCCTATTACAAGTAAGGGTACAACAACCAAGACTATCAATATCAACCACCGGCGGAAGATTAGAGAGAGGAGGAGCTTTAGTTATCTTTCCTTTACCCCCTCTTCTTTAATTTTCAGCTTGTATGCGCCTATGTATGCGTAGTGTTTTTAGTTTTTATTTTCAGCATGTGTGTTAGTTTTATTTTCATCATGAATAATGTCACCACCTAGTTTTTACCTTTGGTAAAGTTATGAAATTTATGCCATGATGATATATGATTATAATTGCCGCTTTGTTTATCTTTGTAATTGATTTATGCATGTTAAAGCTAGTGCTCTCTTAAAATACAAATCTGAAATTATCTAAATGCTAGCTTAATCTTTAGTGGAGGTTATGATAAAAATAAAGACCCATAGTGTTTTATGTGCTCTCAAGTTTTAGATGGATTAAAGATAATTTATTTTTGTTCTTAAAAGTAATGCTAACCTTGTCATAAATACCACTTGCGTGTTGCTCTACCTATCCAGAGCCATATAAATAATTGAGTGCAAAAACTTAGTATACAAGGTTTATTTTTTGGTGAGTTATTTCAGGCCTTGATTTCTCTGGCCCGAGACTAAGAAGCTGGTCATTCCGTTTTTGCGTATCTATCTTATTGCTAGCCTCTTATCCGTGCATTGTGTATCCCCACATCGGAGATCTCACAAACCTCGCCGGATATCCATCCTTAAAACCAAATATCATCTTTTGTGATTACCTCCTTGACCACAACCTATCGTTGAGAATGGATCATCAATTCAAGGAAGATCGATGGTGCCAAGATTGAAGACTTCAAGTATCTCTCCAAAGGAAAAGTATTTCCGGTACCTACCTTATCTTATCACCTCTTTGCCCGAGGACGAGCAACGTCTAAGCATGAGGGAGGAGGTAGGTACAATGCAATTTTAGAGTTCAAAGGGGAGCAAATAAAAAAATTGATGAGAAAGAAAAAGAAATAAAGAAGAAAAAGTATATGTATGAGGAAAAAAGAGAAAAGAAAAAATATGAGTATGTGTAAAAAATAAATATAAAAATAAAGTGAACTCCCCGGTTCTCTAAAGTGCATTAGGAATTTCAAGGTTTCAAGATTAAAAGATCCATACTCACTTTCCAACCATGTGCAATCCGATAACGAGGACTTCCTTTGTGCCTCGGGATCACTCTTTGCCATTTGCACATGTCCACCAATCTCAAGTGTGTGTATTTTTCTCTTTCCCCTCCTTGATATAACATCTTTTTCCAATGACCTTTTTGACGAGTCTCGGTAAGACCATGAGAAGCTTGTCTTGTTTTGACAACATCTCATTTATAATATCTTGGTAGGACTAAACTTTCCCAAAAAGCTCCATATAAAGCTTTCCACATATATATGTTATGAGAGGGAAAGGAGTAGAATAAATAGGCTTAAGAGACAAGTTGAGATGAGAGTTCATGAGCAAGATGCAAGGTGGTTTAAATTTTTGAACTTGGTTTAGATCTTTTTCATCTCGTTCTTTATTTCTAAATTTCTAAGATCTATTTGAATTTTGGGAGCATGTTAATACTTGTGGGATAGGCTTAATTAATAATCTACCCTCTGTAGGGATGAAGGCTAGTACATTATGGAACTTTAACGAATTAAACATTTGAGAGCATTATGTTTTCTCGTGTATGATCAAGTGCAAAGTTTAACAATGAAGGGCAACGATGATATCCATCGAAGGCTTACTCGAGGACGAGCAAGGTTTAAGCATGGGGGAGCTGTTGACGGTGAAAATCCGTCAACCTAGCCATGAGTTTACCTTGAAGCCCGGTACAAGTCAAGCAATGAAGTGAACATGACTCCAAGAGCCCAAGGACCAAGCCCGAGAAGATGACAAACTCCGAGGACCTAGCCAGAAAAGTGCTGAATCTTGCAAGACAAGGAGCTTCGTCCAATTCGGAGAGAAACCGACGACAAGGGCCCACATGCAAAAGGGGAGAGGATCTAGAAGACTCGGGAAGCAATACCAGACGAAGGAGGACACGGACTGGGCCGAAATGGGCCCAGGCCGGTCGGCCCAGGCCGGTCGGCCCAGGCCGGCCGGCCCCGCCCATTTCGGGGCCCAGTCGGCCTCCCCTTTGACCTAGTTGCATCTCGGGCTATTTATAGCCCCTTGACCGAGAGCCACGCATCAATCAATTCGTCATCCGACGCCGAGGAGCCGAGAAGCTTGAGGGACACCATCTCGGAGATGAGGGTCATGCTAGTTGTCTAGGGTCTCCCTAGCCGACGTGGGAACCTTGCACGGAAGACCACGTCGGAGCTCCGGAGCAAGGATCAAGATCGAGGTAGGATCCCGGTGGTGATCTTGTTCATGTAATCATTCATGGTGAAGTTTTTATAGTGAATCCGATTTCTAGCGATCAAGTGCCTTCTCGATGATTTTGTTTTCTTCTTGGTTTTGCTTCTTCTACGATCTAGTCTATAGCTAGATTACATAGGGTGCTCTTGTAGCTGCGGTGTCTAGAGGTGCATACCAGACCGGCCAAGTGATTTCAACTTGTTCTTATCAAGCTCGCCCTAGACTACCCGCATGAGTAGGGATACGTTGTGACAGAATGGGGGTTCCGAAAGGCAGGCGTTTTCGGAGTCGGATGGGAGGCCATGATTTAAAGATGCTTTTAATGAGATTTGCTTTTCTATCTTCATCTATCTTGTTTGGAGCTACAACATAAGCATGATCTAGATTCTCTAGATCGGTTATCTCTTGCTTTCTCTTGTTACCTCTTTAGTAGATTAGATTAGATTAGTTTTCTTGATGATATCTTAGATTAGATGCAATTTGGTTCTTCATAAGATAGCTTACCTTGCTTTACTAGATTGAATCCTTGCGTTACACATTGTTCCACGGATTCGATACCTTGGGTTCACCACTCGAGGTAAGAAGGGTCCCTTGACTACGACGGGAGACTTGTTCGCTTGCAAGTCTAAACGAACTTTGATACAACTATTAACCGTCAACAGCCTGGATCTTGGTCTCCGTCATCGTCGACCGCACCCACACAGCACGTGGGTCCGGGATGGGAGCAGCCTCCGCCGCCATTTCGCTGCTAGGGTTGGATCTGGATCTAATTGAACACAGTGTCTTGATGCACATGTGCGGTGGCGCATGACACAGGGTAGTGGCGCTAGCGCACGGATGGCCGGAGCCGGTGACAAGATGGACGCGCGTGAGAGAGAAGTAGCTGCAAAGCTGCGGGAGCTGCGACGGTGGTGGCGAAAGCGACGGGAGGAAGAAGAAGGGTGAATGGGGTCAACCCCGACCCGTGCGAGTCTATTTATAGGGGGGTCCACCCGATCCGCCTGTTGTGGCTCCTTCCGTTGTACGATGCGCATTACAACGGCTCTATCCCGATAAATTCGCGAGAAGATCGCGCCTGATTCTTTGCCAACAGATTAAGCAACGACCTAAAACTCCGAGTTTAGGTCGTCAGCCATGAACAAAATGTGACCAAGTCACGCTGAGGACAACAACATCGATAAGCCCCCACGTCACATCAACTTAGGTCTTTGACAAATCATTTTGTCAAAACGACCACATACATGACATAAGAGAGCGAATATTACATGGGTCGTCCGAAGGTACACAAGTCGCCTGCGACCTCATTGGATCCAGAACCCGACACAAAAGATAAACATGCTACAAGGCCTGGTCTACCTAGAGCAATCCTTGCTACCTACTTCACCGAAGCAGAGCACGTCGCGAGATTTCTCCTAGCACTAGGACCTTGATGGCAGCCTTGCGGGAGACAGCTGTCAGACGGTGCATGTAGCAGCGCATGCTCGTCACAGACTATTGGAATGCAGGTACGAGCTTGCTCTTCAGCGCAGGATTCTGACCCTCGATGAGCACCCGATGCTCACTAGCGACGTCCAGCTGCACCTCGATCTGGTACAGCATCACCTCCAAACTCTACCTGATATCACGTAGAGACCAGGTACAAAGAGTGGGGGTGTTGCCTACATTTCGCGAGAGTTCTCCTAGCTCCAAGCTTCTACAAGCACAGTAATCTACAATTTGGTGGATGAACACATGCCCATGGCATGGTGAGATTACCACTCTACAGCTTCATAGCTCAACAATGCTTGGTGCTTGCCTCCTTCAGCCTCACGGTGCTATTTATAGCCAGAGCCGAGCCTTGGGCAGTAGGCGAAGTAATGACACTGTCACCACGTGGTCCTGGGACCTGCAGACATGTGCATGATTAAAGGCGACGACTTTATTACCCTATCTCGTGATGTCCTTGTCGCTAGTGCATCAATGATGCTTGAGCCCCGCACAGAGTCACATGGCTACAGTAACCCCCTTGATTCGTTGGCAGTTTGTCATTTCTGGGTGGCAAGAGAATCTCCGACCACTGTTGACCCGTGACCCTGCAGTCTACGCTACACGACAAAACCTGACTATGTGTCAGAGGGCCCAGCGCCTAGTTAAACCCCCATACGACGACGACTCCATGACCTTCCTCTATGACCTAATGACTTTTTATTTGCACCCACTAGGCTCTACGTCCTGGTACACCCTCTATGGCTCTGCACGTAAACGGACCTATTCCAATCAGCTTATATTTCTGTTTCCTGGGCAGAATGGTCGTAGATTCGATTGAAGACCTTCCAGGGTAGGTGTGCCTCGCTGCTCTGCCAGATTCATCTAGGCGCCTGGAGATCTAAAAGTACCATGGAGATCAGAAGCATCACAGAGATCTACAATTTTCATTGGGTCCCCATGGTCGGTGTGCCTATTCTGAGGTCACCAACACCTTGGTACAATGGCTCTGCTAGATGGGTGGCAGCTATGTTGGTCATCTGACACCAAAACGACCTCCTCGAGGTTGGTGTGCCTTAGTACCTAGGTCTTGCAATACCTCGGTATGTCTACGACTCTGCCAACCTAGTTGGGCGCCCCAGATGCGTGACATTCCGAGGTCGGTGTGCTCTTGTAGCCCTGCCAGCCTGCTCTGGACACCTAGGATTTTACGTCAGGAATGAAGGCCTCCTCGTGGGGTGTGCGCCTGATGGCCCTGCCAGGCATCTCTAGGTGCTTGGGCGCTTGTGTTTTGAGACCTTCCTGAGGTCGGCATGCCTCGAGTGGCTCTGCCAGACTCCTTGCAGCCATGCAAGATATCTGGGTGTCTATACACTCCAATCGATCAAGATCAAGAGATTTCTAGCTTCGTCATTGACTACTTCAAACATTTCTTCGTCAGTTTCATCATTGACAACCTCTTTATGCGACGCACTTTTCAAGATCCTATTGGGTATCCTCAGATACTGGACATTATTGAATTGAGGCCTCTTCGAGGTCAGCACGCCTACAAGGCTGAGGTCAGCCCTACCAGACTCCTTGTAGCCATGCTTGGAGATCAGAGTGTCTCTACACTTTATTCGATCAAGACCATACCTTAGTTTTTCTTCTCTTTTTTGAGCATCAAACTAGCCATTCTGCCTACTTCAATGCTCAGGGACTACTCTACGAGTGCGTCTTCGACGCCCTCTTGTTTTTCCGTCGTACCGACCTGTTGGGAAACCCATTTCTCATCACGTCGCTACTCGAGCTACTTTTTCTTCTCTTCTTCTTCTTTGGATCATCATGCCAGCCATCCTGCCCGCCACGATGCTCGGATACTACTCTATGACTGCATCTTCAATGCCCTCTAATTTTTTCATCGTCATTTCAATCTATTGGAAGCCTGCATCCTAAAGGTCGTCACTCGACCTCCCTTCATTCGGCAAGACTACAAACAGGTCACTGCCAAGTCGATTTGTTCTTTTTCTTTTGGACCGACGTGCATGCTATTCAACCTGTCGATAGCTCTATGACTTCGTCATGACCTTTCTAAGGTCGCTGCGCCTACACCTCGCTCGGGGGCTTGTGAGACATGGGTACCCCTAGGTCCCCACCGACCAGGCTCATGGTCGTCCCTGACCAGTAGGTCTGGCCTACCAGAAGACTCGCCGACCTGTTCATGGACCCAACAAACCTAGTTGGCGGCCCACACGACCTCCTAATGACCTTCCTGAAGATTCCTCAAATTTAGGTCTCCTGGTTGTAACCGACCAGGAGTCTGGGAACCGACCTCATCCGCTGGCTAATATAAGGCGGGCGAGGCGACCCTTGTACCATCACACAATCCTCAAGCAATCTACCCCGACAACTGGATGTAGGGTTTTATCTCCGGAGGCCCAAACCAGTATAAACTCGCCGTGTTCTCTGTGTTCCGCGCACTCGTGTGCGACCTTCGTGTTCTTAGCCTAGATTCCACCCCGCCGAATAACTAAACCACTGGGATTAGCACCCCTGTGGGATGTCTAGATCTCACCATCTGACAGTAATATGTCTGCTCCTGTGCCTTCAAGGCTGAGGGTGCTGTCGAAGTAAATTATCCAGTGTTCAGGCCACTCCATGGGAGGGGGCATCTAGATCTCTGTCCACTCTGACACGAAGTCAGCGAGGATTTGTGACTTGATCACCTGTCGAGGGCGGAACTCGATGTCAAACTCTCCAAGCTCCACCGACCACTTGACGATGCAGTTGTTGGCGTCGCGGTTGCGGATGATCTCTCCTAAGGGGAATGACGAAGGCACCATGATCTTGTGGGCTTGGAAGTAGTGGCGAAGCTTTCTCGACGTGATCAGAAGTGCATAGAGTAACTTCTGAGGCTATGAATAGCGTGTTTTAGTGTCGGCCAAGACCTCACTTATGTAGTACACAGGTCGTTGAATAGGGTAGGACTGCCTTCTTCTTCTCATTCTGCGATGACAACCGTGCTGATCACATGAGTGGTGGCAGAGATGTAGAGTAGGAGGGTTTCCCCTAGTATAGGTGGCGTCATGTTTAGGGTGTAGTCAAGGAGTCTTTGAGAGCCTCGAAAGCCATCTGTGCTTCTTCATCCCATACAAATTTATCGGCCTTGGGCAGACCTTTCTCGTCGAGCTTCCTGATGAAATGACCTAGGGCCACCATCATATCTGTGAGCTTCATGACATCTTTCTTGCAAGATGGCTTGGCCATGTTGCATATTGCGTCGACCTTGACGGAGTTGGCTTCAATGCCTCGGTGTCCAACCATGAAACCCAGGAGCAATCTGGAGGGTACACCGAAGACACACTTGGTCAGGTTGAGCTTCCACTGGAACTCTCGCAGGTTGGTGGAGGTCTCGGCAAGGTCGGCAATGAGCTGGTCTTGTTCAGTAGTCTTGACGACCACATTGTCGACATAGGCTTCTACTTTTTTTCCGATCTGAGATCTTAGGCACTTTTGTATCGCCTTCTGGTAGGTTGCACCAGTGTTTTTTAGGCCAAAGGTCATGACCTCGTAGCAGTAGATGCCATTAGGCGTTATGAATGCCATTTTGTCTTCGTCGTCAGGGATTAGGGCTATCTAGTGATACCCAGAGTAGCAGTCAAGGAAGCAAAGTAGGATGCTTCCAACCGTGGAGTCCACGACCTGGTCGATGCGAGGAAGAGGGAAGGGATCTTTCGGACAGTGCTTGTTCAGGTCGATGTAATCGATACACATCCTTAATCCTCCAGTCTTCTTGGGTACAAGGACCGGGTTTGCAAGACAAACTGGGTGTTTACATTCTCGAATAAATCTTGCAGCTAAGAGCTTATATTCTTCTACTTCTATTTATTTCTATCTTTTGCAAATCACCGGAGCTTTTGCCTAATAGGTCGTGCAGTCTTGCTTACTTCAAGGGTGTGCTTAGCCAGCCTTGAGGGGACACCGGGCATGTCAGATGGGCTCCAGGCGAAGATATCGATGTTGTCTCGGAGGAAACTGGTGAGCGCGAGTTCCTATTTGGGGTCGAGGTCGGCCCTGATGGTGACTTCCTTGGATGCGTCCGGCAGACCGAGGCAAACTTTCTTCATAGCAGGACTTGGGTCCAAAGATGTAGTTGTGCGCTTCTGCTCTGGTACCTCCAGAGTGGTTTGGTCGATCATGGCAGCCTGGGCGACCATGACTGTAGCTATAGCTTTGCAGGCAAAATCTTTAGCGAGCTCAACGGTGGAGCTTTCGTAGTTGTAGGAGACCATGATGTCGCAAAGGACGGAAAGGATCCCGTTTGGCACTAGCATCTTCATGATGAAGTAGGTGTGGTGTGGTATGGCCATGAACTTGGTCAACATAGGTCGACCAAGGATGGCGTGGTAGGAGGAGCGGAAGTCCGTGAAAGTTTGTGTGTGCGGAGGACACGGGTACTCTGTGCTGAAGTTTTCCTTGGTATCAAAGGTGATCGGTAGGCATACACGACCTATGGGGTACGCAGCCTTTTCGGGCACAACCCCGTAGAAGGGTTCGTCGCAGGTGGTCATCTTGTTGAAGTTGAAGTCCATTTTTCTGAGTGTCTCTATGAAGATGATGTTCAAGCTGCTTCCCCCGTCGATGAGGGTCTTAGGCAGGAATGCGCCGTCCACTATGGGGTTAACGACCAGCGGGTAGGTCCCAGGGTCAGGTATGTGCACCCAATGGTCCTTCCTGGAGAAAGTGATTGGGTACTCCGACCAGCGCAGAGGTTGTGGAGTTTCAGTGTTGACTTGGCCGATCCCCCTTGCATTCGATCGCTGCTGTCTATTACTCTTGACCGATTGGAGACTACCAACGGTGAAGTTGATCTCTCGGTTGGCGGTCTGGAACGCGTCATTGGGGTTGCCCCCTTTTGGCGGTGGTGGTGGAGAACGCTCCTTGCAGTTGTTGTCGTTGCGGTTGTGGTCGTCCTGGCGACGACAATCATCACATCGGTCGTCACGACGCTCGTCACACCGGTCGTCGCGACGATTGTCCCGCCGATCGTTGCGGTTGTCTTCGTGGCGATCATTGCGGTGGTAGTCGTTGCGTCGGTCGTCATGACGATCATCGCGGCGATAGTAGCGGTGATTATCATGGTGATCCCTATTGTCGTTGCGACGGTAGGGTCGTCGATCACGGTAATCACGTCGATCAGGTCGTTGGTTACGGTTGTCTTAGCGGCAGTTGCTGTTCTAGTCATCATTGTTGTCGCTCTTGGCCTTCTTGGGCTCTGGAAGTACCCCGAGGGCGCGCTTCAGCTGTTCACACTCCCTCATGGTGTGCTTGGTGTCGCGGTGAAACTGGCACAGGTCGTCCATGACCATGTTGAAGTCACCTTCAAGGAAGGTGGAGGGTCTGGGTGGATCGGTCGTGTAGACCTCGCCGGATCGCTTGCGCGACCTGCTGCTACCATCGTTGTGATCTTCTCCGTTGAAGTCGTGCATCACCGTGTCTTGAGTATCGACAAGCTCGTCAACATAGGCTATGAGGTCGGTGATGGTGTGGGCATAAGCTTCATGGATCTTCTCGAAGAGCTTGATGTTGGTGACTCCCTTCTTGTAGTAGGCGATGACGTCTTCGTCTTTGACACCTGCGAGAGTGTTGTAGTTATCAAAGTAGAGGTTAGTGTACTCTTAGAGAGTTTCGTCACGCCTCATCCGCACTCTAGCAAGGTGATGGGTGTTGCCAGGACGATTGTAGGTCGCCTGGTAGTTGGTCGTGAAGAGCCGTGACAAGGTCACCCAGGAGGTGATGCACTGTGTAGGAAGGTTGTCAAGCCACAAGAGTGGTGCTTTGCCCATCACAGGGGGGAAGTACCCTGCCATGTCATCTTCGTTTCCCCCAGAAGCATGTGCTGTGATGTTGTACATCTTGAGCCAAATACTTGGGTCAGAGCGGCCGTCATATTTATTGATGGCTGGCTTGAAGTCTTTGGGGTATCTGATCGTCCTGAGACGTCGTGAGAACGCCGGAAAGGTGTTGACTGCGCCAAGACTGGCTGACGGAGCATAGGTCGTCGGGATAATGTAGAGGTCGTCTGGAGGACCAATATCTTGGTCGTACTGAACATGTCGTAGAAGCTCTTGGTCGTGCATCTGCTGAAGTTCTATTGCTTGAACAGGATTGTTGGCATCGAGGGGATCAGGGACCCCATTATCGCGGTAGTACTTAGCACAGCTTGCTATTTCTGCTTCGTCTCGTATACGTCGACGCTGACTGCCTTCAACGTGGTTTGCTTGTACTGGTGGAGGTTGAGCTCCAGCATTTTGTCTTGGATTGGCGGTAGCATTTTGTTGGGCGCCAGCATCATTAGCTGCGTTGTTGGCAATGTTGCCTGCGGCGTTAGCAGCGGTGTCGGCTAGAGGATTGGCCGCGGCGTTGGCGGCAGCATTGGCAGCGAGGTTGACCGACTATATTACTTTGTTTTCACCTCTTCCCTCTTCAGCCACGGGCTGAAGGGGAGTGTTGCTGCGATGTCGCTGGCGAGGGTGCTCCGACCTACTCCTGGAGTATGAGCTTGCAGCCGACCTGCTGTATCTTGGGCCCCTTTCTTCGACCTGGGCGGTGGCGACGCGGATGTGAGCTTGTAGACGCCGTATTGCAGGAGTATCCTCGAGCTGACCTAGCGTGGCAAGAGTTGCTCCTAGATTCGCTTGAAGAGAGTTGTAGACTTCATGACCGTCTTGCTCAAAGTCCCTCAGGAGGTCTCTAGCACGTAGACGGTTTTGGCGAGGCTCGTTGCATTGCTGGCGCTGCTGAGGAGCTGCTGGAGCTATGGGGGCTTGCGCCCCGACGTTGCCTGCTGGTTGGTTGCCAGCACCTTGTCTGGCATTGGCCACGGGCTGACCTGTGGCTGTTGTAGCTGCATCCGCTTCCTGCTGGCAATGTGCAGCTCTGGTGGTGTTGGCGTTCTCCTGCTCTACGCGATGTTCCTCTGTTTCTCCAGGCTGGGGAGGTACGTCTACAGAGACCACCAAGACCTTACGGTCTGGGACCTCAAACACTTCTCCCGGATAGTTCAGGGAGATGGTCGTACGGGTGATCTGAAACGCGAGACGGTCCGGAGACAGCACACGGTTGATCTGGCGGCAATGAGATGCGAGGAGAGGTCGGCGAAGCTTCTTATGCACACGGCACTGGCGAGCTGTGTGTTTGGAGTTCTCGTGGGCGGGGCAAGGGTCGTCGAGGTGACCCCTGCTGTTCGCACGATGTGGGGTCTTGGGTCCATATTCGATCTGGATCTCACGCTTCATGTAGCGAGACGCTACGTGAGTTGCATTCCACGGGCCAAGAGGCATGCAGGTTGGAGGAGTAGAGGTTGTGCGAGGGCGCTTGACGCGTTCTCAGACCTTAATCATGTCAGAGAGCATGCCTTCGACGCGATCAAGCCCCGCGATCAGGTCGCGAGGAGTGGGTTGGTGGGTTTCTGCCAGCAGATCTGTTTCGACCTGCTGGTTCGAAGTGACCGCGTTCCCTCGATGACGAGGCAAGTGGCTGGAGCGGTGGATTCTAATGGCATAGAGCCGAAGCACATGTCGACGGGGTTGCGGAGGATGTCCGTCATGCTCTCCGGGAAGATGATGCTGTTGGTCGAAGTCATCAAGCATCGAGTTGCACGAAGAACCTTGGATTCTTCGCCTACTTGGCACGCCAACTGTCAGATGTTTAGAACTAGACAGCCCACATGGGGGTCAACCCTGGTGGTTTAGTTGTTCGGTGAGGGGGGGTCTAAGGCTAAGAACTCGAAGGTTGCGCACGAGCGCACGAAACACAAAGAGCACGACGAGTTTATACTAGTTCGGGCCTCCAGAGAGTAAAACCCTACGTACAGTTGTCGGTATAGATTGATTGGGATTGCGTAGTTGTACAACGGTCGCCTCTGTCGTATGGACCTCCCTGGGCCCACTACCTCGGTGGGTACCAGGACCGACTACTCGGTGGGCCCTTAGGACTACCCGGCTTGCGCTGCACGACACCTGATGGTGTGAAGCACAAGGACTACAAAGGAGAAGTACTCGGTTAGGAAGCTGTACATGTCCCGCACTGTATGGAATGCTCCTAGACGTACTCGACTAGTACTCTCTCCCTACTCCAACTTGTAACCCTACCTCCCGGACTATATAAGGCGACGCAAGGACACCTCTCTCATCACCTCATCTCATCTCACAGCGTACAATTGCACCATCTTGTAATCGTACCCAATCAATCCAGAGCTACGCAGCATACAGGACGTAGGGTATTACGCACCTCGCGGCCCGAACCTGTCTAAATTATGTGCCACGTGTCTCTTCCTTCGAGTTACCGATCTCGATGAGGCCACATTCATCTACTTCGGGTATTCCCCTTAGTAGGTTGCCGGTCTAAAACACTGACAGCTGGCGCGCCAGGTAGGGGATCTCGCCCGAGATCACATGGCGAACTCGACGGCTCCTGTCTACTTCAAGCCAACCGCCGCCTTCAACCGCGGCGACACCTTCGTTTTCGGCGCTTGGGTCTGCACTGCTGACGGCGCGGGATCTTTCCAGCGCCGCCTCACCATGCCGCCCAACCCGAAAACCGGCTTCGTGACGTTTCCTGAAGTGGTCACAGGCGAACTCGCCGGCAAGTTCGGCGAAATTTCGCTCTTCAACCATCACGCTGACTTCGAGCTCGAGTCCGCTTCCAACTCGAACTCGACGTTTCCATGGGCTATCGCATGCGAGCCGGCTGCTCAGCCATCGCATGTAGTTCCCCCACCCAGCGAGCGCTCCACTCGTGGCCCACGCAACCCCTGCAGGGCCCGCACGGGGGCTCTCTCTTCGCGTCGGGCTGGCAAGGAGCCCGTACCCGAGTACAACTCGGACTCCGACACCGCCCCCGGCCACGCTTCGGACTCCAACCCCCTCTCCGGGTTCTACTCGGACTCCGCATACGAGTTTGACTTCGGGTCGGACCCAGAGGATCCCGAGTCCGAGGACAACTCTACTGAGCATCCCTTATCAGGGCGGCCTCTGGGCTGGTTATAACCTCCACGCGTGCCGGAAGATTCGTCTACTGACCAGACCGCAAGCCCGCATACCTTATAAGTGGAGACTCACGCTACGTCGCCTACATCGGCTCGCTCCCGTTCCAGGAGGGAACACCACTTGCCCGAGCTGACTCGAACACCCCAAATGTGGTGGCGAGCTCTGAGTCCAGTCTTGGCACCCCTGATCGCTAAGTCTTCATGGCTGCCGGCGACACCCCCGGACCATCTGGGACGGCTACAGACAAGTACCTTGAAGACATCTCCGCAGACGAGTTGTCTGCCGATGCACCTGTAGACGAGACCGCCGCCAACAGGGACGCTCGACGTGAGCGTAACAGGAAGCGCAACGAACGGCGCCGGCGGCTCAGAGACAACCTCCCCATCCGCAACCTTGCGGAAGCTCTCGAAGCAGTCGAGAGCAGGGTACACACTACCCCTGAGCAGTGCCTCATGTCGATCACAGCGATCGCACGCCAGGCTCAGGGTATACGCGCTGGAGAAGTCATCGCCAAGCTCGCTGAAGACGCCTACTTCATGCGGGTCGACAACAGGGTCAACCAGCCTCCTCCCACCAGGAACCGCGACAACAAAGCTACAAGTCACAGTGCTGACCTCGGTCGCAACCGTACTCGAGCTGAGCTCCCGGCTCAGCCCAACCGTACTCGCGCGAACGCCGGCGGACCCTCACATGGTGGCAATAGCAACCGCGAGGTTGTCCCTCACCGTGCTCCTGCCGGCGGCGGCGGCCGTGACCCGACGGCGGCGGCGGGCGACGACGGAAGCTCCAACCACAGAGCCAACAGAGGGCCGGCGGCGGCGGCAACCGCGGCGGTCGAGACCACGCGAACAGCCACGCCTCTGGCACCTCACAGGGCGCCTACGACGCCCGCCAGAAGATTGAGGAGCTGCGGTGGAAGAAGTCAGCCACTGCAGGCGACAACGACGGCTTCCCCGCCTTCTCACCTCGACTTCGCAACTTGCTCCTCCCCGAAAACTTCAAGCCTTTAGTGATCACCAAGTACGATGCGAAGCAGGACCCCATCTAGTGGCTCAGGTGCTATGCCCTCTCCATCGAGAACGCTGTCGGCAACAACGACACCATGTGCCTCTACTTCCCCTTTTGCCTGGACCAAGCTCCACTCACATGGCTCGAGTCGCTGGACAAGCACTCGATCGACAAGTGGGACCACCGAAGGAGCGAGCTCACCGAAGCAACTTCGCGGGCGCCATGGGCCGATCGGGTACTCGCATGGACCTGGCCATGGTCAAGCAGGAACAAGGCGAGACCCTCCGCAAGTACATGCGCCGCTTCTTCGACAAGCGCGCTACCGTAGTCGACGTCACCGACAAGGAGGTCATCGACCTCTTCCAAGACGGCCTCTACCATCGCCGCACTTTTGAAGACTTCGGTCGTCGCCGCCCCAAGTCCATCCCCCATCTCAAGGACATGATCACATCGTGGGCGGATGAAGAAGACAAGGCCAACGCCAAGTACGACGCCATCCGTGGCAAGAACAAACAGAACACGGGCGGCGGCGGCGGCAACAACGGGAACCAAGGCGGTCGCAACAACAACAACTACTCGGGTCCCAACCGCAAGCGCAAGCCAGACAACACTGTCGCGGCTATCCAGCGCCCTGCGAAGGAGAACTTGAAGAACTCCGGCGGCTTCAAAGACTTGCTGAAGGAGAAGTGCCCGTGGCATCTGGACGGCAACCACACCACCGAGCAGTGCTACCAACTCAGGCGAGCACTCAAGAGTACTCCAGAGCCACCGCACCCTCGCGACAAGAAAGGCAAGAAGAAGGACGACGGAGACAACAACGACTTCCAGGAACCCGACAAGACTGTCAACGTCCTCTTCGGTGGGCTACCCAGCAGGCGGGAGCAAAAGGCTACCCGTCGAGAAGTCATGAGCATTGAACCAGCGGTCCCGACCCTCTCAGGTGGTCGGAGGTACCCATTACCTTCTCCCGCGCGGATCAATGGACCAGTTTCTCTGAACCAGGGCGGTTCCCTCTCGTCCTGAAGCCGGTGGTTGCGGGCTCCAAGCTCAACAAGGTCCTCATCGACGGTGGAAGCGGGCTCAATGTCCTTTTCACCAAAACCTTGAAAAAGATGAAGCTCGACATCACCCACATGCTCACCAAGAGCAACACGCCCTTCTACGGCATCGTCCCCGGTAACGCGGCTATCCCACTGGGCTCAGTGGTCCTGCCAGTTACCTTCGGGGAATCTCGGGACAATTACCGTACCGAGTACATCAAGTTCGAGGTCGCGGACTTCGAAACATCCTACCATGCCATCCTCGGCAGACCGACCATCGCCAAGTTCATGGCGGTGCCTCACTACACCTACTTGGTGCTCAAGATGCCGAGCCCAGCAGGTGTACTTTCTCTCCAAGGGGACTTGAAGATCTCGCACGACTGCGACACCGAAGCCGTGGAGATCGCCTCTACAAATAAAGTACCCAACGCGATGATGGAAGTCTACGCCGCGTCGAAGAAGCTTGCTACAAGTGAACTCAACATCCCTGAGAAGTCTGACAAAGGCAACAAGCCTCAGCCAGTTGAGGAGGTCCTAGTCAAGACGATCGACCTCGGGACAGGCGACAGCAGCAAGACCACCACCATCGGGGCCGGCCTCGACCCCAAATAGGAAGACGCGCTCATCAACTTCCTTCGGGCTAACCGCGACATCTTTGCGTGGAAGCTAGCGGACATGCCAGGAGTGCCCAGGGAGTTGATTGAGCACTGCCTCAACGTCGATCCTAAGGCCACCCCCAAGCGACAACACCTCCGACGCTTCGCCGACGACAGACGGGATGCCATCAAGAAGGAACTCACCAAACTACTCGCGGCTGGTTCATCAGAGAAGTCTTCCATCCTGAGTGGCTCGCCAACCCCGTCCTCGTCCGCAAGAAGAACTCGAACGAGTGGAGGATGTGCGTCGACTACACCGACCTCAACAAGCATTGCCCCAAGGACCCCTTCGGGTTGCCGCGGATTGATCAAGTCATCGACTCCACAGCGGGCTGCGACCTGCTCTGCTTCCTCGACTGCTACTCTGGGTACCACCAGATCACGATCAAGGAAGAAGACCAGGAAAAGACCGCGTTCATCACCCCGTTTGGCGTGTCCTGCTACACAACCATGTCTTTCGGGTTGAAGAACGCCGGCGCTACCTACCAACGAGCTATCCAGGCCTGCTTCAAGAAGCAGCTCAACAAGAACGTCGAATCCTACATTGATGACGTGGTCGTCAAGACCAGAAACTCCAGTACCCTCATCGACGACCTTGAAGAGACTTTCGCATCCCTACGCAAGTACCGTTGGAAGCTCAACCCGAACAAGTGCGTCTTCGGTGTACCTTCGGGCAAACTACTCGGCTTCATCATCAGCCAGCGCGGCATCGAAGCCAACCCTGAGAAGATCTCCGCCATCACCAGCATGAAAGCTCCCACGTGCATCAAAGACGTCCAGAAGTTGACCGGGTGCATGGCGGCCTTGAACAGATTCATCTCAAAGCTTGGAGAACGGGGGCTCCCCTTCTTCAAACTACTCAAGCACCAAGAGAAGTTTGTGTGGACTCTAGAGGCGGACCAAGCCCTTGCTCAGCTCAAGGACTTCCTACCGAAGCCACCAGTCCTCACGGCTCCTCGCAAGGCGAGCAGCTACTGCTCTACCTCGCTGCGACTACTCATGTGGTCAGTACTGCCATCGTTGTCGAGCGGCAGGAAGACGGCCATGCCTATCCACTCCAGCGCCCAGTCTACTTCGTCGGCGAGGTCCTGTCAGAGTCCAAGGCACGCTATCGGCCGTGCGAAGCTTCGTACGCAAGTACTCATCACCTCGCGGAAGCTATGACACTACTTCCCGGGAGTACTCGATCTCCGTCATCACCGACTACCCGCTCGGCGACATCCGCGGAACCAAGATGCTACCGGAAGAATCTCCAAATGGGCGGTCGAGCTCGGCGCCCTCACCATCGACTTCAAGCCACGCACGGCCATCAAGTCGCGGGCGCTAGTCGATTTCATGGCGAGTGGCGGGAGAACCAGCTACCTACTCCAACCGTGCGACCAGAGCATTGGGTGATGTACTTCGACGGCTCACTCAACCTCGAGGGTGCAGGTGCAGGGGTACTCCTGATCTCTCCAACGGGCGAACAACTCAAGTACGTCCTGCAGATCTTCTGGAAGGTCTCAAACAACAAAGCCGAGTACGAAGCTCTCCTACACGGACTCCGCCTCGCGGCTTCACTGGGCATCAAGCGGCTACTAGTCTATGGCGACTCCGCAGTGGTCATCAACCAAGTAAACAAGTCCTGGGACCGCAACAAGGAGAACATGGACGCCTACTACCTAGAAGTTCGCAAGCTCGAGAACAAGTTCTACGGCCTCGAGTTCCACCACATCGTCCGTGACAACAACGTTGCAGCGGACGTCCTGTCGAAGCTCAGCTCTACTCGCGCTCAAGTACCAGCGGGTGTCTTCGTCCATGAGCTTCACGCGCCATCCATCCCGGAGCCGGTGCCACCGACCACTGTCCCAGCGCATCCGCCCGCTGGCCAGGAGGTCATGATGATCGACGTGGACTGGAGGCAACCCTTCATCGACTACCTCAGCGAGCAGAAGGTTCCCTCGGACAAGAACTTGGCTGAGCAGCTCATCCGTCGTGCCAAGTCCTACGTCCTCGTCAGAGACAAGCTCTACAAGAGGGGCACATCTTGCGGAGTACTCATGAAGTGCGTTCCCAGACAAGAAGGCAAGGACATCTTGGAGGAGATCCACAAGGGCGTCTGCGAAAACCACGCGTCTTCTCGTACGCTGGTCAGCAAGGCCTTCTGGCGAGCCTTCTACTGGCCCACAGCTCTGGGCAATGCTGAAGAACTCGTCAGAAGGTGCCAAGGATGTCAATACTTCGCCAAGCAGCAACACGTCCCAGCCTACAAGCTAGTCACCATACCGCCAACCTGACCCTTCGCTTGCTGGGGGCTCGACATGATTGGGCCATTACCCACTGCGCCAGGTGGTTTCAACAGAGTATTCGTGGCCATCGACAAGTTCACCAAGTGGATCGAGGTCAAGCCGGTCACATGCCCCAAGGCTGACAGAGTACTTGACTTCCTGGATGAACTCGTGCATCGCTACGGACGACCCCACCGCATCATCACAGACCTGGGCTCCAACTTCAACAACCACCAGTTCTGGGAGTACTGCGAGAACAGCGGGATCGACGTCCGATACGTCTCAGTTGCCCATCCTCGGGCCAACGGACAAGTCAAGCGCGCCAATGGGTGTGCTCGACGCTCTCAAGAAGCGGCTACACGACGCTGCTAATTCCAAAGGAGGCAAGTGGATCAAGGAACTACCCAATGCACTCTGGGGGCTACGTACTCAGCCTTCCAAGCCAATGGGGCAATCCCCTTACTTCCTGGTCTACGGCTCCGAAGCAATCCACCCTGCGGATGTCCTGTGGAACTCACCAGCAGTGGAGCACTACGACGAAGGCGTCTCTGAAGACAGCAGATGAGTTGACATCGATGGACTCGAAGAAGCTCGCTGCGCTGCCCTCGTCCAATCAGCAAGGTACCTGGAGGGTATCCGACGCTACCACGACCGCAACGTCAAGGAACGCTCCTTCAATGTTGGCGATCTCGTCCTCCGCCGTATCCAGAACACGGAAGGACTACACAAGCTCAGTTCCCCCAGGGAAGGCCCTTTCACCGTGGCAAAGGTGACCGGGCCGGGCTCCTACTGCCTCCAGACACTTGAAGGCAAAGATGTCAACAACTCGTGGAACGTCGACCAGCTCTGTCGGTTCTACGCCTAAGTCAACACGACTACCCTGGGGCTCAAGTCTACTCGACTACATCAAGACCCCTTCGTCGTAAGCGGCCTCCGGGTCCTGGCTCCAGTCTCCGGACTACTCCTTCGTTGTAAGCGGCCTCCGGGTCTAGGCACTAGTCTCCGGACTACTCCTCTCCAGAATCCAGCCCATGCGGATACCTACGGATCCTGGGCTGCGACGAGCGACAAGGACTCTAGCAGCAGTCTACTGAGAGACCATGTACTCCTAGATCCAGCCTACACGGCTACCTACGGATCTACTGCTGTAAGCGGCTACTCGCCCTAGCATCACTTAGCCGTAGGCGGCCTCCGAGTCCTGGCGACTACTCTGTAACTACGGCCCTGGCCATCCAGGTGTACTTCTTCAGTAATAAAGTTTGATCGTTCATCAACTTTTTTATTGTCTACTTCCCTCAACGGGACTACTGCCGAGTACCACTACTCGCAACAACTCCACGATGGGACTCCGCACTCTAAGATCGCGACTACGAGTACTCATTGATGGAACTTCTCTTCATTAATACTTAAAGAATTTCATTACAATTGTTTTTGTAATTCTATTTCTACAAGCTAACTATTACAAGACTACTGGAGATTAAGCTTATCGGCTACTTGCTCCGCAATGGGCGCCATCTGCTCCAGTAGCTCCGCATACTGCTCGTTTTTACAGTTGGCGGCTAGCCCGCCAGCGACTAGATCCACGGGCGCCTTCGGGAAGTAGGACTTCATGATGGCCAGCACCTGGTTCGGGATCGACTTCGCCAGATGCTTCACGTAGGCCGCCAGCCGGCTAGGGGCTTCCTTCAATCGATCCACGAGTGGTGCTATCTTGGGGCCGCCAGGATGAGGCACCAAGAGTCTTGCGATAGGAAGCGTGGCTTCTTCAAGCTCCTTCAGCTGGGCCCGCAGCGCCTCGCAGTCCTCATTCAGCTTTTGCAACGATTTGTAGCAGTTGACGAGGTCACGATCGGAGGCAATACGAAGCTCCATGTGCTTGTCGCACACGAAGGCAAGCTCCTTATATTCTAGCTCGAGTACCTGGCGGGCCTCCTGTTCCCGGTAGAAGAGGTTCTTCAGATCTATCTCTGAAGTCTTCAACTGCTCAACCCGAGTCTCAAGCTCTGCAAACGACAAGGCACAGCGGGTTAGACTACCTCTCGACCTCCAACAAGTACTCAACAAGACAAGTGGTGTACCTTTGTTCTTGTTGCGGAGCGACTTGTTCTTCCGCACCAAGTCGTCGCTCTTCGCCTGCATCTCCTGGATGTCGTTGTGATACTTGGCGAAGGCGGTGTCAAGCTTGGATTGCATGGCAGCCGCGTGCTTCTGGGACTTCACGAGTTGGTCCTCCAGCTCCTCCGCCCGAAGCACCGCATCGCCGAAGCCTTGAAGCATGTTGGACTTCTCGCGGGACCTCTCCACGACGTCCTGCACAGACAACATACATCAAATGGGTACTCAACGCTTACGGATTGATTACCCAGGAGTTACGACTACTCACCTTCATCCATTGCTCGGCTTGGCGGACCGCCTCCAGATGCCGAGCCACCGTTGCCGGGTCGACCAAGTCATCTGCCAGCAACTCGACCCCGCCGCGACTACTTGTGGCGGCTTCGGTCATCGGCGCAGAGCGGATGGGCTCCGCGTCTTGGATCTCTGGGGAGTGGACGACCACCTCCAGAGCGGGTTCTGGCTGTGCGGTGGCCTCCTCTCCTCCGGTCGCTGCGGCGGCCTCTCCGGCGACCTCCTCTATTAGCTCAGGGGCTCCTCCAGTAGCCTCCTGAGTTCCTGGTGTCAACCTCTCCATGGGCACCGCCGCAAAAATCTCGCTCCCTTCGGCCTCAGCGCCTGTCAACGAGAAGACAAGTGCATCAGCGTCATCTAACGACTACGACTACTCTTTGGGGGTACTACAACCTCAGTAGAGTACTCACCTTCGACCACGCTGGCTTCGGGCAACGTAGCCTCAGCAGCCGGCGCTTCGGGTTCCGCCTGTGGGGCGGGAGCGGGCTCCTTGGCGGGTGGCGTGGCTCCTTCCGCCACCGCTGTAGAGGGTTCATCCCTCTCCCAAGACAGATCCGTTGATTTCCTGCAGAGTACACAAGTTGGTTGTCAATCAAGTTCGACTACTACATCAACTACTACTCGGGAAGATCCAACACTTACAAGCTTGACCGGACCACTGTCACGGTCGGGGCGCCGAGGATGCTGGCGATGTCCACCAGTCCACCCTCGGCGGGCGCCTCTTCTTGCGCCTCTGTGGCCGCTGCCCCCTCTGCAGCAACAGCAGCCGGTGCAGCGCTCTCCTGCGCTTCCGCGGCCACCACTTCTTCCGCAGCAGTAGCCGCGGGCTCCGTGCTCCTCTGAGGAGCAGAGGGCTGGCGCTCCATCTGCGCCAGTAGTTCTTCAACAGTGGGGGCTGGGCTACGACTCCCAGCGGGTTCCCCCACCGTGTCCCACTCGCCTTCGTCGCCCTGATCAACGGGCTCCGTAGGCGGCATCTCCTGCAAGCAAGGAAAGTTCATCGTCAACAAGTGAACTCGAGCCACGAGTACTCGACTACACTACTCAAGACGGCTCACCTCTGGGGACGTGGTCTCGGTGACCTTCAACTTCTTCGACACGCGCTTGCGGGACGCATTGCGCGGCTTCCGCGGCGACGCGGCCAGACTAGCCTCCAGGCTAGCCGGTGGATCTTGCACGAGGGAGACGTGAGGTAGGCCAGGACGGCTAAACCTCGACCGCAGCTGGAAGCGGTCCTGCAGCGTCTCCTCGTCATCATCCTCGTCGGACGTGTCCTCCACGACAATGGTGTCGTCTCCTTCGCCGACCTCCCGCCGCTCCTTGGCCTTGGTCTTCCCCTCCTCCGGGATCTCGACTTCCTGAGGGGAGGCGGCGGCTCAGAGACGAACTTCTTCAAGTCGTCCTGCAAGACACAACTCATCAGCGCGACTACTCAGAAGGACTGGGTACTTGACACGAGCTACGACTACTTACCTCCTTTGGCGGGCGCGCGGCGGAGTACTCCGGGACGGGGCACGCCGTGTACGGTGGCATGTCCTTGAAGATCCGCGCCAGCCTATCAACAATGTCGTCGTCGTCGACTTCATCTCCAGGCATCCGCGACGTGTCGTCGTCACTGGTGTTTTCGAATCCTAGGGTGTCGCGAGCCATTAGTGGCTACACCCTGCGCTTCATGAAGCTGAAGGCCATGTGCTCGGCCCTCAGCCCAGCTTCCCTTAGCGCCTTGATCCGCGCCAACAACTCGGGGAGCTGGATCCCCTCCTGCATCGTCGGCTCCGTGTTCCACCACGGGCGGTGCTTGGGCTGCTTCCCGCTCGGCTTCGGCAACACTGGGTGGTGGTTCGTGATGTAGAACCACTTCGCCTTCCAATCTTGGTTGGAGTCGATGAGCTTGTACGAGAGGTACTGCTCGACGGCGTCCTCCCGCATCTGGATTCCCGCTCCTCCGACTACCCGCGGGTTGCTGGCGCTAGGTTGCGGCTTCACCCGGAAGAACTTCCGGAACAAGATCTAATGGGGCTTGATCCTTAGAAAAGCTTCACAAAAGTGGACGAAGACGGCGGTGTGGAAATTCCCGTTGGGGTTGAGGTTGAGGTACTCGACGCCGTAGTACCCCATGAGCCCCTTGAAGAAGTTGCTCGCCGAGAGCGCGAGTCCGCGCTCTGCGAAGCGCGCGAACATCGGGATCTCGTCTTCGCTCTTCTCCATCGGGTACGGATCCCCGACGGCGGCCCTCCACATGTCCACCTCCTTCTCCCGGATGAATCCGCTGTTGAGGAGGGCCAGCAAATCTTCAGTCTTCGCCTTCGACTTCTTCCATTCGCGGTTCAGATCTGGCCACGGTGGAGACATCGGCGGTGCTGCCCCTGCGGCAGATCCGGCGGCTTCATCACGGCTCTTCTTCTTCCCACCGGCGGCCTTCGCGGTCTTGGACGGAGATGGCTTCATCCTCCAAGTGCACGGCGTCTTCACGCGCATTCACTCGAGGGCTACTCTGGTGGCTCTAGACGGCGGCGCACTCAGATCTACAGCGGAGGCGGTGCGCACTGGTGGTGATTCCTGGGCAAGATGTGCTTGGAATGGCTACAGCTGCGTGGGGTGAAAAACCCTAAGGGCTTTGGCTTCTATTTATAAGTCAACGCGGCCTTCCAACGGCCGAATGGATAAGTTTGCGCTCGGCTGACTCAGCGGCCGCGCGTGACTCTTCAACTTCAACTAGTCGACGCGCCTCACCTCGGGGGCTCGACTACTTCTACTCGACTACCTGGGAAGCGACAAGACTCAGGAGCATCTCAGGACACATTCTACAAGATGACCCTTCAATTCGAGAGGAAGTACTCGACTCAAGTCTCGGGGGCTCCATGCCACGTGTCCTTCGGTTTTTTCTTCGGATTTTTCGGGATATTCTTGCCAAAACTTCAGATGGACCCTCAGCCAGAGCCTACGACTCAACCTAAGGCTCGGGGGCTACTCCATATGGAGTGCGATTTTGCAATCGCACTTCCATATCAGCTTCGACTTCAATACAACGAGGGCATTTTTGAAGACCTTTGAGGGCAGCACTCGAGGACGCTTGGGACTACTCGAGAAGACTTCAAGATTGCTCAAACATCAGCTGGAGTACATTCCAGCCTCGGGATGCTTCGACTACTCTTGAGGACTTTTGACTTGTAGTACTCGGGGCGCTTGAGGACTACTCGTTAAGGCCGTCAAGACTACTTGAAGCTATCCTTCTCGACTACAAAGTACTCGGGGGCTTGTCGTATGGACCTCCCTGGGCCCACTACCTCGGTGGGTACCAGGACCGACTACTCGGTGGGCCCTTGGGACTACCCGGCTTGCGCTGCACGGCACCTGATGGCGTGAAGCACAAGGACTGCAGAGGAGAAGTACTCGGTTATGAAGCTGTACATGTCCCGCACTGTATGGAAGGCTCCTAGACGTACTCGACTAGTACTCTCTCCCTACTCCGACTTGTAACCCTGCCTCCCGGACTATATAAGGCGAGGCAGGGACCCCTCTCTCATCACCTCATCTCATCTCACGGCGTACAATTGCACCATCTTGTAATTGTACCCAATCAATCCAGAGCTACGCAGCATACAGGACGTAGGGTATTACGCACCACGCGGCCCGAACCTGTCTAAATTGTGTGCCACGTGTCTCTTCCTTCGAGTTACCGATCTCGGCGAGGCCACATTCATCTACTTCTGGTATTCCCCTTAGTAGGTTGTCGGTCTAAAACACCGACAACCTCGCCCGCCTTATATTGGCCAGCGGAAAAGGTCTGTTCCCAGACTCCTGATCGGTTACGACCAGGAGACCTAAATCTAGATTACAACACTTTCCATATCCGTCGATCTGCTTTGGTCGGAATCCACCGATGTCGTGTCTTGCACGCCAAGTCTTGTGGTCGTTCTGGATAAGATTGTTTGGAATCTTCTAGATCGCGTGGGCCACCAACTAGGTCAGTTGGGCCCACTGTCAGGACGGCGGGTCTTCTGGTAGGCCGGACCCACTGGTCGGGGACGACCGTGAGCCTGGTCGGTGGGGACCCAGGGGTACCCATGTCTCACACTGCTGGAGTCATATTTTTTTCTACTATTTCCCTCTCGCTCTTTCTCTTAAAAGGTTAGTTTGCATATGGGGATTTAGATATTTACTGGGATAGTCTCATGATGTTAGTATAGATGGTAAATTGGATTATCGAGGTCCCACATGATGAGGACACGAACTACATCACACGTACATCTACACCTGCAGCACCAGAAGCACCACGTACATCTACACCAGCAGCACCGGAAGAACCTCAGGCGCCATCTACACCACTAGGCGCACCTCCAGCCCAGACGTCATTCCCTCCACCTGGGCCAATTACTCGGGCTCGTGCAAGGGAATTGAACTACATCATGCTATTGAAGAACGAAGGTCCAGAAGCATAGAAGATGGCCCAACAGGTGGCCCGGGTTGGGGCGCCTAGGGTTGGGCGCCGCCACCCTCCTCCTGGCCGCATGCCCTTCCTTATCCGCCAGGAGCTGCGCCCCCTATTTAGATAGAATCCTCTTTAATTTTCAGACTGGAGTTTTGTTTTACATCTAGGTTTAGCTACACCAGAACACGCACAAATACGTGTTGTCCTCTGTGATTCAGAACTCCACTTTCGAGTGATATTAAGATTGCTCGCCTCAGATTCTTGTTCGTTCTTCGATTGCGCACAGGAATTGATCTTCGTGATTAGGCTGATCTTGCGCCGGCAAGGTCGGTAACCATCGGGAGTTGGTTCAGCGATTGCATTGGCGCTTCGAGTCTCGCTCGTCGTAGTCGGATCGTGAGGGTCGTCTCCCACCAGATTGAAGCTATCTCCACTCAACGAAAGATCGGGCACTCCGCCTCTATCAAGTGGTATCAGATTTACAGGTTGATCGGTGAGTTTTATCGAGTGTTTTTCCTTTCCTACAGTCCACAAAAACCAAAAAAAAATTATTTCAGGTTAGATCCTTGTCCCAGCAACCACCTTTTAGCCTTGCACATTCCTTCAATAAGTGTCTTTGTTGAATTTGTGTGCTTCCTCGTTCAATTGTTGCTGGTTACTTGTGTTTCATCTTTGTTTCATCTAACCCTAGCCGTCACGCCCACCGTCACGCCGCCGCCTCTCGGTTTCCCTTCCCTGTCCCGTGGTGCGGTAGGTCAAAAAAAGAGAAAAAAAGAAAAAAAGGAAAGCAATCCAAAAGAAGGAACAAAAAAAGAGAGAGAGAGAATCCGAAAGAAAAGAGAGACCGCCGCACAGTCCAAGTGGGAAACGGGAACCGCTTCGTCTCGGTGCAAGAGTTTTGCGCCGTCACAATTCGCCACCGATTCGTCCTTGTTGAAGGAGTTTTCCGTGGAGTCCGGTTCCGTTTTTGCCACGGCATACCGTACCTCTCCTGCTATTCTCCACGGTAAAACTACCACGCCATAGCACACCATATTCAGAGCTTGGCCTTACTTTTGAGAGAGAGAGAGTATCTTTTAATTACCGGAATACCCATGTACTTTCGGAAAAAGTGCATGTGGTGAGTTGCTATTTGAGATCCTCTATGTTCATATTATCAGTTTTTGGGGCACCTTGAAAAAAAATTCTAAAAAATAAAAAAAGAAAAGAGGTGCGCCCCTCCATCTTTTTCACTTCCTTTTCGGTTTCACTTGTTACCAGCAGCGTTTGATCGTGTTTCGCACTATTATTCAGCTTTGCATTATTGTTTGATTGTGCTAATCCTTCAAATTGAGTGCAGCCTTCCCAGAACTCCACATATTTCTACGACGAGCAGTTTTGTTTCTCCAGGCAATCGCTCCTCCAATCTTTTGTGAGTTCCACCGGTTGGTTGCAGGTCGCCCCTGTGTGCTGGTAAGAACGGATAAGAATTTGATAACAGCACTAGTTTGAGCGCCTTGTGAGCCATTCCACACCTGCTTTTGTTGTCGTTTTGTTTTTGTGTTTGTGCTAACCATGTCAAGCGACACCGACAAGAAAGAGTTGCAGGACATGCGTACTGATATTGAAGGCCTTGTCACCGACATCCAGACCATGCACGAACGAATGGACTCCACGGTTACAACGGCCAACGAGCGGTTCGACCAGCTCGACCTCGCGCAGACAGCCACCAAGACGACGCTCGACGCCATCGTGTCACGACTCGATGCATTGAACACGGTGGTAACTGATTTGGTGGCCCAAGGATGTGTGGGTGACAATGAGCAGGAGGATGCTGACCGTCGCGGCAAAGCCCGCCGTGTACCACGCCACCCTGCTAGTAAAATACGATCCTGCTGGCAAATACGATCCTGCTGCATATCTTGATTGGGAGTTAGAAGTTGAACAAAAATTTTCGTGTCATGATATTGCTGCTACCTCTCAAGTTAAGGCTGCCATTAGTGAGTTTACTGATTTTGCTTTAATCTGGTGGCGTGAGTATAAGAATAAAAATCCTACTGCTGTTCCGACCACTTGGGAACAATTAAAAACTGCTATGCGACATCGCTTTTTGCCTTCATATTATGCTCGTGATTTGCTTAACAAAATGCAGCGATTTCAGCAAGGTTCTCAGTCTATTGAGGACTATTACCAGGAGTTGCAAAAAGGTATGATTTGTTGTGGTATATTGGAGGAACCCGACGCTGCAATGGCACGCTTTCGTGGTGGTTTGAACCGCGAAATTCAGGACATCCTTGATTATAAAGAATATGTTGACATGACCCAATTATTTGAGTTTGCTTGCAAAGCTGAGCGTGAAGTGCAGGGACACCGCTCGAGGACATATTCTAGCACTTTTGCAGGTAGAAATTCGTCGTCCAGTTCAGCTCCTGCTCTTCCTGCGCCATCCACACCTACACCACGTGAGAAGCCAGCTACGCAGGCAGGAGCCACCCCAGACACAGGCACCACTCCATCCACAGGAGCAGCATCCACCACAGGTCATACACGGGATATCACATGTATTCGTTGCAGCGGACGTGGCCACGTGGCTCGGGACTGTACAAACAAACGCACATTACTCATTCGTGACAATGGTGAGTACTCTTCAGCTAGTGATTCAGAAGAACTTGAACATACTTTGCTTGCCACTGACAATGTGTAACACCCTAATTCTATTAAAAATTTGGCTTTATTAAAATTTGCTAGCAACCATTTAGTTGCTTAAGGAGTATAAGGTTGTCTTATTTATTTTTAGGCATTTAAATCTTTTCTAAAATAAATTTAATGAACTATAGGATTTATTTGTTGCATACATGCTGGAGCATTATTTTGGTTGCTGGAATTCAAATTCAAATTTGAATTCTAAATGTTTGAAAACCCTTTTGCCAAAATCCCAAAACCTTATCTCCTAAACCCTTTTTCCCTTAAACCTTTTAGCCCAGCCCAGCAGCAATAGCAGCAGGCCGCCAGCCGCGAGGCCCAACCCGCCCGGCCGCTCCGCCCGCCCGCGCGCACGCGCGCGCCCCGCCTAGCTTAGCCCGGCCGCGCGCGCGCGCCGGCGCGGCCGGCCGCTTGGCCCGACAGGCCGCCGCCGCAGCCCGCATCCGCGCCCGCCGCCGACCGCCGGGGCCCCCTCGTCGCCCCCGCCCTCACCGCGTCGCGCAGCCACCGACAGGGCGGGCCCCGCCCGTCATCCCTCCCGTGGCCGCCCGGACTGCGCCGCCGCCGCGCCACCGAGTCCGACCCGCGCCCGACGCCCCGCCTCCGCGTGGCCCGCACGCCAAGACGCCCCCCGCCCGGCTATTTAAGCCGCCGCCGCCTCCCCCGGACCTCCACCCGAGCCGCCCTAGCCCTTGCGCTCGCCCCGCCGAAACCCTAGCCGCGCGCGCCGTTCGAGCTCGTCGCCGCCGCCGTTGAACCCCGCCACCGTCGCCGCTCCGCCGCCAAGGAACCGCCCGGGAGCCGCGCAAGGAGGTGAGGAGCTCCCCCGTGCTACACGTCGTCGTCCCCGAGCCCCTCGCCGCTCTAGCGCCGTCGCCGGATCCCCGCGCCCCGCGTTGCCGCGTCGACCCGCCGCTCCGCCGCATCTCCGCCCGAGCCGCCGCCCTAGATCGCTCCGCGGCCTCGCGCGCGTCGCGTAGATGCCTCCCGTGCCTTGAACCGTGGCCGAAACCCTAAATCCGGTCCCCGCCGGCGAGTCCGCCGCCGCCCGCCGCCGCTCGCCGTCGCCGGCCCTCGCACGCCGCCGCCCCGCCGCTTGCGCGTCACCGTGGCCGTCGGATGACGATCCAGCGCCCTAGATCTAAGCCACCGCACCGCAAACCGCTGAGACCGTCAGATCTAGATCCAACGGGTCTAGATCCACCCGACCCGGTCAGCCGGTCAAACCCACCGCCAGCCCTGGCACTTTTGCAGAAAAGCCCCTGAGTTTTCTTTATTTACAAAAATACCCTCCCACCTTATAAGATTTCTTACAGTTTAGTCCTTTTTCTTTATTTTAGCTCAAAACCTTTTCAAATCTTCACAGATTAGTCCCTAAACTTCCCGAACCCATAACTTGGTCGTTTTAGCTCCGATTTTAGCGTTCTTTAGGTCCACGCGTTCGTCTCGAAGCGTAGATTAGTTTTATGCTACTGTTTAGATCTGTTTGATCTGTTTGGTGACTGTTTCTTATTTATTTCTATTGTATGCTTGTATGTGATGATTGTGGACCGTAGAGAGCGATTCGTTCGAGGGATTTGAAGATCAAGTCGTGCAAGAGTTTGAGCAGCAAGGCTTTGTTGAAGGCAAGTATTCCTTGATGCATGCCCGCTTGTCCTACATAACATGCATTTAAATTCACTGTTTTTACTTTTCGCTTGCATTAATTTGATGGGAACCTATTAAGGATCATGCCTAGCCTTTGACTACCTTTACCTTGATACCGGGAATTAAATTAATCTTGTGGTAGTTATTGCTTAGCGTGCTCAACTGGGAATTGGTGTTAATCTACTTGGTTACCTTTTGTTATTTCATGTTCCGTTTATGATCTTTTACTTTACAAGACCACTTTAATATGTAATCGGAACATGAAGAACCACCCAGGAAAACAGTACAACCACAAGAACTAATGGGCAATGGTCTTGGCTGATTAATTAGGAACTTTAGCTTGGGATGGTCTTACCTGATAAGGACAAGGGATCGGCGGTACTGTGGGGTATGGACTCGCTCTAGCAGGGGGTTGGGTGAGTTATTCTTTTATGGTGGGGTATCGACCTGCTAGGGGACTTTATACCTTGCTAACTGATCCGGACCTTGTGGGTCATAACTTGCTAAGGAACCTTTGTAAAGGCCATGTAGCGTCCCTATGCGATCACACCTCGGAAGTGTGATATGGTGTCTTGCAAACACCGCATGGTTGGGTCCAAAGTTCTTCAGAGCTTTTACGCTGCTTGTGGGTAAAGATGTACAACCTCTGCAGAGTGTTAAACTAATCGATTAGCCGTGCTCATGGTCAAGAGCAGCCTGGACACTCACATGATTAAATTATGGAACTTTAATGTTTAATTGCTGTTTTATTTCTTTATTTATGATGCTTATATCTTATTAATTGGGTTGGTATGAACTTGCACCTTTAGTAATCAGGTTGCTAATAAAACTTGACCAACTAAAATGCTAAAGTGCTTGAACCTTAGCCATCCACCATATGGCCTTGCATGTTATGTTGTTTTTCCCTTGCTGAGTACGATATGTGCTCACGCTTGTTTATTCTCTTGCATCTACAATACCCGGATTTGCTGCTCAGACTGGGAGAACTTTGAAGATATTCCAGGAGATTTCCAGGAGTTCTAGGTGTGCGTAGTCTTCAGTCAGCTGCCTGTGGAGGCATTTTTGTCCGCTGTGAGAACTCGTTTGTTTAAGTTTCGTTTAAGACTATGGTTTGTAATAACTCTTTATTCGTGTGGCACTGATTTTGGCATTCATAATGTCTAAGCGTGTGTGTAACTTGATCCTGGCGCACACGTGATCAATGCATTCGGTTTTGCCTTTAAAACCGGGTGTGACAGAGTGGTACCAGAGCTGTGTTGACTGTAGGAACGCTAGCCTAGATAGAAATGGTCGAATTAAGGATTTTATACTCATAGAAGCTTTCTTACACATGCTTGCTTTATTCTTACTAACCTTACTCTTGCCTTTTTGCTTCACTCTTGAGTTGTCTGCATTCTTTATCTTGTACTTGCTTTAGCTCTCGTCCTTTTTGCCTTACCATCTTTCTCATTCTGCACTACACTACAGATGGTTCGTAGCTTGGAGACTTCTCAGGCTGGAGCAGTCCATCAGTATGCTCCACAGGAACAGTACCATGATTTGCATGATGGAGATACAGATGAGGAGATTGAGATGGAGCCTGCACCTGTGGTTTTCCCTAACCTTATCATGGTGCCCGATGATGAGGAAGATCCGGAGGAGATGATCCCAGAGGAGGATGAGCTAGCTGAACAACCCAACCTAGAGAAGCAAGTGCCAGAAGAAGATGAGGATCCCTCAGATCAAGAGATGGAAGAACAAGAGCAAGAGGAGGAAGAGAGGGAAGCGATCTGGGAAGTGTACCACTACAGAGCTGATGGAGTAGGCATTCCCATGGCAGACCACCTGAGGGCAATGGTACTTCGCCTAGGCTATGATAAGGCCCCTGTCTACCATTGTGAGCTGTGGACTCATCCGTGGTTTGAGCCCCATTGGGAGGTTGCTGCCATCTTGGAGGAGTACATTCCATGCCGTGGAGTGAAGGAGGTGTCCAAGCATCATGATGTGGCTCACAGGACTACGATGGATGCTGGGATAGCAGAGTCAGCTCGGAGGGTGCTCTATGTGCTCTCTCACAAGGAGCGTGACAGGTTGGAGGATACCCACTGCCGTTACACACCTTTCGAGCAAGTGGGGAAGCCAAGACTTACATCGCCCCAAAGCACCAGCCTATGAAGGGACGCTCAACAATGTCCGGAGTCTACTTGCAGCTGTGAACACCGCATTGGATGATGCCAACAACACGCTATATGCAGCACGCAGCAGATTTTCACTCGGAGACGCAGAGGCGTGCCTTGGAAGCCGCACTTTTGAACGAGGGGAGCAGCCGGAAGCCCATGAAGCCACAGAAGGATGTACCTCCCCGTCACCCAAGAGGCCACACTACGACTCCCCTGACGCTCGCACAGATGCCATGGCAGAAGATAGTCCTTGGGTTTAAGATTAAGGATAGGATTTCTTTGTAATCGCTAGTAGACGATCGGTAAAGTGTGTTTAGTTTAGAGGTGTGGTTGAATGCTTGATTTTGTGCTTAATGTGTGAGTTGGATTTTTGGTTGAGTGCAATGTGTTGTGAAGTGATGACCACAACGACATTGGTTTAGTAGTAAGTTTGTGGGGGTTATCTTTCAGTCTCAATCAGTTATCTATCTTAATCTTTTTGTCCTCTTAAGTTTTCCCTTAATACAAATTCGAGATCCCGAAAAAAATCTGTTCGCACAGTTTTCTGAGTCAGCAGTACTGTTTTAATTTTATCTCGGGCTACAGAACTCCGATTGCAGTAAAACCAATTGGAGAAGTTCAAGAATTTCATGACTGATTTTCTGTGAAAAATTCAGAATATTTGGATGGAAAACCAGAGAGTTATGACTAAAACATTACAGCCTCACGAATCTGTTAAACACTGCCGACCTACCTGACTTGTTTATTTCATAACCAGAGCTACACAACTCCGATTGAGGTGATTCCAGTTGGAGTAGTTTCGTAATTTCATTACCTTTTATCAGTCCAAAATCCATAATTTTTGGTTACTCGTACAGAGAGCTATGCCTGATTGTTTGGAGTCAACAGAATCTGTCTTATCTGAATATCATTGCTATCTTATCATCCTGAGTTTAACCCTTGGTACAATCATCTAAAATAATGTCCCTAACACTCAGATGGTGAACACCAGGTCAGGATCAGGTGTTGATCAACCAGCAG
Organism: Cenchrus americanus; assembly: GCA_947561735.1. Lineage (NCBI taxonomy): Eukaryota > Viridiplantae > Streptophyta > Magnoliopsida > Poales > Poaceae > Cenchrus > Cenchrus americanus. The sequence continues at coordinate 134,688,867 of OX387239.1, forward strand.
GAAGAGCACCCCAGCCAGTACAAATGGATCCCGCTATGCAGCAGTTCCTGGAGGCACAGACCCAGCTCCTCCAGAACTTGACCACCACTGTGACAAACTTACAAGCCCAGGTCAACATCCGCCGGTGCCGCCACCCGCGCCTCGCAACAAGCACCGGGAGTTCATGAGTCATCACCCTCCTATGTTTACTCACGCCGCTGATCCACTAGAAGCTGAAGATTGGCTAAAGACGATACTGAAGATGCTCACTACCTGTCAGTGTGACGACAGAGAGAAGGTCCTGTATGCTGCAGGACGACTTCAAGGCTCTGCAGCCGCTTGGTGGGATGCGTACTCTGCCGCTCATGCCGCCCCAGACACTATCACTTGGGAGGAGTTTACCACCAACTTCAGGAGCCATCACATACCCTCTGGAGTCATGAAGATCAAGAAGAAGGAGTTCCTTTCTCTGAAGCAGGGAGGAATGTCAGTGGCTGAGTATAGAGACAAGTTCACTGAGCTATCTCGCTATGCGACCGAGGAGGTTGTGAAGATAGGAAGAAGCAGGAGCCGTTCTTGGATGGATTGGTTGGTTCGCTGAGTACCAGCTGATGTCATATCCTTTTCCTAACTTTCAGCAGCTAGTTGATGCCGCTATCCGCTTGGAGCACAAGCGCAAGGAGCTCGGAGAGCAGAAGAGGAAGGCCGCCAGCTCTGGGCAGTTTGGGAGTGCGTCTCGCCCGCGCTTCAACCCACCGCCGAACACCCCGTTCCGCTATGGGGGACCGGGTGGAAACTTTGGGCAGCAGCAGTCCCAGCGTCCTGCTCAGCAGTTCCAGCAGTCCGCTCAGCAGTTTCAGCGTCCTGTCCCTCAGACTCCCCGCCTAGTTTCCCAGCAGAGTCAGCAGAGAGCCCCAGTTGGCACACCTGTAAGGACCGTGGCACCGCCCAATCCTGCCACCACTACTTGCTTCAAGTGCGGAGAGCTTGGTCATTATGCCAATGCTTGCCCAAAGAGGAACCCTCCACACACCCCTGTACAGAACCAGCAGCAGACAAGGAGCGGAAGCCAAACCCCGCAGTCTAACAAAGGACAACAGAGCTATGCACGAGGCAAGGCGATGCACGTTGATGCTGAAGTCGCCCAGGAGAACCCCAGAGTAGTGCTCGATATGTTTCTAGTCAACTCTACTCCCGCCTCGTTTTGTTTGATTACGGAGCATCCCATTCTTTCATTACATCCCAGATCGTAGCTCAACATAATCTACCTATCAGTCCCATGTCTCGCCACATGTTAGTTACCTCACCTGGGGGGAATTGAAAGCTATCTATAAATGTGATAACGTCCATCTCAAGATTGTGGGCAGAGATTTCCGTGCCAATCTTATAATCTTGGATTCAAAGGGGATCGATGTGATATTGGGAATGGGATGGTTGACCGCGTGTGATGTGGTGATTCAGTGTGCTAAGAGGTCAATCCTTCTTACAAGTCCAGCTGGTGAAAGATTTGAGTTTGCAGCAGATCCCGCACCATCAAATGCCAATGCCGTGAATAAGCTTGACGGAGCAGCCTTGGAAGACATAAGAGTAGTTTGCGATTATCCTGATGTGTTTCCCGAGGAGTTGCCAGGTATGCCCCCTGACCGAGATGTTGAGTTCGTTATTGATCTTTTACCTGGTACTGCTCCTATCTCTAAGCGCCCATATAGAATGTCTAGTGATCAGTTGCAAGAACTTAAAGCTCAGATTAAAGAATTATTGGGTAAAGGGTTTATCCGTGCTAGTTCCTCACCCTGGGGAGCACCCGTTATCTTTGTGGGTAAGAAAGATGGCACACAGAGGATGTGTGTTGATTACCGGTCTCTTAATGATGTTACCATCAAGAACAAGTATCCTCTGCCACGTATTGAAGATTTGTTTGATCAGATGAGAGGAGTAACAGTGTTTTCTAAGATCGATCTGCGATCAGGTTATCATCAGTTGAAGATTAGGCCTTCAGATATTCCTAAGACAGCTTTTACTACCAGGTACGGACTTTATGAGTACACAGTTATGTCCTTTGGGTTAACCAATGCACCCGCGTACTTTATGTACTTGATGAACAAGATCTTTATGGAGTATCTAGACAAGTTCGTTGTGGTATTCATTGATGACATTCTGATCTACTCCAAGAATGAGGAGGACCATGAGGAGCATTTGAGACTTGTGTTGCAGAAGCTGAGAGAGCATGAGTTATATGCGAAGTTCAGCAAGTGTGAATTCTGGCTCAAGGAAGTGTCTTTTCTAGGTCATATCATCACCAACGGAGGTATTGCCGTGGATCCTAGCAAGGTTAGTGATGTATTGAAGTGGGAAGCCCCTCGTACGGTGTCTGAGATTCGGAGTTTCCTTGGACTTGCTGGTTACTATCGTCGGTTTATTGAAGGATTCTCCAGGATTGTGAAGCCTCTCACTACATTGCTAGAGAAGGACAGGGAATTCAAATGGACCAGTGCATGTCAGTCCAGTTTTGAAGAGTTAAAGAAGCGGTTAACCACAGCACCTGTTCTAGTCATGCCTGATCTGCGGAAGATCTTTGACATATATTGGGATGCATCTCGACAAGGTCTAGGATGTGTGTTGATGCAAGAAGGTCATGTTATAGCCTATGCATCTCGTCAGTTGAGGAAGCATGAGTTGAACTATCCTACGCATGATCTTGAGTTAGCAGCAGTGGTTCATGCATTAAAGATTTGGAGACATTACGTTATGGGGACTAAGTGTCAGATCTATACTGATCACAAGAGTCTAAAGTATATCTTTACTCAGAAGGATCTCAATCTAAGACAGCGTCGTTGGTTAGAGTTGATCAAGGACTATGATCTAGAGATTCACTATCATCCGGGTAAAGCGAATCTGGTTGCTGATGCTTTGAGTCGGAAGGGCCACACTAATATGGCCATGACCATTCAGTTTCTTGACGAGTTGGTAAAAGAGTTTGAAAGGCTCAACTTGAAAGTGGTTGCGCATGCTGAAGGAGTGACTTTGGAAACGTCCACTCTGGAGCAAGAGATACGTAAGTGGCAGCTAGAGGATGCTGGAATACAAAAGATTAAAGAGAGTATGCAACAAGGAGAAGCCCCAGATTTCACAGAAGATGAGCAAGGAACCGTGTGGTTTAAGAACCGGTTGTGTGTACCAGAGACAGGAGATCTCAGAGAGAATATCTTGAGAGAAGCTCACGACTCAGCTTACTCTATCCATCCAGGCAGTACTAAGATGTACCAGGATCTCAAGCAGAGGTATTGGTGGTACGGTATGAAGAGAGACGTGGCCGCTCATGTGGCTTTGTGTGACACTTGCCACCGAGTTAAGGCTGAACATCAGAGACCCGCTGGTTTGCTTCAACCATTGAAGGTGCCTGAGTGGAAGTGGGAAGAGATCGGAATGGATTTCATAGTGGGTTTACCCCGAACCCGAGATGGTTATGATTCGATTTGGGTTATCGTGGATCGTTTGACTAAGGTAGCTCACTTCATTACGGTAAAGACTACCTATACAGGAGCTAAGTTGGCAGAGCTATACATGTCCAGGATTGTATGTTTGCATGGTGTACCAAAGAAGATCGTGTCAGACAGAGGTACTCAGTTTACTTCTCGTTTCTGGGGGAAGTTGCATGAATCTCTGGATACCAAGCTAAATTTCAGCTCAGCTTATCATCCACAAACAGATGGACAGACAGAGAGAACCAATCAGATCCTAGAAGACATGCTGAGAGCATGTGCGCTTAAGCATGGTTGTAGTTGGGATAAGAGCTTGCCGTATGCTGAGTTCTCTTACAACAACAGCTACCAAGCCAGTCTCAAAATGTCACCCTTTGAGGCCCTATATGGAAGGAAGTGTAGAACTCCGTTATATTGGAGTGAGACAGGCGAAAGGCAGTTATTTGGAGCGGATATCATCAGAGAAGCAGAGAAACAAGTACAGATCATCAGAGAAAATTTGAGGATTGCTCAGTCTAGACAGAAAAGTTATGCAGATGGCAAACGAAGGGATGTGGTCTTTCAGGAAGGCGATTATGTGTACCTAAAGATATCACCTATCAGAGGTTTGCGTCGATTCAGAGTTAAAGGAAAGTTGTCACCTCGGTTTATTGGACCTTTCAAGATCCTTGAGAGAGTGGGAGAAGTGGCTTACAGATTGGAGTTGCCAGTCCAGCTAGCTGATGTGCATGATGTGTTCCATATCTCTCAGCTGAAGAAGGGTTTTGGTCCTCATGACAAGAAGTCGTTACCCTTGGACGATCTAAGCGTTAGAGAGGATCTCACTATTGTTGAACACCCCATTCGAATATTGGAAACCATGACAAGGATCACCAGGAATAGTGTGATTAAGATGTGCAAAGTACAGTGGAGTAATCACGCAGAGGATGAGGCAACATGGGAAAGAGAGGATGAGCTGAAAGCAGAGTTTCCATATCTTTTTCCCAATCTGTCCGAATCTCGAGGACGAGATTCTTCTTAAGGGGGGTAGGATTTGTAACACCCTAATTCTATTAAAAATTTGGCTTTATTAAAATTTGCTAGCAACCATTTAATTGCTTAAGGAGTATAAGGTTGTCTTATTTATTTTTAGGCATTTAAATCTTTTCTAAAATAAATTTAATGAACTATAGGATTTATTTGTTGCATACATGCTGGAGCATTATTTTGGTTGCTGGAATTCAAATTCAAATTTGAATTCTAAATGTTTGAAAACCCTTTTGCCAAAATCCCAAAACCTTATCTCCTAAACCCTTTTTCCCTTAAACCTTTTAGCCCAGCCCGCCAAGAAGGCAACGGCCAGCGGCCGCCGCCCGCAAGGCCCAACCCGCCGCCCGCTCCGCCCGCCCGCCGCGCACGCGCGCCCCCGCCTAGCTTAGCCCGGCCGCGCGCGCGCCGCCGCCCGGCCAGCCGCTGGGCCCAGCAAGCCGCCGCGCCCCCGCCTCCGCGCCCCCGCCGCCGACCGCCGGGGCCCCCTCATCGCCCCCGCCCTCACCGCGTCGCGCCCACCGACGGGCGGGTGCCCCGCCCGTCATCCCTCCCGTGGCCGCCCCCGACTCCGCCGCCGCCGCGCCACCGAGTCCGACCCGCGCCCGACGCCCCGCCTCCGCGTGGCCCGCACGCCAAGACGCCCTCGCCCGGGCTATTTAAGCCGCCGCCGCCTCCCCCGGACCTCCACCCGAGCCGCCCTAGCCCTTGCGCGCGCGCGCCCCGCCGAAACCCTAGCCGCGCCGCCGTTCGAGCTCGTCGCCGCCGCCGTTGAACCCCGCCACCGTCGCCGCTCCGCCGCCAAGGAACCGCCCCAGAGCTGCGCAAGGAGGTGAGGAGCTCCCCCCGTGCTACACGTCGTCGTCCCCGAGCCCCTCGCCGCTCTAGCGCCGTCGCCGGAGCCCGCGCCCCGCGCCGCCGCGTCGACTCGCCGCTCCGCCGCATCTCCGCCCGAGCCGCCGCCCTAGATCGCTCCGCGGTCTCGCGCGCATCGCGTAGATGCCTCCCGTGCCTTGAACCGTGGCCGGAAACCCTAAATCCGGTCCCCGCCGGCGAGTCCGCCGCCGCACGCCGCCGCCCCGCCGCTTGCGCATCACCGTGGCCGTCGGATGAAGATCCGGCCGCCCGCATCTAAGCCACCGCACCGCAAACCGCTGAGACCGTCAGATCTAGATCCAACGGGTCTAGATCCACCCGACCCGGTCAGCCGGTCAAACCCGCCGCCAGCCCTGGCACTTTTGCAGAAAAGCCCCTGAGTTTTCTTTATTTACAAAAATACCCTCGCACCTTATAAGATTTCTTACAGTTTAGTCCTTTTTCTTTATTTTAGCCCAAAACCTTTTCAAATCTTCACAAATTAGTCCCTAAACTTCCCGAACCCATAACTTGGTCGTTTTAGCTCCGATTTTAGCGTTCTTTAGGTTCACGCGTTCGTCTCGAAGCGTAAATTAGTTTTATGCTACTGTTTAGATCTGTTGGATCTGTTTGGTGACTGTTTCTTATTTATTTCTATTGTATGCTTGTATGTGATGATTGTGGACCGTAGAGAGCGATTCGTTCGAGGGATTTGAAGATCAAGTCGTGCAAGAGTTTGAGCAGCAAGGCTTTGTTGAAGGCAAGTATTCCTTGATGCATGCCCGCTTGTCCTACATAACATGCATTTAAATTCACTGTTTTTACTTTTCGCTTGCATTAATTTGATGCGAACCTATTAAGGATCATGCCTAGCCTTTGACTACCTTTACCTTGATACCGGGAATTAAATTAATCTTGTGGTATATAGCTTAGCATGCTCAACTGGGAATTGGTGTTAATCTACTTGGTTACCTTTTGTTATTTCATGTTCCGTTTATGATCTTTTACTTTACAAGACCACTTTAATATGTAATCGGAACATGGAGAACCACCCAGGAAAACAGTACAACCACAAGAACTAATGGGCAATGGTCTTGGCTGATTAATTAGAAACTTTAGCTTGGGATGGTCTTACCTGATAAGGACAAGGGATCGGCGGTACTGTGGGGTATGGACTCGCTCTAGCAGGGGGTTGGGTGAGTTATTCTTTTATGGTGGGGTATCGACCGCTAGGGGACTTTATACCTTGCTAACTGATCCGGACCTTGTGGGTCATAACTTGCTAAGGAACCTTTGTAAAGGCCATGTAGCGTCCCTATGCGATCACACCTCGGAAGTGTGATATGGTGTCTTGCAAACACCGCATGGTTGGGTCCAAAGTTCTTCAGAGCTTTTACGCTGCTTGTGGGTAAAGATGTACAACCTCTGCAGAGTGTTAAACTAATCGATTAGCCGTGCTCATGGTCAAGAGCGGCCTGGACACTCACATGATTAAATTATGGAACTTTAATGTTTAATTGCTGTTTTATTTCTTTATTTATGCTTATATCTTATTAATTGGGTTGGTATGAACTTGCACCTTTAGTAATCAGGTTTCTAATAAAACTTGACCAACTAAAATGCTAAGTGCTTGAACCTTAGCCATCCACCATATGGCCTTGCATGTTATGTTGTTTTTCCCTTGCTGAGTACGATATGTGCTCACGCTTGTTTATTCTCTTGCATCTACAATACCCGGCTTTGTCGCTCGGGACCGGGAGAACTTTGAAGATATTCCAGGAGATTTCCAGGAGTTCTAGGTGTGCGTAGTCTTCGGTCCCGCCCGTGGAGGCATTTTTGTCCGCTGCGAGAACTCGTTTGTTTAAGTTTCGTTTAAGACTATGGTTTGTAATAACTCTTTATTCGTGTGGCACTGATTTTGGTATTCATAATGTCTAAGCGTGTGTGTAACTTGATCCTGGCGCACACGTGATCAATGCATTCGGTTTTGCCTTTAAAATCGGGTGTGACACAATGCAGCTAAGACTGACATACATGTCAATCCGGGGGACACCGATAGGTACGAGAGTCTTGTTGTGCAGCGTGTTCTTAGTATACAGGTCGCCCCAGCCGAGAAGAATCAGCGACACACTCTGTTCCATACGAAGGGTGTTGTGCAGGAGCGGTCGATTCGCATCATCATCGACAGCGGCAGCTGCAACAATTTGGCGAGTACTATGCTAGTAGAGAAGTTGTCATTACCCACTCGTAAGCATGCAAACCCATATCACATTCAATGGCTTAATGATGGTGGCAAAATTAGAGTATCACGCTCGGTGCGTGTTCCTTTTTCTATAGGTGCTTACTCTGATTATGTTGATTGTGATGTTGTTCCTATGGAAGCATGTTCTTTGTTACTTGGTAGACCTTGGCAATATGATACTGCTAGCTTGCATCATGGTCGTTCGAATCATTATTCTCTCATGTTTAAGGGTCAAAAAATAATTATACATCCTATGACGCCTGAACAAATTGTTAAAGATGATCTTGCTAGAGCTGTTAAAATGGCTAACAACAGGAACCATCACCCTCCACTTCTGATAAATCTGAAATTAAGTTGAATGATCCTGTTTTACTTGCTACACGTGCTGATTTTGATGATATTCGAGATGCTCCTTTGCCATGCTATGCACTTGTATGCTCTAGTGTGCTTGCTTCCCTTGATGATGCACCATCTATGGATATTCCACCTGCGGTTGCTAACCTTTTGCAGGAGTATGCTGATGTCTTTCCCAAAGACTTGCCACCGGGTCTCCCACCGCTTCGTGGCATTGAGCACCAGATCGACCTCATTCCCGGTGCCCAGCTTCTAAACCGCGCCCCGTATCGTACAAACCCAGATGAGACAAAAGAGATTCAGCCCAGTGTGGGCGTTACTTGATAAGGGTTACATTCGTGAGTCTCTTAGTCCTTGCTCGGTTCCTGTGTTACTTGTTCCTAAGAAAGATGGTTCATGGCGTATGTGTGTAGATTGTCGTGTTATTAATAACATAACAATTCGTTATCGCCACCCTATACCACGCCTTGATGATATGCTAGATGAGCTTAGTGGTGCCATTCTGTTTACTAAGATTGATTTGCGTAGTGGTTACCATCAGATTAGAATGAAATTGGGAGATGAATGGAAAACGGCTTTTAAAACTAAATTTGGCTTATATGAATGGTTGGTTATGCCGTTTGGTTTGACTAATGCTCCAGCACTTTTATGCGCTTGATGAATGAAGTTCTGAGGCCCTTCATAGGATTGTTTGTCGTTGTCTATTTTGACGATATCTTGATTTACAGCAAGTCTATGGCAGAGCATTTAGAACATTTGCGTGCTGTTTTTGACGCGTTGAGGGCTGCCCATTTATTTGCTAACATTGAAAAATGCATCTTCTGCACACAACGTGTCTCGTTTCTTGGTTATGTTGTTACTCCACAGGGTATTGAGGTGGACAGCAGCAAGATTGATGCTATTCGGGAGTGGCCTACACCGACAACGGTTACCCAGATTCGGAGTTTTCTTGGTCTTGCAGGTTTCTACCGCCGTTTTGTCCGTGATTTTAGCACCATTGCAGCACCTCTACATGAGCTTACAAAGAAAGATGTTCCTTTTGCTTGAAGTGATGCATAGGAGGTAGCGTTCACCACATTGAAAGATAAGTTAACCCACGCTCCTCTCTTGCAGTTGCCTGATTTTACTAAAGTGTTTGAGCTTGAATGTGATGCTAGTGGTATTGGGTTAGGTGTTGTTTTGTTACAAGAAGGTAAACCAGTTGCTTACTTTAGCGAGAAATTAAGTGGTGCTAGCTTGAAATACTCAACTTATGATAAGGAACTTTATGCTTTAGTGCGAACTTTGCAAACATGGCAGCACTATCTTTGGCATCGCGAGTTTATAATTCATTCGGATCATGAGGCTTTGAAACATATTCGTACCCAAACAAATCTGAACCATCGTCATGCTAAATGGGTCGAATTTATTGAGTCCTTTCCTTACATCATAAAACACAAGAACGGGAAGGATAATGTTATCGCTGATGCTTTGTCTCGTCGTTATACTATGCTGTCACAGTTAGATTTTAAAATTGTTGGCTTGCAAACTGTGAAAGATTTATATGTGGACGACGCTGATTTTAAAGATGTTTTCGCTCATTGTGTTAATGGGAAACCTTGGGGCAAATTTCACCGCGGGGACGGGTTCCTGTTTCGCGCTAACAAGCTGTGTGTTCTAGCTAGTTCGGTTCGTCTGTTGTTGTTGCAGGAAGCACATGGAGGCGGTCTCATGGGGCATTTTGGCGTTTACAAGACGCATGAGGTGCTGGCTGCCCACTTCTTTTGGCCCCGGATGCGCAAAGATGTTGAGCGCGTTGTTGCACGTTGCACTACTTGTCAGAAAGCTAAGTCACGTTTGAGCAACCATGGTTTGTATATGCCTTTGCCTGTCCCTACCTCTCCTTGGCTTGATATTTCGATGGATTTTGTTTTGGGATTGCCTCGAACTAAGAAGGGGAGGGATAGCATTTTTGTGGTTGTTGATCGTTTCTACAAAATGGCTCTTTTCATACCTTGTCATAAGACTGATGATGCTAGTCGTGTTGCTGATTTGTTCTTTAGAGAGATTATTCGTTTGCATGGTATTCCAAATACAATAGTCTCTCGATCGTGATGCTAAGTTTCTCGTCATTTTTGGAGATCACTTTGGAATAAATTGGGAACTAAATTGCTGTTTAGTACAACTTGTCACCCTCAGACTGATGGGCAAACTGAGGTGGTTAATAGGACTTTGTCAACCATGCTTAGGGCTGTTCTAGATAAAAATTTGAAACGTTGGGAAGATTGTCGGCCTCATGTTGAGTTTGCTTATAATCATGCAACACATTCTTCTACAAAGATGAGTCCTTTTCAGATTGTGTATGGTTACATTCCGCGGGCGCCTATTGATTTATTTTCGCTTGATGCTGAGGACGTCCCGCACATAGATGTTGTTGCACATGTTGAACAAATGATTAATCCGCATGAACAAACTCACCAAACCATTGCTCGTCGCTAATGCTAAGTATCAAGTTGCCGGTAGTAAAGGTAGAAAACTTGTTACTTTTGAGCCCGGTGATATGGTTTGGTTGCATTTACGAAAGGATCGTTTTCCCGCTTTGCGCCGTTCTAAATTAATGCCCCGTGCCGCCGGTCCTTTTAAAGTGCTAACCAAGATTAATGAAAATGCTTATGTTCTTGACCTCGCTCGCGGAGTTTGGTGTTTCCACTAGTTTTAATGTTGCAGATTTGAAACCATACGCGGGCGAAGATGACGAGTTGCCGTCGAGGACGACTTCGGTTCAAGAAGGGGAGGATGATGAGGACACGAACTACATCACACGTACATCTACACCTGCAAGCACCGAAGCACCACGTACATCTACACCAGCAGACCGGAAGAACCTCAGGCGCCATCTACACCACTAGGCGCACCTCCAGCCCAGACGTCATTCCCTCCACCTGGGCCAATTACTCGGGCTCGTGCAAGGGAATTGAACTACATCATGCTATTGAAGAACGAAGGTCCAGAAGCATAGAAGATGGCCCAACAGGTGGCCCGGGTTGGGGCGCCTAGGGTTGGGCGCCGCCACCCTCCTCCTGGCCGCATGCCCTTCCTTATCCGCCAGGAGCTGCGCCCCCTATTTAGATAGACTCCTCTTTAATTTTCAGACTGGAGTTTTGTTTTACATCTAGGTTTAGCTACACCAGAACACACACAAATACGTGCTGTCCTCTGTGATTTAGAACTCCACTTTCGAGTGATATTAAGATTGCTCGCCTCAGATTCTTGTTCGTTCTTCAATTGCGCATAGGAATTGATCTTCGTGATCAGGCTGATCTTGCGCCGGCAAGGTCGGTAACCATCGGGAGTTGGTTCAGCGATTGCATTGGCGCTTCGAGTCTCGCTCGTCGTAGTCGGATCGTGAGGGTCGTCTCCCACCAGATCGAAGCTATCTCCACTCACCGAAAGATCGGGCACTCCGCCTCTATCACCACACGTGCCGCACAAGCACGTTACTTAGACTCAAAACAAATGTGATTGACAAATTTATAGAAGGGGCCTCGAGTGTTTTGCCATCAGCCCATCTTGACTTGGACACAAATATACACGCCCCCTCTTTCAGGGGTTTTTCTCCATTAGAGCAACTCTAGCAGACCCCCTACTTGAGCCCCTACTCGAAAAGTAGGGGCTGAGAGCAGAAAAGCCTCACTTTAACAGACCCCCTACTAAGCCTCCTACATTAGCTGGGCACCTAAATCCCTCTGTTGAGCCCCTTCTCCCGCGGGCGTGAAGGGGGCTCCCTACTCGGTCGTTGGTTGTTGTGAACTGCCCGCGCCGAGCAGGAACCTGTATGCCATTAAAAAACATGGTGCCGACCTGTGTTCCACTAAAAAAGTTGCTCGCACCTGTGTGCCATCGTCCTAAACTTCTTTACCCTCTACGCCATTCCGTCCAATTTTGCAAGTAACGGTGTTAAATCGATAGAGGAAATGACCATTGTACCCCTTCAACCATGACTAGCAAACTCACCTTTCTTTTACCTGTGTGCCACCCAATTTTCAAAATCACAACATGACCATTCTTTTACCCTTGAGTGGGTCCATTTGTCAGTCACCTTCCTCTTCTCTTTTAGAAAGGGCCCGACACCCCTTCTTCTCCTCCTTCGCCGGCTCCTGCTCTCCATGCGCCGCGCCTAACTCCTGGTGGCGGATCCTCCAGTCTCTGTCCTCCGCCTTACCTTCTCGCACCCGGCTGCTCCACTTCCCCGCGTCCTCCGGCAAGTGCACGGGAGCAACAGGGCAAGCAGCTCTGTCGGCGAGGACGACGGCCCTGCGAGGCACACCTCCTCGTCCATGGCGGCGCCGGGCTGGGAGATCGCACTGGTGGCGGCCGCACTGTCGCCCAACGACACCGCCATGGTGGACTCCGTTGTCGTCGAGAACGTCATCACGCCCCTGCTCACGATGCTCGACAGCCCCGACGACGGCGTCGTGAATGCCTACCGCTTGCTGCTGATCGAAAAGACGAGCAGTGTTGCTAGCTTGATGATGTCAAACGAAGTCATGGTTTCGCGTTATGGCCGTTTTCTTTTAGAACAACAAATCTAAAAATACGATCCAAATACACACTTCCTCGGCCGACGGTGGAGGACCTGGCCTGACGCCCGTGCACAACCTGCGACTGCGAGTGGTCCAGCGAGATCGGGCGGCGCTCATCGAGAAGCATCGAACGGGGTGTTGGCGCGTGTCGCTGCCCACCTGCCTGTCGCGTCGGGCCGTGGGTACATGGGCGTTGTCGAGGCACAAGCTCACACGTGTGCATCCATCTGAAGTGTAGGTAAACGGGTAGGCTATGCTAGCTAAGCTACCGCGTACACCCAAGATACTTGCGAGTAGGAGATCATAGATTGTTACCACTAGACGCGCAGCGCAGCGGAAGAAGTCGTGTGTTGGTGTAGAGGAAGTAGTCGATCACGTCCCACGAACCGAGCTCCTCGTCCTTGATCCCAGCAGCCGATCAGCACAGCAGTAGTAGCAGTGCCTCTACGGAGTCCACACATACAGGGATGGAACGCCAGATGTCGGTGTTCTAGAACTGCACGTTCGGCTATGGATGCAGCAAGAGGAGGGCGGCGGCAATGGGGAGGTGCGGCCAACTCATGGGGGCGCCCCCTTTGCCCCTGCTACGTATATATAGGGCGTACTAATGGGCTTCTATCTCAATATCCTCTTGGGCCTTTAAACCGTATTGTGATGATGGGCTCTTGGGCATATCACCAACAATCTCCCACTTGCACTAGAGACAATCATCTATGCAAGCTTTCAAACATTCCAAAAACCCCTTAAGTGTGTGACCCGTTAGGTTCATGTGTAGATGGTCGTGAGTGGAAACCATTTCCGAATCACTAGTCAAAAGCGGCACCTAGCAGGGCATAGAGACTCACAAATACACATAAAGATCATATCGGCCGAACCTTAGATATACTCGTACACTGATCCCTTTGCCACACGATACCAGTCAAGCTCAAGGTGAGATGCGTGCCACCCTTGTGATAGCTCGACCATTCTCTCAATCTAATAGAGGATTCTATTTGTGACTAACCTTTAGTCATTTTGATTAACTCCTTAATCACTTTGGCATGGCCATGCACTTTCTATCCTGTTATCTAGGAGGGGCAAATTCCATCTTGATCCGCACACATCCCATTCCATGTTTCATGATACACCTGTAAGCTACTTTTATAACTACCCATTTACGGAGTAGTTTTTGGCAGCCCCATGATACACCACTACACACAGTGAGAAACAATGGCGATCTCAGGTCTAAGGATCCAGTAGGTATAACACTTAAGAACAACTAATGGCACATTTAAAATAACAATCCCACATTGTCTTGGAGTGGGTCAATCCAACACCATGTTCACTAACATGTGCCCACATCATTAATCTGATATCTCCATATCTATGATCCGTGAAACATGATCATCAATTAATGCATGCGCTAGTCTCTCCGTCGTTATTGTCCCACATAACGACCCAAACTAGGGATAATTTAGAATAACATCATTATAAACAAAGAGTTTCACGATCAAGTCACGTACTCGATAATCAATATAAATGATAATCATCCATGGAACAAATAACAATTATTCATTATTACATAAACATACTCATGACACAAAACTCTCCCACGCACACTAGAATCACTGATGTAAGTATCTAATACCCATAGACCTCATGTGTGCCTCATGCTTTGGTTGTGGGAGAGGCTTTGTCAATGGATCAGCAACGTTTGAATCTGTGTGCACCTTGCAAACCTTCACATCACCTCTCTCAACAAAGTGACAAATGAGGTGATACTTCCGTAGTATATGTCTGGACTTCTGTGTGATCTAGGCTCCTTTGCAAGCGCAATGGCGCCACTATTATCACAATAGAGGTCCACTGGACTGGACGCACTAGGAACAACACCCAACTCAGAAACAAATTTTCTGATCCAAACAGCTTCTTTTGCAGATTCGGAAGCTGCAATATACTCGGCCTCTGTCGTCGAATCAGCCACCGTATCTTGCTTCGAACTCTTCCAGCTCACTGCCCCACCATTGAGGCAGAAAACAAACCCGGATTGCGATGTGGAGTCATCTTTATCTGTTTGAAAACTAGCATCGGTGTAACCCTTTACAACGAGCTCATCTTCGCCTCCAAATATTAGGAACATATCTTTAGTTCTTCTCAAGTACTTAAGGATACCCTTTACAACTGTCCAGTGATCTTCACCGAAGTTTGATTGGTACCTGCTCGTAACACTTAGAGCAAAGGAGACATCTGGGCGCGTACAAAACATAGCATACATGATGGATCCTATGACTGAAGCATAAGGAATCGCACTCATCTTCTTTTGCTCATCAGGTGACGTAGCACACTAACTCTTGCTTAGAGTAATACCATGTGACATTGGCAGGAAACCTTTCTTGGAATCTTGCATATTGAACCGATTCAATATCTTGTCAATGTACGTATCTTGGCTTAATCCAATTAGCCTCTTTGATCTATCTCTATAGATCTTTATCCCCAGAATATAAGCCACCTCTCCTAAATCCTTCATCGAAAAACTCCTTTTCAATGAGGTTTTAACGGCTTCAAGCATTGGAATATCATTTCCGATTAGCAATATGTCATCCACATATAGGACCAGAAACACAAGTAAGCTCCCACTAGCCCTTTTGTAAACACAAGGCTCTTCTTCATTCTTGATGAAGCCAAACCCTTTGACTACTTCATCAAAACGAATATTCCAACTCTGAGATGCTTGCTTCAATCCATAAATGGACCTTTGAAGCTTACATATTTTCCCAGCATTTTCAGGGTCGACAAAACCTTTAGGTTGTGTCATGTACACATCCTCACTAAGATGTCCATTAAGGAAAGCGGTTTTGCCATCCATTTGCCATATCTCATAGTCATAATATGCAGCAATTGTAGGAGAATCCGAACAGACTTTAGCATTGCGACGGGCGAAAATGTTTCCTCATAACCAACGCCATGATTTTGTCGGAAACCTTTTGCCACCAATCGTGCCTTATAGATGTGAACATTTCCATCCATGTCTAACTTTTTCTTAAAAATCCACTTACAATCGATAGGTCTAACACCTTCAATTGGCATGGAATTTAACTCGGATTCCATGGCCTCAAGCCATTTGTCGGGGTCGGGTCCCTTCATTGCTTCCGTGTAGGTCATGGGCTCGTCATTTTCCATCAATAATACATGGCGCTCCTCCGTAATAAGGAGGTTGAGCTTGTCAGTTGTGCGACGTGCCCGTATAGACCTTCGTGGGGCTGGTGCCTCAACTACGGTTTGTGCAACATCTTGCACATCCCGTGGATCTTCAGTGGGTGCGGAAACAGTTTCAAGTGTTTCCTGAATTTCTTCAAGTTGCACTTTGCTCCCACTTAATCCTTTTGATAGAAACTCCTTTTCTAAGAAAACACCATTGAGAGCAACAAACACTTTGCCTTTCGCTTTATTATAAAAATAATATCCTTTGGTTTCCCTAGGATACCCCACAAAGAAGCATTTGTCTGACTTTGGAGTGAGCTTATCTGACATCAAACGTTTGACATGAGCCTCACATCCCCAAACTTTAAGAAAAGATAATCCTGGACGTTTCCCAGTCCATATCTCATATGGTGTCTTCTCAACAGACTTACTTGGAACCCTATTCAGTGTGAACGCAGCAGTTTCAAGAGCATAACCCCAAAATGACAATGGAAGATCAGCTTGGCTCATCATCGACCGAACCATGTCCAACAAGGTTCGGTTCCTCCGTTCGGATACCCCATTCCATGGAGGCGTTCCTGGCCGAGTTAGCTGCGGAACTATTCCATATTTCTTCAAATGATCACCAAATTCAAGGCTCTAATATTCTCCTCCACGATCAGATCGCAGATACTTAATTGTCTTGCCTAATTGATTTTGTACTTCATTCTGAAATTCTTTGAACTTTTCAAACGATTCAGACTTGTGCCTCATCAAGTAGATATAGCCATACCTACTAAAGTCATCAGTAAAAGTAATGAAGTACTGAAAACCAGCTCTGGCTATTGAGCTCATTGGTTCACATACATCGGTATGTACAAGTCCCAACAAGTCACTCGCCCTCTCACTATGACCAGTGAAAGGCGCTTTAGTCATCTTCCCAAGTAAACAAGACTCGCACGTTTCAAATGATTCAAAATCAAATGAACTTAACAAACCATCTTTATGGAGTTGTTCGATGCGCTTCTCATTTATATGACCTAAGCGACAATGCCAAAAAAAGTGGGATTCAAATCATTTAGTCTAAGCCTCTTGGCATTAACGTTATAGACAGATTTATCCTCAAGATCAAGAACATATAATCCATTCACCAATGGACAATGAGCATAAAAAATTCCATTGCAAAAAATAGAACAACGTTTGTTCTCTATTACAATCTTAAAACCATCAACTTGTGTGGTTCGAGGACCGGTGGATGGTCGCTTCCTTGTGTGATGAGTGATTGACAACGTTGTGTGGACTGATTCTTGGCTAAGTATTGCAGGTGCAGGTTGCGGCTTGACTGGTGTTGGTGCAGGTGAAGAACAAGCGCGAAAGGTCGTTGCCGGTGAGGCCTCCAGGTGTGGAGAAGACAAGTAGGCTTCGTTCGAGGGACCGGTGGCCGGCGGGGGTCAAGTGCGGGCCGCATGGTGGCATGAACAAGAAGATGAAGTCGTGGACGGTTTCTTGGTTGAGCCTCAAAACCAAGGTCGAGCCGGGACTACGTGGGAGCCAAGTCATGAGTGGAGATTGGCGGAGGCTACACCGAGTTCGCGGGGTTTCCGGTGGTTCACCGAAAACCACCGGGTTCCTTGGTTGATCCACAAAGCCAAGACCGGAGAACCGAAGACGGAGATGCGGCGGCACCGGACCGGTCCGACCGGTGGGTCCGACCGGTCGACTGTGGGGACCGGCTCGACCGGTGAGGAGCACCGGTCCGACCGGTGTGCGACGACGCGTCCGGAATCTTCGAAGCGGAGGACACGCGTCGGGATCGCATGGCTTGCGTCGAGGCTACGCAGGGTGCGGTCGCCGGGCATCCGTCCGATGGTGAAGACATCAAGAATTCCAAATCCGCCCTTGAGGGGCTTGTATCCCTAGTTAGTAGAGAAGGGCATTTTAGACATTCGGTTGCCGCCTATATAACCCAAGAGGTGAGAGGTTGGCAGCCAACTCTTGGAACCCTAGCTCATTAGTTTTCCCATTTTCCACCTATTTTCTCTAGGTTTTCCTTAGGACTAGCAAGAGAGCTTCACGGAGAGATCTTGTAGAGAGGGATGGATGATCGGGCGGCTTGCTAGACCTTGTACGAACCTTTGTTTCATGTATAGATGATTCGGCGTGGTTCCTCAAGGTTTGGATGTGTTCTCCCCGGTTGTTCTTGGTGGTGATTTTCGGAGCCCTCTCTTCGTGATTTCTTTGGGGTGTTTTCGAGGCTTTTCTCTTGGGGATTTGATGGGGGAAATTTGTGGGAACCCTTCGTGGTTCTTTGGGCTGTGATTCCCCTCCCAAATCCGTGAGTAAAAGTGCTCGATTTTGGGGTTTTCTTGAGTTCTTGGGTTGGAGGTGCTTTCGGCGGGATTTCTTCGATTCCTCCTTTTTGGACGAGTTTTTGTGGGATTAAACTTGGCTATGGACTCCTCATGAGGTGTTCTTGATATCCCCAAAGTCTTGTTCAAGTCCGTGGAGCGATTCGGGAGATCGAGATTTGGATTTGGGGGAGTTGACCCGCGGGTGCTGTTCATCCCGAGCTGCCCAGGCCACACCGGTCTGACCGGTGCTCTTGACCGGTCTGACCGGTGCAAGCCCTTGTGGGTTTTTGCTCGGGTGAACGTCTTGGTGTGTTCGTTGTTGTCCCGTGGTGCTGCTGTTTCGAGTTTGGGTCCGTTTGGTGGTCGGTTGGCTTGTTTGGTGTCTTGGGGGCTTTCAGGCTGCCATCGGTCTGACCGGTGTGTCTCACCGGTCTGACCGGTGTAGAGCCACTTAGTGGAAGTTGCTCAGGTTCACCTGCAGGGACCGGTCTGACCGGTGGTGCTCACCGGTCTGACCGGTGTGGGTCTGTAGACTCGAGGTTTGGTTTTTCCGCTGTGTTTCTCGAGTCGGAAGGTTGTGTGTTGGTTCCTAGGTCCAGTGGCATTCCAGTGGCTACGTGGGCTTGGCCAACCTTGGTAGTGAGTCGGAGACGTGTGTTGGAAGCCGCGTTCATCTTGTTGGAGTTTTCATCTCCTTCGAGAAGAATTTTTATCGGCTCCCATTCACTCCCCCCTCTCTGGTTCGCCGTATCGGTCCTTCAAGTGGTATCGAGCCGGTTCGGGTCTTTGTTGACTCTAACCGGTCTAAGATCCAAGGATGGCGTACCGAGAACGGGGTTCGGGTCCTCCACACTTCGATGGCAAGAACTACCGGATGTGGAGCAAGCGGATGGGTGCGTTCCTCCGCGGAAAGGGTCGACCGCTTTGGGATGTCACGGTGGACACGAGGCTATGTCCGGCCGATGGATTTCCTTGCTCCGGGATCGAGGGGACAGCTTCGACGCCAACAATAAGGCGGTCGACTACTTGTTTCGTGCTTTGTGTCAGCCTGAGTTCGATCGGGTGCACACCGAGCACTTGGCTTGTAGGATTTGGGCGGTGTTGAAGGAGGCTCATGTTGGGAACGCCCAGGTTCAGGCACGGATGTATGCGACCTACCGGAGAGAGTACGAGAACTTCACTCATCTCCCCGGTGAGTCCATCGATGCCTTGTTTTAGAGGTTCACGGTGGTTGTGAACAACATGAGGGCCAATGTGGACGTGCTCCCGTACGATGATCATGATAGAGCGGTCAAGCTCTTACACTCTTTGGATCGTACGATTTGGGGCGGAAAGTTCGAGGCCATTGTGGAGTCGGAGAAGTATGATACTCTGACCGTGAACGAGCTGTTCTCGAAGCTCAAGTCGGCTGAGGTGGATAGGGGCATGACTGCCAAGCTTGAGGGACCGACTGACTCCCATAGTCTTGCCCTCATTGGTGGTTCCAAAGGAAAGACTAACTCTAACCCATCCACCAGGATGTTCTCGTTTTCCTCTTTGATGTCTATGCCAGATGAGGAGTTTGATGACCTTGGAGAGGACGAGCTGGCGCTGTTGACGAGGAGGTTCGAGAGGCTGCACGAGAACCGCGTGAACATGAGGAGGAACACGAGGACTTGCTTCCAGTGCGGCAAGCCGGGACACTTCGTCGCCGACTGCCCGGAGAAGGCCGAGAACAAGGACAGTTACAAGCACAAGCCAAGGAAGAACGATGACAAGTACCGTTCGAGGCGCGACCACAAGAGCAAGCACAAGAACAAGTACAAGGACGAGCGACGATCGAGGAAGAAGGAGGGCCGAGGTAAGGCCCGAGCGATGGTTGGAGCGAGCGACGTCGACTCTAGTTCCGCGTACTCCACCTCGAGCTCGAGCAGCAGCGACGACGAGGGAGATCGCCGCAAGAACAAGAAGTCGTCCAAGAACCTGAGCGGGCTGAGTTGCTTCGCGAGAGACGGCTTCTGCACCATGGCGTTGAGCTCCGGCAGCAAGAAGAGCACACGGAGCGACTCGGACTGCGAGTCCGACGACGAGGTGCGTGATGAGCTTCCCTTCTTGCGCCGGGAGAATGAGAGGCTTGGCTCTTTGCTTGATAACCGTGATGACATGCTTAGAGAGGCCAAGAAAATGAGGAAAGAGCTTAGGGCTTCACTCGAGGATGCTAGGACTAGAGTGGGCGAGCTAGAGACACGGGTGCTTGATAGCAAGCTTGAGATTGATTCGCTTAAGGCTAGCCCTGTTGTTTCTGATGAGAATGATTGTGTTGATTGCTCCATATTCCTTGCTGATCTTGCTTTGTTTAAGGAGAAGCATGCCTCCAAGTGTGAGGAACTAGATGTGCTTAGGGTTGAGGTGGCTGAGCTTAAGTCTAGACCTGCTTTGCTAGGTGCTTGCACTTCTTGCCCTGTTTTGCATGCTAAAATTGATGAGATGCATGCCTACACTAGTTCGCTCGAGGTTAAACTGAAGGAACCCATGCCTACATCTTGCTCTACCTGTGAAATGCATGCCTTGAAAAATTTGGAGCTTGCACATTATGTTGATCATTTGCAGGATGAGAATGATGATTTGAGGAAGTTGATGGGTTGGTTGTCCGGTCACGAGCCTCAGTTGAGGATGATGATCGAGGCCTTTAAGAGGCAAGATGGTGAGGGGCTTGGGGCAAACAAGGTTGGTGAGGGAAGTGGAGAGAATATCCCGGAGCCACCAAAAACCCACCACAAAAATGATTTCCCACCAAAACCTAACCATCTAAGGAACCGACTAGACACAACCCCAGCTCCACCCGTGTTTCCTACACCCACAAATGATCTACAAAAACCTATCAAGTTTGTGAGCACTTCGGGGAAGGTGTTCTTTGGGAAGGAGAGTGAGAAGGATAGTGGTGAGAAACCGGTGGAGGGCTTGAGTGGAGAGAAACCGAGTGAGCAGCCACATCCCAAGCCAAAGCCTAAGCTTGTGAGGTTCCATTGTGGCTATTGTGGGAGAGATGGCCATAAGGAGGAGTTTTGCTTCAAGAGGAAGCGAGAGGAGAGAATGGAGAAGGAGTGGGCTAACAAGGACAAGTACCACCCCTCCGATGGTGTACTTGAGCCTCGTATGCGGATGCCCAGGGGCAAGGCGATTGTGCGGACGGTTCGGGCACGGGGGACGGAAGAAGGTCGCAGTGGTGCCGTTTGTCCGGTGTCACACCGGTCGGACCGGTGTGGGGCACCGGCCGACCGGTGCGAGCACGGACAGACAAATGTTCGGGTTTCGAGCTCGTACAGGTCTGAGGGTTGTTGCTGGTCGTCGTGGTTCTGGTGGTTGGGCTGGAAAGGGTGCAGGTGGTCAGTTTGCTACGCGTTCTCCTCCTCGTGCTCAATACGGGGATTGGAGGAGTCGTGGCGTTGAGTTGGAGAGGAAGGACGTTCCACGGGCTTTCTTGCGTGGTTTTGGTCCTCCTCCAGGCAGAGAGGGGTGGTTCCCTCGGGGGTGGTTACCGTGGTGGTGTTCGTGGAGGTAGTTTTGGTAGGAGAGATACTTTGGTTGGTGCTAACCCCACTTTCGAGCAAATGGCTCGGATTGGTTTTCCTCTTTTGGTACTAACCCCGGTCTTGAGTCGTTTGCTCGCTCACGTGCCTATTTTTGATTTTTCAGGTGGGAGACTTGAAGAACATTTGGTTGATTGACTCCGGTTGTTCGAGGCATATGACCGGAGACAGGGGGTGGTTCTCAAGTCTCGTCCCGGTGGTGACGAAGAGGTACATCACCTTTGGGGACAATGGGCGTGGGCGTGTGCTTTCAGAAGGTGAGATCAAAGTGAGTGACAAGATCACTCTGAGGCGTGTTGCTCTTGTTCAATCTGTGGGGTACAATTTGCTTTACGTGTCCCGGCTTGTTGGATGAGGGTTTTGAGGTGTTGTTTCGGCCGGTGGTTCTCGGATTGTGGACTCTCGAGGGGACCTTGTTTGTATGGTCGTTCCCGAGGGTCAGGTGTTTCGTGCTGATTTTTCTCAGTCTTCGGGTGTGGAGCGTTGTTTCTTGGCTGGTTCTTCGAGTGAGTTGTGGAAGTGGCATAGGAAGTTGGGTCACTTGCGCTTTGACCTTTTGTCTCGCTTGAGTAAACTCAATTTGGTCCGAGGATTGCCACGGTTGAGGCTTGAGAAAGAGTTGGTTTGCACTCCGTGTAGGCATGCCAAGATGGTGGCCTCTTCTCACCCGCCTCTCACCGATGTGATGACTGAGCGTCCATGCGAGCTGCTCCATATGGACCTTGTTGGCCCAGCTCGTGTGCGATCTGCGGGAGGGAAGTGGTATGTCCTTGTTGTGGTGGACGACTATTCTCGGTATGCGTGGGTGTTCTTTCTGGAGGATAAGGGGGAGACGTTTGGTTTTGTTCGAGATCTAGTCTTGAGGTTGAGGAACGAGAGGCACGGAGATGCCATACGAGCTATCCGCAGTAATAATAGCTCGGAATTCAGGAACTCTCGTTTTGAAACCTTTTGTCATGACTTGGGTCTTGAGCACCAGTTTTCGAGTCCGTATACGCCTCCCCAGAATGGTGTTGTGGAAAGGAAGAACAGGACCTTGTGCGAGATGGCTCGGACGATGCTTGATGAGCATAGGACTCCGAGGAGGTATTGGGCTGAGGCGGTGAATACCGCGTGCTATGTGTCGAACGAGATATACCTCGAGTGCACAAGAAGAAGACATGCTATGAGTTGATGCATGGTCGCACACCCAAGGTGAGTCACTTCCATGTCTTTGGTTGCAAGTGTTTCATTCTGAAGAAAGGCAGGAAGTTGGACAAGTTTGAGGCTAGGTCTGTCGATGGCATTTTCTTTGGTTATGCATCTCATTCTAGAGCATATCGTGTGCTCAATCTTGAAACTAACCAAATCGTGGAGACTTGCGAGGTAACCTTCGACGAGACGAGCCACGTAGTCGGCTTGTTTTTGAGTGTGCGGTGATGATGAGCTTGGCGAGGAGATCTTTCGGAAGGAGGAGCATGAACATGGTGATGATGAGGATGGTGGTGCGGTGCCCCCGCCGAACATGTACCCACTACTTCGACGACGATGATGGATGGACCCTCTCGCTACACCTACGACGACAAATCAAGAACGAGGAGAAGCCGATGTTGAGGGGGAGGTAGCTTCGAGGCGAGAACCTCCCGGCGAGTTCAAGTGGATCACCCGGCTTCGAGGATCATCGGCGACATGAATGAACGCACTACACGGTCGAGGGTTCGAAACAATTCCCATTTTGCTCATGCTGCATTTGTTGCTTCTTTCGAGCCCAAAGACATTGGACACGCACTATCGATCACAATTGGGTTAACTCGATGCATGAGGAGTTGGAGAACTTTGAGAGGAATCGGGTGTGGGAGTTGGTTGACCCTCCCCCGGGGTGTAAGCCGATTGGTACCAAGTGGGTGTGGAAAAACAAAGAGGGAGAGAAGGGTGAGGTTGTGAGGAACAAGTCGAGACTTGTTGCCCGGGGGTTCGGTCGAAGGAGGGGATCGACTACGAGGAGACCTTTGCTCCCGTAGCCCGTTTGGAGGCGATTAGGATCCTTCTAGCCTTTTTCGTGGCTAAAGGGTTCAAGTTGCACCAAATGGATGTGAAGAGTGCTTTTTCGAATGGTGTGCTGGAGGAAGAAGTGTATGTGAGGCGACCTCCGGGGTTTGAAAGTGAGAAGTACCCCCACCGGGTGTACAAGTTGAGGAAGGCGCTCGTATGGGTTGAAGCGGGGCGCCTAGAGCTTGGTATGGCAGGGTTGAGGGGGTTCTTGTTTGAGAGAGGTTTTGAGATGGGGAAGGTCGATCGGACCTTGTTTTTGCCGAGGGCGAGGCGGAGATATCCCGATTGTGCGGGTGTACGTGGATGATATTGTCTTTGGTGGCTCGTCTAACTCTCTTGTTGCAAGGTTTGCGGATGATATGAGCAGGGAGTTCGAGATGAGCATGATGGGTGAGTTGCGGTTCTTCCTCGGGCTACAAATCAAGCAATCAAAGGAAGGAACATTTGTGCACCAGGCTAAGTACACCAAGGACATTGTGAGGAAGTTCAAGATGGAGGACTCCAAGGCTATGACGACGCCGATGAGTACGACTACAGCTCTTGATGCGGACGAGGAAGGTGAACACGTGGATCAGAAGGAGTACCGGAGCATGATCGGGTCACTCCTCTACTTGACGGCGACGAGGCCGGACATACAGTTCTCAGTGTGTCTGTGCGCTCGTTTTCAAGCGTCTCCGAGGACTTCGCATCGGCAAGCAGTGAAGCGAATTTTCAGGTACTTGCGTCACACTCCCGACTTCGGCCTTTGGTACTCCGCGTCTTCTTCTTTGGCGCTTCATGGCTTTTCAGACGCGGATTTTGCCGGGTGTCGGTTGGATAGGAAGTCCACTTCTGGGACTTGCCAGTTTTTGGGTTCTTCTTTGGTGTCTTGGTCTTCCCGCAAGCAGTCGAGTGTTGCTCAATCCACGACCGAAGCCGAGTATGTTGCCGCTGCTAGTTGTTGCTCTCAGCTCCTTTGGATCACCTACACCATGAGTGACTTTGGTGAGGAGTATACCCATGTCCCACTTCAATGTGATAGCACTAGTGCCATAAGCGTTGCAAAGAATCCAGTGCTCCATTCCAAAACCAAGCACATAGAAGTGAGGTATCATTTTCTGAGAGACAACGTCGAGAAAGGAAAGATAGCTTTGATCCATGTACCCACACATGACCAACTAGCCGATATTTTCACCAAACCCCTAGATCAAGCAACTTTCACTCGTTTGCGGGGGGAACTTGGTGTGTGTTTGATTTCCTGAGTTGGGTGTGTGGGAGCTTTCTTTTGCCGGTGGTGTCGAGCCCATTTTGCCTCCCCTCGAGGAGCCGGTTTGTAGCATATGTATAGATTTCCTTTGTGCATTTCTTGCATTTGGCATGGCATATGTAACATGATGTATAGGCATCCTTGTATCTTAGATTGCATGCATTTTGTATCATATGCATTGGATAGGAAAAGCTTCTCTCATATACATTGTTCACCATGGAATGAGATATATGTCTTTGTGAGCTTGTTTGGTATGATATGGTTAGTTTGGCTTAGCTCTTGATGATCTTGATGAATGATCCATGGTTGATAGCTATGCTTTTGAAAAATGTCACATGTATGCTCTCTCATGTGTAAATGCCTTTACATGCTCTTGACATGTTTTTGTGGCTTTGCTATGCTTAATTTGTGGTTGGATAGCTAGTTTATTGATCATATGGGGCCAAAGGCTCATTTGCCATCATGAATGTTTAGCCCTCGTGACTTATCTTGTGGAGGAGCATAAGTTCCTTTTTGTCGCAAAGACATTTCATGTACCATTTACAAATCTGAAAATGAAATGAAAAATGCTTGGAAATGTGCTCCCATGTCATACGTGCTGAATTTAATTTGCTTTGGGTGCTAAACCGTTGCATGATGCCTACCAATGAGAAGTCTCATACATAGAAGTAGGCACATGGCTCGGTGGCTTTGACATGACATGAGGTGCTTGTGGGTGTTTGTGATGGTCTTATGATTAGAATGGCTTTCCTAGTATGAAGTTTGTGTGGCTTTGCCATTTTGATATGCTTTGATCATGTTTAGGACTTTGCTCATGAGAGGCAAGTTTTTCGCAAAATTGCCAAAATCCATCTTAGCTTCGTCCAATGGTTGTGAAACTTGGTGATCATGTAGCTGAGATCGATACGAAGCCGTAGAGTATCTAACTTGCTCATTTGGACATGTGTAGCATTCTTTGTTGAATTTTGTCTATTTGAGAAGCTCTAGGTTGAAAGTTTTGCATTTTTGGCTTGATTCATGCATTGCCAACAAGGGGGAGAAGTTTGAGCTTGAAATGGCTTGTTGGACGCGTTTAGCAGGTTTTCGGAGTGGTTTCGAGCCATTTTCGGGCTTCGTTGTACACCGGTCCGACCGGTGAAGAGCACCGGTCTGACCGGTGTGAGTGCTGGTCCTGTACATATGTTAGGCACCGGTCGACCGGTGGTGGTGACCGGTCCGACCGGTGTGAGCCGAAAGTCTTTGCGGCACTGTCTGTTTCATGTGGTTTCTTGCATGCATTCGTCCAGGGGGAGTTGCATTGGTTCAGGGGGAGTTTGCATGTGTGCAGGGGGAGCTCTTTGAGATTTTTCGAGCTTTGTTTCCGTGGTTTGTGCTCTTTGCTTGAGCTTTGCTTTGTCTCAGATGTGTCGAGCCGTTGCCCTTGCCTAAGGGGTCCGAGACTTGTTCTCTTCAAGTGATCTTGCTCTTTGCCTTTGTTTGGCTTTCGATCGCTTGTTGGAGTTTCTTTTTGTTCGTTTCTTTTTCTTTTCTTTTCTCTCTTGTTACTTTCGTGTGGGTGTTGTCAATGCACTCATCAAGGGGGAGATTGAGGACCATGTGTGGTTCGAGGACCGGTGGATGGTCGCTTCCTTGTGTGATGAGTGATTGACAACGTTGTGTGGACTGATTCTTGGCTAAGTATTGCAGGTGCAGGTTGCGGCTTGACTGGTGTTGGTGCAGGTGAAGAACAAGCGCGAAAGGTCGTTGCGGTGAGGCCTCCGGGTGTGGAGAAGACAAGTAGGCTTCGTTCGAGGGACCCGGTGGCCGGCGGGGGTCAAGTGCGGGCCGCATGGTGGCATGAACAAGAAGATGAAGTCGTGGACGGTTTCTTGGTTGAGCCTCAAAACCAAGGTCGAGCCGGGACTACGTGGAAGCCAAGTCATGAGTGGAGATTGGCGGAGGCTACACCGAGTTCGCGGGGTTTCCGGTGGTTCACCGAAAACCACCGGGTTCCTTGGTTGATCCACAAAGCCAAGACCGGAGAACCGAAGACGGAGATGCAGGCGGCACCGGACCGGCCCGACCGGTGGGTCCGACCGGTCCGACTCGTGGGGACCGGCTCGACCGGTGAGGAGCACCGGCTCGGCCGGGTGTGCGACGACGCGGTCCGGAATCTTCGAAGCGGAGGACACGCGTCGGGATCGCATGGCTTGCGTCGAGGCTACGCGAGGTGCGGTCGCCGGGCATCCGTCCGATGGTGAAGACATCAAGAATTCCAAATCCGCCCTTGAGGGGCTTGTATCCCTAGTTAGTAGAGAAGGGCATTTTAGACATTCGGTTGCCGCCTATATAACCCAAGAGGTGAGAGGTTGGCAGCCAACTCTTGGAACCCTAGCTCATTAGTTTTCCCATTTTCCACCTATTTTCTCTAGGTTTTCCTTAGGACTAGCAAGAGAGCTTCACGGAGAGATCTTGTAGAGAGGGATGGATGATCGGGCGGCTTGCTAGACCTTGTACGAACCTTTGTTTCATGTATAGATGATTCGGCGTGGTTCCTCAAGGTTTGGATGTGTTCTCCCCGGTTGTTCTTGGTGGTGATTTTCGGAGCCCTCTCTTCGTGATTTCTTTGGGGTGTTTTCGAGGCTTTTCTCTTGGGGATTTGATGGGGGAAATTTGTGGGAACCCTTCGTGGTTCTTTGGGTCGTGATTCCCCTCCCAAATCCGTGAGTAAAAGTGCTCGATTTTGGGGTTTTCTTGAGTTCTTGGGTTGGAGGTGCTTTCGGCGGGATTTCTTCGATTCCTCCTTTTTGGACGAGTTTTTGTGGGATTAAACTTGGCTATGGACTCCTCATGAGGTGTTCTTGATATCCCCAAAGTCTTGTTCAAGTCCGTGGAGCGATTCGGGAGATCGAGATTTGGATTTGGGGGAGTTGACCCGCGGGTCTTGTTCATCCCGAGTCGCCCGGAGCCACACCGGTCTGACCGGTGCTCTTGACCGGTCTGACCGGTGCAAGCCCTTGTGGGTTTTTGCTCGGGTGAACGTCTTGGTGTGTTCGTTGTTGTCCCGTGGTGCTCTTGTTTCGAGTTTGGGTCCGTTTGGTGGTCGGTTGGCTGTTTGGTGTCTTGGGGGCTTTCGGTCGCCATCGGTCCGACCGGTGTGTCTCACCGGTCCGACCGGTGTAGAGCCACTTAGTGGAAGTTGCTCGGGTTCACTGCGGGGACCGGTCGACCGGTGGTGCTCACCGGTCCGACCGGTGTGGGTCCGTAGACTCGAGGTTTGGTTTTTCCGTTGTGTTTCTCGAGTCGGAAGGTTGTGTGTTGGTTCCTAGGTCCAGTGGCATTCCAGTGGCTACGTGGGCTTGGCCAACCTTGGTAGTGAGTCGGAGACGTGTGTTGGAAGCCGCGTTCATCTTGTTGGAGTTTTCATCTCCTTCGAGAAGAATTTTTATCGGCTCCCATTCACTCCCCCCCTCTCTGGTTCGCCGTATCGGTCCTTCAGTTCTCTATTACAATCTTAAAACCATCAACTTGTTCCAAACATGGAAAGGAAATAATGTTTTTTCTCAAAGCAGGAATGCACTAACAATTATTCAATTCCAAAACTAATCCGGAGGGTAGAGACAAGTGGTAGGTGCCGACCGCCAACACCGCAACCTTTGCGCCATTACCGACACGAACGTCCAACTCGCCTCTTGCAAACCTTCTAGTCTCACTTAGACCCTGCAACGATTTGCAAGTGTGAATCATCGACCCAGTATCAAATACCCATGATTCACTAGAAGATAATGCAATATTAATTTCTATAACATTTATACCTGAAGTGGAAGTCTCACTTCCCTTCTTTTTCTTCTTTTCTTCCAAGTACTTCTTGCAATTCCTAGACCAATGTCCCTTCTCATGACAGTGGAAGCATTCATCCTCAGAAGTAGGGCCAGATTTGGCCTTAGGTGCTGGCTTTGGCTTAGAGCCCGAGGACTCACCGCCGGAACCCTTTTCCTTGCCTTTACCTTTGGGATTAGGAGGCATCCAATGCTTCCTCTTTTTGTTCCCCTTCTGGATCATCATCACATGATTGGGATTTTTCTTAATGCTCTCATCTGATGTCTTTAGCATCCCATGCAACTCACTCAATGTTTTATCCAAGCCATTCATCTGAAAGTTCAAGATAAAAGGCTCATAGCTCGCCGGGAGCGACTGGAGAATAACATCAGTAGCCAAGTCAGGGTGAAGTTTCGAACCAAGTCTGTCCAAAGTCTCAATGTAACCAATCATTTTGATCACATGAGAACTAACCGAGCTACCTTCTGCCAGCTTGCACGCAAACAAGGACTTTGAGATATTGTACCTCTTAGTCCTATCTTGGTTCTAAAACATCCCACGCAGCCCCTTGATCATGGTGTAAGCATCCACATGCTCATACTGCTTCTGCAGATCAGGGGACATGGTCGCGAGCATCAGACAACTGACGTCAAGTGAGTCATTGCAGTGCTTCTCATAAGCTCTGCGTTCAGCAGCATTTGCATTGTCAGGGAGATCATCACGGTTGCTGTTGCCACCCTGTGAGGGTCCGCCGGCGTTTGCGCGAGTACCGTTGGGCTGAGCCGGCAGCTCGGCTCGAGTACGGTTGCGGCCGAGGTCAGCGCTGTGATTTGTAGCTTCGTTGTCGTGATTCTTGGCGGGAGGGAGGCTGGGTGACCCTGTTGTCGACCCGCATGAAGTAAGCGTCTTCAGTGAGCTTGGCGATGACTTCTCCAGCGCGTATCCCCTGAGCTTGGTGTGCGATCGCTGTGATCGACTTGAGGCATTGCTCGGGGGTGGTGTGTACCCTGCTCTCGACAGCCTCGAGAGCTTTTGCGAGGTTGCGGATGGGAAGGTTGTCTCGGATACGCCGGCGCCGTTCGTTGCGCTTTCTATTACGCTCACGTCGAGCGTCCCTGTTGGTGTCGGTCTCATCGGCGAGTGCTTCAGCAGACAGCTCGTCTGCGGAGATGTCTTCAAGGTACTTGTCTTGTGCCGTCCCTGAAGGTCCTGGCGTGTCACCGGCAGCCATGAAGACTTGGCGATCGGGGTTGCCAAGACTGGAGTCGGATCTCGCCACCTCAGTTGGAGTGTATGAGTCAGCTCGTGCAAGTGGTGTTCCCTCCTGGAACGGGAGCGAGTCGAGGTAGGCGATGTAGCGTGAGTCCCCACTTATCAGGTCGGTGGGCTTGCGGTCTGGCCAGTAGACGAATCTCCCAGTCGGTGTGGACGTTATAACCAGCCCGGAAGCCGGCCCTGATAAGGGTTGCTCAGTAGTGTTGTCTTCGGACTCAGGGTCTTCAGGGTCCGACCCGAAGTCGAACTCATACGCGGAGTCCGAGTAGAAGCCGGAGAGGGGGTTGGAGTCCGAAGCGTGGCCGGGGGCGGTGTCGGAGTCCGAGTTGTACTCGAGTACGGGCTCCTTGCCGGCTCGGCGCGCGGAGGGAGCCTCCGTGCGGGCCCTGCAGAGGTTGCGGGGGCCATGCGTGGAGCGCTCGCGGGGCTGGTGGACCACATGCGATGGCTGAGCAGCCGGCTCGCATATGGTAGCCCACAGGGACGTCGAGTTCGAGTTGGAAGCGGATCCGAGCTCGAAGTCGGCGTGTTGGTCGAAAAGTGAAATTTCGCCGAAGTTGCCGGCGAGTTCGCCCGTGACTACTTCGGGAAGCGTCAAGAAGCCGGTCTCCGGGTTGGGCGGCATGGTGAGGCGGCGTTGGAAGGACCCAGCACCGTCAGCAGTGCAGACCCAGGCACTGAAGACGAAGGTGTCGCCGCGGTTTAAGGCGACGGTTGGCTTGATGTAGACAGGAGTCGTCGAGTTCGCCATGTGATCTCGGGCGAGATCCCCTACCTGGCGCGCCAGCTGTCGGTGTTTTAGACCGGCAACCTACTAAGGGGAGTACCCGAAGTAGATGAATGTGGCCTCACCGAGATCGGTAACTCGAAGAAAGAGACACGTGGCACACAATTTAGACAGGTTCGGGCCGCGAGGTGCGTAATACCCTACGTCTTGTATGCTGCGTAGCTCTGGATTGATTGGGTACGATTACAAGATGATGCAATCTTACGCCGTGAGATGAGATGATGAGAGAGGGGTCCCTGCCTCGCCTTATATAGTCCGGGAGGCAGGGTTACAAGTCGGAAAAGGGAGAGAGTACTAGTCGAGTACGTCTAGGAGTCCTCTATACAGTGCGGGACATCTACAGCTTCCTAACCGAGTACTTCTCCTCTGAAGTCCTTGTGCTTCACGCCATCAGGTACCGTGCAGCGCAAGTCAGGTAGTCCCAGGGGCCCACCGAGTAGTCGGTCCTCGTACCCACTGAGGTAGTGGGCCCAGGGAGGTCCATACGACAAGCCCCTGAGTACTTTGTAGTCGAGAAGGATAGCTTCAAGTAGTCTTGACGGCCTTAACGAGTAGTCCCCGAGCGTCCCCGAGTACTACAAGTCAAAAGTCCTCAAGAGTAGTCGAAGCATCCCGAGGCTGGAATGTACTCCAGCTGAAGTTTGAGCAATCCTGAAGTCTCCTCGAGTAGTCCCAAGCGTCCTCGAGTGCTGCCCTTGAAGGTCTTCAACAATGCCCGTGTTGTCTTGAAGCCGAAGCTGGTATGGAAGTGCGATTGCAAAATCGCAATCCATATGGAGTAGCCCCCGAGCCTTAGGTTGAGTTGTAGACTCTGGCTGAGGGTCCATCTAAAGTTTTGGCAAGAATATCCTAAAAAATCCAGAGAAAAAACTGAAGGACACGTGGCACGGAGCCCTCGAGCCTTGAGTCGAGTACTTCCTCTCGAATTGAAGGGTCATCTTGTAGAATGTGTCCTGAGATGCTCTCGAATCTTGCCGCTTCCCAGGAAGTCGAGTAGGAATAGTCGAGCCCCCGAGGTGAGGCGTGTCGACTAGTTGAAGTTCAAAGGTCACGCACAGCCGCTGAGTCAGCCGAGCGCAGACTTTTCCATCCGGCCGTTGGAGGGCCGCGTTGACTTATAAATAGAATCCAAAACCCTTAGGGTTTTTCACCCTACGCAGCTGTAGCCATTCCCAGCAGATCTTGGGCCAGAAATCGCAACCAGTGCACGCTGCCGCCGCTGAGTGAAACGTAGATCCGAGTGCGCCGCCGTAGAGAGCCACCGCAGTAGCCCCCGAGCGAATGCGCGTGAAGACACCGTGCACTTGGAGGATGAAGCCATCTCCGTCCAAGACCACGAAAGCCGCCGGCGGGAAGAAGAGGGTCGTGAGGAGGCCACCGGATCTGCCGCAGGGACATCACCGCTAGTGTCCCCGCCGCGGCCAGATCCAAACCGTGAGTGGAAGAAGTCCAAGGCGAAGACCGAGACTTGCTCGCCCTTCTCAACAGCGGATTTCTGCGGGAGAAGGAGGTGGACATGTTGAGGGCTGCCGCCGGGGATCTGTACCCCGTGGAGAAAAATCCAGATGAGATCTCGATGTTCGCGCGATTCGCGGAGCGCGGACTTTCTCTCCCGGCGAGCGACTTCTTCAAGGGGCTCATGGGGTACTACGGCATCGAGTACCTCAACCTCAACCCCAACGATATCTTCCACACTGTTGTCTTCGTACATTTCTGCGAAGCCTTTCTGCGGATCAAGCCCCATTGGATTTTGTTCTGGAAATTCTTCCGGGTGAAGCCGCAACCCAGTGCCAGCAACCCGCGGGTAGTCGGAGGGGCGGGGATCCAGATGAGGGAGGACGCCGCCGAGCAGTACCTCTCGTAAAAGCTCATAAACTCCAACCAGGATTGGAAGGCCAAGTGGTTCTATGTCATGAACCACCACCCGGGACTGCCGAAGCCCAGCGGGAAGCAGCCCAAGCATCGAGCATGGTGGAACTCGGAGCCGACGATGCAGGAAGGGATCCAGCTGCCCGAGTTGTTGGCGCGGATCAAGGCGCTGAGGGAGGCCGGGCTGAGGGCTGAGCACGTGGCCTTCAGCTTCATGAAGCGCAGGGTGCACCCGCTGATGGCTCACGACACCCTGGGGTACGAGTAAACCGGGGACGACGACACGTCGCGGATGCCTGGAGACGAAGTCGACGACAACGATATTGTTGACAGGCTGGCCTGGATCTTCAAGGATATGCCGCCGTACACGGCATGCCCCGTACCGGAGTACTCCGCCGCGCGCCCACGAAAGGAGGTAAGTAGTCGCATCCATAGTCGAGTACCCATTGCATGTGAGTAGTCGCACTGATGAGTTGCTCTTCTTGCAGGATGACTTGAAGAAGTTTGTCTTTGAGCCGCCGCCGCCTCCTCAGCTAGTCGAGGTCCCACAGGAGGGGAAAGCCAAGGCAAAGGAGCGACGTGAAGTCGGCGAAGGAGACAACACCGTTGTCGTAGAAGACACGTCTGAGGAGGACGACAACGAGGAGACGTTGCAGGACTGCTTCCAGCTGCGGTCGAGGTTCAGCCGCCCTGGCTTACCTCGCGTTCCTCTCATTCAAGATCAGCCGGCTAGCCTGGAGGCTAGTCTGGCCGCGCCGCCAAGGAGGCCGCGCAATGCGTCCCGCAAGCGCGTGGCCAAGAAATTGAAGGTCACTGAGACCACGTCTCAAGAGGTAAGCCGTCTTCACTAATGTGGTCGAGTACTCGTGTGTCGAGTTCACTTGTTGATGAAGAAGTTTCCTTGCTTGCAGGAGTTGCCACTTACGGAGCTCGTTTATCAGGGCAACGAAGGCGAGTGGGACACGATGGGGGAGGCCGCTGGGAGTCGTAGCCCAGCCCCCACTGTCGAAGAACTCTTGGCGCAAATGGAGTGCCAGCTCCCTGCTGCCCAGGGGAGCACGGGACCCGCTGCTGCTGCTGCGGAGGAGGCAACGGAAGGGGCAGCGGCCACAGAGGCACAGGAGGAGGCGCCTGCCGAGGTTGGACTGGTGGACATCGCCAGCATTCTCGGCGCCCCGACCATGACGGTAGTCCGGTCAAGCCTGTAAGTGCTGAATTTCCCGAGTAGTACTTGATGTGGTAGTCGTAT
This sequence comes from Cenchrus americanus, assembly GCA_947561735.1. Classification (NCBI taxonomy): domain Eukaryota; kingdom Viridiplantae; phylum Streptophyta; class Magnoliopsida; order Poales; family Poaceae; genus Cenchrus; species Cenchrus americanus. The sequence continues at coordinate 134,722,701 of OX387239.1, forward strand.
TTGATTGACAACTGTCGTATGGACCTCCCTGGGCCCACTACCTCGGTGGGTACCAGGACCGACTACTCGGTGGGCCCCTGGGACTACCCGGCTTGCGCTACACGGCACCTGAAGGCGTGGAGCACAAGGACTACACAGGAGTAGTACTCGGTTAGGGCTCTGTACATGTTCCGCACTGTATAGAGGTCTCCTAGACGTACTCGACTAGTACTCTTTCCCTACTCCGACTTGTAACCCTGCCTCCCGGACTATATAAGGCGAGGCAGGGACCGATCTCAGGATCATCTCACCTCATACAATCCCCTACAACCCACGGCGCACTATTGCACCATCTTGTAATCGTGCCCTATCAATCCAGAGCTACGCAACATACAGGACGTAGGGTATTACGCACCTCGCGGCCCGAACCTGTCTAAATTGTGTGCCACGTGTCTCTTCCTTCGAGTTACCGATCTCGGCGAGTCACAATCATCTACTTCGGGAACTCCCCGTAGTAGGTTGCCGGTCTAAAACACCGACAGCTGGCGCGCCAGGTAGGGGCCCTCGCTCGAGATCACATGGCGAACTCGGCGGCTTCCGTCCACATCAAGCCAACTGTCGCCTTCAACCGCGGCGACACCTTCGTCTTCGAGCACGGGTGCCGCACCGCCGACGGCGCGGGCTCCTTTCAGCGCCGCCTGACCGTGCAGCCCAACCCGAGGACAGGCCTCGTGACGCTTCCCGAAGACGTCACAGGCGAACTCGCCGGCAAGTTCGGCGAAATCTCGCTCTTCAACCACCACGCTGACTTCGAGCTCGAGTCCGTCTCCAACTCGAATGCGGCGTCGCCATGGGCCATCGCATGCGAGCCGGCTGCTCAGCCATCGCAGACGGCCCCTTCACCACGTCAACGCTCCGCGCGTGGCCCCCGCGTCCTCAGCCGGGCCCGCACGGGGGCTCCTACTCCACGACGGGCCGGCAAGGAGCCCGTAACCGAGTACAACTCGGACTCCGACGCCGTCCCCGATCACGTCTCGGACTCCAACCCCCTCTCCGAGTTCTACTCGAACCCGGACTACGAGTTCGACTTCAGGTCGGACCCCGAGGAGCCCAAGTCCGAAGACGACTCCACTGAGCTTCCCTTGTCAGGGCCAGCCTCTGGGCTGGTTATAAAATCAACACCGACCGGCGGGATACGTCTGCGGCCGGACCGCAAGCCCGCCCGACCCGGCAAAGGGAGACTCACGCTACGTCGCCTACATCGACTCGCTACCGTTCCGGGAGGGAACACCACCGGCCCGGGCCGACTCCAACACACCCACCGAGGTGGCACCTTACGAGTCCGGCCCTAGGCACCCCCGATCGCCAAGTCTTCATGGCTGCCGGCGACACCCCGAGACCCTCGGGCACGGCCGAAGACAAGTACCGGAGGACATCTCTGCGGACGAGCGGGCTCCGCCGATGCGCCGCGCGGCGAGACCGTCGCCAACGGGGACGCTCGACGCGAACGCAACAGGAAGCGCGCCGAACGACGCCGGCGGCTCGGGAGACAACCTCCCCATCCGCAACCTTGCGGAAGCTCTCGAGGCAGTCGAGAGCAGAGTCCACACCACTCCTGAGCAATGCCTCATGTCGATCACAACGATCGCACGCCAGGCTCAGGGCATACGCGCTGGAGAGGTCATCGCCAAGCTCGCTGAAGAAGCCTACTTCATGCGGGTCGACAACAGGGTCAGCCAACCTCCTCCAGCTAAACCGCGCGACAACGAAGCTACTAGTCGCAGCGCCAACGCTGGCCCCAACCGTACTCGAGGCGACATACCAGCTGACCCAAACCGTCGCCGCTCCCACACCGGTGGACCTTCTCAGGACCAAGGCAACCGAGTGGTTGTCCCCCACCGCGCTCCGGCCGGTGGCGGCGGCAACGACCCTGACGGTGGCGGCGGCGACGGCGGCGGCTCCAACCACGGAGCCAACATGAGAGCCGGGAGGCGGCGGCGGTCACGGCGGCCGAGGCCACGCGAACAGCCACGCCTCCGGCGCCTCGCACGGCGGGTACGACGCTCGCCAGAAGATCGAGGAGCTGCGGCGGAAGAAGTCGACCACTGCTGCTGAGGGCGACGGCTTCCCCGCCTTCTCACCACGACTTCGCAACCTACTCCTCCCCGACAAGTTCAAGCCTTTGGGGATCACCAAGTACGACGCGAAGCAGGATCCTATCCAGTGGCTCCGATGCTACGCTCTCTCCATCGAGAACGCTGGCGGCAACAGCGACACCAAATGCCTCTACTTCCCCTTCTGTCTGGACCAAGCTCCACTCACATGTCTCGAGTCGCTGGACAAGCACTCGATCGACAAGTGGGACCAGCTGAAGGAGCAGTTCACAAGCAACTTCGCGGGCGCCATGGGCCGTTCGGGTACTCGCATGGACCTCGCCATGATCAAGCAGGAACAAGGCGAGACCCTTCGCAAGTACATGCGCCGCTTTTTCGACAAGCGCGCTACCGTCATCGACGTCACCGACAAGGAGGTCATCGACCTCTTCCAGCACGGCCTCTATCATCGCCGCACCTTCGAGGACTTCGGTCGTCGCCGCCCCAAGTCCATTCCTCGCCTCAAGGACATGATCACGTCCTGGGCGGACGAAGAGGACAAGGCCAACGCCAAGTACGACGCCATCCGCGGCAAGTCCAAGCAGAACCAGGGCGGCGGCAGCGGCAGCAATGCAAACCAAGGCGGCCGCAACAACAACAACAACAACAACAGCAACTACTCGAGTCCCAACCGCAAGCGCAAGCCAAACAACACTGTCGCGGCTATCCAGCGCCCTGCGAAAGGGAACTCGAAGAAGAACTCTGGCGGGTTCAAGGACCTGCTGAAGGAGAAGTGCCCGTGGCATCCGAACGGCAACCACACTACCGAGCGGTGCTACCGGCTCGTGCACGCACTCAAGGACACGCCGGAGCCACCGCACCCTCACGACCAGAAGGGCAAGAAGAAGGACGGCGACAACAACGACTTCCAAGAACCCGAGAAGACCGTCAACGTCCTCTTCGGTGGGCTGCCCAGCAGGCGGGAGCAGAAGGCTACCCGTCGTGAAGTGATGTCCATCGAGCCAGTGGTTATGACCCCTCTCAGGTGGTCAGAGGTACCCATCACCTTCTCCCGCGCGGACCAGTGGACCAGCTTCTCCGAACCAGGACGGTTCCCTCTCGTCCTGAAACCAACGGTGGCGGGTTCCAAGCTCAACAAGGTGCTCATCGACGGAGGAAGCGGGCTCAACGTCCTCTTCACCAAAACCTTGAAGAAGATGAACCTCGACGTCACCCCCATGCTCAACAAGAGCAGCATGCCTTTCTACGGCATCGTCCCAGGCAACGCGGCTATCCCACTAGGATCAGTGGTACTGCCAGTTACCTTCGGGGCGTCTCGGGATAACTACCGCACCGAGTACATCAAGTTCGAGGTCGCATATTTCGAGACTTCTTACCACGCCATCCTCGGCAGACCGGCCATCGCCAAGTTCATGGCGGTGCCCCACTACACCTACATGGTACTCAAGATGCCAAGTCCAGCCGGTGTACTCTCCCTCCAGGGGGACTTGAAGATCTCCCACGACTGCGATACAGAGGCCGTGGTGATCGCTTCAACAAACCAAGTACCCAACCCAATGATGGAGGTCTACGCTGCGTCGAAGAAGCTTGCCACGAGCGAACTCGACATCCCGCAGAAGTCCGACAACGCCAACAAGCCTCGCCCACCCGAGGAGGTACTCGTCAAGACGGTCGACCTCGGAACGGGCGACCCCAAGCAAGACCACCACCATCGGGGCCGGCCTCGACCCCAAATAGGAAGACGCGCTCATCGGCTTCCTTCGGGCTAACCGCGACATCTTCGCGTGGAAGCCGACGGACATGCCGGAGAGTGCCCAGGGAGCTGATTGAGCACTGCCTCAACGTCGATCCAAAGGCCACCCCTAAGCGACAACACCTCCGACGGTTTGCCGACGACAGACGGGACGCCATCAAGAAGGAGCTCGCCAAGCTACTCGCTACTGGCTTCATCAGAGAAGTCTTCCATCCTGAGTGGCTCGCCAACCCCGTCCTCGTCCGCAAGAAGAACTCGAACGAGTGGAGGATGTGCGTTGACTACACCGACCTCAACAAGCACTGCCCCAAGGACCCCTTCGGGTTGCCGCGGATTGATCAAGTCATCGACTCCACGGCGGGCTGCGACCTGCTCTGCTTCCTCGACTGCTACTCCGGTATCACCAGATCGCAATCAAGGAGGAAGACCAGGAGAAGACCGCGTTCATCACCCCGTTTGGCGCGTACTGCTACACGACCATGTCATTCGGGTTGAAGAACGCCGGCGCTACCTATCAACGGGCCATCCAGGCCTGCTTCAAGCGGCAACTCAACAAGAACGTCGAGGCCTATGTGGACGACATGGTTGTCAAAACCAGGGACTCCGGTACCCTTGTCGGCGACCTTGAAGAGACCTTCGCATCACTACGCGAGTACCGCTGGAAGCTCAACCCGAACAAGTGCGTCTTCGGCGTCCCTTCGGGCAAACTACTCGGCTTCATCATCAGCCAGGGCGGCATTGAAGCCAACCCCGAGAAGATCTCCGCCATCACCAGCATGAAAGCTCCCACGAGCATCAAGGACGTCCGAAGCCGACGGGGTGCATGGCGGCGCCGAACCGCATTCATCTCGAGGCTAGGAGAACGGGGCCTCCCCTTCTTCAAACTACTCAAGCATCACGAGAAGTTCGTGTGGACTCCGAGAGGCGGATCAAGCCCTTGCCCGGCTCAAGGACTTCCCCGTCAAAGCCGCCAATCCTCACGGCTCCTCACAAGGGCGAGCAGCCTCGCTCTACCTAGGCTGCGACTACTCACGTGGTCGCATCGCCATCGTTGTTGAGCGGCGGGGAAGACGGCCACGCCTATCCGGCCCGGCCGCCCCGGTCTACTTCGTCGGCGAGGTTCTATCGAGTCCAAGGCTCGCTACCGGCCGTGCGAAGCTCCCGTACGCTCTACTCATCACCTCGCGGAAGCTACGACACTACTTCCGGGGAGTACTCGGTCTCCGTCGTCACCGACTACCCGCTCGGCGACATCCTGAGGAACCAAGACGCCACCGGAAGAATCTCCAAGTGGGCTGTCGAGCTCGGCGCCCTCACCATCGACTTCAAGCCACGCACAGCCATCAAGTCGCAGGCACTAGTCGACTTCATGGCAGAGTGGTGGGAGAACCAGCTACCTACTCCCACCGTGCGACCAGAACATTGGGTGATGTACTTTGATGGCTCACTCAACCTCGAGGGCGCAGGCGCAGGGGTACTCCTGATCTCTCCAACGGGCGAACAACTCAAGTATGTCCTGCAGATCTTCTGGAAGGTCTCAAACAATGAAGCCGAGTACGAAGCCCTCCTACACGGGCTCCGCCTCGCGGCTTCACTTGGCATCAAGCGGCTGCTAGTCTACGGCGACTCCGCAGTGGTCATCAACCAAGTCAACAAGTCCTGGGACCGCAACAAGGAGAACATGGACGCCTACTGCCTAGAAGTCCGCAAGCTCGAGAACAAGTTCTATGGTCTCGAGTTCCATCACATCGTCCGCGACAACAACGTTGCGGCGGACGTCCTCTCGAAGCTTGGATCCACCCGCGCCCAAGTACCCGCGGGCGTCTTCGTCCATGAGCTTCACGCGCCATCCATCCCGGAGCCGGCGCCACCGACCACTGCCCCAGCCCATCCACCAGCTGGGCAGGAGGTCATGATGATCGACGTGGACTGGAGGCAACCCTTCATCGACTACCTCAGCGAGCAGAAGGTCCCCTCCGACAAAAACGTGGCCGAACAACTCGTCCGCCGCGCCAAGTCTTACGTCCTCGTCGGAGACAAGCTTTACAAGCGGGGCACATCTTCTGGAGTACTCATGAAGTGCGTCCCTCGTGAAGAAGGCAAGGACATCTTGGAGGAGATCCATAAGGGCGTCTGCGGCAACCACGCGTCTTCACGCACGCTGGTCAGCAAGGCCTTCCGGCGAGCTTTCTACTGGCCCACAGCCCTGGGCGATGCCGAAGAACTCGTCAGAAGGTGCCAAGGATGTCAGTTCTTCGCCAAGCAGCAACACGTCCCGGCCTACAAGCTAGTCACCATACCGCCGACCTGGCCCTTTTCCTGCTGGGGGCTCGACATGATTGGGCCACCGCCAACCGCGCCGGGGAGGATTCAACAGGGTACTGGTGGCTATCGACAAGTTCACCAAGTGGATCGAGATCAAGCCGGTCACATGCCCCAAGGCTGACAGAGTACTCGACTTCCTGGATGAACTTGTACACCGCTACGGGCTACCCCACCGCATCATCACAGACCTGGGGTCCAACTTCAACAACCACCAGTTCTGGGAATATTGCGATAACAGCTGAATCGACGTCAGATACGTCTCGGTCGCCCATCCACGGGCCAACGGACAAGTCGAGCGCGCCAATGGGATGGTGCTCGACGCCCTCAAGAAGCGGCTACACGACGCTGCTAACTCTAAAGGGGGCAAGTGGATCAAGGAACTACCCAACGCACTCTGGGGGCTGCGGACTCAACCATCCAAGCCAACGGGGCAATCCCCCTACTTCTTGGTCTACGGCTCTGAAGCCATCCTCCCTGCCAACGTCATATGGAACTCGCCAGCAGTGGAGCACTACGACGAAGGGGTCTCAGAAGACAGCAGACGAGTTGATATCGACAGCCTCGAAGAAGCTCGCTGCGCTGCCCTCGTCCAATCAGCAAGGTACCTGGAGGGTATCCGACGCTACCATGATCGCAACGTCAAGGAACGCTCCTTCAACGTTGGAGATCTTGTCCTCCGCCGTATCCAGAACACGGAAGGACTCCACAAGCTCGGCTCCCCACGGGAAGGCCCCTTCACCGTGGCTAAGGTGACCGGGGCCGGCTCCTACCGCCTCCAAACACTTGAAGGCGAAGACGTCAACAACTCGTGGAACGTCGACCAACTCGTCGATTCTACGCCTAGTCTACACGACTACTCCGGGGTTCAAGTCTACACGACTACATCAACACCCCTCGCCGCAAGCGACCCCCCGGTCCCGGCTCCAAGTCTCCGGACTACTCTCCTCCCGAGTCCGGCTGTGCGGCTACCTACGGACTGCGGGCCGCGACGAGCGTCAATGACTCTAGCGGCGGTCTACCAAGAGACCACACCCCAAGATCCGGCCCCCGCGCGGCTACCTACGGATCCGCGATCCGGCCTACACGGCTACCTACGGATCACCGACCGCAAGCGGCTACCCGCTCCAGCGCCACTTAGCTGTAAGCGGCCTCCGAGTCCAGGCGACTACCTTGTAACTACGGCCCGGCCACCGTGTGTACTTCTTCAGTAATAAAGCTTGATTGTTCATCAACTTGTTTACTGCCTACTCCCTACGACGGGACTACTAAAGCCGAGTACTACTACTCGCACCTACTCCACGATGGGCGCTCCGCACTCTGAGATCGCGGTTACGAGTACTCATTGCTGGAACAACTTCATTTCATTGATACATGAATAATACATTACAAGTGTTTCCTGTACAACTATGGCTACTAGCTACCTATGCAGGGCTACTGGAGGTTCAGCTTTTCGGCTACCTGCTCCGCGATGGGAGCCATCTGCTCCAGCAGCTCTGCGTACTGCTCATCCGAGCAGTTGGCGGCTACCCCGCCGGCGACCACCTCCACTGGAGCCTTCGGGAAGTACGACTTCATGAAGGCCGGGACTTGCTTCGGGATCGACTTGGCCATGTGCTTGACGTAGGCGGCCAGCCGGCTTGGTGCTTCACGAAGTCGATCCGCCAGAGGAGCGATCTTGGGGCCACCCGGGTGCGGCACCAGGAGCCGCGCGATCGGGAGAGCAGCCTCTTCAAGGTCCTTCAGCTGGGCCCGGAGCGCCTCGCAATCTTCATTCAACTTCTGCAAAGATTTGTAGCAGTTGACGAGATCTCTGTCAGAGGCAATCCGCAGCTCCATATGCTTCTCGCACTCGAAGGCGAGCTCCTTGTAGTCGAGCTCAAGTACCTGGCGGGCTTCCTGCTCCCGGTAGAAGAGGTTCTTCATGCTGACCTCCGAGGCTTTCAGCTGCTCCACCTGGCCTTCGAGTTCTGCAACACGGAAACACAACAACGGGTCAGAGGCTTGACGACTTCTAACAAGTACCCGACAAGTCAAAGGACATACCTTTATTCTTGTTGCGGAGGCCTTTGTTCTTCCGCACCAGCTCGTCGCCCTTCGCCTGCAGCTCCATCACATCGTTGTGGTACTTGGCGAAGGCGGCATCGAGCTTCGACTGCATCGCGGCCGCATGCTTCCGCGACTTCACGAGCTGCTCCTCTAGGGCCTCGGCTCGGAGCACGGTGTCGCCGTAACCTTGCAGCAGGTTCGACTTCTCGCGGGATCGCTCCGCGACGTCCTGCACAAGACAAGCTCAAGTCAAGCAGAGTACTCAACGCAAAGGATTGACTACTCGGGAGGCTACGGCTACGTACCTTCATCCACTGTTCGGCTCGCCGGATCGCCTCCAGGTGCTGGGCCACCGTTGCCGGCTCGACGAGATCGTCGGCCAGAAGTTCAATCCCGCCGCGGCTACTCGACGTAGCCTCCGTCATTGGCGCTGAGCGTATAGGCTCCGCGTCTTGGATCTCGGGGGATCGGATTGCCACCTCCAGGGCAACCCCTGGCGACGTGGTGGCCGCCTCCCCCTCGGCGGACTTCTCGACGACTTCCCCCACGGGCTCGGGGGCTCCTTCCGCAGCCTCCGGGGCTTCTGGTGTCAACTCCTGCATGGGCACCCCTGCAGGGATGTCACCTCCTTCAGCGCCTGACAACAAACAACACGCATCAGTACCTACGAATACTCGTCCTGGAGTTCTACAGCTTCAAGAGGGGTACTCACCTTCGACTACGACCGCCTCTGGCAGCGGCGCTTCGGTTGCCGGGGGCTCGGTCGCGGCTTGGGCCTCGGGAGCGGGCTCCTCGACGGACGGCGCGACTTCTCTTGCCTCCGCTGTCGAGGGCTCTTCCCCGTCCCAGCTCAGATCTGTGGATTTTCTGCAGAAGTATTCACAGAGGGTTGTCAGACACATCGACTACCGCAGCAAGTACTACTTGTGAGGACGGAGTACTTACAAGTTCGACCGGACGATGGTCACGGTCGGAGCACCGAGGATGCTGGCAATATCAACCAGTCCACCCTCGGCGGGCGTCTCTTCCTCCGCCTCCTCGGCTACTGCCTCCTCCACGGTGGCGGCGGCCGGCGCAGACGTCTCCTGCGCTCCAGGGGTCACCACCCTTTCAACGGTGGTGGCCACGGGTCCTCTGCTCTCTGCTGGAGCAGGGGGCTGGCGCTCCAGCTGCGCTAGGAGTTCTTCGACAGTAGGGGCTGGACTTCGGCTTCCAGCCGGTTCCCCCACCGGGTCCCACACGCCTTCGTCGCCCTCTTCGACGGGCTCCGTTGGCGGCACCTCCTGCACACAAAGGACGACTACTCGTCAACACTGTACTTGAATACCGGGTACTCGACTACTCTGCTCAAGATAACTTACCTCCGGAGGCGTGGTCTCTGAGACCTTCATCTTCTTCGCCACCCGCTTCTTGGTGGGGTTGCGCGGCTTCCGCGGCGGCGCAGCAAGGCTGGCCTCCAGGCTAGGCTGGAGGGTCTTGAACAAGTGGGACGTGAGGCAGGCCCGGACGGCTAAACCTCGACCGCAGTTGGAAGCGGTCCTGAAGAGTCTCTTCGTCTTCCTCGTCATCGGAGGTATCCTCCACGATGATGGTGTCGTCGCCTTCACCGACTTCGCGGCGCTCCTTCATCTTCCCCTCCACCGGGATCTCGATCCCGCTCGGTGGCGGCTGTGGCTCGGAAACAAACCGCTTCACATCATCCTGCACAAAGACACAAGGCGTCAGCAACTCCACTACAAGTGCTCACTACTCAACGAGGGGGTACGACTACTCACCTCGTTGGGCGGGCGCGCGGCGGAGTACTCCTCGACCGGGCACGCCGTGTACTCCGGCATGTCCTTGAAGATGCGCGACAACCTCTCGATGATGTCGTTGTCGTCCAACTCGCCCCCCGGCATCCGCGACGAGTCGTCGTCGCCGGTGTACTCGAAGCCCAGCGTATCCCGCGCCATCAGCGGCTGGATCCTGCGCTTCATGAAACTGAAGGCCACGTGTTCGGCCCTCATTCCAGCTTCTCTGAGCACTCGTATGCGTGCTAGCAGCTCGGGGAGCTGGATCCCCTCTTGCATGGTGGGCTCTGTGTTCCACCACTCGCGATGCCTGGGCTGCCGTCCGCTTGGCTTCGGCAGGCCAGGGTGGTGGTTGGTGATGTAGAACCACCTTGTCTTCCAGTCCGTGTTGGAGTCCACGAGCTTGTACGCCAAGTACTGATCTGCGGCGTCTTCCCTCAGCTGGATCCCGGCCCCTCCGACTACTCTGGGGTTGGAGGCACTGGGCTGCGGCTTGACGCGGAAGAATTTCCGGAAGAGCACCCAGTGCGGCTTGATCCCGAGGAAGGCCTCGCAGAAGTGGACGAAGACCGACGTGTGGAAGACGCCGTTGGGGTTCAGGTTGAGGTACTCGATGCCGTAGTACCCGAGCAGCCCCTTGAAGAAGTCGCTTGCTGGGAGCGCAAGCCCGCGCTCCACGAAGCGCAAGAACATCGGGATCTCGTCTTCGGCCTTCTCCATCGGATAAGGATCTCCTGCGGCGGATCTCCACATGTCGACTTCCTTCTCCCTGATGAACCCACTGTTCAGCAGGGTGAGCAGGTCCTCCGTCTTGACCTTCGATTTTTTCCACTCGCGGCTTGGATCAGCGCGCGGTGGAGACAGGGGCGGCGCCGCATCAGTGGCGGCCGCGGCGGCCTCTGCACGGCTCCTCTTCTTCCCGCCGGCCTTGGACGTCTTCGACGGCGACGGCTTCATTCTCCAAGTGCAAGGAGTTTTCACTTGCATCCGCTCGGGGGCTACCCTAAAGGCCTTGGGTGGCGATGCGCTCAGATCTACTACGGCGGCAGCAGGCTGCTGAGGGTGGATTTGCTTCTAGATTCAAACGGAAATGACTGCGGCTCACTTGGGTGAAAAACCCTAAGGGTTTCGGCTTCTATTTATAAGCCAAATCGCCTCCGCAACGGGCGGCTGGATAAGTCCACGCGCGGCTGACTCAGCGTCTGCGCGTGACTCTTCGTATTCTACTAGTCGACGCGCCTCACCTCGGGGTCTCGGCTACTTCTACTCGACTGCCTGGAAAGCGGCTAGTATCAAGAGCATCTCAGGACACATTCTCCAAGAAGACCCTTCAATTCGAGAGGAAGTACTCGACTCAAGGCTCGGGGGCTCCGTGCCACGTGTCCTTCAGTTTTTTCTCTCCGGATTTTTTGGGATTTTCTTGCCAAGACTTCAGATGGACCCTCAGCCAGAGCCCGTGGCTCGAGGCTCGGGGGCTACTCCATGTGGATTGTGGTTCTGCAAATCGCATCTCCATGACGGCTTCGGCTTCAAGATAAGACAGGCATTTTTTGAAGACCTTCCAAGGCAGATTTCAAGGACGCTTGGGACTACTCGAGAAGACTTCAAGATTGCTCAAACATCAGCTGGAGTACATTCCAGCCTCGGGATGCTTCGACTACTCTTGAGGACTTTTGACCTGTAGCACTCAGGGACGCTTGAGGACTACTCGTTAAGGCCGTCAAGACTACTTGAAGCTATCCTTCTCGACTACAAAGTACTCGGGGGGCTTGTCGTATGGACCTCCCTGGGCCCACTACCTCGGTGGGTACCAGGACCGACTACTCGGTGGGCCCCTGGGACTACCCGGCTTGCGCTACACGGCACCTGAAGGCGTGGAGCACAAGGACTACACAGGAGTAGTACTCGGTTAGGGCTCTGTACATGTTCCGCACTGTATAGAGGTCTCCTAGACGTACTCGACTAGTACTCTTTCCCTACTCCGACTTGTAACCCTGCCTCCCGGACTATATAAGGCGAGGCAGGGACCGATCTCAGGATCATCTCACCTCATACAATCCCCTACAACCCACGGCGCACTATTGCACCATCTTGTAATCGTGCCCTATCAATCCAGAGCTACGCAACATACAGGACGTAGGGTATTACGCACCTCGCGGCCCGAACCTGTCTAAATTGTGTGCCACGTGTCTCTTCCTTCGAGTTACCGATCTCGGCGAGTCACAATCATCTACTTCGGGTACTCCCCGTAGTAGGTTGCCGGTCTAAAACACCGACAACAACCGGTTTGTGTACTCTGCAGGAAATCGATGGACTTGTCCTGGGAGGGGGATGAACCCTCTGCAGCGGTGGCGGAAAAAGAGGCCGTGCCGCCCGTTGAGGATTCCGCTCCCGCCCCTCAGGCGGAGCCCGAAGTGCTGGCCGCTGAGGCTACGTTGCCCGAAGCCAACGTAGTTGAAGGTGAGTACTCTACTGTGGTTGAGGTGCCTTCGCAGAGTAGTCGTAGTCGCCATGTTGACAATACACCTGTCCTCGTGTCGACAGGTGCTGAGGCCGAAGGGAACGAGGTCCCGTCGGCGGTGCCCGTGGAGGACGTGGCACCGGAGACTCAGGAGGCAGCCGTAGAAGCCTCCGAGCCGATGGAGGTGGTCGCCGGGGAAGCCGCCGTGATGACAGGAAGAGAGGAGGCCGCCACGCTACCAGAACCCGCTCTGGAGGTGGTCATCCGCTCGCCGGAGATCGCGGAGCCAATCCGCTCGGCGCCGATGACCGAAGCCGTTACGAGTAGTCGTGGCGGGATCGAGTTGTTGGCGGACGACCTGGTCGATCCGGCAACGGTGGCTCGGCACCTGGAAGCGGTGCGCCAAGCCGAACAGTGGATGAAGGTGAGTAGTCATCACCCTTGAGTAGTCAATCCTTTAGCGTTGAGTACCCATTTGATGCGAGTTGTCTGTGCAGGACGTCGCTGAGAGGTCCCGCCTGAAGTCGGAGATGCTTCAGGGGTACGACGACGCTGTGCTTCAGGCCGAGACGCTGGAGGACCAACTTGTGAAGTCCCGGAAGCACGCCGCCGCCATGCAGTCAAAGCTGGATGCCGCCTTCGCCAAGTACCACAATGACATCCAGGAGATGCAGGCGAAGAGCGACGACTTGGTGCGGAAGAACAAGTCGCTCCGCAACAAGAACAAAGGTACACCACTTGTCTTGTTGAGTACTTGTTGGAGGTCGAGAGGTAGTCTAACCCGCTGTGCCTTGTTGTTTGCAGAGCTTGAGACTCGGGTAGAGCAGCTGAAGACTTCAGAGACTGATCTGAAGAACCTCTTCTACCGGGAGTAGGAGGCCTGCCAGGTACTGGAGTTAGATTATAAGGAGCTTGCTTACGAGTGCGACAAGCACATGGAGCTCCGTATTGCATCAGACCGTGACCTCGTCAACTGCTACAAATCATTGCAGAAGCTGAACGAGGATTGCGAGAAGCTGCGGGCCCAACTCAAGGAGCTTCAAGAAGCCGCGCTCCCCATCGCGAGGCTGCTGGTGCCTAATCCTGGTGGTCCCAAGATAGCCCCACTGGTGGATCGGTTGAAGGAAGCCCCCAGCCGGCTGGCGTCCTACGTGAAGCACTTGGCGAAGTCGATCCCGAACCAAGTGTTGGCCTTCATGAAGTCGTACTTCCCGAAGGCTCCCGTAGACGTAGTCGCTGGTGGACTAGACGCCAACTGTACCGACGAGCAGTATGCGGAGTTGCTGGAGCAGATGGCACCCATTGCAGATCAAGTCGTCGACAAACTTAATCTCCAGTAGTCCTGTAATAGTTAGCTCGTAGCAGTAGATGTACAAAAACAATTGTAATGAGATTGTTTAAGTATCAATGAAGAAAACTTCCATCAATGAGAACTCGTAGTCGCGATCTTAGAGTGTGGAGTCCCATCGTGAAGTTGTCGTGAGTAGTCGTACTCGGCAGTAGTCCCGCAGAGGGAAAAGGACAGTAAAGCAGTTGATGAACAATCAAATTTTATTACTGAAGAAGTACACCTGGATGGCCAGGGCCGTAGTTACAGAGTAGTCGCCAGGACCCGGAGGCCGCCTACGACTAAGTAGTGCTAGGGCGTGTAGCCGCTTACAGCATGTGACGCCCCAGGTTTTTAATTACCGTCATTAACGCTAATGACCGGATTAGCCGGTCAAATGGTCAACCGAGGTCAACCCTAGGTCAACCTGGGCCCTCACCCATGAAAACTCCCTAACACCTCCTAGTGACCCTAAATGAATAGTAAACACTCTTGTGGGGCCAACCCATGGTCAAAGGGTGGGTCAAACCCCTTGCCATCCCAGTGTCCACAGGTGTCTGCCGGAATTTTTGCCGCGTTCTCCGAAATTCACCTAAACACATAAAATTCTACCTTTAGGAAAGTTGTAGGTCTTGTTGAGGGACACAACTTGCATGTAGATTGGCATTTCAAATTTGGAGACGAAAATTGTGAAAAACCCCTTGCAAGACAGGATTCACTGTTACCAGAAACAGGCTGACATTCAAAGTTGGCATTCAAATAGATTCAAATCTAGGAAAAAAAACCCTATACAGCCTTTCTAAAAATTGTAGCTGGTACCTAGATCTACAACTTTGGTATTCATCACTTGGTCCAGTTATGTTTGAAAATTTTGAGAAAAACTCACTTGAACACAGCACCAGCAACACGGGTGGAGCCAGAGCGCGCCGCGCGCGACGTCGTGCGCACCCGCGCCGCCGCCGCCGCCCGCCGCCGGCCATGCCCCGCGGCCACGCCCGCGCCGTCCGAGACCTCGCCACCCGTGCCACGCCACGCCCCGTCTCGAGATCACGCGCCCAAACGCGCACCCGCCCGAGGCGCCCGGCGTCGGCGCGCGCCGTACGCGCGCGAACGCCGCGGACCGCCGGTCCGTCGGCGCGTGTCGCCGCCGTACGCGCGCCGCCCGAGCGCCGTAGCACGGCGAGGGCATCTCCGTCGTCATCGTCCGTCACCCCTAGATGCGCCGCGCGGCATATAAAAGCCCCCCCCCCCCCCTTCGTTCCCCGCGCGCCGCCCGAGCCGCCCGCCGCCATCGTCGCCGCCGCCGGTGCTAGAGCCCGTTGCTCGCGCTCGCCGCCGTCCAAACCCACGCCTAGCTTCCTTAGCACCCGGGAAAGCTCACGTGTGCGCTTGTTTGCCCCAATTTAACCTCCACGCCGCAGCACCCCGAGCCGCCATGAGCGCCGCCGCCGGCCGCCGCCGTGAGCGCCGCCGCCGGCCACCGCCGTGCGCCGTCGCTGGAGCACACCCCGACCCCGCCACCACCGCCAAACAACCCGTGGTGAGCTCAATTGCAACCCTGTGCCGCTTGTTGCCGTGGCCCGGCCCCACATCGCCGCCGGCAAGCCCTCCCGCCGCCGCGAGGGCATGGTTGTGATTTCTGAGGGCCTGGTTGCAAGGAAACCTAACTAAGTTTATTTGCAGATCAGTCCAGTGGCTTGTAAAACCCCTAGAAATTCACAGAAAACTCAGAAAAATCCCAAACCAATTTTGTAGGGTTCCGGGTGCTAAACCCCACCTCTTTTGTTGTATACTCATGGCTATATTCTAAACAGTTTTGGCAGGAAAAATACAAATGTGTTATACATGGATCTGTCATAACTTGAAATATATAACTCCTCTGTAGCCAAATTTTGGATATGTTGTGTGTTAGGATATGACTAGATGTTGTGCCAAAAATTGCACAAAGTTATGCAGTAGATTTTTCTAGACAAATTCTTTTTCATTCCTGCAGTAACTGACTAGATGATTTTTCCTGTTAACTATATTTATGTTCTTGAGCCCAACTTGTGCACACTGTCTTGTAATGCCAAAAGACACATCCTGTGAATTAATCATGAATTTTGGATTAATAGAAGCAATTATTCTTGAATTATGCATGTTTTCCTTTGTAAATTAATAAACCAAGTTCAGTAAGGTTTCCATGTGAATGTGCTGGATCTTTAGGCCTGTTTAGGTCCAGAGAGCATGCACAAGAGAATTTGGATCATTTTGATGCTTATTTGTTTTTATATGCATTTAAGTTGAATCACTAGCTAGCCTTTGTTAATTTCCATAATATTTAATTTCCTAGCATCCAACACTTACATGTGGGTCCAATGGACCAGGATGGGTGCTAGTAGGCTTAAGAAACACTCATGTAATTTTTGGTAATTTAATTGATTAATAAATGGCTTAAATGCCCTTTTAATATTAAAGGGAAATTAATAAAGAGGACCCTTAATTAAACCTTTTCCTTTTTGAAAGTATTATTTAATATAAATAAATAAAAGAAATTTAATTATCAACACTGATAAGGAGTTAATTCACAAATAAAAATATTAATTACACCATGTTGGTAAAGATAAAATGAAATGAAGCTTTCACATGAAATGATAAGCTTAATAAAAACCTTTATTCAAATGTGGAATAAAAGAGTAACCCATGTACAACCAATGACTTCCTAAAATAGAAACCTTAGATGAATGCTTGTTAAGGTGAATATGACCAACTAGAGTTGGATAAGACAACAAACTATCACATCACCTAAAGTGCATTGCATTCCGTGTAGATCTCCCGGACGGAGTTACTCCCTGGTCCCGGAAATCGAGGAAGGCGGAGCGGAAGGTTCTCTGCAGTACGTGGACGTACTCGACACTGAGGGTGCCCAAGCTAACCTAGTCGACGAAGGCAAGCTCCGGTGCATCTAACCTAGTTCTAAAGTTCTTTATTCAATTATCTATGGATGATTGTGCATTTACGTTCAGGAGTTGAATGAAACCCTAGATGCATGATCCCTAGGTACCTTTGTCCTTACTAGAATGATAGGTCGATAGCTGCTAAGCTATAGGACCATTACAAGTCGAGTGTTGACCTCACTCGTGAGAATAGGTTCCTAGATAGGAATCATACTATATCCTTAAATGGATTGCTCACGTGGTAAGAGCATGGGATCTGGGCTCCGGTCCAGTGGTTATGTGGGTTAAGTTTTTGAACGTACTAAGCACATGTCGGTTATGGGGCCGGTAAGCCTAGTACCATAATGAGGCGGCTAGGGATCCTACCGTTTACTACTCTTGGGATTCGCTCTCACGGCTCGCCACCGGTGGTGTATGGTGACTCCGGGTATCTCGCGGGGTATGCCGGATAGCCTGCACCAAAGACTATAAGATTCGATCCCGACCCGAGGATTTATGGGGACGGCCTGGGAAGTTGTCCTCGCGGGAGCAGCCTACCGTGTGTTTGGGTCTACCTTGCAAGGTTTAAATCAATCGATTGTCGGCCTCTCACCGTTATCCGAGACTACTTACTCCACTAGTCACGTGATCCCTAATGATGGAAGTTGATGAATATTATGCTTGATTAATTGTATTGTACAACTTTGTTTGTACTAGTTGGCTAATGTAGTAAAGATTAAACCTACTAGAACTTGTGCTAAAATCTTGAAAGTAAGGACCTACTCTTTGTTACTTTTTAGCAAAAGCAACCCAGTAGCCAAAAAGCCTTTCATGGTCTAGTTTTGGTGAAGTAGATATCACCGACGGGTAAGACTTGCTGAGTATTAGTATACTCAGTCTTGCTATTATGTGTTGATCCAGGTAATGCCTTCAGTGATGTGTGGCCCGGAGAGATCCCGCCCGGCTGGGAGCTGGAATGGGTGGAGGACGACTGCTGAAAGCATCATGGATGGCCTCCCGTGGTGTCTTCACCTCCGCTAGTTTATTTCCGCTGCTTTTCGAAACTCTGAAATATTTCGTCATGACAAAAACTATGGTTTGTAATAATTAAACCCTTCGGGGTACGAATTTGGATTTGAATGTGGTTGTATCTCTGGACTCGCCTTCGAGTGAGTTTTAATGCATATATTCGATCCTTGTGCTATTCAAGTGATCTACCGGGCGTTAACCCGGCAACTTACGACAGGATGGTAATTTATTATTGCTTAATGACCAAAGTGGATCGGTCTTAGGCGATAGTACGATACTTTCCTGGGTGGGTTGTCACAATTGGCATCAGAGCTTATATGCACCAGAGATTAATTAATAAACCTTAATCACTGATTTTTGAATAAAATATGCCAAGATTTTCTGATTTTCCAAAATACGTTGGTCCGCTAAGGATAAACTAGACTGAGAGGCCCTAGATGGAATTTTGGGTTCTTTCAGGTGGCTTAATTAACTTATGGTTTATTTTGCTAACTTCCAGCACATTACTTTATGTCAGACTTACATTCTCGCACAACCATACTAGTTCATCACGTTTTGCCATACGTGGTGGTACCACAGGAAAGTCCTATGAGGGACTAGTGGGACCTATTCCAATGGGTGCCACGTCGCGTTTGAGTCTCGTCACGTTTTGCCATACGTGATGGTACCACGGGAAAGTCCGTGAGGGATGAGTGAGGCCTATTCCAATGGGCACTCACGTCGCGTCAGAGTCTTAAATAGGGCGTTGTCCATGCAGCGGCTTAACGCGTGGATACCGTTTCTATAGTGAACGGTAATGAATGTGGACGCTTTCGTGACGTGCTGGCACGAAAGGTTCGTTTTCTGCAGGTACATAACAGTGCTTCGTTAGTTGTTAAGCAAGTACCGTATAGCTCTCGACTAGATATTATAGGGAGAGACGAATATGAGCCTTGCCACCGGCACTAACTTCGATTTTGGCTTGATTGCCATGTGAGGTCGAATAGGACGTCTTGCATGCATATTAAAAATCGAAATAACTAAAATGGACCCAAAAATCGGAATTCCATATGTTCTCTAAGGAAGTTTATGCTAGTGTGTGCTTTTTATAAACTAGAGTACCTTCCATACCTAGCCGTCATGCTGCCAAAATTTTACAAAAATTTGTTTACCATGTGATAGGTTAATTAAACCAAATTGTTGAATATAATGGCTCCTCAACCAGTTGTCTTGTAATAAGCAAATCTCAATCCTAGTTTCGATGGGTTGGTTCACTTTTTCCCTAGGCACTTTCAGGTTAAGGACCTTTCATCTTGTCTCCTTAATCGATGTTCAACCTTTAAAAGGGCTAATTAAAGGTATTAAAGGTTTCATTTAAAACTTGGGGAATTTTTGAGGTTTCTGGATTTTTAGTTATGAAGTTATTTCATAGCTGCCAGAACTTCACCATTTGACATGCCGTTCTCTTTGAGATCTGACATGAGTTACATTTGTGTACAGATGGATTTCCCCGTGTTCCACCAGTTCGACGCTGACGGTACGATCTGTACCAACGGGTTGCACTGGGAGGGTTTTCCGCGCTTGGCGTGGGAAGCACTCAGTGCCGCAGGCTACCTTACCCCACCGACGTACGAGGTGAAGGAGTTTGAGCGCTTTGGCATTCCCCGCCGCGGGGTGATCGTTACCGTGCCGCCGCACCGCACCACGCCGACCGGTTTGACCCCGAGCTTTATTTACCGGGGATTTATCACGCACGAGTCCGTGGAGTCGCCCGCCCTCGAGTGCCGACGGACTTTTGTGACCACAACCCTACCGTGGTAGCTCTTTCCCCCGTTTGGACCGTTTCCCCGCCGTGAGTCCTCACGACCCGGCTTGGTTGGACCGTATGGACCATCTACGGGAGCTACCGACCCTAGCGAGCCGTTGGATGTTACCCGGACACTTGCCCGTTGTCCGAACATGGTCTTCCCACTCCGGGGCGCGTTATAACACCGCGGCCGATCATTGCACGGCGCTTGGAGGCATCTAGGCGCGATTGGGAGCGGCTTTCGACGAAGCACACCGGCGAGCCCGAACTTCACGCTTACCTAGGTGCAGTAGGAGAACGACAGGCTGCATGCTAGGAGGTTCCAGCTGGAGCTTGAGAGAGGTGACCGCCTACAGAGGATCGTGGACCTGGAGGCGGAGAACCATGCACTGGAGGAGGATGCCGACGCACACGAGATAGAGAGGCTAACACTGCTGCAGAACATTGCTGAGATGCAGGAGCACGTGCAGGAGGCCGACGTACAGGTGGCCGCCTTACAGGCTATAGTGGCCTTGGACCATCGCCCCCGCACGAGCACACCGGAGGAGCAGCAGGCTGTGTCCGGTCTGGATCAGACGAGCCAGGCAGGACCACCGCTACCGACTCCCCCAGCTTCGCCTTCGTACAGTGGTGCTTCAGTGGGCAACTAGGTTGCCGACAGCAGGGAGCAGCAGGATGTCGATCTTACCGAGTTGTCTTCGAGATGTTAGAGTAGTTGGCTTGACAGCACGTCTTCGTGCCAAGCAACTATTGTATCGTGTATTGTCATGATGTTTCGAAATCGAGTTGTAATGTCGTTGAACCTTGTTCTGTCATGTTGTAATAAGAATGCTTAAGCTTGTATGCTTTAAGTGAATCTTGTTGTCTTCCAAATTGAAAAATTTCTTGTGTTGAACACCAGATCCTTGGATAATTCGTTGCGAATGACCACGCGTGTCAAAGTTGCATTGTTTTTCTCCTAAAACGTTGGTAAAACAAAGCATCTTTAAGAACATCACTCGTTGCCAGCAAATAAGTGCTCATTCATATACCACCTTCTTGGTATCCGGAATGACGATGATCGTTCGAAAGTGATTATGAGCTGCGCAATTGAGTAATCGCCGTCCCAACCGATTGAGAAGAACGATTCTATGAATCTTGGTGGCTATAGAATATTGTTGTTTGTCGTTGTCCTCATTATTTAATTACTAATGAGATGTGATTATGCATGATCGTGCTTGTCATCATTTGGAGTAAGCTTTCGGTTATCTCACTAATAACGCTCACTTTTCAGATGGTGGGAACCACGCGCAGCTCTCCCAACGGTTTTGGAGCGAGTGGTAATGGTGACTTGCCACCACCCCCGCCCATGACACCGACGGAGGCCTTCATGGCCACCCAAACCGAGGTGCTGCGCCAGATCCTGCAGACGCAGCAGCAGATCGCCCAGCAGATGAACCGAGGGCCGCCACATGGGGCCAACCACGAGGGGCCTAACCAGGTCACCACGTACACCCAGTTCATCGCCATGAAGCCGCCAACCTTCGCTAAAGCAGAAGACCCTCTGGAAGATGAGGCTCGGGTCAAGGCCATAGAGGCGAAATTCTCTGCCTTTGTGCTGCCTTGCTCCGAGGAGAACAAAGCGAACTTCGCAGCGCTGCAACTGCGAGGGGAAGCTTTGATGTGGTGGGACCACTTCAAGTCCATGCAGCGAGGCCACGCTGTGACTTGGGAAGAGTTCAAGCAGGCTTTCAAAAGCCACCACATCCCTAAGGGTTTGATGGACAGGAAGATGAGGGAGCTGTTAGCCCTCCGTCAAGGATCTGACTCCGTGTACCGCTATGCTCAGAAGTTCAATAGCTTATGCCAGTACGGTGGGCATCATGTTGATACTGATGCCAAGAAGATGGAGCAGTTCCGCGACGGGCTTGATGGCAAGCTGTATGAGCGCCTGAATCTGCTCGAGCCCGCAAACTTCCATGAGCTCATGAATAAAGCTATCTCGCAAGAGGATGCTATGAAGAAAGCCCATGGGGACAACAAGAGGATGCCCGGTTTCACCCCAGGCAGCGGGACAAACAAGAAGTTTCGCTTTGTGAAGAAGGAAGCTCCAGGCCCATCCCAGCAATCTTCAACTGGACGCTGGATGATGAAGCTGTTCCAGGGCAAACCTGCCGGGAACTTCCAGTTCCGCCGTGCCCAGCAGCAGGCTCCAAAGCCTATTGCACCCCCTCGTGATGTTGGAGATCGTCGTTGCTACAACCGTGGCCGCCCGAGGCACTACATTAATGAGTGTCCCAAGCCCAGGCAGATCAAGCCCAACCCGCAGAATCAGAGTACGGGAAACAAGCCCGCCACTCCGCCAAGAAACCTATGGTGCAAGTGCGCCAGGGCAAGCTGAACTTCACCACCATGAGTGACATTCCCGCGGGAGCTCCGATACTCACGGGTACATTCTCTATCAATAACACTCCTGTTAAGGTCTTATTTGATTCGGGAGCCACCCATAGTTTCATAAATGAGAGTCTACTAGACAAATTGGGTTTAAGAGGAGTACAAACCAAATCTGCTTATAAAATTACCACACCCGGTGGAGACATCACGTCTCAATTGGTGACCTTCGAAGTTCCTCTGAGACTAGGAAGTAAGGTTATTCGATCTAATCTTATAACCATCAAATTGGGAAGCATGGATGTTATTTTGGCTATGGAATGGATGAATCAACATAAGGTGGTTCTAGATATATCAGATAGGGTCGTAGAGATCAACTCTCCTACGGTCGGGCACACTACCTTGTACCTACCTTTCCGGACGTGCATCGACTCTTGTGCCTATGTGACCATTATCTCCTCCCTTGATGAAATTCCGGTAGTGTGTGAGTACCGGATGTATTTCCCCGACGAGTTGCCCGGTATGCCACCGGACCGAGATGTCGAGTTTGTGATCGAACTCCGGCCGTGCACCGCACCCATTTCCAAAAGACCCAATCGCATGCCACCCAAAGAGTTAGCTGAACTAAAAACCCAACTCCAAGAATTGTTAGATAAGGGTTACATTCGCCCGAGCTCTTCTCCTTGGGGTTGCCCTGCCCTCTTTGTCAAAAAGAAAGATGGTAGCTTGAGAATGTGCGTAGATTACCGACCACTCAATGCAGTCACCATCAAAAACAAATACCCGCTTCCTCGAATTGATGTTCTGGTGCCAAAGTCTTCTCTAAGATCGACCTTCGTTCTGGCTACCACCAAATCAAGATTCGACCATGCGACATTCCTAAAACCGCTTTTTCCACTCGTTATGGTCTTTACGAGTTCTTGGTCATGTCCTTCGGACTCACTAATGCACCTGCCTACTTCATGTACCTCATGAACTCCGTATTCATGACGGAGCTCGATAAATTTGTCGTGGTCTTTATCGATGATATCCTCATCTATTCTAAGAGCGAGGAAGAACACGCCAAACATCTCCGAGTTGTCCTTCAGTGTTTGCGAGATCACAAGATTTATGCTAAGTTCTCCAAATGCGAATTCTGGTTGAAAAGTGTCAAGTTCTTAGGGCACACCATTTCCCACGATGGTATCTCCGTAGATCCTAGCAAAGTTCAAGAGGTGATGGATTGGAAACCACCCAAATCCGTACATCAAATCCGCAGTTTCCTAGGATTGGCGGGATATTACCGTCGATTCATTCCTGACTTTTCTAGAATCGCAAAACCCATGACCGAATTGCTCAAGAAGGGAGTGAAATTCGTGTGGAGTGAAGCATGTGAGAAAGCTTTTCACACCCTCGGACAACATCTAACTTCAGCCCTGCTAGCTCAACCCGATAATTCCAAACCGTTTGAAGTCTTCTGTGACGCATCAGGCACGGGTCTCGGCTGTGTCCTTATGCAAGAAGGCCGGGTCATTGCCTATGCTTCACGGGCCCTTCGACCCCATGAGCTCAACTATCCTACCCATGATCTTGAGTTAGCTGCCGTTGTTCATGCCCTCAAGATATGGAGACATTATATAATGGGCAATCATTGCAATATCTTCACTGATCACAAGAGCCTCAAATATATCTTCACCCAGTCAGAATTGAATATGAGGCAGAGAAGATGGCTTGAGTTGATCAAGGATTATGATTTAGAAGTACACTATCATCTCGGCAAGGCAAATGTTGTTGCGGATGCTCTTAGCCGCAAGGATCATTGCAACCACCTAGAGTTAGAGCCAGTCAGTGAACCCTTGTGTGAAGAAATGAGAAGGCTCAACTTAGAAGTGGTACCGCAGGAAATTCTTTATGCCTTGACGGCAGAGTCAAGCCTTTATGACAGGATTGTCACTGCCCAGCGCAATGATGCTGATATTCAAACCATCAGGCAGAAACTAGTTGAAGGAGACCCAAAGTACACTTGTTTTCAGAAAGATCACCAAGATGTGGTCTAGTTTGGGAAGCGTCTAGTGGTCCCCGTTGACCCAGAAATCAAGAAAATCATTCTAGATGAAGCTCACAAGTCCAAGTTCTCTATTCATCCCGGTAGTACCAAGATGTACCAAGATCTAAAGAAGAACTTTTGGTGGTCCAATATGAAGGTGGACGTAGCCAAGTATGTAGCCAAGTGCGATACTTGCCACCGGATGAAAGCAAGTCATTTGAAATCGGCAGGAGTACTCCAACCCCTGTCGATACCTATGTGGAAATTGGACGACATTAGTATGGATTTTATTGTGGGTTTACCCCTGACCCCTAGAAAGAAGGAGTCTATTTGGGTAATCGTGGATAGACTCACCAAGACCGCTCACTTCATTGCCGTGCATACCACTTACTCCGTACAACAATATGCAGAGTTGTATGTAGACCACATGGTTCGTCTGCATGGAGTCCCAAAGACTATAATCTCTGATAGAGGGACTCAGTTTGTGGCCCGTTTTTGGGAGCAATTGCACGAGTGTTTGGGAACTCAGCTCCTCCGTAGTTCCAGTTATCATCCACAGACCGATGGTCAGACGGAGAGGATAAATCAGATCCTAGAAGACATGTTGAGAGCAAGCATCTTGCACTTTGACAAGAGTTGGGACAAGTATTTGTCCTTGGCAGAGTTCTCCTACAATAACAGCTATCAGGCCAGCTTGAAAATGGCACCGTTCGATGCTCTATACGGATGTAGATGCCGCACCCCACTGAATTAGTCAGAGACCGGACAAAGAACACTCTTTGGACCAGAGTTAGTTAAAGAGGCCGAAGAAAAGGTGCAAGTGATAAGAGAGAATTTGAAGATGGCACAGATGAGACAAAAGAGTTACCATGACAAGGGAACCGCACCTCGACACTTCGAAGTGGGAGATCATGTATATTTGAAAGTATCCCCCACCAAAGGAGTGCAAAGGTTCGGAGTCAAGGGAAAGTTAGCCCCGCGCTACATTGGACCCTATGAAGTAATAGAAGCCTGTGGACCCGTGGCTTACCGTATCCGATTGCCACAACGGTTTTCTGCGGTTCACAATGTGTTCCATGTAACTCAGTTGAAGAAGGGACTGCCTGTTCCGGAGAACGAGATCATCACAGAAGCTAATGCTTGGATCGAGCCGGATTTCTCGCTCGTCGAGCATCCATTGAAGGTACTAGACCAAAAATAGCGAAAGACCTGGAGGCAGACTGTGCGAATGTACAAGATCCAATGGAGCCATCACACGGAAGAAGAAGCCACGTGGGAGACGGAGGATTATCTTAACACCAAGTATCCGGGCTTCATCCAATCCCGAAACAGTGAGTCTTTTCCCCATCTCTTCGTTGTCAAATCGAATCTAGGACGAGATTCCGTTTAAGGGGGGTAGGCTGTGACGCCCCAGGTTTTTAATTACCGTCATTAACGCTAATGACCGGATTAGCCGGTCAAATGGTCAACCGAGGTCAACCCTAGGTCAACCTGGGCCCTCACCCATGAAAACTCCCTAACACCTCCTAGTGACCCTAAATGAATAGTAAACACACTTGTGGGGCCAACCCATGGTCAAAGGGTGGGTCAAACCCCTTGCCATCCCAGTGTCCACAGGTGTCTGCCGGAATTTTTGCCGCATTCTCCGAAATTCACCTAAACACTTAAAATTCTACCTTTAGGAAAGTTGTAGGTCTTGTTGAGGGACACAACTTTCATGTAGATTGGCATTTCAAATTTGGAGAGGAAAATTGTGAAAAAACCCTTGCAAGACAGGATTCACTGTTACCAGAAACAGGCTGACATTCAAACTTGGCATTCAAATAGATTCTAATCTAGGAAGAAAAACCCTATGCAGCCTTTGTAAAAATTGTAGCTGGTACCTAGATCTACAACTTTGGTGTTCATCACTTGGTCCAGTTATGTTTGAAAATTTTGAGAAAAACTCACTTGAACACAGCACCAGCAACACGGGTGGAGCCAGAGCGCGCCGCGCGCGACGTCGTGCGCACCCGCGCCGCCGCCGCCGCCCGCCGCCGGCCATGCCCCGCGTCCACGTCCGCGCTGCCCGAGACCTCGCCACCCGCGCCGGGCCCCGTCCCGAGGTCACGCGCCCCAACGCGCGCCCTCCCGAGGCGCCCGGCGGCGTCGCGCACCGCCGTACGCGCGCGCACGCCGCGGACCGCCGGTCCGTCGGCCGTGTCGCCGCCGTACGCGCGCGCCGCCCGAGCGCCGTAGCACGGCGAGGGCATCTCCGTCGTCATCGTCCGTCACCCCTAGATGCGCCGCACGGCATATAAAAGCCCCCCTTCGTTCCCGGCGCGCCACCCCGAGCCGCCCGCCATCGTCGCCGCCGCCGGTGCTAGAGCCCGTTGCTCGCGCTCGCCGCCGTCCAAACCCACAGCTAGCTTCCTTAGCACCCAGGAAAGCTCACGCGTTCGCTTGTTTGCCCCAATTTAGCCTCCACGCCGCAGCACCCCGAGCCGCCGTGAGCGCCGCCGCCGGCCGCCGCCGTGAGCGCCGCCGCCGGCCACCGCCGTGCGCCGTCGCCGGAGCACACCCCGACCCCGCCACCACCGCCAAACGACCCGTGGTGAGCTCAATTGCAACCCCGTGCCGCTTGTTGCCGTGGCCCGGCCCCACATCGCTGCCGGCGAGCCCTCCCGCCGCCGCGAGGGCATGGTTGTGATTTCTGAGGGCCTGGTTGCAAGGAAACCTAACTAAGTTTATTTGCAGATCAGTCCAGTGGCTTGTAAAACCCCTAGAAATTCACAGAAAAATCAGAAAAATCCCAAAACAATTTTGTAGGGTTCAGGATGCTAAACCCCACCTCTTTTGTTGTATACTCATGGCTAGATTCAAAATAGTTTTGGCAGGAAAACTACAAATGTGTTATACATGGATCTGTCATAACTTGAAAAATATAACTTCTCTGTAGCCATATTTTGGATATGTTGTGTGTTAAAATATGACTAGATTCTGTGCCAAAAATTGCACAAAGTTATGTAGTAGATTTTGCTAGACAAATTCTTTTCCATTCCTGCAGTAACTGCCTAGATGATTTTTCCTGTTAAATATATTTATGTTCTTGAGCCCAACTTGTGCACACTGTCTTGTAATGCCAAAAGACACATCCTGTGAATTAATCATGAATTTTGGATTAACAGAAGCAATTATTCTTGAATTATGCATGTTTTCCTTTGTAAATTAATAAACCAAGTGCAGTAAGGTTTCCATGTGAATGTGCTGGTTCTTTAGGCCTGTTTAGGTCCAGAGAGCATGCACAAGAGAATTTGGATCATTTTGATGCTTATTTGTTTTTATATGCATTTAAGTTGAATCACTAGCTAGCCTTTGTTAATTTTCATAATATTTAATTTCCTAGCATCCAACACTTACATGTGGGTCCAATGGACCAGGATGGGTGCTAGTAGGCTTAAGAAACACTCATGTAATTTTTGGTAATTTAATTGATTAATAAATGGCTTAAATGCCCTTTTAATATTAAAGGGAAATTAATAAAGAGGACCCTTAATTAAACCTTTTCCTTTTTGAAATTATTATTTAATATAAATAAATAAAAGAAATTTAATTATCAACACTGATAAGGAGTTAATTCACAAATAAAAATATTAATTACACCATGTTGGTAAAGATAAAATGAAATGAAGCTTTCACATGAAATGATAAGCTTAATAAAAACATTTATTCAAATGTGGAATAAAAGAGTAACCCTTGTACAACCAATGACTTCCTAAAATAGAAACCTTAGATGAATGCTTGTTAAGGTGAATATGACCAACTAGAGTTGGATAAGACAACAAATTATCACATCACCTAAAGTGCATTGCATTCCGTGTAGATCTTCCGGACGGAGATTACTCCCTGGTCCCGGAAATCGAGGAAGGCGGAGCGGAAGGTTCTCTGCAGTACGTGGACGTACTCGACACCGAGGGTGCCCAAGCTAACCTAGTCGACGAAGGCAAGCTCCGGTGCATCTAACCTAGTTTTAAAGTTCTTTATTCAATTATCTATGGATGATTGTGCATTTACGTTCAGGAGTTGAATGAAACCCTAGATACATGATCCCTAGGTACCTTTGTCCTTACTAGAATGATAGGTCGATAGCTGCTAAGCTATAGGACCGTTACAAGTCGAGTGATGACCTCACTCGTGAGAATAGGTTCCTAGATAGGAATCATACTATATCCTTAAATGGATTGCTCACGTGGTAAGAGCATGGGATCTGGGCTCCGGTCCAGTGGTTATGTGGGTTAAGTTTTTGAACGTACTAAGCACATGCCGGTTATGGGGCCGGTAAGCCTAGTACCATAATGAGGCGGCTAGGGATCCTACCGTTACTACTCTTGGGATTCGCTCTCACGGCTCGCCACCGGTGGTGTATGGTGACTCCGGTATCTCGCGGGGTATGCCGGATAGCCTGCACCAAAGACTGTAAGATTCGATCCCGACCCGAGGATTTATGGGGACGGCCTGGGAAGTTGTCCTCGCGGGGGCAGCCTACCGTGTGTTTGGGTCTACCTTGCAAGGTTTAAATCAATCGATTGTCGGCCTCTCACCGTTATCCGAGACTACTTACTCCACTAGTCATGTGATCCCTAATGATGGAAGTTGATGAATATTATGCTTGATTAATTGTATTGTACAACTTTGTTTGTACTAGTTGGCTAATGTAGTAAAGATTAAACCTACTAGAACTTGTGCTAAAATCTTGAAAGTAAGGACCTACTCTTTGTTACTTTTTAGCAAAAGAAACCCAGTAGCCAAAAAGCCTTTCATGGTCTAGTTTTGGTGAAGTAGATATCACCGACGGGTAAGACTTGCTGAGTATTAGTATACTCAGTCTTGCTATTATGTGTTGATCTAGGTAATGCCTTCAGTGATGTGTGGCCCGGAGAGATCCCGCCCGGCTGGGAGCTGGAATGGGTGGAGGACGACTGCTGAAAGCATCATGGATGGCCTCCCGTGGTGTCTCACCTCCGCTAGTTTATTTCCGCTGCTTTTCGAAACTCTGAACTATTTCGTCATGACAAAACTATGGTTTGTAATAATTAAACCCTTCGGGGTACGAATTTGGATTTGAATGTGGTTGTATCTCTGGACTCGCCTTCGAGTGAGTTTTAATGCATATATTCGATCCTTGTGCTATTCAAGTGATTTACCGGGCGTTAACCCGGCAACTTACGACAGGATGGTACTTTATTATTGCTTAATGACCAAAGTGGATCAGTCTTAGGCGATAGTACGGTACTTTCCTGGGCGGGTTGTCACACAGCAGTAGATCCGTAGGTAGCCGTATAGGCTGGATCTAGAGTACATGGTCTCTCAGTAGACCACTGCTAGAATCCTTTGTCGCTCGTCGCAGCCTAGGATCCGTAGGTAGCTGCACGGGCTGGATTCTGGAGAGGAGTAGTCCGGAGATTGGTGCCTGGACCCGGAGGCCGCTTACAGCGAAGAAGTAGTCTGGAGACTAGTGCCCGGACCCGGAGGCCGCTTACGGCGGAGGGGTCTTGATGTAGTCGCGTAGACTTGAGCCCCGGGGTAGTCGTGTAGACTAAGCGTAGAACCGACAGAGCTGGTCAACGTTCCACGAGTTGTTGATGTCTTCGCCTTCAAGTGTCTGGAGGCGGTAGGAGCCCGGCCCGGTCACCTTTGCGACTGTGAAGGGACCTTCCCAGGGGGAGCTGAGCTTGTGTAGTCCTTCCATGTTCTGGATGCGATGGAGGACGAGATCGCCGATGTTGAAGGAGCGTTCCCTGACGTTGCGATCGTGGTAGCGTCGGATACCCTCCAGGTACCTTGCTGATTGGACGAGGGCGGCGCAGCGAGCTTCTTCGAGCCCGTCGATGTCAACTTGTCTGCTGTCTTCAGAGACGCCTTTGTCGTAGTTCTCCACTGCTGGTGAATCCCATATGACATCAGCAGGGAGGATTGCTTCGGAGCCGTAGACCAGGAAGTAAGGGGATTGCCCCGTTGGCTTGGAGGGTTGAGTACGTAGCCCCCAGAGTGCATTGGGTAGTTCCTTGATCCACTTGCCTCCATTAGAGTTAGCAGCTGTCGGTGTTTTAGACCGGCAAACCTACCAAGGGGGTACCCGAGGTAGTAGATTGTGCGGTGGGGATCGTGATCGGGAGACCGAGAACTCGAAGGTATGCGCAAGGACACGGGACACAAGATTTATACAGGTTCGGGTTGCCAAGGTGGCGAACCCTACGTCCTGTTTGGGGGATCAAGTATGGCGCCCTGCGCTTGGTGTTGGTTGTCCCCGGAGGGATTGGGGATGTGCGGCTAGGTACCCGGCCCTCCTTTATATGGTCCAGGGGGCGGGTTCCTAGTCGGTTACAAGGCAAGAGTCCTAGTAGGAGTACACAGAGCGAGTCCTAGTAGGAGTACAGGGGAATTCTACCAGGAGTCCATCTTCTACTATTCTTCCTTCCTTGCATGAGTACCCGGGGAGTATGCCTGACAAGCCCCCGAGCACATTGGAGCCGAGAGTAGTAGTTCGAGTAGTCTTGAAGCCTCTTCGAGTAGTTCTTGAGCGTCCTCGAGTACTGCTTGGAGAAGCCTTCAATAGTGCTTGAACTGCCGCAAGGTTGGAAGGTGGTCCAGCTCATCA
Source organism: Cenchrus americanus (assembly GCA_947561735.1). Classification (NCBI taxonomy): domain Eukaryota; kingdom Viridiplantae; phylum Streptophyta; class Magnoliopsida; order Poales; family Poaceae; genus Cenchrus; species Cenchrus americanus. The sequence continues at coordinate 134,753,259 of OX387239.1, forward strand.
GTCTTGAAAAAATTTGAATGATGGGTGTAGCATAGCAGCCCCCGAGCCTTGAAATGATTAGGTAATCAATCCAAGGGTCTTCAGTTTTCACAAAGCCATCATCCGAGTACTCTTGCAGCGTGTAGCCCCCGAGATAAGAGAGTCGTATGAGCCACGTCGAGTAGTGATTGGTGAGGAGCCCCCGAGCTTGAGAGCGAGCGAAGCATGCTGAAGTTATCTTCAAGTAGCCCCCGAGCTGGAGAGATTCCAAGTAGCAGTTTGGCGTCGAGCCGTGGAGCTTGAGAAGTAGTCGTGCCGTCAGAGCGGACTTTAGAATGCGACTTAAAAACCGAAGTCGACTTTGTGCCGCGCGGAGCGGACTTTGAGATGCGACTTGAAATCCGAAGTCGACTTTAGGATGCCGCGCAGAACGGACTTTGAGATGCGACTGAAGAAGTCAACTTTGTGCCATGTGGGGTGGACTTAAGATGCAAAAAACGAAAAGCACTTTCCGAAAAGCCAAAGCGAATGAAAAATCAGAGAAAACGAGTAGTTTTGCCGCCGGAGCGGGCTTAAGATTGCGACCGGAGTCGGCTTGTGCCACCGGAGTGGGCTTAAGTACCTGAGCCATGGATTTCAGACCCAAGGTACAGTTGCTGTCGGAGCGGGCTTGTGCCACCGGAGTGGGCTTAAGTACCTGAGCCATGGATTTCAGAACCAAGGTACGATTGCCGCCGGAGCGGGCTTGAAGGTGCGACCGGAGTCGGCTTGTGTACCTAGGCCATGGATTTCAGACCCAAGGTACGGGTGCCACCGTAGTGGACTTGAAGGTGCGACCGGAGTCGACTTGCGTACCCGGGGCCATGGATTTCGGACCCAAGGTACGGAGCGCGAGTACTTAGGGCACTTGGACCCATGGTACAGAGCGTGAAGACCACGTGCGCCTAGGTTCCATCGTCGCCAGACCCAAGGGCCGCTTACAGCTAGGTTCCATCGAAGCTTACACACGTAGTATGCCACTGAAGCAGGCGAAGATGCGACCGGAGTCGACTTTAAGATGCCGCACGGAGCGGACTTTAGAATGTGACTTTAGAAGTCGACTTTAGATTGCCGCGCGTAGCAGACTTTAGAAACTGCCTCCCAGGGATAGCCCCCGAGTTGATGAAGTAGACTCGCGGCGACTTGATTGATATGCCCCAAGAGTAGTCAGCAGAGTATAGCTCCCGTGAAAACCCGCCGAGAAGCATACACAAATGAGTAGTCAGCATGTAGTCCTACATGATGAGGAGAACAAGCCAAGAAAATAGTAATCATTTAGATAAATGACTTAGCCGTTGCTGCCTGGGCAGACTTGTAGATGAAGCCGTGGCGATCGGCGATGGAGCCGCGACGGTTGTTGTTGAAGTCGACTAGTCGCAGTTGATTCCGACTAGTTGTTGGGGGCGTGATCTGCCGTTCTCGACTAGTTTGGAAAACTAGTCGAGATGAATGGTCGACGCGATGCGACCGGGGAAGATGACGTCGTGGCGGCGCGCGGTGTACTCGAAGTAGAGCCAGTGTTGCCGCGAGACAAGTAGTCGCACCCACCGGCGTGGCCGGGCGAGAGCCGCCGTGGTCGCAAGACGAAGTCGCGGCGCACGGAGTAGTCGACGACGAGACTGCGCGACGCGGAGTAGTCGACGACGAGCGGCGCGACGTGCCGAGGCACCCGGACGCGCGCGTAGGCGAAGTAGTCGACGACGAGCTCGCGCGAGGCGGAGTAGTCGACGACGAGCGCCGCGACGAGCCGCGTGACGAGCCGCGCGACATGCCGAGGCACCCGGGACGCGCGGCGGAGGTGACGACGAGCCCGAGTAGTCGACGATGGGCGGAGTGACGAGCCGCAAGACGAGCCGCGCGACGTGCCGAGGCACCCCGGCGCGCGGCGTAGTCGAAGTAGTCGACGACGAGCACGGAGTAGTCGACGATGAGCGGCGCGACGAGCCGCAAGACGAGCCGCGCGAACCGCCGAGGCACCCCGGGACGCGCGGCGTAGGCGAAGTAGTCGACGACGAGCCGCGTGATGAGCCGCGCGACGTGCCGAGGCACCCCGGACGCGCGGCGGAGGTGAAGTAGTCGACGACGAGCGGCGCGACGAGCCGTGTGAAGAGCCGCACGACGTGCCGAGGCACCCGGACGCGCGGCGTAGGCGAAGTAGATCGCTGCAGCCGGGGGAGTGGAGACGAGTACTCACGGTGCATGGCGAGGTTGACGTAGAGCGCGTGCGGCCAGAGATGAGTAGTCGCGGCGCACGGCGAGGTCGACGTAGAGCACGTGCGGCCGGAGACAAGTAGTCGCGGCGCACGGCGAGGTCGACGTAGAGCACGTGCGGCCGGAGACGAGAAACCGCGCGCACGGCGAGGTTGAGGTAGAGCAAACTTGATCGGGTGACACGAAATCGATTCCGTGTAGAGTTTCGCCGAGCCTGCGAGTTGCTGGTCGTCGAATAGTTGTCCATGTGACTGTCAACGTCGTCAAGTAGATTGATCTTGATGATTAAGGTCCTTCGAATTCGTCCGGTGGCGATGATCACCCCTACCTGGCGTGCCAGCTGTCGGTGTTTTAGACCGGCAAACCTACCGAGGGGGTACCCGAGGTAGTAGATTGTGCGGTGGGGATCGTGATCGGGAGACCAAGAACTCGAAGGTATGCGCAAGGACATGGGACACAAGATTTATACAGGTTCGGGTTGCCAAGGTGGCGAACCCTACGTCCTGTTTGGGGGATCAAGTATGGCGCCCTGCGCTTGGTGTTGGTTGTCCCCGGAGAGATTGGGGATGTGCGGCTAGGTACCCGGCCCTCCTTTATATAGTCTAGGGGGTGGGTTCCTAGTCGGTTACAAGGCAGGAGTCCTAGTAGGAGTACACAGAGCGAGTCCTAGTAGGAGTACAGGGGAATTCTACCAGGAGTCCGTCTTCTACTATTCTTCCTTCCTTGCATGAGTACCCGGGGAGTATGCCCGACAGCAGCGTCGTGTAGCCGCTTCTTGAGAGCGTCGAGCACCATCCCGTTGGCGCACTCGACTTGTCCGTTGGCTCGAGGATGGGCAACTGAGACGTATCGGACGTCGATCCCGCTGTTCTCGCAGTACTCCCAGAACTGGTGGTTGTTGAAGTTGGAGCCCAGGTCTGTGATGATGCGATGAGGTAGTCCATAGCGATGCACGAGTTCATCCACGAAGTCGAGTACTCTGTCAGCCTTGGGGCATGTGACCGGCTTGACCTTGATCCATTTGGCGAACTTGTCGATGGCCACCAATACTCTGTTGAATCCACCTGGCGCAGTTGGCAGTGGCCCAATAATGTCGAGCCCCCAAAGAAGCGAAGGGCCGTGCTGGCGGTATGGTGACTAGCTTGTAGGCCGGGACGTGTTGCCGCTTGGCGAGGACCGGCACCCTTGGCACCTTCGACGAGTTCTTCGGCGTCGCCCGTAGCCGTGGGGCCGCAGAAGGCTCGTCGGAAAGCCTTGCTGACCAGCGTACGAGAGGACGCGTGGTTGCCGCAGACACCCTTGTGGATCTCCTCCAAGATGTCCTTGCCTTCTTGTCTGGGGACGCACTTCATGAGTACTCCGGAAGATGCGCCCCGCCTATAGAGCTTGTCTCCGATGAGGACAGACTTGGCGTGGCGGATGAGCTGCTCGGCCAAGTTCTTGTCTGAGGGAACCTTCTGCTCGCTGAGGTAGTCGATGACGGGTTGTCTCCAGTACACGTCGATCATCATGACCTCCTGGCTAGCCGGCGGATACGCTGGGACAGTGGTCAGTGGCGCCGGCTCCGAGATGGATGGCGCGTGAAGCTCGTGGACGAAGACACCCGCTGGTACTTGAGCGCGAGTAGAAACAAGCTTTGACAGGACGTCCGCTGCAACGTTGTTGTCGCGGATGATGTGGTGGAACTCGAGACCGTAGAACTTGTTCTCGAGCTTGCGGACTTCTAGGCAGTAGGCGTCCATGTTCTCCTTGTTGCGGTCCCAGGACTTGTTGACTTGGTTGATGACCACTGCGGAGTCTCCATAGACTAGTAGCCGCTTGATGCCCAGTGAAGCCGCGAGGCAGAGCCCGTGTAGTAGAGCTTCGTACTCGGCTTCATTGTTTGAGACCTTCCAGAAGATCTGCAGGACGTACTTGAGTTGTTCGCCCGTTGGAGAGATCAGGAGCACCACTGCACCTGCGCCCTCGAGGTTGAGTGAGCCGTCGAAGTACATCACCCGCGTTCGGTCGCTCGGCTGGAGTAGGTAGTCGATTCTCCCGCCACTCCGCCATGAAGTCGACTAGTGCATGCGACTTGATGGTTGTGCGTGGCTTGAAGTTGATGGTGAGGGTGCCGAGTTCGACTGCCCACTTGGAGATTCTTCCAAGAGCATCTTGGTTCCGCAGATGTCGCCGAGCGGGTAGTCGGTGACGACGGAGATCGAGTACTCGGAAGTAGTGTCGTAGCTTCCACGAGGTGATGAGTACCGCGCACGGAGCTTCGCACAGCCGATAGCGTGCCTTGGACTCGACAGGACCTCGCTGACGAAGTAGACTAGGCACTGGACTGGATAGGCGTGGCCTTCTTCCTGCCGCTCGACGATGATGGCAAGATCGACCACATGAGTAGTCGCAGCCTAGGTAGAGCAAGAGGCCGCCGCCTTGCGAGGAGCCGTGAGGACTGGTGGCTTCGATAGGATGTCCTTGAGCTGGGCAAGGGCTTGGTCCGCCTCTGGAGTCCACACGAACTTCTCTTGGTGCTTGAGTAGTTTGAAGAAGGGGAGCCCCCGTTCTCCATGCTTCGAGATGAATCTGTTCAGCGCCGCCATGCACCCGGTCAGCTTCTGGACGTCTTTGATGGACGTGGGAGCCTTCATGCTGGTGATGGCGGAGATCTTCTCGGGGTTGGCTTCGATGCCGCGCTGGCTGATGATGAAGCCGAGTAGTTTGCCCAAAGGTACGCCGAAGACGCACTTGTTCAGGTTGAGCTTCCAGCGGTACTCGCGCAGGGATGTGAAAGTCTCTTCAAGATCGTCGATGAGGGTACTGGAGTTTCTGGTCTTGACGACCACGTCATCCACGTAGGCTTCGACGTTCTTGTTCAGTTGCCTCTTGAAGCAGGCCTGGATAGCTCGTTGATATGTGGCACCGGCGTTCTTCAACCCGAAGGACATGGTCGTGTAGCGAAGACGCGCCAAACGGGGTGATGAACGCGATCTTCTCCCGGTCTTCTTCCTTGATCGCGATCCGGTGGTACCGGAGTAGCGGGCCGAGGAAGCAGAGAAGGTCGCAGCCCGCCGTGGAGTCGATGACTTGGTCAATCCACGGCAACCCGAAGGGGTCCTTGGGGCAGTGCTTGTTGAGATCGGTGTAGTCGACGCACATCCTCCACTCGTTCGAGTTCTTCTTGCGGACGAGGACGGGGTTGGCGAGCCACTCAGGATGGAAGCCTTCTCTGATGAAGCCAGCCGCGAGTAGTTTGGCGAGTTCCTTCTTCATGGCATCCCGTCTGTCGTCGGCGAAACGGCGGAGGTGTTGTCACTTGGGGGTAGCTTTAGGGTCGACATTGAGGCATGCTCGATCAACTCCCTGGGCACTCCTGGCATGTCCGCTGGCTTCCACGCGAAGATGTCGCGGTTAGCCCGGAGGAAGTTGATGAGCGCGTCTTCCTATTTGGGGTCGAGGTCGGCCCCGATGGTGGTAGTCTTGCTGCTGTCGCCTGTCCCGAGGTCGATCGTCTTGACCAGAACCTCCTTAGCTGGCTGAGGCTTGTTGGCTTTGTCTGACTTCTCAGGGATGTCGAGTTCACTTGGGGCAAGCTTCTTCGACGCGGCGTAGACCTCCATCATTGTGTTGGGTACTTGATTTGTGGAGGCGATCTCCACGGCTTCGGTGTCGCAGTCGTGCGAGATCTTCAAGTCCCATTGGAGCAAGAGTACACCTGCTGGGGCTTGGCATCTTGAGTACCAAGTAGGTGTAGTGGGGTACCTCCATGAACTTGGCGATAGCCGGTCTGCCGATGATGGCATGGTAGGACGTCTCGAAGTCCGCGACTTCGAACTTGACGTACTCGGTACGGTAGTTGTCCCGAGATTCCCCGAAGGTAACTAGCAGGACCACTGAGCCCAGTGGGATAGCCGCGTTCCCGGGGACGATGCCGTAGAAGGGCGAGGCGCTCTTGGTGAGCATGTGAGTGATGTCGAGCTTCATCTTCTTCAAGATCTTGGTGAAAAGGACGTTGAGCCTGCTTCCACCGTCGATGAGGACCTTGTTGAGCCTAGAGCCCACGACCACCGGCTTTAGGACGAGAGGGAACTGCCCTGGTTCGGAGAAGCTGGTCCATTGATCCGCGCGGGAGAAGGTGATGGGTACCTCCGACCACCTGAGAGGGGTCGGAAACTCGGAACCGCTGGTTCAATGCTCATGACTTCTCGACGAGTAGCCTTTTGCTCCCGTCTGCTGGGTGGTCCACCGAAGAGGACGTTGACAGTCTTGTTGGGTTCCTGGAAGTCGTTATTGCCTCCATCGTTCTTCTTCTTGTCTTTCTTGTCGTGAGGGTGCGGTGGCTCTGGAGTACTCTTGAGTGCTCGCCTGAGTTGGTAGCACTACTCGATGGTGTGGTTGCCGTCCAGATGCCATGGGCACTTCTCCTTCAGCAAGTCTTTGAAGCCACCGGAGCTCTTCTTTGAGTTCTCCTTCGCAGGGCGCTGGATAGCTGCGACAGTGTTGTCTGGCTTCCGCTTGCGGTTGGGATCCGAGTAGTAGTTGTTGTTGTTGCGACCACCTTGGTTCCCGTTGTTGCCGCTACCGCCGCCCGCGTTCTACTTGCTTTTGCCACGGATGGCATCGTACTTAGCGTTGGTTTTGTCTTCTTCATCCGCCCAGGACGTGATCATGTCCTTGAGGTGGGGGATGGACTTGGGGCGACGGCGACCGAAGTCTTCAAAGGTGCGGCGGTGGTAGAGGCCGTCTTGGAAGAGGTCGATGACCTCCTTGTCGGTGACGTCGACTACGGTGGCGCGCTTGTCGAAGAAGCGGCGCATGTACTTGCGGAGGGTCACGCCTTGTTCCTGCTTGACCATGGCCAGGTCCATGCGAGTACCCGATTGGCCCATGGCGCCCGCAAAGTTGCTGGTGAACTGCTCCTTCAGCTGGTCCCACTCGTCGATCGAGTGCTTGTCCACCGACTCGAGCCATGTGAGTGAGGCTTGGTCCAGGCAGAAGGGGAAGTAGAGGCACTTGGTGTCGTTGTTGCCGCCAGCGTTCTCGATGAAGATGGCGTAGCACCTGAGCCACTGGATGGGATCCTGCTTCGCGTCGTACTTGGTGATCCCCAAAGGTTTGAACTTGTCGGGGAGGAGCAAGTTGCGAAGCCGAGGTGAGAAGGCGGGGAAGTCGTAGTTGTCGCCTGCGGTGGCGGACTTCTTCTGCCGCAGCTCTTCAATCTTCTGACGGGCGTCGTAGCCGCCCTGCGAGGCTCCGGAGGCATGGCTGTTCGCGTGGTCTCGACCGCCGTGACTGCCGCCGCCGCCGGCCCTCCTGTTGTCTCCGTGGTTGGAGCTTCCGCCGTTGCTGCCGCCACCGCCAGGGTCGCGGCCGCCGCCGTCAGGGTCGCGGTGAGGGATGATCTCATGGTTGTTGTTGCCACCCTGTGAGGGTCCGCCGGCATTTGCGCGAGTATGGTTGGGCTGAGCCGGCAGCTCGGCTCAAGTACGGTTGCGGCCGAGGTCAGCGCTGCGACTTGTAGCTTCGTTGTCACGGTTCCTCGCGGGGGGAGGCTGGGTGACCCTGTTGTCGACCCGCATGAAGTAAGCATCTTCAGCGAGCTTGGCGATGACTTCTCCAGCGCGTATCCCCTGAGCTTGGCGTGCGATCGCTGTGATCGACATGAGGCATTGCTCGGCGGTGGTGTGTACCCTGCTCTCGACAGCCTCGAGAGCTTCCGTGAGGTTGCGGATGGGAAGGTTGTCTCAGAGACGCCGACGCCGTTCGTTGCGCTTTCTGCTACGCTCACGTCGAGTGTCCCTGTTGGCGTCGGTCTCATCCGCGGGTGCTTCAGCAGACAGCTCGTCTGCGGAGATGTCTTCAAGGTACTTGTCTTGTGCCTTCCCTGAAGGTCCTGGCGTGTCACCGGCAGCCATGAAGACTTGGCGATCGGGGTTGCCAAGACTGGAGTCGGAGCTCGCCACCTCAGTTGCAGTGTACGAGTCAGCTCGTGCAAGTGGTGTTCCCTCCTGGAACGGGAGCGAGTCGAGGTAGGCGACGTAGCGTGAGTCCCCACTTATCAGGTCGGCGGGCTTGCAGTCTGGCCAGTAGACGAATCTCCCAGCCGGTGTGGACGTTATAACCAGCCCGGAAGCCGGACCTGATAAGGGTTGCTCAGTAGTGTTGTCTTCGGACTCGGGGTCTTCAGTGTCCGACCCGAAGTCGAACTCATACGCGGAGTCCGAGTAGAAGCCGGAGAGGGGGTTTGAGTCCGAAGCGTGGCCGGGGGCGGTGTCGGAGTCCGAGTTGTATTCGGGTACGGGCTCCTTGCCGGCCCGGCGCGCGGAGGGAGCCTCCGTGCGGGCCCTGCAAAGGTTGCGGGGGCCATGCGTGGAGCGCTCGCGGGGCTGGTGGACCACATGCGATGGCTGAGCAGCCGGCTCGCATACGGTAGCCCACGGGGACGTCGAGTTCGAGTTGGAAGCGGATCCGAGCTCGAAGTCGGCGTGTTGGTCGAAAAGCGAAATTTCGCCGAACTTGTCGGCGAGTTCGCCCGTGACTACTTCGCGAAGCATCACGAAGCCGGTCTCCGGGTTGGGCGGCATGGTGAGGCGGCGTTGGAAGGACCCAGCGCCGTCAGTAGTGCAGACCCAGGCACCGAAGACGAAGGTGTCGCCGCGGTTGAAGGCGGCGATTGGCTTGATGTAGACAGGAGCCGTTGTTGGTGTTTTAGACCGACAACCTACTAAGGGGAGTACCCGAAGTAGATGAATGTGGCCTCGCCGAGATCGGTAACTCGAAGGAAGAGACACGTGGCACACAATTTAGACAGGTTCGGGCCGCGAGGTGCGTAATACCCTACGTCCTGTATGTTGTGTAGCTCTGGATTGATTGGGCACGATTACAAGATGGTGTAATAGTGTGCCGATAATTGGATGCGATGCCAGAGAAAGGTTCCTGCCCTGCCTTATATAGTCCGGGAGGCAGGGTTACAAGTCGGAGTAGGGAGAGAGTACTAGTCGAGTACGTCTAGGAGTCCTCTATACAGTGCGGGACATATACAGCTTCCTAACCGAGTACTTCTCCTCTGTAGTCCTTGTGCTTCACGCCATCAGGTACCGTGCAGCGCAAGTCGGTAGTCCTGGGGCCCACCGAGTAGTCGGTCCTGGTACCCACCGAGGTAGTGGGCCCAGGGAGGTCCATACGACAAGCCCCCGAGTACTTTGTAGTCGAGAAGGATAGCTTCAAGTAGTCTTGACGGCCTTAACGAGTAGTCCCCGAGCGTCCCCGAGTACTACAAGTCAAATGTCCTCAAGAGTAGTCGAAGCATCTCGAGGCTGGAATGTACTCCAGCTGATGTTTGAGCAATCCTGAAGTCTCCTCGAGTAGTCCCAAGCGTCCTCGAGTGCTGCCCTTGAAGGTCTTCAACAATGCCCGTGTTGTCTTGAAGCCGAAGCTGATATGGAAGTGCGATTGCAAAATCGCACTCCATATGGAGTAGCCCCCGAGCCTTAGGTTGAGTTGTAGACTCTGGCTGAGGGTCCATCTGAAGTTTTGGCAAGAATATCCTGAAACATCCGGAGAAAAAAACCGAAGGACACGTGGCACGGAGCCCTGGGCCTTGAGTCGAGTACTTCCTCTCGAATTGAAGGGTCATCTTGTAGAATGTGTCCTGAGATGCTCTTGAATCTTGCCGCTTCCCCGGAAGTCGAGTAGGAGTAGCAGAGCCCCCGAGGTGAGGCGCGTCGACTAGTTGAAGTTGAAAGGTCACGCGCGGCCGCTGAGTCAGCCGAGCGCAGACTTATCCATCCGGCCGTTGGAGGGCCGCGTTGACTTATAAATAGAAGCCAAAACCCTTAGGGTTTTTCACCCTACGCAGCTGTAGTCATTCCTAGCAGATCTTGGGCCAGAAATTGCCACTAGTGCACGCCGCCGCCGCTGAGTGAAACGTAGATCCGAGTGCGTCGCCGTAGAGAGCCACCGCAGTAGCCCCCGAGCGAATGCGTGTGAAGACACCGTGCACTTGGAGGATGAAGCCATCTCCGTCCAAGACCACGAAATCCACCGGCGGGAAGAAGAGGGGCCGTGAGGAGGCCACCGGATCTGCCGCAGGGACATCACCGCCAGTGTCCCCGCCGCGGCCAGATCCAAACCGTGAGTGGAAGAAGTCCAAGGCAAAGACCGAAGACTTTCTCGCCCTTCTCAACAGCGGATTTCTGCGGGAGAAGGAGGTGGACATGTGGAGGGCTGCCGCCGAGGATCCGTACCCCATGGAGAAAAATCCAGATGAGATCCCGATGTTCACGCGATTCGCGGAGCGCGGACTTTCTCTCCCGGCGAGCGACTTCTTCAAGGGGCTCATGGGGTACTACGGCATCGAGTACCTCAACCTCAACCCAACGGTATCTTCCACACTGCTGCCTTCGTACATTTCTGCGAAGCCTTTCTGGGGATCAAGCCCCATTGGATTTTGTTCTGGAAATTCTTCCGGGTGAAGTCGCAACCTAGTGCCAGCAACCCGCGGGTAGTCGGAGGGGCGGGGATCCAGATGAGGGAGGACGCCGCCGAGCAGTACCTCTCGTATAAGCTCATAGACTCCAACCAGGATTGGAAGGCAAAGTGGTTCTACGTCACAAACCACCACCCGGGACTGCCGAAGCCCAGCGGGAAGCAGCCCAAGCATCGTGCATGGTGGAACTCGGAGCCGACGATGCAGGAAGGGATCCAGCTGCCCGAGTTGTTGGCGCGGATCAAGGCGCTGAGGGAGGCCGGGCTGAGGGCCGAGCACGTGGCCTTCAGCTTCATGAAGCGCAGGGTGCAGCCGCTGATGGCTCGCGACACCCTGGGGTACGAGTACACCGGGGACGACGACACGTCGCGGATGCCTGGAGACAAAGTCGACGACGACGATATTGTTGACAGGCTGGCCTGGATCTTCAAGGATATGCCGCCGTACACTGTGTGCCCCGTACCGGAGTACTCCGCCGCGCGCCCACGAAAGGAGGTAAGTAGTTGCATCCATAGTCGAGTACCCATTGCATGTGAGTAGTCGCACTGATGAGTTGCTCTTCTTGCAGGATGACTTGAAGAAGTTTGTCTCTGAGCCGCCGCCGCCTCCTCAGCTAGTCGACGTCCCAGAGGAGGGGAAAGCCAAGGCCAAGGAGCGGCGTGAAGTCGGCGAAGGAGACGACATCGTTATCGTAGAAGACACGTCTGAGGAGGACGACGACGAGGAGACGTTGCAGGACCGCTTCCAGCTGCGGTCGAGGTTCAGCCGCCCTGGATTACCTCACGTTCCTCTCGTTCAAGATCAGCCAGCTAGCCTGGAGGCTAGTCTGGCCGCGCCGCCAAGGAGGCCGCGCAACGCGTCCCGCAAGCGCGTGGCCAAGAAATTGAAGGTCACTGAGACCACGTCTCAGGAGGTAAGCCATCTTCACTAATGTGGTCGAGTACTCGTGTCTCGAGTTCACTTGTTGATGAAGAAGTTTCCTTTATTGTAGGAGTTGCCACTTACGGAGCCGGTTGATCAGGGCGACGAAGGCGAGTGAGACACGGTGGGGGAGGCCGCTGGGAGTCGTAGCCCAGCCCCCACTGTCGAAGAACTCTTAGCGCAGATGGAGCGCCAGCTCCCTGCTGCCCAGGGGAGCACAGGACCCGCTGCTGCTGTGGAAGAGGCAACGGAAGGGGCAGCGGCCACAGAGGTACAGGAGGAGGCGCCTGCCGAGGCTGGACTAGTGGACATCGCCAGCATCCTCGGCGCCCCGACCATGACGGTAGTCCAGTCAAGCCTGTAAGTGCTAAATTTTCCCGAGTAGTACTTGATGTGGTAGTCGTATTTGATTGACAACCGGTTTGTGTACTCTGCAGGAAATCGATGGACCTGTCCTGGGAGGGGGATGAACCCTCTGCAGCGGTGGCGGAAGAAGAGGTCGTGCCACCCGTTGAGGAGTCCGCTCCCGCCCCTCAGGCGGAGCCCGAAGTGCTCGCCGCTGAGGCTACGTTGCCTGAAGCCAACGTAGTTGAAGGTGAGTACTCTACTGTGGTTGAGGTGCCTTCGCAGAGTAGTCGTAGTCGCCATGTAGACTAATACACCTGTCTTCGTGTCGACATGTGCTGAGGCCGAAGGGAGCGAGATCCCGTCAGCGGTGCCCGTGGAGGACGTGGCACCAGAGACTCAGGAGGCAGCCGTAGAAGCCTCCGAGCCGATGGAGGTGGTCGCCGGGGAAGCCGCCGCGACGACAGGAAGAGAGGAGGCCGCCACGCTACCAGAACCCGCTCTAGAGGTGGTCGTCCGCTCGTCGGAGATCCAAGACGCGGAGCCAATCCGCTCGGCGCCGATGACCGAAGCCGCTACGAGTAGTCGTGGCGGGATCGAGTTGTTGGCGGACGACCCGGTCGATCGCGGGCGGTGGCTCGGCACCTGGAAGCGGTGCGCCAAGCCGAACAGTGGATGAACGTGAGTAGTCATCACCCTTGAGTAGTCAATCCTTTAGCGTTGAGTGCCCATTTGATGCGAGTTGTCTGTGCAGGACGTCGCTGAAAGGTCCCGCCTGAAGTCGGAGATGCTTCAGGGGTACGACGATGCTGTGCTTCGGGCCGAGACGCTGGAGGACCAACTTGTGAAGTCCCGGAAGCACGCCGCCGCCATGCAGTCAAAGCTGGATGCCGCCTTTGCCAAGTACCACAATGACATCCAGGAGATGCAGGTGAAGAGCGACGACTTGGTGCGGAAGAACAAGTCGCTCCGCAACAAGAACAAAGGTACACCACTTGTCTTGTTGAGTACTTGTTGGAGGTCGAGAGGTAGTCTAACCCACTGTGCCTTGTTGTTTGCAGAACTTGAGACTCGGGTAGAGCAGCTGAAGACTTCAGAGACTGATCTGAAGAACCTCTTCTACCGGGAGCAGGAGGCCCGCCAGGTACTGGAGTTAGATTATAAGGAGCTTGCTTACGAGTGCGACAAGCACATGGAGCTCTGTATTGCATCAGACCGTGACCTCGTCAACTTCTACAAATCATTGCAGAAGCTGAACGAGGATTGCGAGAAGCTGCGGGCCCAACTCAAGGAGCTTCAAGAAGCCGCGCTCCCCATCGCGAGGCTGCTGGTGCCTCCCTGGTGGTCCCAAGATAGCCCCGCTGGTGGATCGGTTGAAGGAAGCCCCCAGCCGGCTGGCGGCCTACGTGAAGCACTTGGCGAAGTCGATCCCGAACCAAGTGCTGGCCTTTATGAAGTCATACTTCCCGAAGGCTCCCGTAGACGTAGTCGCTGGTGGACTAGACGCCAACTATACCGACGAGTAGTATGCGGATTTGCTGGAGCAGATGGCGCCCATTGCAGATCAAGTCGCCGACAAACTTAATCTCCAGTAGTCCTGTAATAGTTAGCTCGTAGCAGTAGATGTACAAAAACAATTGTAATGAGATTGTTTAAGTATCAATGAAAAAAAACTTCCATCAATGAGAACTCGTAGTCGCGATCTTAGAGTGCGGAGTCCCATCGAGAAGTTGTCGCGAGTAGTCGTACTCGGCAGTAGTCCCGCAGAGGGAAAAGGATAGTAAACCAGTTAATGAACAATCAAACTTTATTACTGAAGAAGTACACCTGGATGGCTAGGGCCGTAGTTACAGAGTAGTCTCCAGGACCCGGAGGCCGCCTACGGCTAAGTAGTGCTAGGGCGTGTAGCCGCTTACGCAAAGAGATCCGTAGGTAGCCGTATAGGCTGGATCTAGGAGTACATGGTCTCTTAGTAGACCGCTGCTAGAGTCCTTTGTCGTTCGTCGTGCCCGGGATCCGTAGGTAGCCGCACGGGCCGGATTCTCGGAGAGGAGTAGTCCCGAGGACCGGTGCTCGGGACCGTGAGGCCGCTTACGGCGAAGAAGTAGTCCGGAGACTAGTGCCGGACCGGAGGGCCGCTTACGGCCGGAGGGGTCTTGATGTAGTCGCATAGACTTGAGCCCCGGGGTAGTCGTGTAGACTAAGCGTAGAACCGACAGAGCTGGTCGACGTTGCACGAGTTGTTGATGTCTTCGCCTTCAAGTGTCTGGAGGCGGTAGGAGCCCGGCCCGGTCACCTTTGCGACTGTGAAGGGACCTTCCCAGGGGGAGCTGAGCTTGTGTAGTCCTTCCATGTTCTGGATGCGACGGAGGACGAGATCGCTGACGTTGAAGGAGTGTTCCCTGACGTTGCGATCGTGGTAGCGTCAGATACCCTCCAAGTACCTTGCTGATTGGACGAGGGCGGCGCAGCGAGCTTCTTCGAGCCCGTCGATGTCAACTCATCTGCGGTCTTCAGAGACGCCTTCGTCGTAGTGCTCCACTGCTGGTGAATCCCATATGACATCAGCAGGGAGGATTGCTTCGGAGCCCTAGACCAGGAAGTAAGGGGATTGCCCTGTTGGCTTGGAGGGCTGAGTACGTAGCCCCCAGAGTGCATTGGGTAGTTCCTTGATCCACTTGCCTCCATTAGAGTTAGCAGCGTCGTGTAGCCGCTTCTTGAGAGCGTCGAGCACCATCCCGTTGGCGCACTCGACTTGTCCGTTGGCCCGAGGATGGGCAACTGAGACGTATCGGACGTCGATCCCGCTGTTCTCGCAGTACTCCCAGTACTGGTGGTTGTTGAAGTTGGAGCCCAGGTCTGTGATGATGCGATGAGGTAGTCCATAGCGATGCACGAGTTCATCCAGGAAGTCGAGTACTCTGTCAGCCTTGGGGCATGTGACCGGCTTGACCTTGATCCATTTGGCAAACTTGTCGATGGCCACCAATACTCTGTTGAATCCACCTGGTGCAGTTGGTAGTGGCCCAATAATGTCGAGCCCCCAGCAAGCGAAGGGCCTGGTTGACGGTATGGTGACTAGCTTGTAGGCTGGGACGTGTTGCTGCTTAGCGAAGTACTGGCACCCTTGGCACCTTCTGACGAGTTCTTCGGTGTCGCCCAGAGCTGTGGGCCAGTAGAAGGCTCGTCGGAAAGCCTTGCTGACCAGCGTACGAGAGGACACGTGGTTGCCGCAGACACCCTTGTGGATCTCCTCCAAGATGTCCTTGCCTTCTTGTCTGGGGACGCACTTCATGAGTACTCCAGAAGATGCGCCCCACCTGTAGAGCTTGTCTCCGATGAGGACGTAGGACTTGGCGCGGCGGATGAGCTGCTCGGCCAAGTTCTTGTCTGAGGGAACCTTCTGCTCGCTGAGGTAGTCGATGAAGGGTTGTCTCCAGTCCACGTAGATCATCATGACCTCCTGGCCAGCCGGCGGATGCGCTGGGACAGTGGTCGGTGGCGCCGGCTCCGAGATGGATGGCGCGTGAAGCTCGTGGACGAAGACACCCGCTAGTACTTGAGCACGAGTAGAAACAAGCTTCGACATGACATCCGCTGCAACATTGTTGTCGCGGACGATGTGGTGGAACTCGAGACCGTAGAACTTGTTCTCGAGCTTGTGGACTTCTAGGCAGTAGGCGTCCATGTTCTCCTTGTTGCGGTCCCAGGACTTGTTGACTTGGTTGATGACCACTGCGGAGTCGCCGTAGACTAGTAGCCGCTTGATGCCCAGTGAAGCCGCGAGGCGGAGCCCGTGTAGTAGAGCTTCGTACTCGACTTCGTTGTTTAAGACCTCCCAGAAGATCTACAGGACGTACTTGAGTTGTTCGCCCGTTGGAGAGATCAGGAGCACCCCTGCACTTGCGCCCTCGCGGTTGAGTGAGCCGTCGAAGTACATCACCCAGTGCTTTGGTCGCTCGGTTGGAGTAGGTAGCTGATTCACCCGCCACTCCGCCATGAAGTCGACTAGTGCCTGCGACTTGATGGCTATGCGTGGCTTGAAGTCGATGGTGAGGGCCCCGAGTTCGACTGCCCACTTGGAGATTCTTCCAGTAGCATCTTGGTTCCGCAGGATGTCGCTGAGCGGGTAGTCGGTGATGACGGAGATCGAGTACTCGTGGAAGTAGTGTCGTAGCTTCCGCGAGGTGATGAGTACTGCGTACAGGAGCTTCTGCACAGGCTGATAGCGTGCCTTGGACTCTGACAGGACCTCGCTGACGAAGTAGACTGGGTGCTGGACTGGATAGGCGTGGCCGTCTTCCTGCCGCTCGACGATGATGGCAGTACTGACCACATGAGTAGTCGCAGTGAGGTAGAGCAGTAGCTGCTCGCCTTTGCGAGGAGCCGTGAGGACTGGTGGCTTCGATAGGAAGTCCTTAAGCTGGGCAAGGGCTTGGTCCACCTCTGGAGTCCACACGAACTTCTCTTGGTGCTTGAGTAGTTTGAAG
Organism: Cenchrus americanus; assembly: GCA_947561735.1. Taxonomy (NCBI): domain Eukaryota; kingdom Viridiplantae; phylum Streptophyta; class Magnoliopsida; order Poales; family Poaceae; genus Cenchrus; species Cenchrus americanus. The sequence continues at coordinate 134,769,717 of OX387239.1, forward strand.
AAGGGGAGCCCTCGTTCTCCAAGCTTCGAGATGAATCTGTTCAGCGCCGCCATGCACCCGGTCAGCTTCTGGACGTCTTTATGGACGTGGGAGCCTTCATGCTGGTGATGGCGGAGATCTTCTCGGGGTTGGCTTCGATGCCGCGCTGGCTGATGATGAAGCCGAGTAGTTTGCCCGAAGGTACGCCGAAGACACACTTGTTCGGGTTGAGCTTCCAGCGGTACTCGCGCAGGGATGCGAAAGTCTCTTCAAGATCGTCGATGAGGGTACTGGAGTTTCTGGTCTTGACGACCATGTCATCCACGTAGGCTTCGACGTTCTTGTTGAGTTGCCTCTTGAAGCAGGCCTGGATAGCTCGTTGATATGTGGCGCCGGCGGCGAAACGGCGGAGGTGTTGTCGCTTGGGGCTAGTTTTAGGGTCGACGTTGAGGCAGTGCTCGATCAACTCCCTGGGCACTCCTGGCATGTCCGCTGGCTTCCACGCGAAGATGTCGCGGTTAGCCCGGAGGAAGTTGATGAGCGCGTCTTCCTATTTGGGGTCGAGGCCGGCCCCGATGGTGGTGGTCTTGCTGTTGTCGCCTGTCCCGAGGTCGATCGTCTTGACCAGAACCTCCTCAGCTGGCTGAGGCTTGTTGGCTTTGTCTGACTTCTCAGGGATGTCGAGTTCACTTGGGGCAAGCTTCTTCGACGCGGCGTAGACCTCCATCATTGTGTTGGGTACTTTATTTGGGGAGGCGATCTCCACGGCTTCGGTGTCGCAGTCGTGCGAGATCTTCAAGTCCCCTTAGAGCGAGAGTACATCTGCTGGGCTTGGCATCTTGAGTACCAAGTAGGTGTAGTGGGGTACCTCCATGAACTTGGCGATAGCCGGTCTGCCGATGATGGCATGTTAGGACGTCTCGAAGTCCGCGACTTGGAACTTCACGTACTCGGTACGGTAGTTGTCCCGAGATTCCCCGAAGGTAACTAGCAGGACCACTGAGCCCAGTGGGATAGCCGCGTTCCCGGGGACGATGCCGTAGAAGGGCGAGGAGCTCTTGGTGAGCATGTGAGTGATGTCAAGCTTCATCTTCTTCAAGGTCTTGGTGAAAAGGACGTTGAGCCCGCTTCCACCGTCGATGAGGACCTTGTTGAGCCTGGAGCCCGCGACCACCGGCTTTAGGACGAGAGGGAACCGCCCTGGTTCGGATAAGCTGGTCCATTGATCCGCGTGGGAGAAGGTAATGGGTACCTCCGACCACCTGAGAGGGGTCGGAACCGCTGGTTCAATGCTCATGACTTCTCGACGAGTAGCCTTTTGCTCCCGTCTGCTGGGTAGTCCGCCGAAGAGGACGTTGACCGTCTTGTCGGGTTCCTGGAAGTCGTCATTGCCTCCGTCGTTCTTCTTCTTGCCTTTCTTGTCGTGAGGGTGCGGTGGCTCTGGAGTACTCTTGAGTGCTCGCCTGAGTTGGTAGCACTGCTCGGTGGTGTGGTTGCCATCCAGATGCCACGGGCACTTCTCCTTCAGCAAGTCTTTGAAGCCGCCGGAGGTCTTCTTCGAGTTCTCCTTCGCAGGGCGCTGGATAGCCGCGACAGTGTCGTCTGGCTTGCGCTTGCGGTTGGGACCCGAGTAGTAGTTGTTGTTGTTGCGACCGCCTTGGTTCCCGTTGTTGCCGCTACCGCCGTCTGCGTTCTGCTTGCTTTTGCCATGGATGGCATCGTACTTGGGGCGACGGCGACCGAAGTCTTCAAAGGTGCGGTGGTGGTAAGGCCGTCTTGGAAGAGGTCGATGACCTCCTTGTCGGTGACGTCGACTACGGTGGCGCGCTTGTCGAAGAAGCGGCGCATGTACTTGCGGAGGGTCTCGCCTTGTTCCTGCTTGACCATGGCCAGGTCCATGCGAGTACCCGATCGGCCCATGGCGCCCGCAAAGTTGCCGGTGAACTGCTCCTTCGACCGGTCCCACTTGTCGATTGAGTGCTTGTCCGGCGACTCGAGCCATGTGAGTGGGGCTTGGTCCGTGCGTAAGGGGAAGTAGAGGCACTTGGTGTCGTTGTTGCCGCCGCCGTTCTCGATGGAGAGGGCGTAGCACCTGAGCCACTGGATGGGATCCTGCTTCGCGTCGTACTTGGTGATCCCCAAAGGTTTGAACTTGTCGGGGAGGAGCAAGTTGCGAAGCCGAGGTGAGAAGGCGGGGAAGCCGTCATTGTCGCCTGCGGTGGCGGACTTCTTCCGCCGCAGCTCTTCAATCTTCTGACGGGCATCATAGCCGCCCTGCGAGGCTCCAGAGGCGTGGCTGTTCGCGTGGTCTCGACCGCCGTGACTGCCGCCGGCCCTCCTGTTGGCTCCGTGGTTGGAGCTTCCGCCGTCACCGCCGCCGCCGCCGCCAGGGTCGCAGCCGCCGCCGTCAGGGCCGCGGTGAGGGATGATCTCACGGTTGCTGTTGCCACCCTGTGAGGGTCCGCCGGCGTTTGCGCGAGTACGGTTGGGCTGAGCCGGCAGCTCGGCTCGAGTACGGTTGCGACCGAGGTCAGTGCTGCAACTTGTAGCTTCATTGTCACGGTTCCTGGCGGGGGAGGCTGGGTGACCCTGTTGTCGACCCGCATGAAGTAAGCGTCTTCAGCGAGCTTGGCGATGACTTCTCCAGTGCGTATCCCCTAAGCTTGGCGTGCAATCCCTGTGATCGACATGAGGCATTGCTCGGGGGTGGTGTGTACCCTGCTCTCGACAGCCTCGAGAGCTTCCGCGAGGTTGCGGATGGGAAGGTTGTCTCGGAGACGCCGACGTCGTTTGTTGCGCTTTCTGTTACGCTCACGTCGAGCGTCCCTGTTGGCGTCGGTCTCATCCGCGGGTGCTTCAGCAGACAGCTCGTCTGCGGAGATGTCTTCAAGGTACTTGTCTTGTGCCATCCTTAAAGGTCCTGGCGTGTCACCGGCAGCCATGAAGACTTGGCGATCGGGGTTGCCAAGACTGGAGTCGAAGCTTGCCACCTCAGTTGGAGTGTACGAGTCAGCTCGTGCAAGTGGTGTTCCCTCCTAGAACGAGAGCGAGTCGAGGTAGGCGACGTAGCGTGAGTCCTCACTTATCAGGTCGGCGGGCTTGCGGTCTGGCCAGTAGACGAATCTCCCAGCCGGTGTGGACATTATAACCAGCCCGGAAGCCGGCCCTGATAAGGGTTGCTTAGTAGTGTTGTCTTCGGACTCGGGGTCTTCAGGGTCCGACCCGAAGTCGAACTCATACACGGAGTCCGAGTAGATGCCGGAGAGGGGGTTGGAGTCCGAAGCGTGACCGGGGGCGGTGTCGGAGTCCGAGTTGTACTCGGGTACGGGCTCCTTGCCGGCCCGGCGTGTGGAGGGAGCTTCCGTGCGGGCCCTGCAGAGGTTGCGGGAGCCATGCGTGGAGCGCTCGCGGGGCTGGTGGACCACATGCGATGGCTGAGCAGCCAGCTTGCATACGGTAGCCCACGGGGACGTCGAATTCGAGTTGGAAGCGGATCCGAGCTCGAAGTCGGCGTGTTGGTCGAAAAGCGAAATTTCGCCGAACTTGCCGGCGAGTTCGCTCGTGACTACTTCGGGAAGCGTCACGAAGCCGGTCTCCGGGTTGGGCGGCATGGTGAGGCGGCGTTGGAAGGACCCAGCGCCGTCAGCAGTGTAGACCCAGGCACCGAAGACGAAGATGTCGCCACGGTTGAAGGCGACGGTTGGCTTGATGTAGACAGAACCCGTCGAGTTCTCCATGTGATCTCGGGCGAGATCCCCTACCTGGCGCGCCAGCTGTCGGTTTTTTAGACCGGCAACCTACTAAGGGAGTACCCGAAGTAGATGAATGTGGCCTCGCCGAGATCGGTAACTCGAAGGAACAGACACGTGGCACACAATTTAGACAGGTTCGGGCCGCGAGGTGCGTAATACCCTACATCCTGTATGCTGCGTAGCTCTGGATTGATTGGGAACGATTACAAGATGATGCAATCTTACGCCGTGAGATGAGATGATGAGAGAGGGGTCCCTGCCTCGCCTTATATAGTCCGGGAGGCAGGGTTACAAGTCGGAATAGGGAGAGAGTACTAGTCGAGTACGTATAGGAGTCCTCTATACAGTGCGGGACATGTACAGCTTCCTAACCGAGTACTTCTCCTCTGTAGTCCTTGTGCTTCACGCCATCAGGTACCGTGCAGCGCAAGTCAGGTAGTCCCAGGGGCCCACCGAGTAGTCGGTCCTGGTACCCACCGAGGTAGTGGGCCCAGGGAGGTCCATACGACAGAGGTACTCTACTTTGGTAAACCTACCACACAACGATCAAATTTTATAGTTGTAGCTATTGGTAAAAGGCATCAAAATCTCAACTTTTCTGAGAGGAGCTATTCTATCATGACCAAAACATCCACCATATGTAAAGCATGAAAGAATTGTGTTAACTTGCCACACGCAGGCCGCACAAATTATCACATACATCATCACATGATATTGAGGTCATACCATTCACATCACACCCTGCAAAAACAAGTTAGGCGTACGACGTGTTCTAACAAAGGCGCGCTTAGGAAGCCGCTATAGAAGGAAGCAACGGCGGCCCCTTTCAATCTACACATGACCTCGATCTGTTGGTTCAATCTACTGAATATGCACACAGTTAGTCCCTTATGGTGATTCCAGCCGGTAGGGACATGTCGTATGCACAACAGAGAAGGATCACGAACTAATCTTTTTGTTCACATGCCGCAATCAACTCGCTCCAGTTTTAACCCCTTATGACCAATTGATATAATCAAACCGTGTGAAGGATCAGATGGCGACTAGAGAGGGGGGGAGTGAATAGGAGCCGGTAAAAATTCTTCTCAAAGAACCCGGCCTATACCCTAGTCAAATCCCGGTCACACACAAGCGATGGATCGAATCACACACCAATCGCCAAGACAACGAGGTTATGGATCAACCTCTAGTCCTAGAAACGATTCCCTGAAGCACACGCGGAAGCACAAGAAGGGAAGAGAGGAATCGAACCAAGAAGCAAAGCACACAGATCCGGGACCGTCCCGGCCAGAGAGGCGGATCGTCCGCACGGGCCACGCGGATCGTCCGCCAATGTACCGCGGACTGCCCGCACAGTACGGCGGACCGTCCGGCCTGGGTCGCGGACTGTCCGTTAAAACCAACAGAACCACCAAAAGCGAACCCCGAAAAACGGACCGTCCACGGGGAGCACGCGGACTGTCCGCCAGGCACCCGCGGACCGTCCGCCCGCTGCTGCGGACTGTCCGAAACCACTTCCAACCAAAACTCAAAACCAAAATGGATCGAAAGCGAAGCCGAGCAAGAGCACGAAGAACACGCGAAGAACACTGTTCACGCGGACTGTCCGCCAGACCCTCGCGGACCGTCCGCCAGGCACAGACAGAACTGAAAACAACCTGACCCCGAAAGTCAACCCCCCAAATCATCATCGGATTTCCCAAACGGTAGAAGCTGTAGAGACAAGGGTTTGGGGACTTGAAAAGCGTCACACAAGGATGCTATAGCCCAAAAATCTTGCCTCCTAACTCCCTAAATCACCGGGAATCGCGAATCCTTTGAGCACCACCAAGAGCTAGAGCACCGAACGAAAATCCTTGAATCGAATTGGTTTCCCGGTGTTTGAGGGCACAAGATCAATCACAAAGATGCACGAGACATCCATCCATGTTTCCCTCAAAGAAATCCGGGGAGAAACCCACTCAAATCCGCGGAATCACACCAAGAACAAAGGCACGAAAACAAGCACAAAAAGACCACGGAAAACACAACTCCGAATCTTCTATACAAACCAGGAAAGATTCACAAGGTCTAGCATGCCGCCCTAGCATCCATCCCTCTCAACAAATCTCTCATGAAGCTCTCATGCTAGCCTAGAGAAAAAGGAGAAGAAAAATAGCTACGAAAATGAGAAATTGGAGGGGGGAAATGAAACCCTAAGTCACACAGAGAGAGAGCCAACCACACACACGCATGTCTTATATATCAGGTCCCGCCGGAGTGGTAAATGACTCAACTACCCCTGACTTAACTACTGGCGATACAACCCACGTAGGGGCATTTAGGTAATGTTTGTGGGTCTTGCCATCGGACGGCCACGCCTTTGCCGCACCCCGCGTCCTCCCGACGCAAGCCATGCGATCCCGCCGCGTGTCCTCCGCCTCGAAGCTTCCCGTCACGCCTGGATCCCGTCTCCGTCGTGTTGGGCCCTCGGACTTGGTTTTGAGGCCCAAACCAAGAAACCGTCCTCCGATGGTTTTGTGGGCAAACCACCAAACCCCGCGTGCTCGGTCCGGCCTCCCTCCAAACCACTTGACTCGACCGCCACCGTGCACCGGCTCGATTGTCCATGACTTCGTCTTGCTCGTATCGCCACCATGTGGCCCGCACCTAGTCCGCCGTCCATCGGGTCCCTCGAACCGAGCCTACTTGTCTCTCCATCTCCCGGAGGCCCCTCAAGGCTGAAGACCTTTCGCTCTCGTTCTTCACCTGCAACAACACGAACTAGGTCGCAGCCTACACCTGCGCACCAAGCCAAGAGTCAGTCCAACACCCGTTGTCAATCACTCATCACTGAGGAGCGGTCATCCATCCACCACCGGGACGCTCCTGGTCCTCACCGTGCAAAAAGTAATAGATTCAATCTACTACAACAACATATCACCTATATGTTAAAGATCTAGACCAAAAACTACACAAGATGGCTCTAGTACCACTGTAGGTAAATGGGTAGGCTACGCTAGCTAATCTACCACGTACACCCAAGATACTTGCGAGTAGGAGATCATAGATTGCTACCACTAGACGTGCAGCGCAGTGGAAGAAGTCGCGCGTCGGTGTAGAGGAAGTAGTCGATCACGTCCCACGAACCGAGCTCCTCGTCCTTGATCCCAGCAGCCGATCAGCGCAGCAGTAGTAGCAGCACCTCTACGGAGTCCACACGTACGTTGATGGAACGCCGGACGTCGGTGTGCTAGCACCGCATGTTCGGCTAGGGCAACGGCAAGAGGAGGGCGGCGGCAAAGGGGAGGCGCGGCCAATTCATGGGGGCGCCCCCTTTGCCCCTGCTACGTATATATAGGGCGTACTAATGGGCTTCTATCTCATAGGCCCATTAGTAACCCTAATCCAGCTTGGATCAATATCCTCTTGGGCTTTTAAACCGTATTGTGATGATGGGCTCTTGGGCATATCACCAACACGAAGTCCAACAACAGTGTAGACCGCCGCATCGCTCTGGTCTGCTGCTACGTGTGCCCGGCTCTGCACGCCGTGTGCCCGTGTCCGCCCGCCGCCTCGCTCCGCGCCCCCGCCCGCCGGAATCGTCACCGCGCCCCAGCCGGACTGGTCGCCGCCACCTCTAGAGTTGAGGGCCGGGATCGATTCGATGGAGCAGAGAGGAAGAGGAGCACGAGGAAAACTGGTAACCGGTAGGATTAAACAAGTCAATTCGATGGGGGTAAGATGGACATTTCGCATGCTCGATCCCACGTGTCAGTACGTCCTAACGGTGGATTTCTAACGGATCTTGGACGGAATGACACGGAGGGCAAAGCAGTTTAGGTCGATGGCACACAAGTGCGAATAACTTTTTTAGTGACACACAAGTCAGCACCATCTTTTTTAATGGCATACAGGTAAAAGTCTCTTGAGAATTGAGACTGCTGCTGGAGTTGAGCACAAAATAACAGCCTGTTCGTTTGGCTGGTGGCTGGTGCTGATTGTTCTGAGAGATAAAGTCTCTTGAGAATTAAGACTGCTGCTGGAGTTGAGCACAAAATAACAGTCTGTTCGTTTGGCTGGTGGCTGGTGCTGATTGTTCTGGGAGAAAAGTATTGCTGATTTGTTCTGAGAGAAAAGTATTGCTGGCTGGTGGCTGCTAAGCCAAGCGAACAGGCTGTAAAGCCCTTAAAAGTTGGGGGCACCCTGTGCTAGACAAAGCCTGTTCGTTTGGCTGGTGGCTGATGGCTGGTGCTGATTTGTTACGAGAAAGAAATCTTCTTGGTAGTTCTTTGGTGCTTGTTTGTTGTGAGAGAAAAAATCTTCTTGTTTGGTGGCCGATAAGCCAAGCGATCAGGAGGAAAGTAGGGGCTCTGAGCGGGGTATTTATTTGCCGGGGGCTGGAGTTGCTCTTACTCGACGCGAGCACGGCGACGCCACCGAACCCAGTCGACGCCTCTCCCCTTCTTCCTCCCAGTCCGCCGGCTGCAAGCCATCACCGGACCATCTCCCTTCCCTCGGTTAGGAATCCAGGTATCCGTCTCAGTGCCGCAAGAATTTCAGATCCTGGTCGTTCTTGCTGGAATCCATCCCGAGATCCGTTTTTTCCCATCCACTTCTTGAAAAGCCGGATCTTGTTTCGTGGCAGAGGATGGATTGGCAGGGGCAGAAGCGCGCGGAGATGCTGATGCAGGTTCTTCTGGTGGCGGCGGCCGTGGCCGCGTTCCTGGTGGGCTACGTGCGCGGGGACTTCCTGCTCATGCTGCTCGTTTACGCCGGCGGTGTCGTCCTCACGGCGCTCGTCACCGTCCCCAACTGGCCCTTCTTCAACCGCAACCCGCTCAAGTGGCTCGACGCCGACGAGGCCGAGCGCCACCCGCGCCCGCAGGTCAGCGCCCCCAGCACGGCGGCAGGGGGTAAGAAGAAGTCCGGGAAGAACAAGTAATTGGTGTTTCAGATCGATGTGTTGTTGGTCGATATGAATCAACTCGTTTTGGTACAATTTTCAGAACTATGACATAATGAAATATTAGTCAATCATGGTATAGCAGATTTTTGCTGAAAGTTAGTTTGAACTTTAACATGCTTGGTTATATCTGCTGCAATGATTCAATGAAATGGCAATGCACTTAGTGATGGTCTTGTGCTATCAGATTAAGGTTAGCTTAAAGAGCTCCCCTTAATTTGACCTCTATGCATGCATTTTGTAAAGGGTTTTGCAGCTTTTTGGTGGCTATCTAACCAAAAACTTACCTGCAGAGATTAGTTTGACTTAAGCCCATTGTTCTATTGTTGTCCCATTTGTCCCTTTCTCCTTCTGAGATCTCCTATCCTTTTATTCAGTATATTTCTGTCTTCCAGTGTTTGCCCTGTTTGAATTAACAATTGACTTGTATGTTATTTAATTTTCTCATGTCTAAATTATCCAGAAATTGGTCTATTTTACAAGTTTACTTTTATGGTTTTTTGTCGTTCTCTTAGTTGTAATATAGTCAAACATATAAACTTGCAGTTTGCACCTAACGTTGGGTATCCTAAAGATTATGCATGTGTCCTTGCATGGATGATATGTAGATCTGAGTGGTAGGTAGATGTTCTTTGCCATAACAATTTACATTGGTTTGTCGTGTGGGTAGAATTTGAAGTCACCCTATAGGGATTGTTTCCACTCTGTTGTCTCTTGTTTTAATATAAAAACTATGAGGACTTAACATCCATTGCACCCATTTATCAATTTTTTAGATCTAGAAAATCTTGGATGAACAGAAATTGTAGCAATATGGGCAAGCCAATTGTTTACCTGTAGATATAAGAACTAGGTACAGATACGCAATCACAATGAATTTGTTCTCCCAGTTTGCCCAGAAAATCATAGTGATGATAAGGCTGCATACAAATGGATAAATTTCTGAAACTTCAGCTTCCTATCTTCACTAAACCATTAAAAAATCTTTATTTCTTAGTGGTATTGGTTGCTTAATTACTTTGGCAATTCAATATACTTCGTATCCTGGTTCTCCTTGGGATCAGTTGCTTATTTCTTTGAAAATAAGTATTGTGTGGTTTTCTCATTTTGTTTGGAATTATTTTGTTGTGCTGCAGTGTCTGAAACTAATCGGTATCCCCACTGATAGGTTAAAAAAGTGGAAACAAAGGTTAATTAGTTGTAAACTTTAATTGTTATTCTATCTTTTCCTTGTGTTTGCTCTGTTTGAATTGTCAGTTGCCTTGTATGTTATTTCTTTAGTGCTACTCATTATATTAAGTTATTGTTAAAATTGACGCTAGCTGTAACCAAATACCCTCAATTTTAAATATTCAGCTATTGGTCTATGCTAGAATTTAACTCTTATGCTTTGTTTTTATCTCTTAGTGATATAATCAACATGTAAACCTGCAGTTTGCATGCTACAATAGTTATCCTAAAAATGGTGCGTGTGCCCTGCATGGATGATCTGCAGGTCTGAGTATCATGATTTTTTATATTGGTTTCTCATGTGGGTAGAATTTGATATAACCTGATAATGATTTTTGGGATAATTTGAACCATGCCATTATGATTATGCTAAATTGGAGATATGCCATCCTGACCCACATGTCAGTGACTGTGGTGGCACCCACCTGTCAGTGAGATACCAATGGCATATTTCCAAACTGTGAAAATTATAATGGCATATTTCCATGTAACCCATGATTTTTCCACTTACTTGCCTCTTTATGATAACTATGATGGCTCAGCATCCATTGCTCCTATTTTTCGAAGTCTATGAATTTTGAAAGAACAGAAATTGTAGCAATTTGTGATGTCAATGGTTTACCCCTAGATTTAACACTAGGCACAAGTATGCAATGAAGCTGTTATCCCAGTTGGCAAGAAAAAATTCTGACAATCAGGCTGCACAAATAGATAAATTGCTGAAACTTCAGTGTACTTTGTCTCTTCACTAAAACATTAAAAAAGTTTTTAAGTTAGCTTAATTACTTTGGCATTTTTTTTGTACTTTGTATCCTGGTTTCCTTGGGATGGGTTTATTATTTCTTTGAATGGTGTGGTTTTCTCACATTGTTTATAATTATTTTGTTGTTCATCAGTATCTTAAAAATGTAGAAATAAAGATTCATTCGAGTAACTCCCGTGGTGGCCGGCAAATTGAAGCCCCAAAAACCCATTTGCAGGTTGAATTGTAAAAAACAGGTCTGAAATTAGCTCAACTCCGGTGGCAAGTAACTCCAGACCCTATTCCCCTGTGGACCCTACCTGTCAACGGGGCCTATCCTGTCCAGTGCCCAACCGCGAAGAGCCCCCCGCTCACTGCCTGAGCATTTTGAGGCCGGCCCGGCCAGCCTCAGGCCCGCCCACGAACCTTACTGGACGGGTGTGGGCAGAGGTCTTGAAGCCCGCGAAATTTTTTTCCCCGAGCTTGCCTCGAAATGCTGTTTTTAGTTGTTTTATACTATAAAATGCGCGGGTGGCCCGCCCAAGTCCAGGCTTGACCTGAGCCCGGCCCGAGAATTGAGGCCCGATGCGTCAAGTGGGACGGTCATGGGCATGATTTTTCGGCTCGAAATAACAGAAATTTTTTCAGCCCGGCCCGAAAAATGCTCAGGTCTCTCGTGGTGGATGTTGGCTCGGCGCTTCCTCCAGACGAAGCAGCCTAGCCCGACGGCTGCGGCGGTCGTCCTTATCCATTCTTCCTCCCAGTCAAGCAACTCATTGCTGACTCATTCTCCTCCTGTTGTCAATCGCCTCTAGCCCGGTCCCCGAATGTAGGAAGCTCGGATGCCTTGCCTTGCAGCTCGATCTGGCGGTGTCGGAGCTCGATTCGGCGCCCGCAAAAGTTGATTTAGTGCATGTGGAGGTCTATTCGGTGGAGGAGGATCTCGAATCGGTGGCGGCGGAGCTCCTTTTGGTACTGTGATGCCATTTGACCGGTGCCTCAGGTGGCCTGCGTGAGCACGCGAGTGAGGAACTAACCGTGCGTCGCATCACTCGAGTGGTGGTGGAGATCAAACGCTGAGCGACCACTACGGGGAAACTCCGGACAGCCAGGCGGTGAAGCTACATACGGCGCGGGCGTCGAGGGGAGGGAGAGGCCTAACCTCCAGGTGGCGTCGGGGAGATGGGGATGGTGCGGGCCCACATGTCGGCGCGGTGGTTCTGCCGACAGAACCACGAGGCCGGCAGAACCAGGGTGTGGCGACGTTACCCTTACAGACTTTTTTGGGTAGAGATGTGAATGTTCATTCGGATCATGTTTCCTGATAGGTGTCAAGGTCCAAATGTTTTTATATGCCATTAACGATGGTCAAACAGAGATTATTTTTCTAGTTATCAGAAGTTATATACAAAACTAACCGTGTTGGTTAGTTAAACAAATTTATTGTCCCTCTCTTGCTGAGGTCAATTATGGTTGTGGGATGAAAATATGAAATCCATTTGCCTGCTTTGCGATATGCAAGGGTTTATGATTAATGTATATGCATATTTTGGATACTAGAGTTTTTCGAAAACTATCGCAAGCGTTGTGATTTCTATGTTACCTTTTAGAATATAATTCAATAACTTATTATCAGGAAAAAGTCTACATCATCCCCTCACCTATAAAGAGTTATCGACATAACCCCTCAACCTATGAAATAATCCATATCACTCATGAACTTTTCAAAACCGGTCAAATTACCCCCTACAGTAGTTTTGAAAAGTCATATTAAATAAAAAAATAGAAAATCAAATTGTGTTGGACTCCAAATGAGTAGATCTACATAACGAACCTATAATATAGTAGCTTTAGATCTGTGCTTTTATCCACTGTTGTAAAAAGATGTACTAAAGGATACCATATTGTGCATTCACTGTGTATATCTGCTCATTTCGAGTTCAATACAATTCTATTTTTCATTTTATGATTTTTCTGTGATTTACTATGATTTTTTAAAATTATTTTAGGGGGTAATTTGCCTGGTTCTGAAAAGTTCAGGGGGGTGATATAAACCGTTTTGTAGGTTGGGGGGTTATGTAGTCCACTCTCCTTATGTGAGAGGTATCACGGGGGCTATATGAAAAGATTTTCTAGACCCTTTCAAACTACTAGTAGAAGTGCACGTGCGACACACGTGATATAAAAATAAAAATATTAAAATAGATCTAATTATAAAATATCAATAATTCTCATCATTCTTCATGCAAAAATCTTACACGATCAAAGTGTGCCTTAGGAACAATAGTCCTATGTCATAAGATGGAGCAAAAGTGATGTTACAAATCAAGGGTTGTGAAGCTCTAATAAGGTCTATAATATGAAATGGTTGTGAAGTAAAATAAATAATACTAAAGAGACAAATTGATTAATCAACAAGAAAGCTCCATAACAATGCCAACTGACTTATTCCTATCCCCATATCAACTATCCTGAATTAGCATTTCTTTACGGATAGAGGCTACCACTACCAAGAACACAACAAAAAACTCTACCGTTTTAATTGTTAAATCAAGATCCAACCTAAAAAAAGTTTTTATTTGAACTCACATGCATTTGATATCTACATCCTCTCACCACCACTTTGTTGTGCTTCCCATCGCAAGGGGTGAATGTCGCCGTTGTTGCCGTTGGGCTTGCTCCTCAGCGTAGCAACACCAGACTTCGTTAGACTACCCTCGCTGGGCGTGTGCGAAAGGGGCGCTGCACCGGGTCTGCCCTGGCCGCACGCACGGGACATGGTGGCCCATCCTAGGGTGCCACGGGCCAGACTTGGTTGCACGCACGGGACCAGCAAGTTCCTTGTAGCTGCGTGTCGACGACCTCCTACTATTCCAATTGAACTATCCTATGTGACTATGCAATGCAAGGGAAATGAAGAGATTTGTAGGCGGCAAAGTGAGATAAAAACCTATGTCCGAGACGCATGGGTAGATAATTAACCCGTCAAGTAGAGGGTGTGTCACCCCTTTCCCGGCGCAGGCGCCGATGCAGTCAGCGTCTTGGATCGGTGCTTGGTGGGGGCAATGACGGTGGGGGTGGAAGGTCGTGGCTTCTGCGCAGCAGAGCAAAGATGTGCCTAGTGGGTGACGGGAGGAGCTGGCGCGGCGGCGGCGGCGGTAGCAAATCGACGGCTAAGAGGGTGCGGTGTCGGATTGGGGAAGAGCGCAGACAACGTCTCAATACGGCAGGTGGTGAGGAGGAGGCACGCGTGAGGGCGCGAGCTTGGCGCAGGAGAGGGAACGACGGCGGTCCTATGGCAGCGAGGCTGGAAGGGGCGGCGGCGACGACACACGGGGGGAGGGAGAGAGCAAAAAAGAATAAAGAGGGGTAGGGTTGGAGCGGCGGAAAAAAAACCAGAGGGGCGCGCGGGGGCGCCGGCCGCCGCCTACCTCCGGTACCGTCGCACTCGATGCTCCGCTTGGCTCGCCATTGCCCTGGTCACTTTCTCTCCCCACCCGACCCCATCCTCTCTCTCTCCGCAGCGCGAACGAGCTCTACATTACCGCGACGGCAGGCGAAGAATCAGAGGATGGGGTTTGAGGGCGGTGTGGTTTGATGAGAGAGGGAGACACCGCCTTCATCCTCCCGGTGAGCTCTTCCCGGCGAGGCCGCTCTGATTTCTCCGCGCCCACACCACCCTCGCACAGTCATCCCCGCTTCCATTAGTCATGTCAATAAACAATAGGACATGGCCATAATTATAACAAAACCAAAAAATAGGTGTGGACCAATTGATTGTCTATCACGAGTCCGTGCTATGTGATTGATGCTCACTTGAATATTCCAAGCTTAGGATTGGGGCTTGTTGAGCTATGGCCTCAGGTGCTCATAGTCATAGCACTTGTGACTTGTGCATACTTTTAGAGTAGAAATTGATGCTCGCTTGAATATTCCAAGCTCAGGATTGGGGCTTGTTGAGCTATGGCCTCTGCTGCTCATAGTCATAGCACTTATGACTTGTGCATACTTTTAGAGTAGAATTGGAGAGGTAATTTGGTTAATGAGAACAAAAAATAGTTATATTGTGGTAGTTGATAAGTAGAATGACAGTTCAATTTCATGATGTTTTTCTTAGAATCGTCTTCACAACTGCAATTCATGGTTCAAACCCTGGAAGTTAAAACCTCAGTCAACGTGTGTGTTGCTAGCAGATAGGTTAAAAAAATCTTTTTAAAACATATAGGCAAATCATAAGAATTCTAGGTAGATCGAAAAAACTATATTGTGTTGCTTCTAAATTTGGTTTCCAGTTGCCTTTGTTTATTGTTTTATTTTTTTTCAATTTTTTTTGTCTTTGGTTCTTTCAAAACACGGATGGAGAAGCAAAGTAGTACTAGGATTTCTGATAATAATATATGCTCTACCTAAATATTAACACATTGTCCCCTTTAAATTGGGGTTTGGGAATAATTTTAAGAGGGAAACAAGCAAAATTTTTAAATCATAACAAATGAGATTGAATGTTCATCTATCAATTACTATGTTATCTCATCTTGTATGTTGTCTTTTTTTTATATCACGCACGTGTCATACGTGCACTTCCACTAGTTATACTAATGAAGAGACTTGTGTGATAAAAATATTGAAGATGAGGTCATTTACAGCGCACAATACGATCAAATAGTAGTACGATAATATTATCTTTTTCATTTTTTTCTATGGGTAAAATGGTAAAAAACTGCTGCCCTTTCTACCGCCTTTCGCCCGTGGCCCATCGCACTGCCCATTCGTCCGGAGCACCCTGCCCGCACCGCGTTCACCCGGCCGCCTACCACTCCTCCGATCTGTACGAGTGTGAGACTGCGACCTTGTAGGCCGCCGCCACCACCGGTGCACCGTCCATTTCCATTTGGCCGCCCACGCCGCCGTCGCAGCGTTGTCCTATCCGGCATCCACCGACGGCTCCTCCTCTGTTTCCAGTTCGCCGCTGGCGCCACCTGCGACTGCTCCTCCTCCAATTCCCACAGACTGGCGCCGCCGCCTACTCATCGTCCTTGTAGTCGTGGCTGGCTACCGCTCCATTTTGCAGGGCCGGCCTCTCCATTCTGCAGGGCTGCCTGTCTGTGGTAATATAAGTTAGTAAACTACAGACATGGTTACCATTGGTCACTTAGGTTGCATGTTAGATTGTATATTGCACTGTTTATTTCAAAGATCTTAACTTACTGAACCTAATGCTTGAAAGGGGCAATAATCACTTTTTTAGCCTTAGTTGGCTCTGTTTAATTTTATATCTATTTGATCAGGTCCGATCTGTTGATTTCTCAATATATACTCGCTCTGAATATTACAACTTTTAGTCTTTAACTCCTCCAAGTAGAGGCTGCATGGAGTCAATGTAAAATGCTTCAGTACTGAGATGTTGGCTCCAAACAATTTGTAGTGTTCTTATATTTATGCAGCACAAGAGGCAATCAGTCATAGTTCACGTAGAGTCTGAAGAAGCATGTATGCTGCTGGTGATAATAAGATTCAGGCTTCGGTTTGTTACTAGAAGTTCCAGGTGATGGCAAGCATGTATGCTGCTGTGATGAAAAAGATTCAGGCTTCGCTTTGTGACTACAAGTTCCAGGTGATGCCTGATGGCAATGATGCAAAAAGATTCAGGCTTTGGTTTGTTAGTACACGTTCCAGCTTATGACAAGAAGTCTAGACAACTGTCTCACCATCATAATATTTTTTTGGCAGAAGTAGTTGTTATTGTGACAGCAAATGCACTGTTTCTCTTTTTTTTAACAGAAATGTAAGACTTGCCATTTACATATGCTAATAATTAGATATACTATACATGGGTGTGCAAATTATAACTGTCTAGTGAAATACGCTGTGATTAGTATCTCGATGGTCGGTGCTAAGCAATGCGAGGACACGGGTTTATCCTGGTTCCGGCCACAGGCCCGTACGTCCAGCAGGTTGCGCGTGTGCGCTATATTGCAATGCACCGGGGGTGCCTGTAGAGGGGGGCTACAAGCTAGGTGGGAGAGGAGGAGAGTCCTCCAAGTCCCGGTTGGTTGATTGAGGCAGAGTGCCAATATCGGCGTGAACGTGGATGTGAATGCGAGTGAGCATGTTTTCTGCGATGCTCGCGGCTGGGCGGCCACCTCCTCCTTTTATAGACCAAGGGGGGGCAGCCTACAAGCATGCCGCGTGGCTTTTTGAGCAGTGTCGTGGTACCGGCATACAGTGCCTGCGATTTGAAGGTTGTCCTGGTGAATCCCGGTTCTTGCATGTGTCGTGGCGACTCCTGTGCTTATTTGGAGGCGGCTTCGAGGGTGGTCCTGCAGGTGCCCACGTTTGGCTGTCTTCTGTACCCCGATTCGAGGGTTTGGCTGACGAGAGAGCTCGTGTTGCACAAGGGCTGGCGTGAC
Source organism: Cenchrus americanus (assembly GCA_947561735.1). Classification (NCBI taxonomy): domain Eukaryota; kingdom Viridiplantae; phylum Streptophyta; class Magnoliopsida; order Poales; family Poaceae; genus Cenchrus; species Cenchrus americanus. The sequence goes on from OX387239.1 coordinate 134,786,775, forward strand.
GACATCCCGTCACAACAGGTCTCCACAGCGTCGGGGATGACTCCACAGTACTTCAAAATGGCAGAAACAGAGTCAGGGATGGCCGCACGGGGTCGGAGGTGATGGAAGGGACGTGCCCCGCTCATCCTTGCGTCACGGCACCATCCCGGGTGGGCGGTAGGTCAGCAGTCATACACCTTTCGAGGGTGTCGCCGGGCCCGTTCGAGGGGCGCAGTGGGGAGGAAGGATGGGAGCGGGTAGCACAACACTTGGGAATGACCCCGGCCTCTCCGCACAGCGAGCGAACAATGCTTGCATAGTGCCCGTATAGTGCCCAGGAAGGTGGCACAGGGGCGGTATGGCTGCACAGGACCGGGGACGGACTCCTGTTCAGTGTCGGAGAATCGGCATGGCGGGGATTCAGCCCTTGCCCGTGGTGCCCTTGATGTGACGGGGCATTTAATGCCTTGGTCGGGAGGAGTGGTTGAAATGCCTTGAATTGAGGGGCGGGAGCCTCGAGTGAGGCGGAGATCCACTCGAGGGGTGCTGACCCTCGAGCGAGGCGGAGATTTGCCCGCGTGATATTCGACCCTCGAGTGAAGCGGAAGTTCGCTCGAGGGCAGCTGGTGCGTCCGCTTGTGGGCCATGAAGGCCGTTGGGCCGCAATAGGCCATGGGCTTTGTTTGTGCCTTCGCGGGGCTGATTTGGAAAATGCTCTTTATTATTTTTTGGAAAGGGTGATTTCACCCATAGTTAGGGGACCCCCTATGGCTGTCCCCGACAGTAGCCCCCGAGCCTTTGCAGGGATAATTAGAGGATACCGCAAAGGCTGAAGCTTTTGGTAGGGCTTTCTTCCCCTCTGGATGTGCGTAACGTTCCGTGGAGGCGCGCTAGCGCACCCGTGGGTGTAGCCCCCGAAGCCTTGGAGGAGTGTGCACACTCGTGCAAGGTTTTTACACCGAGCTGCCAGTCTGTGGAGTGTTTGTTTCAACCTGGAGAGTTCGCTCACTACCTCCGAGGGGGAACGTGGCTTTTTTTAGACACATCCACAGAGTGTAGCCGTGCGACGAGCCCCCGATCCCGTGTGGGGGCGATCGGGGTGAACTCTTTGACTTATTCGTGTGCCCCTCGTCGCCCTTTCGCAGGGAGGAGGGGTGAGGCGGTCCATGCTTCCCATCGAACGGGCCGCGAGTCATGGACGCTTCGTTGAGCTGCTAGTGAGTAATTCAAGTGGATGTCCGTGCCTCGTTCGATAAGGGTCGGCTCGTGGTCTGGGGACACGTACATAAGAGCACTTTACATGGGTGTGCTAGGTAGGGCTCGGTCCCGTTCGATAAGGAGCGAGGGCACGGAAGCTGTCCCTCGATGGGATCCCTCGACTAGCTGCCCTTGTTTGGCCTTGAATACGAGCTATGGGGCGCCCCCAAACTCTTGAGTTTGGGGATTGGCTAGGTCACACACGCCCTGGTCGTCCCTGACTTTGTTGATGTGAAACGACTGTTCGAACCTTTCACAAGCCAGGGCTCGGATTCCTGATCAGTAGGGGCCTTGTGGGGCGCACTCGTGCGACCCTGTCTTTGGTCAGCCTGTGGCGCCCGTCGCACCCCCATTGGGCTAAGCTTCGAACCACTAGTCAGTTGTGCCTCGTTTGGAGGCGTATCTGCAACGCTCAGAATCCTTTGCGGGCCGAGCTTCGAGCTACTATTCAGTAAGAGTTTCGGGGCGAGGCGTCAAGCGCTCTTCAAATCATTCTTTCGAGGGCCATCTCGAGCATGCACATTCGAGGCCGCCTCTGACCCCTCGAGCCGCACATTAGAGGCCCATCGAGGGGTCAGGCCTCTGTCCCCTGTTCGTTGGGACCCACGGGGGCTCTTTCTTCGTTTTCGGCTGTGGACTCGGGTTAGCCACACGTGCGAGGGTGTTGCCCACGTGGCATTTCAGGAGAGCACCGCACACGCCTTTTTAGGCGATGTGAAGGTACTGCGCGGCGGTTCGCGTTTTTACCGCGCTGTAATGATGGCACCCTCGCGTGCGCGCGGTGATTTCGGCATAGTGGGGCCCAGGCGACGTCCATCGCATTAACTGCGGCCGCGCCCCGGCCCTCATCTGTTCGATCCCCACCCCTTCTCATTATAAAAAACATCGGGTGGAGGAGGAGAGTTTCACCTTGGCCATTTCGCTCGCTTCGCACTCGCTTTCTCCTTCTGCCATCCTCTCACCTCATAGGTTATATGGAGGCAAGCCGAAAGTCTAAAATGCCCTTACTTAACAACTAGGGATACAAGCCCCTCAAGGGCGGTTTTGGAAGTCTTCAGATTTTCTCCATCGGACAGATGCCCGATGACCACACCCTGCTTAGCCTCGACGCAAGCTATGCGATCCCGACGTGTGTCCTCCGCTTCGAAGTCTCCAGACTGCGTCGTCGCACACTGGTCAGACCGGTGCTCCTCACCGGTCAGACCGGTCAGACCCATCGGTCAGACTAGTCTGGAGCTGCTGCAGCATCGTCTTCGGTTCTTCGGTCTTGGCTTTGTGGATAAACCAAGGAACCCAGTGGTTTTCTGGTGAACCACTGGAAACCCCACGAACTCGGTGTAGCCTCCGCCAATCACCACTCATGACTCGGCTCCCACGTAGTCCCATCTCGACCTTGGTTTTCAGGGTCAACCAAGAAACCGTCCATGACTTCATCTTGCTGTTCATGCCACCATGCGGCCCGCACTTGACCCCACTAGCCACCGGGTCCCTCGAACGAAGCCTACTTGTCTTCTCTGCACCTGGAGGCCTCACCGGCGACGACCTTTCGCGCTTGTTCTTCACCTGCACCAACACCAGTCAAGCCGCAACCTGCACCTGCAATACTTAGCCAAGAATCAGTCCACACAACGTTGTCAATCCTCATCACACAAGGAAGCGACCATCCACCGGTCCTCGAACCACACATGGTCCTCAATCTCCCCCTTGATGAGTGCATTGACAACACTCACATAAAGTAACACGATAGAAAGGAAAAAGAAAAGAAATGAATAAAAAGAAACTCCAACAAGGGATCGAAAACCAAACAAAGGTAAAAAGCAAGATCACTTGAAGAAGACACGTCTCAGACCCCTTAGGCAAGGGCAACGACTCAACACATCCGAGATAAAACTATGCTCAAGCAAAGAGCGAAAACCACCAAACCAAAACTCGAAAAACCACAAAGAGCTCCCCCTGCACACATGCAAGCTCCCCCTGAACCAATGCAACTCCCTCTGGACGAATGCATGCGAACCACTTCATGAAACAGGGCAGCTGCAACAGCTCAGCCCTGACCGGTCAGACCGGTCAACACCACCGGTCAGACCAGTATGCAACATGTGAACAGAGCCAGCACTGTGACCGGTCAGACCAGTGCACACCAGAGCCCAGAAATGGCTCGAAACCACCTAAAAACCTTCTAAACACATCCAGCAAGCCATTTCAAGCTCAAACTTCTCCCCCTTGTTGACAATGCATGAATCAAGCCAAAAATGCAAAACTTTCAACCTAGAGCTTCTCAAATAGACAAAATTCAACATAGGATGCTACACATGTCCAAATGAGCAAGTTAGATACTCTATAGCTTCATATCGATCTCAACTACATGATCACCCAGTTTCACAACCATTGGACGAAGCTAAGATGGAAATGAGCAATTTTGCGAAAATTTACCCTCTCATGAGCAAAAACCTAAACATGAGCAAAACATGTCAAAATGGCAAAGCCACACAAACTTCATGCTATGACAACTATTCTAATCATAAGACCATCACAATCACCCACAAGCACCTCATGTCATGTCAAAGCCACCGAGCTATGTGCCTACTTCTATGTATGAGACTTCTCATTGGTAGGCATCATGCAACGGTTTAGCACCCAGAGCAAATTAAATTTAGCACATATGACATGGGAGCACATTTTCCAAGCATTTTGCATTTCATTTTCAGATTCAAATTTGGTACATGAAATGTCTTTACGACAAAAAGGAACTTATGCCCCTCCACAAGATAAAGCAAGAGGGCTAAACATTCATGATGGCAAATGAGCTATTGGCCCCATATGATCAATAAACTAGCTATCCAACCACAACTTAAGCATAACCAAGCCACTAAAACATGTCAAGATCATATAAAGGCATTTACACATGAGAGAGCATATATGTGACATTATTCAAAAACATAGCCATCAACCATGGATATAAATCAAGATTATCAAGAGCTAAGCCAAACTAACCATAGCATACCAAACAAGCTCACAAAAACATAAATATGATTCCATGGTGAACAATGTATATAAGAGAAGCATTTCCTATCCAATGCATATGATACAAAATGCATGCAATCTAAGATACAAGGATGCCTATACATCATGTTACATATGTCATGCCAAATGCAAGAAATGCACAAAGGAATGCTATACATATGTTACAAAGGAGCTCCCACACACAAAGCTCACAAATGACCGGCTCCTCAAGGGGAGGCAAAAAGGGCTCGACACCACCGGCCAAAGAGTAAAGAAGCACAAACCCACAAGCTCCCCCTAAACACATGCACTAGGGAAAAAGAGCATACAAAGCTCACCCTTAGTACACATGATAGAGCGAAGAGCACAACAAACCAAGTGGCTTGACCAAGGCCACACACTTGAAGGTCACAAATTCACTTACCTTTATCATTTCTTCAGAAGTCACTCATCCTTGTCCACCATCCCCGAAAGTGATGTACCTCCATGTCACCACCGGGGTATGAGGCCGGAGAACCACCCCCGATATCAATCAAATGTTCTCCGTGTCTCCCACCTGCGACTCAAAACCAAGAGCGAGAGCGAGCAACCGACTCAACATTGGGGTTAGTTCCAAGAGTGGCAAACCAGTGTCAGGCCATTTCCTCAAAAGTAGGGTTAGAAACATTCATCCTACCATGCCTATCAATACAGCGATCCATCCTTTCAAACCTATCAAACCTAGAACCACCATGGGAAGATCACTCCTACCTCATTGGAGGAGTACGAGTACCGCGAAAGGGAAAGCGTGGTCCGTAGCCCTTCGTTGTCGCGGTTCCTGACGGGAGGTGGTTGAGCGACCCTAGTGTTGACTCGCATGAAGTAGGCGTCTTCCGCGAGCTTGGCGATGACTTGTCCCGCGCGCATCCCTTGGGCCTGACGTGCTATCGTAGTGATAGACATGAGGCATTGCTCTGGGGTAGTGTGTACCCGGATCTCGACTTGTTCGAGTGCTTCAGCGAGGTTGCGGATGGGGAGGGAGTCGCGGAGACGTCGGCGCCGTTCGTTCCGCTTTCTGTTGCGTTCACGTCTGGCGTCTCTGTTGGCAGCGGTCTCGTCGGCGGGCGCGTTGGCGGACAACTCATCTGCTGAGATATCCTCAAGGTATTGGTCAGGGACCGTCCTAAGGGCCCTGGTGTCTCGTTGGTAGTCATAAAGACTTGCCGGTCAGGAGAGCCAAGGCTGGAGTCGCTGGTTGCCACCTCTGTAGGAGTGTGCTCCCCAGCTGGAGCAAGTGGTGTTCCCTCCTGGAAGGGAAGTGAGTCGAGGTAGGCGACACAGCGTGAGTTCCCTCCTGTCAAGTTTGCAGGCTAGCGGTCTGGCCAGTAGACAAATCTTCTGGCGGTTGTAGATGTTATAGCCATGCCGACAACTGGTCCTGACAGGGGTTGCTCTGTGGGGTTGTTCTCGGACTCGGGCTCGTCAGGGTCCGACCCGAAGTCGAACTCATAAGAGGAATCCGAGTAGAAACCGGAGAGAGGGTTGGAGTTCAAGTTGTAGCCGGGGGCGGTGTCGGAGTCCGGGTCGGAGTCGGGTATGATCTCCTTGCCGGCCCGGCGCGTGGTGGGAGCCTTCGTGTGGGCCCTACTGGCGTTGCGGGGGCCACGTGTGAAGCGCTCGTGGGGTGGGGATTCCACATGCGATGGCTGAGTAGCCGACTCGCATACGATAGCCCACGGGGACGTCGAGTTCGAGTTGGAGGCGGATCCAAGCTCGAAGTCGGATTGCTGAAATTATGGACATATTTGATTGCTGAAATTATACTTATGGACATATTTGATTGCTGAAATTATACTTGTGGACATATTTGATTGCTGAAATTATACTTGTGGACATATTTGATTGCTGAAATTATACTTGTTGACATATGTCTTGCTGAAATTTTGAAGGTAAATGGAACCAGTTACTTAGAATTCAACTTGGTCATCCTACATGCTAGAATTCCTTGCCACTTTAGTGCTCAATGGCACCAAGACATCTTCTACCTTGAAGATGGTTCACTACAATGCGTGTGCAAAGGCTATCCAAGAGAAATTTGGCATTGTGCGCACGGGTGACCATGTTAAGAATCACCTTAAGACATGGCAAAAGAAGTTTCGTAAAATATGTGACCTTCGTGGTTTGAGTGGTGCTAATTGGGATGAAGATACCTGCACTATAACTCTTGATGAAGAGCATTACAACAATCATATTAAGGTATGGATGCTGTCCACATCAACTTTATCACTTGATAATACAATATTATTGGCTGCAAATTGTTTTCACATATTGTAGTTGATATCCACTATAAACTTTGTCACATATTATAATTGCTTTCCACATTTTCTTGCTCACATGTACATACTAGTAGTTGCTGAAATTGTACAAATATTGTAGGCTCACAAGTCTGATGCTGAATATCTAAACAAGCATATTCGACACTTTGAAGAGATGAACACAATATTTGGAAGTACCATGGCTACAGGCAAGTTTGCAAAGGGCTCAAGTGCACCTCTAGGTACAGAGGATGGAGGTATTGTAGATGAAGGTACTGAGGATTGTGAGATTGAGGAGCTGCGCACAATATTTTCTGAACATGCCATTCCCAATGAAGGCAACAATGGGGCAACGTCATCTACAAGCAAGACCAGCAAGATTGACAAAACCAGCAAGATTGGCAAGACCAACAACAACAAGAAGACCAACAAGAGGCCCAGGACTGATTTTGATCCATTGGTTGCTGCAATTAATAGATGAAGTAGCAAGATAGCTAAGGCGATAAAGGAAGTGGGCAGATCAGACATGGATGTGCCGCCAGATTTGTTCAACAACTTGATGGCTCTCAGTGGTAGTTTCGAGGAGACTCACTTATCTTTCTATTATTCTTACTTGGTCTCCCAACCTCACATAGGTAGAACATTCAACAGCTTGCCTTTTGGCCATAAATTAAACTGGGTTTCGAAATACATAGCTGAAAACTACCCTGGGCAGTAAGGGTAAGTGGTGGTGGTGGTGAGATCATTCTTTTGTTAGTAAGCTTGTATCTTGCTATGTGGAAGCCTTGAACTTGCTATATATTTGTGTAAGGCTTGAACTTGATGCATCCTGCAAGCTTGAGACTTGGAAATGTGTTAATGTGCCTATGGATATGGCCTAAGACTTCTATTTTTAATGTAGCCAAGACTTTTATGTGGAATGAAATTATTGTGTGTGTTGTTCCATGAAATATTACTATTTGTGTTGATCAAATTTTTGTTAAATCATTGCTGAAATAGCTATTCAATTATTGAAGAAATGTTTGTTGAAGTGCTGATGAAATGGCTGTTCAATTATTGATGAAATGTTTGTTCAAGTGTTGATGAAATGTTGTTGATGCAATTGAGGGGGGTAACCTCACCCATGGATGGCAAAGGTGGTGATAAGATTATGGTTCCAGTCCACTCCATCCATCCAAACAAGTGCTGGAGTGGATCCATCCCCAACCCAGAAATACAAACCAAACATAGGAGGGGTTGGAGTCATCCCCAAAATGAGGGACGGCTCCGCTCCGCTCCCACGGTTCTCCAACCAAACACACGGTAGGAGTGTGCTCCTGAGGACCATGTGTGGTTCGAGGACCGGTGGATGGTCCCTTCCTTGTGTGATGAGTGATTGACAACATTGTGTGGACTGATTCTTGGCTAAGTATTGCAGGTGCAGGTTGCGGCTTGACTGGTGTTGGTGCAGGTGAAGAACAAGCGTGAAAGGTCGTCGCCGGTGAGGCCTCCAGGTGTGGAGAAGACAAGTAGGCTTCATTCGAGGGACCAGGTGGCCAGCAGGGTCAAGTGCGGGCCGCATAGTGGCATGAACAGCAAGATGAAGTCATGGACGATTTCTTGGTTGAGCCTCAAAACCAAGGTCGAGCCGGGACTACGAGGGAGCCGAGGCATGAGTGGAGATTGGCGGAGGCTACACCGAGTTCGCGGGGTTTCCGGTGGTTCACCATAAAATCACTGGGTTCCTTGGTTGATCCACAAAGCCAAGACCGAAGAACCGAAGACGGTGCTGCAGCAGTGCCAGACCGGTCTGACCGGTGGGGAGCACCGGTCTGACCGGTGTGCGACGATGCAGTCCGAAGACTTCGAAGCGGAGGACACGCGTCGGGATCGCATGGCTTGCGTCGAGGCTACGCAGGGTGCGGTCGCCGGGCATCCGTCCGATGGTGAAGACATAAAGACTTCCAAATCCGCCCTTGAGGGGCTTGCATCCCTAGTTATTAGGAAAGGGCATTTTAGACATTCGGTTGCCTCCATATAACCCAAGAGGTGAGAGGATGGCAGCCAACTCTTCGAACCCTAGTTCATTTGCTTTCCTATTTTTCCCTTCATATTTTCTTAGGATTTCCAAGGGACTAGCTTGAGAGATTCATGGTGAGATCTTGTGAGAGGGTTGGATGATCGGGCGGCAAGCTAGACCTTGTAAGAACCTTTGTTGCATGTATAGATGATTCGGCGTGGTTTGTCAAGGTTTGGATGTGTTGTTCCCTGTTGTTCTTGGTGGTGATTTTCGGAGCCCTCTCTTGGTGATTTCTTTGGGTTGTTTTCGGGACCTTTCTCTTGGGGATTTGATGGGGGAAATTTGTGGGGACCCTTCGTGGTTCTTTGGGCTGTGATTCCCCTCCCAAATCCGTGAGTAAAGGGGCTCGATTTTGGGGTTTTCCAGTTTCTAGGGTTAGAAGTGCTTTTGGCGAGATTTCTTCGATTCCTCTATTTTGGACGAGTTTTGGTGGGATTAAACTTGGCTATGGACTCCTCATGAGGTGTTCCTAATATCCCCAAAGTCTTGTTCAATTCCGTGGAGCGATTCGGGAGATCGATGTTTGGTTTTGGGGGAGTTGACCCGCAGGTGCTGTTCATCCCGAGCTACCCAGGCTACACCAGTCTGACCGGTGCTCTTGACCGGTCTGACCGGTGCAACCCTCGGTGGGTTTTTGCTCGGGTGAACGTCTGGGTGTGTTCGCTGTTGTCCTGTGTTGCTGCTGTTTCGAGTTTGGGTCAGTTTGGTGGTTGGTTGGCCTGTTTGGTGACTTGGGGGCTTTCAGGCTTGGACCGGTCTGACCGGTGTGAAGCCACTTAGTGGAAGTTGCCAACTCTTACCAGCAGGGACCGGTCTGACCGGTGGTGCTCACCGGTGTTGGTCTGTAGACTCGAGGTTTGGTGTTCCGCTGCGTTCTCGGGTTGGAAGGTTGTGTGTTGGTTCCTAGGTCCAGTGGCACTCCAGTGGCTACGTGGGCTTGGCCAACTTGGGTAGTGAGTCAGAGATGTGGGTTGGAAGCCGTGTTCATCTTGTTGGAGTTGCCATCTTCTTCGAGAAGAATTTTTATCGGCTCCCATTCACTCCCTCCCCTCTCTGGTTCGCCGTATCGGTCCTTCAAGTGGTATCTGAGCCGGTTCGGGTCTTTATTGACTCTAACCAGTCTAAGATCCAAGGATGACGTACCAGGAACGGGGTTCGGGTCCTCCACACATCGATGGCAAGAACTACCAGATGTGGAGCAAGCAGATGGGTGCGTTTCTCCGCGGAAAGGGTCAGATCCTTTGGGATGTCACGGTGGACACATGCTATGTCCAGCCGATGGACTTCCTCGCTCCAGGATCGAGGGACAGATTCGACGCCAACAATAAGGCGGTCGACTACTTGTTTCGTGCTTTGTGTCAGCCTGAGTTCGATCGGGTGCACACCGATCACTTGGCTTGTAGAATTTGGTCGGTGCTGAAGGAGGCTCATGTTGGGAATGCCCAGGTTAAGGCACAGATGTATGCGACCTACCGGAGAGAGTACGGGAACTTCACTCATCTCCTCGGTGAGTCCATCGATGCCTTGTTTCAGAGGTTCACGGTGGTTGTGAACAACATGAGGGCCAATGTGGACGTGCTCCCGTACGATGATCATGATAGAGCCGTCAAGCTCTTACACTCTTTGGATCGTATGATTTGGGGCGGAAAGTTCGAGGCCATTGTGGAGTCGGAGAAGTATGACACTCTGACGGTGAACGAGCTGTTCTCGAAGCTCAAGTCGGCTGAGGTGGATAGGGGCATGACTGCCAAGCTTGAGGGTTCGACTGATTCCCATAGTCTTGCCCTCGTTGGTGGTTCGAAAGGAAAGGCTAACACTAACCCATCCACCAGGATGTTCTCTTTTTCCTCTTTGATGTCTATTCCAGATGAGGAGTTCGATGTGCTTGGAGAGAATGAGCTGGCGCTCTTGATGAGGCAGTTCGAGAGGTTGCACAAGAACCGAGTGAACATGAGGAGGAACACGAGGACATGTTTCCAGTGCGGCAAGGCAGGACACTTCGTCGCCGACTGCCCGGAGAAGGTCGAGAACAAGGACGACTACAAGCACAAGTCGAGGAACGATGGCAAGTACCAGTCGAGGCGCGACCACAAGAGCAAGCACAAGAACAAGTATAAGGACGAGCGACGATCGAGGAAGAAGGAGAGCCGAGGCAAGGCCTGAGCGATGGTTGGAGCGAGCGACGTCGACTCCAGTTCCGCGTACTCCACCTCGAGCTCGAGCAGCAGTGAAGATGAAGGTGATCGTCACAAGAACAAGAAGTCGTCCAAGAACCTGAGCGGGCTGAGCTACTTCGCGAGAGACGGTTTCTGCACCATGGTGCTGAGCTCCGGCAGCAAGAAGAGCACACAGAGCGACTCGGACTCCGATTTTGACGACGAGGTGCGTGATGAACTTCCCTTCTTGCGCCAGGAGAATGAGAGGCTTGGCTCTTTGCTTGATAACCGTGATGACATGCTTAAAGAGGCCAAGAAAATGAGGAAAGAGCTTAGGGCTTCACTCGAGGATGCTAGGACTAGAGTGGCTGAGCTAGAGACACAGGTGCTTGATAGCAAGCTTGAGATTGATTCCCTTAGGCTAGCCCTGTTGTTTCGGATGAGGTTGATTGTGCTGATTGCTCCATCTTTCTTGCTGATCTTGCTTTGTTTAAGGAGAAGCATGCCTCCAAGTGTGAGGAACTAGATGTGCTTAGGGTTGAAGTGGCTGAGCTTAAGTCTAGACCTGCTTTGCTAGGTGCTTGCACTTCTTGCCCCGTTTTGCATGCTAAGATTGATGAGATGCATGCTTACACTAGTTCTCTTGAGGCTAAGCTGGAAAGAACCAATGCTTACTTCATCCTCCACCGTGAAATGCATGCTTTGAAAAATTTGGAACTTGAACATTATGTTGATCGTTTGCAGGATGAGAATGATGAGCTGAGGAAGTGATGGGTTGGTTGTCTGGTCATGAGCCTCAGTTGAGGATGATGATCGAGGCGTTTAAGAGGCAGGATGGTGAGGGACTTGGGGCAAACAAGGTTGGTGAGGGAAGTGGAGAGAATATCCCAGAGCCACCAAAAACCCACCACAAAAATGATTTCCCCCCAAAACCTAACCATCTTAGGAACCGACTAGACACAACCCCAGCTCCACCAGTGTTTCCTACCCCCTCAAATGATCTACAAAAGCCTATCAAGTTTGTGAGCACTTCGGGGAAAGTGTTCTTTGGGAAAGAAAGTGAGAAGGCTAGTGAGGGGAAACCGGTGGAGGAGTTGAGTGGAGAGAAACCAAGTGAGCAGCCACAGCCCAAGCCTAAGCCTAAGCTTGTGAGTTTCCATTGTGGCTATTGTGGGAGAGATGGCCATAAGGATGAGTTTTGCTTCAAGAGGAAGCGAGAGGAGAGAATGGCAAAGGAGTGGGCTAACAAGGACAAGTACCACCCTTCCGATGGTGTACTTGAGCCTCGTGTGCAGATGCCCAGGGCCAAGGCGAGTGTGAGGACAGTTCGGGCTTGGGGAGAGCGGAAGGTTGTTGGAGGTGCTGCTGCCCAGGTCACACCGGTCAGACCGATGCAGGCCTGGACAGGCAGCAGTTCGGGTTTCGAGCTCGTACAGGTGCGAGGGTTTTTTCTGGAGGTCGTGGTTCTGGTGGTTGGGCTGGAGAGTTTGCAGGTGGTCAGGTTGCTAGGCGTTCTCCCCCTCGAGTTCACTACGGGGATGGGAGGAGTCGTAGCTTTGAGAAGGAGAGGAGGGACGGTCCACGGGTTCTCTTTTGTGGTTTTGGTCCTCCTCTAGGCAGAGAGGGGTGGTTCCCTCAGGGTGGTTACCGTGGTGGTGTTCGTGGAGGCAGCTTTGGTAGGAGAGATGCTTTGGTTGGTGCTAACCCCACTTTCGAGCAAATGGCTCGGCACTTGTTTTACTCTTTTGGTACTAACCCCAGTGCTAAGTCGTTTGTTCGCTCACGTGCTCGTTTTTGAATTTCAGGTGGGAGACTTGAAGAACATTTGGTTGATTGACTCTGGTTGATCGAGGCATATGACCGGAGACAGGGGGTGGTTCTCAAGTCTCGTCCCGGTGGTGACAAAGAGGTACATCACTTTTGGGGACAATGGGCGTGGGTGTGTGCTTTCAGAAGGTGAGATCAAAGTGAGTGATAAGATCACTCTGAGGCATGTTGCTCTTGTTCCATCGCTGGGGTACAATTTGCTTTCTGTGTCCCAGCTGTTGGATGAGAGTTTTGAGGTGTTGTTTCGGCCAGGTGGTTCTCGGATTTTGGACTCTCGAGGGGACCTTGTCTGTATGGTCGTTCCCGAGGGTCAGGTGTTTCGTGCTAATTTTTCTCAGTCTTCGGGTGTGGAGCGTTGTTTCTTGGCTGGTTCTTCGAGTGAGTTGTGGAGGTGGCATAGGAAGTTGGGTCACTTGAGCTTTGACCTTTTGTCTCACTTGAGTAAACTCAATTTGGTCCGAGGATTGCCATGGTTGAGGCTTGAGAAAGAGTTGGTTTGTGCGCCATGTAGGCATGCCAAGATGGTAGCCTCTTCTCACCCGCCTCTCACCGATGTGATGACTGAGCGTCCATGCGAGCTGCTCCATATGGACCTTGTTGGCCCAGCTCGTGTGCGATCTGCAGGTGGGAAGTGGTATGTCCTTCTTGTGGTGGACGACTATTCTCGGTATGCGTGGGTGTTCTTTCTCGAGGATAAGGGGGAGACGTTTGGTTTTGTTCGAGATCTAGTCGTGAGGTTGAGGAACGAGAGGCACGGAGATGCCATTCGAGTAATCCGCAGTGATAATGGCTCGGAATTCAGAAACTCTCGTTTTGAAACTTTTTGCCATGACTTGGGTCTTGAGCACTAGTTTTCGAGTCCGTATACGCCTCCCCAGAATGGTGTTGTGGAAAGGAAGAACAGGACCTTGTGCGAGATGGCTCGGACGATGCTTGATGAGCATAGGACTCCGAGGAGGTATCGGGCTGAGGCGGTGAATACCGCGTGCTATGTCTCGAACAAGATCTACCTCAGAGTGCACAAGAAGAAAACATGCTATGAGTTGATGCATGGTCACACACCCAAGGTGAGTCACTTCCATGTCTTTGGTTGCAAATGCTTTATTCTGAAGAAAGGCAAGAAGTTAGATAAGTTTGAGGCTAGGTCTGTCGATGGTATTTTCTTTGGTTATGCATCTCATTCTAGAGCATATCGTGTGCTCAATCTTGAAACTAACCAAATCGTGGAGACTTGCGAGGTAACCTTCGACGAGACAGAGCCACGTAGTCAGCTTGTTTTTGAGTGTGCAGGTGATGATGAGCTTGGCGAGGAGATTTTTCAGGAGGAGGAGCATGAACATGGAGACGATGAAGATGGCGGTGTGGTGCCCCCGGCTGAACATGTACCCACTACTTCGACTACGGTGGTGGATGGACCCTCTCCTACACCTACGACGACAAATCAAGAACAAGGAGAAGTTGATGTTGAGGGGGAAATAGCATCGAGGCGAGAACCTCCCCGGCGAGTACAAGTGGATTACCCAGCTTCGAGGATCATTGGCGACATGAATGAACGCACTACACGGTCGAGGGTTCGAAACAATTCTCATTTCGCTCATGCTGCATTTGTTGCTACTTTTGAGCCCAAAGACATTGGACACGCACTATCTGATCACAATTGGGTTAATTCGATGCATGAGGAGTTGGAGAACTTTGAGAGGAATCAGGTTTGAGAGTTGGTTGACCCTCCCCCAGGGTGTAAGCCGATTGGTACAAAGTGGGTGTGGAAGAACAAAGAAGAGAGAGAAAGGTGAGGTTGTGAGGAACAAGTCAAGGCTTGTTGCTCAAGGGTTCAGTCAGAAGGAGGGGATTGACTACGAGGAGATCTTTGTGTCATATGGACCTCCCTGGGCCCACTACCTCGGTGGGTACCAGGATCGACTACTCGGTGGGCCCCTGGGACTACCCGGCTTGCGCTGCACGGCACCTGATGGCGTGAAGCACAAGGACTACAGAGGAGAAATACTCGGTTAGGAAGCTTTACATGTCCCGCACTGTATGGAAGGCTCCTAGACCTAGTACTCTCTCCTTACTCCGACTTGTAACCCTGCCTCCCGGACTATATAAGGTGAGGCAGGAACTCTCATCACCTCATCTCATCTCACGGCGTACAATTGCACCATCTTGTAATCGTACCCAATCAATCCAGAGCTACGCAGCATACAGGACGTAGGGTATTACGCACCTCGCGGTCCGAACCTGTCTAAATTGTGTGCCACGTGTCTCTTCCTTCGAGTTACCGATCTCGGCGAGGCCACATTCATCTACTTCGGGTATTCCCCTTAGTAGGTTGCCGGTCTAAAACACCGACAGCTGGCGCGCCAGGTAGGGGATCTCGCCCGAGATCACATGGCGAACTCGACGGCTCCTGTCTACTTCAAGCCAACCGTCGCCTTCAACCGCGGCGACACCTTCGTTTTCGACGCTTGGGTCTGCACTGCTGGCAGCGCGGGATCTTTCCAGCGCCGCCTCACCATGCCGCCCAACCCGGAAACCGGCTTCCTGACGCTTCCTGAAGTGGTCACAGGCGAACTCGCCGGCAAGTTCGGCGAAATTTCGCTCTTCAACCATCACGCTGACATCGAGCTCGAGTCCGCTTCCAACTCGAACTCGACGTCTCCATGGGCTATCGCATGCGAGCCGACTGCTCAGCCATCGCATGTGGTTCCCCCACCTAGCGAGCGCTCCACACGTGGCCCACGCAACCCCTGCAGGGCCCGCACGGGGGCTGTCTCTTCGCACCGGGCCGGCAAGGAGCCCGTACCCGAGTACAACTCAGACTCCGACACCGCCCCCGGCCACGCTTCGGACTCCAACCCCCTCTCCGGGTTCTACTCGGACTCTGCATACGAGTTCGACTTCGGGTCGGACCCAGAGGATCCCGAGTCCGAGGACAACTCTACTGAGCATCCCTTATCAGGGCCGGCCTCTGGGCTGGTTATAACCTCCACGCCTGCCGGAAGATTCGTCTACTGGCCAGACCGCAAGCCCGCAGACCTGATAAGTGGAGACTCACGCTACGTCGCCTACATTGGCTCGCTCCCATTCCAGGAGGGAACACCACTTGCCCGAGCTGACTCGAACACCCCAACTGAGGTGGCGAGCTCCGAGTCCATTCTTGGCACCCCTGATCGCCAAGTCTTCATGGCTGCCGGCGACACCCCCGGACCATTTGGGACGGCTACAGACAAGTACCTTGAAGACATCTCCGCAGACGAGCTGTCTGCCGACGCACTTGCAGACGAGACCCGCTGCCAACAGGGACGCTTGACGTGAGCGTAACAAGAAGCGCAACGAACGGCGCCGGCAGCTCAGAGACAACCTCCCCATCCGCAACCTTGCGGAAGCTCTCGAAGCAGTCGAGAGCAGGGTACACACTACCCCTGAGCAGTGCCTCATGTCGATCACAGCGATCGCACGCCAGGCTCAGGGTATATGCGCTGGAGAAGTCATCGCCAAGCTCGCTGAAGACGACTACTTCATGCGGGTCGACAACAGGGTCAACCAACCTCCTCCCACCAGGAACCGCGACAACGAAGCTACAAGTCGCAGTGCTGACCTCGGTCGCAACCGTAATCGAGCTGAGCTCCCGGCTCAGCCCAACCGTACTCGCGCGAACGCCGGCGGACCCTCACAGGGTGGCAACAACAACCGCGAAGTTGTCCCTCACCGTGCTCCTGCCGGCGGCAGCGGCCGTGACCCTAACGGCGGCGACAGCGACGACGGAAGCTCCAACCACGGAACCAACAGGAGGGCCGGCGGCGGTGGCAACCGCGGCGGTCGAGACCACGCGAACAGCCACGCCTCTGGCGCCTCACAGGGCGCCTACGACGCCCGCCAGAAGATTGAGGAGCTGCGGCGGAAGAAGTCAGCCACTGCAGGCGACAACGACGACTTCCCTGCCTTCTCACCTCGACTTCGCAACTTGCTCCTCCCCGAAAAGTTCAAGCCTTTAGGGATCACCAAGTACGATGCGAAGCAGGACCCCATCCAGTGGCTCAGGTGCTATGCCCTCTCCATTGAGAACGCTGGCGGCAACAACGACACCAAGTGCCTCTACTTCCCCTTCTGCCTGGACCAAGCTCCACTCACATGGCTCGAGTCGCTGGACAAGCACTCGATCGACAAGTGGGACCAGCTGAAGGAGCAGTTCACCAGCAACTTTGCGGGCGCCATGGGCCGATCGGGTACTCGCATGGACCTGGCCATGGTCAAGCAAGAACAAGGCGAGACCCTCCGCAAGTACATGCGCCGCTTCTTCGACAAGTGCGCTACCGTAGTCGACGTCACCGACAAGGAGGTCATCGACCTCTTCCAAGACGGCCTCTACCATCGCCGCACTTTTGAAGACTTCGGTCGTCGCCGCCCCAAGTCCATCCCCCACCTCAAGGACATGATTACGTCCTGGGCGGATGAAGAAGACAAGGCCAACGCCAAGTACGACGCCATCCGTGGCAAGAACAAGCAGAACACGGGCGGTGGCAGCGGCAACAACGGGAACCAAGGCGGTCGCAACAATAACAACTACTCGGGTCCCAACCGCAAGCGCAAGCCAGACAACACTGTCGCGGCTATCCAGCGCCCTGCGAAGGAGAACTCGAAGAAGAACTCCGGCGGCTTCAAAGACTTGCTAAAGGAGAAGTGCCCGTGGCATCTGGACGGCAACCACACCACCGAGCAGTGCTACCAACTCAGGCGAGCACTCAAGAGTACTCCAGAGCCACCGCACCCTCACGACAAGAAAGGCAAGAAGAAGGACGACGGAGACAACAACGACTTCCAGGAACCCGACAAGACTGTCAACGTCCTCTTCGGCGGACTACCCAGCAGGCGGGAGCAAAAGGCTACCCGTCAAGAAGTCATGAGCATTGAACCAGCGGTCCCGACCCGTCTCAGGTGGTCGGAGGTACCCATTACCTTCTCCCGCGCGGATCAATGGACCAGTTTCTCTGAACCAGGGCGGTTCCCTCTCGTCCTGAAGCCAGTGGTTGCGGGCCCCAAGCTCAACAAGGTCCTCATCAACAGTGGAAGCGGGCTCAACGTCCTTTTCACCAAAACCTTGAAGAAGATGAAGCTCAACATCACCCACATGCTCACCAAGAGCAACACGCCCTTCTACGGCATCGTCCCCGGTAACACGGCTATCCCACTGGGCTCAGTGGTCCTGCCAGTTACCTTCGGGGAATCTCGGGACAATTACCGTACCGAGTACATCAAGTTCGAGGTCGCGGACTTCGAAACATCCTACCATGCCATCCTCGGCAGACCGGCCATCGCCAAGTTCATGGCGGTGCCTCACTACACCTACTTGGTGCTCAAGATGCCAAGCCCAACAGGTGTACTTTCTCTCCAAGGGGACTTGAAGATCTCGCACGACTGCGACACCGAAGCCGTGGAGATTGCCTCTACAAATCAAGTACCCAACGCGATGATGGAAGTCTACGCCGCGTCGAAGAAGCTTGCTAGAAGTGAACTCGACATCCCTGAGAAGTCTGACAAAGGAAACAAGCCTCAGCCAGCTGAGGAGGTCCCAGTCAAGACGATCGACCTCGGGACAGGCGACAGCAGCAAGACCACCACCATCGGGGCCGGCCTCGACCCCAAATAGGAAGACGTGCTCATCAACTTCCTCCGGACTAACCGTGACATCTTCGCGTGGAAGCCAGCGGACATGCCAGGAGTGCCCAGGGAGTTGATTGAGCACTGCCTCAACGTCGATCCTAAGGCCACCCTCAACAAGCATTGCCCCAAGGACCCCTTCGGGTTGCCACGGATTGATCAAGTCATCGACTCCACGGCGGGCTGCGACCTGCTTTGCTTCCTCGACTGCTACTCCGGGTACCACTAGATCGCGATCAAGGAAGAAGACCAGGAAAAGGCCGCGTTCATCACCCCGTTTGGCGCGTACTGCTACATGACCATGTCTTTCGGGTTGAAGAACGCCGGCGCTACCTACCAACGAGCTATCCAGGCCTGCTTCAAGAAGCAGCTCAACAAGAACGTCGAAGCCTACGTGGATGACGTGGTCGTCAAGACCAGAAACTCCAGTACCCTCATCGACGACCTTGAAGAGACTTTCGCATCCCTGCGCGAGTACCGTTGGAAGCTCAACCCGAACAAGTGCGTCTTCGGCGTACCTTCGGACAAACTACTCGGCTTCATCATCAGCCAGCGCGACATCGAAGCCAACCCCGAGAAGATCTCCTCCATCACCAGCATGGAAGCTCCCACGTGCATCAAAGACGTCCAGAAGCTGACCGGGTGCATGGCGGCCTTGAACAGATTCATCTCGAAGCTTGGAGAACGGGGGCTCCCCTTCTTCAAACTACTCAAGCACCAAGAGAAGTTCGTGTGGACTCCAGAGGCGGACCAAGCCCTTGCTCGGCTCAAGGACTTCCTATCGAAGCCACCGGTCCTCACGGCTCCTCGCAAAGGCGAGCGCCATCGCTCTACCTCGCCGCGACTACTTATGTGGTCGATCGCCATCGTTGTCGAGCGGCGGGGAAGACGGCCACGCCTATCCGGTCCGGGCGCCCAGTCTACTTCATCAGCGAGGTCCTGTCAGAGTCCAAGGCACACTATCGACCGTGCGGGAAGCACGTACGCAGTACTCATCACCTCGCGGAAGCTACGACACTACTTCCAGGAGTACTCGATCTCCGTCATCACCGACTACCCGCTCGACGACATCCTGCGGAACCAAGATGCTACTGGAAGAATCTCCAAATGGGCAGTCGAGCTCGGCGCCCTCACCATCGACTTCAAGCCACGCACAGCCATCAAGTCGCAGGCGCTAGTCGACTTCATGGCGGAGTGGCGGGAGAACCAGCTACCTACTCCAACCGTGCGACCAGAGCATTGGGTGATGTACTTCGACGGCTCACTCAACCTCGAGGGCGCAGGTGCAGGGGTACTCCTGATCTCTCCAACGGGCGAACAACTCAAGTACGTCCTACAGATCTTCTGGAAGGTCTCAAACAATGAAGCCGAGTACGAAGGTCTCCTACACGGACTTCGCCTCGAGGCTTCACTGGGCATCAAGCGGCTACTAGTCTACGGCGACTCCGCAGTGGTCATCAACCAAGTCAACAAGTCCTGGTACCGCAACAAGGAGAACATGGACGCCTACTACCTAGAAGTCCGCAAGCTCGAGAACAAGTTCTACGGCCTCGAGTTCCACCACATCGTCCGCGACAACAACGTTGCAGCGGACGTCCTGTCGAAGCTCGGCTCTACTCGCGCTCAAGTACCAGCGGCTGTCTTCATCCACGAGCTTCACGCGCCATCCATCCCGGAGCCGGCGCCACCGACCACTGTCCCTGTGCATCCGCCCGCTGGCCAGGAGGTCATGATGATCGACGTGGACTGGAGGCAACCCTTCATCGACTACCTCAGCGAGCAGAAGATTCCCTCGGACAAGAACTTGGCTGAGCAGCTCATCCGTCGCGCCAAGTCCTACATCCTCGTCGGAGACAAGCTCTACAAGCGGGGCGCATCTTCCGTAGTACTCATGAAGTGCGTTCTCAGACAAGAAGGCAATGACATCTTGGAGGAGATCCACAAGGGCGTCTGCGGCAACCACGCGTCTTCTCGTACGCTGGTCAGCAAGGCCTTCCGGCGAGCCTTCTACTGGCCCACAGCTCTGGGCGACGCCGAAGAACTCGTCAGAAGGTGCCAAGGATGTCAATACTTCGCCAAGCAGCAACACGTCCCAGCCTACAAGCTAGTCACCATACCGCCAACCTGGCCCTTCGCTTGCTGGGGGCTCGACATGATTGGGCCACTACCCACTGCGCCAGGTGGTTTCAACAGAGTATTGGTGGCCATCGACAAGTTCACCAAGTGGATCGAGGTCAAGCCGGTCACATGCCCCAAGGCTGACAGAGTACTCGACTTCCTGGATGAACTCGTGCATCGCTACGGACTACCCCACCGCATCATCACAGACCTGGGCTCCAACTTCAACAACCACCAGTTCTGGGAGTACTGCGAGAACAGCGGGATCAACGTCCGATACGTCTCAGTTGCCCATCCTCGGGCCAACGGACAAGTCGAGCGCGCCAATGGGATGGTGCTCGACGCTCTCAAGAAGCGGCTACACGACGCTGCTAATTCCAAAGGAGGCAAGTGGATCAAGGAACTACCCAATGCACTCTGGGGGCTACGTACTCAGCCTTCCAAGCCAACGGGGCAATCCCCTTACTTCCTGGTCTACGGCTCCGAAGCAATCCTCCCCGCTGATGTCATATGGAACTCACCAGCAGTGGAGCACTACGACGAAGGCGTCTCTGAAGACAGCAGACGAGTTGACATCGATGGACTCGAAGAAGCTCGCTGCGCTGCCCTCGTCCAATCAGCAAGGTACCTGGAGGGTATCCGACGCTACCACGACCGCAACGTCAAGGAACGCTCCTTCAACGTTGGCGATCTCGTCCTCCGCCGTATCCAGAACACGGAAGGACTACACAAGCTCAATTCCCCCTGGGAAGGCCCTTTCACGTGACTGGGCCGGGCTCCTACCGCCTCCAGACACTTGAAGGCGAAGATGTCAACAACTCGTGGAACGTCGACCAGCTCTGTCGGTTCTACGCCTAAGTCTACACGACTACCCTGGGGCTCAAGTCTACTCGACTACATCAAGACCCCTCCGCCGTAAACGGCCTCCGGGTCCTGGCTCCAGTCTCCGGACTACTCCTTCGCTGTAAGCGGCCTCCGGGTCCAGGCACTAGTCTCCGGACTACTCCTCTCCAAAATCCAGCCCATGCAGCTACCTACGGATCTTGGGCTGCGACAAGTGACAAGGACTCTAGCAGCGGTCTACTGAGAGACCATGTACTCCTAGATCCAGCCTACACGGCTACCTACAGATCTACTGCTATAAGCGGCTACTCGCCCTAGCATCACTTAGCCGTAGGCGGCCTCCGGGTCCTGGTGACTACTCTGTAACTACGGCCCTGGCCATCCAGGTGTACTTCTCCAGTAATAAAGTTTGATCGTTCATCAACTTCTTTACTGTCTACTTCCCTCAACGGGACTACTGCCGAGTACCACTACTCGCGACAACTCCACGATGGGACTCCACACTCTGAGATCGCGACTACGAGTACTCATTGATGGAACTTCTCTTCATTAATACTTAAACAATTTCATTACAATTGTTTTTGTACATCTATTGCTACGAGCTAACTATTACAGGACTACTGGAGATTAAGCTTATCGGCTACTTGCTCCGCAATGGGCGCTATCTGCTCCAGCAGCTCCGCATACTGCTCGTCTGTACAGTTGGCGGCTAGCCCGCCAGCGACTACATCCACTGGCGCCTTCGGGAAGTAGGACTTCATGAAGGCCAGCACCTGGTTCGGGATCGACTTCGCCAGATGCTTCACGTAGGCCGCCAGCCGGCTGGGGGCTTCCTTCAATCGATCCACGAGTGGTGCTATCTTGGGGCCGCCAGGATGAGGCACCAAGAGTCTTGCGATAGGAAGCGCGGCTTCTTCAAGCTCCTTCAGCTGGGCCCACAACGCCTCGCAGTCCTCGTTCAGCTTCTGCAACGATTTGTAGTAGCTGACGAGGTCACGATCGGAGGCAATACGAAGCTCTATGTGCTTGTCGCACTCGAAGGCAAGCTCCTTAAAGTTTAGCTTGAGTACCTGGCGGGCCTCCTGTTCCCGGTAGAAGAGGTTCTTCAGATCCGTCTCTGAAGTCTTCAACTGCTCAACCCGGGTCTCAAGCTCTGCAAACGACAAGGCACAGCGGGTTAGACTACCTCTCGACCTCCAACAAGTACTCAACAAGACAAGTGGTGTACCTTTGTTCTTGTTGCGGCGTGACTTGTTCTTCCGCACCAAGTCGTCGCTCTTCGCCTGCATCTCCTGGATGTCGTTGTGATACTTGGCGAAGGCGGTGTCAAGCTTGGACTGCATGGCGGCCGCGTGTTTCCGGGACTTCACGAGTTGGTCCTCCAGCTCCTCCGCCCGAAGCACCGCGTCGCCGAAGCCTTGAAGCATGTTGGACTTCTCGCGGGACCTCTCCATGACGTCCTGCACAGACAATATACATCAAATGGGTACTCAATGCTTACGGATTGATTACCCAGGAGTTACGACTACTCACCTTCATCCATTGCTCGGCTTGGCGGACCGCCTCCAGATGCCGAGCCACCGTTGCCGGGTCGACCAAGTCATCCGCCAGCAACTCGACCCCGCCGCGACTACTTGTGGCGGCTTCGGTCATCGACGCAGAGCGGATGGGCTCCGCATCTTGGATCTCCGGGGAGCGGACGACCACCTCCAGAGAGGGTTCTGGCTGTGCGGCGGCCTCCTCTCCTCCGGTCGCTGCGGCGGCCTCTCCGGCGACCTCCTCTATTAGCTCAGGGGCTCCTCCAGTAGCCTCCTGAGTTCCTAGTGTCAACCTCTCCATGGGCACCGCCGTGTGGATCTCGCTCCCTTCGGCCTCAGCGCCTGTCAACGAGAAGATAAGTGCATCAGCGTCATCTGACTACTACGACTACTCTTTGGGGGTACTACAACCTCAGCAGAGTACTCACCTTCGACCACGCCGGCTTCGGGCAACGTAGCCTCAGCAGCCGGCGCTTCGGGCTCCGCCTGTGGGGCGGGAGCGGACTTCTCAGCGGGCGGCGCGGCTCCTTCTTCTGCCACCGCTGTAGAGGGTTCATCCCCCTCCCAGGACAGATCCGTTGATTTCCTGCAGAGTACACAAGTTGGTTGTCAATCAAGTTTGACTACTACATCAATTACTACTCGGGAAGATCCAACACTTACAAGCTTGACCGGACCACTGTCACGGTCGGGGCGCCGAGGATGCTGGCGATGTCCACCAGTCCACCCTCGGTGGGCGCCTCTTCTTGCGCCTCTGTGGCCGCTGCCCCCTCTGCAGCAACAGCAGCCGGTGCAGCGCTCTCCTGCGCTTCCACGGCCACCACTTCTTCCGCAGCAGTAGCCGCGGGCTTCGTGCTCCTCTGAGGAGCAGAGGGCTGGCGCTCCATCTACGCCAGTAGTTCTTCAACAGTGGGGGCTGGGCTACGACTCCCAGCGGGTTCCCCCACCGTGTCCCACTCGCCTTCGTCGCCCTGATCAACGGGCTCTGTAGGCGGCATCTCCTGCAAGCAAGGAAAGTTCATCGTCAACAAGTGAACTCGAGCCACGAGTACTCGACTACACTACTCAAGACGGCTCACCTCTGGGGACGTGGTCTCGGTGACCTTCAACTTCTTCGACACGCGCTTGCGGGACGCATTGCGCGGCTTCCGCGGCGGCGCGGCCAGACTAGCCTCCAGGCTAGCCGGTGGATCTTGCACGAGGGGGACGTGAGGTAGGCCAGGACGGCTAAATCTTGACCGCAGCTGGAAGCGGTCCTGCAGCGTCTCCTCGTCATCGTCCTCGTCGGACGTGTCCTCCACGACAACGGTGTCGTCTCCTTCGCCGACCTCCCGCCGCTCCTTGGCCTTGGTCTTCCCCTCCTCCGGGATCTCGACTTCCTGAGGGGGCGGCGGCGGCTCGGAGACAAACTTCTTCAAGTCGTCCTGCAAGGCACAACTCATCAGCGCGACTACTCACACGAAATGGGTACTCAATGCGGGGTACGACTATTTACCTCCTTCGGCGGGCGCGCGGCGGAGTACTCCGGGATGGGGCACGCCGTGTACGGTGGCATGTCCTTGAAGATCCGCGCCAGCCTGTCAACAATGTCGTCGTCGTCGACTTCGTCTCCAGGCATCTGCGACGTGTCGTCGTCGCCGGTATACTCGAATCCTAGGGTGTCGCGAGTTATCAGTGGCTGCACCCTGCGCTTCATGAAGCTGAAGGCCACGTGCTCGGCCCTCAGCCCGACTTCCCTTAGCGCCTTGATCCGCGCCAACAACTCGGGGAGCTGGATCCCCTCCTGCATCGTCGGCTCCGTGTTCCACCACGGGCGGTGCTTGGGCTGCTTCCCGCTCGGCTTCAGCAACTCTGGGTGGTGGTTCGTGATGTAGAACCACTTCGCCTTCCAATCTTGGTTGGAGTCGATGAGCTTGTATGAGAGGTACTGCTCGGCGGCGTCCTCCCCAATCTGGATTCCCGCTCCTCCGACTACCTGCGGGTTGCTGGCGCTAGGTTGCGGCTTCACCCAGAAGAACTTTCGGAACAAGATCCAGTGGGGCTTGATCCCCAGAAAAGCTTCACAGAAGTGGACGAAGACGGCAATGTGGAAAATCCCGTTGGGGTTGAGGTTGAGGTACTCGACGCCGTAGTACCCCATGAGCCCCTTGAAGAAGTTGCTTGCCGGGAGCGCGAGTCTGCACTCCGCGAAGCGCGCGAACATCGGGATCTCGTCTTCGCTTTTCTCCATCGGGTACGGATCCCCGGCGGCGGCCCTCCACATGTCCACCTCCTTCTCCCGGATGAATCCGCTGTTGAGGAGGGCCAGCAAGTCTTCGGTCTTCGCCTTCGACTTCTTCCACTCGCGGTTCGGATCTGGCCGCGGTGGAGACATCAGCGGTACTACCCCTGCGACAGATCTAGCGGCCTCGTCGCGGCCCCTCTTCTTCCCGCCGGTGGTCTTCGTGGTCTTGGACGGCGACGGCTTCATCCTCCAAGTGCACGGCGTCTTCACGCGCATTCGCTCGGGGGCTACTCCGGTGGCTCTGGACGGCGGCGCACTCAGATCTACAGCGGCAGCGGCGTGCACTGGCGACGATTCTGGCAAAGATCTACTTGAAATGGCTACAGCTGCGTGGGGTGAAAAACCCTAAGGGTTTTGGCTTCTATTTATAAGTCAACGCGGCCCTCCAACGGCCGGATGGATAAGTTTGCGCTCGGCTGACTCAGCGGCCACGCGTGACTCTTCAACTTCAACTAGTCGACGCGCCTCACCTCGGGGGCTCGGCTACTTCTACTCGACTACCTGGGAAGCGACAAGACTCAGGAGCATCTCAGGACACATTCTACAAGATGACCCTTCAATTCGAGAGGAAGTACTCGACTCAAGGCTCGGGGGCTCCGTGCCACGTGTCCTTCGGTTTTTTTCTCTGGATTTTTCAGGATATTCTTGCCAAAACTTCAGATGGACCCTCAGCCAGAGCCTACGACTCAACCTAAGGCTCGGGGGCTACTCCATATGGAGTGCGATTTTGCAATCACACTTCCATATCAGCTTCGGCTTCAAGACAACGAGGGCATTTTTGAAGACCTTTGAGGGCAGCACTCGAGGACGCTTGGGACTACTCGAGAAGACTTCAAGATTGCTCAAACATTAGTTGGAGCACATTCCAGCCTCGGGATGCTTCGACTACTCTTGAGGACTTTTGACTTGTAGTACTCAGGGACGCTTGAGGACTACTCGTTAAGGCCGTCAAGACTACTTGAAGCTATCCTTCTCGACTACAAAGTACTCGGGGGCTTGTCGTATGGACCTCCCTGGGCCTACTACCTCGGTGGGTACTAGGACCGACTACTCGGTGGGCCCCTGGGACTACCCGGCTTGCGTTGCACGGCACCTGATGGCGTGAAGCACAAGGACTACAGAGGAGAAGTACTCGGTTAGGAAGCTGTACATGTCCCACACTGTATGGAAGGCTCCTAGACGTACTCGACTAGTACTCTCTCCCTACTCCGACTTGTAACCCTGCCTCCCGGACTATATAAGGCGAGGTAGGGACCCCTCTCTCATCACCTCATCTCATCTCACGGCGTACAATTGCACCAACTTGTAATCGTACCCAATCAATCCAGAGCTATGCAACATACAGGACGTAGGGTATTACGCACCTCGCGGCCCGAACCTGTCTAAATTGTGTGCCACGTGTCTCTTCCTTCGAGTTACCGATCTCGTCGAGGCCACATTCATCTACTTCGGGTATTCCCCTTAGTAGGTTGCCGGTCTAAAACACCGACACTTTGCTCCCGTAGCCCGTTTGGAGGCGATTAGGATCCTTCTAACCTTTTCCGTGGCTAAAGGGTTCAAGTTGCACCAAATGGATGTGAAGAGTGCTTTCCTGAATGGTGTTTTGGAGGAAGAAGTGTATGTGAGGCAGCCTCCGGGGTTTGAGAGTGAGAAGTACCCCCACCGGGTGTACAAGTTGAGAAAGGCGCTGTATGGGCTGAAGCAGGTGCCTAGAGCTTAGTATGGCAGGTTGAGGGGGTTCTTGTTTGAGAGAGGTTTTGAGATGGGGAAGGTCGATCAGACATTGTTTTTCTTGAGGGCGGCCGGAGATATCCTGATTGTGCAGGTGTACGTGGATGATATTGTCTTTGGTGCCTCGTCTAACTCTCTTGTTGCAAGGTTTGCAGAGGATATGAGCAGGGAATTTGAGATGAGCATGATGGGCGAGTTGCTGTTCTTCCTCAGGCTACAAATCAAACAATCAAAGGAAGGAACATTTGTGCACCTGGCTAAGTACACCAAGGACATTGTGCAGAAGTTCAAGATGGAGGACTCCAAGGCTATGACGACGCCGATGAGTACGACAACAGCTCTTGATGCGGATGAGGAAGGTGAACACGTGGACCAGAAGGAGTACCGGAGCATGATCGGGTCACTTCTCTACTTGACGACGACGAGGCCGGACATACAGTTCTCGGTGTGTCTGTGCGCTCGTTTTCAAGCGTCTCTGAGGACTTCGCATCGGCAAGCGGTGAAGCGAATTTTCAGGTACTTGTGTCACACTCCCGACTTCGGCCTTTGGTACTCCGCGTCCTCCTCTTTGGCGCTTCATGGTTTTTCAGATGCGGATTTTGCCGGGTGTCGGTTGGATAGGAAG
The DNA here is from genome assembly GCA_947561735.1 of Cenchrus americanus. Classification (NCBI taxonomy): domain Eukaryota; kingdom Viridiplantae; phylum Streptophyta; class Magnoliopsida; order Poales; family Poaceae; genus Cenchrus; species Cenchrus americanus. Next base: position 134,814,147 of record OX387239.1, read on the forward strand.
TCCACTTCGGGACTTGCCGAGCTTTTGGGTTCTTCTTTGGTGTCTTGGTCTTCCCGCAAACAATCGAGTGTTGCTCAATCCACTACCGAGGCCGAGTATGTTGCCGGGTCGCTAGTTGTTGCTCTCGGCTCCTTTGGATTTCATACACCATGAGTGACTTTGGTGAGGAGTATACCCATGTCCCACTTCAATGTGATAGCACCGCAGTGCCATAAGTGTTGCAAAGAACCCAGTGCTCCATTCCAAAACCAAGCACATAGAAGTGAGGTATCATTTTCTGAGAGACAACATAGAGAAAGGAAAGATAGCTTTGATCCATGTACCCACACATGACCAACTAGCCGATATTTTCACCAAACCCCTAGATCAAGCAACTTTCACTCGTTTGCGGGGCGAACTTGGTGTGTGTTTGATTTATTGAGTTGGGTGTGTGGGAGTTCCTTTGTAGCATATGTATAGCTTTCCTTTGTGCATTTCTTGCATTTGGCATGGCATATGTAACTTGATGTATAGGCATCCTTGTATCTTAGACTGCATGCATTTTGTATCATATGCATTGGTTAGGAAAATCTTCTCTCATATACATTGTTCACCATGGAATGAGATATATGTCTTTGTGAGCTTGTTTGGTATGCTATGGTTAGTTTGGCTTAGCTCTTGATGATCTTGATGAATAATCCATGGTCGATGGCTATGTTTTTGAAAATGTCACATGTATGCTCTCTCATGTGTAAATGCCTTTATATGATCTTGACATGCTTTAGTGGCTTCGCTATGCATAATTTGTGGTTGGATAGCTAGTTTATTGATCATATGGGGCCAAAGGCTCATTTGCCATCATGAATGTTTAGCCCTCTTGCTTCATCTTGTGGAGGGGCATAAGTTCCTTTTTGTCGCAAAGACATTTCATGTACCAATTATGAATTTGAAAATGAAATGTAAAATGCTTGGAAAATGTGCTCCCATGTCATATGTGCTGAAATTAATTTGCTTTGGGTGCTAAACCGTTGCATGATGCCTACCAATGAGAAGTCTCATACATAGAAGTAGGCACATGGCTCGGTGGCTTTGACATGACATGAGGTGCTTGTGGGTGTTTGTGATGGTCTTATGATTAGAATGGCTGTACTAGCATGAAGTTTGTGTGGCTTTGCCATTTTGATATGCTTTTATCATGTTTAGGACTTTGCTCATGAGAGGCAAGTTTTTCGCAAAATTGCCCAAATCCATCTTAGCTTCGTCCAATGGTTGCGAAACTTCGTGATCATGTAGTTGAGATCGATACGAAGCTATAGAGTATCTAACTTGCTCATTTGGACATGTGTAGCATTCTTTGTTGAATCTTGTCTATTTGAGAAGCTCTAGGTTGAAAGTTTTGCATTTTTGGCTTGATTCATGCATTGCCAACAAGGGGGAGAACTTTGAGCTTGAAATGGCTTGCTGGACGCATTTAGAAGGTTTTCAGGTGGTTTCGAGCCATTTCTGGGCTCTGGTGTGCACCGGTCTGACCGGTCGAGGTCACCGGTCTGACCGGTGTGAGTGCTGATCCTATGCACATCTTAGGCACCGGTCTGACCGGTGGTGAAGACCGGTCTGACCGGTGTGAGCTAAAGTTGCCGCAGCTGCCCTGTTTTCAGCTAGTTTGCATGCATTCGTCCAGGGGGAGTTGCATTGGTTCAGGGGGAGCTTGCATGTGTGCAGGGGGAGCTCTTTGTGGTTTTTTGAGCTTTGCTTTGGTGGTTTGCGCTCTTTGTTTGAGCTTTGTTTTGTCTCGGATGTGTCGAGCCGTTGCCCTTGCCTAAGGGGTCCAAGACTTTTCTTCTTCAAGTGATCTTGCTCTTTGCCTTTGTTTGGCTTTCGATCGCTTGTTGGAGTTTCTTTTTGTTCGTTTCTTTTCTTTTTCTTTTCTCTCTTGTTACTTTCGTGTGGGTGTTGTCAATGCACTCATCAAGGGAGAGATTGAGGACCATGTGTGGTTCGAGGCCCGGTGGATGGTCGCTTCCTTGTGTGATGAGTGATTGACAACGTTGTGTGGACTGATTCTTGGCTAAGTATTGCAGGTGCAGGTTGCGGCTTGACTGGTGTTGGTGCAGGTGAAGAACAAGCGCGAAAGGTCATCGCTGGTGAGGCCTCCAGGTGTGGAGAAGACAAGTAGGCTCGTTCGAGGGACCCGGTGGCCAGCGGGGTCCAGTGCAGGCCGCATGGTGGCATGAACAGCAAGATGAAGTCATGGACGGTTTCTTGGTTGAGCCTCAAAACCAAGGTTGATCCGAGACTACGTGGGAGCCGAGTCATGAGTGGAGATTGGCGGAGGCTACACCGAGTTCGCGGGGTTTCCGGTGGTTAACCAGAAAACCACTAGGTTCCTTGGTTGATCCACAAAGCCAAGACCGAAGAACCGAAGACGGTCTTTGCGGCAAAGGTGCCGGACCCGTCGAGCGCGTGGGTACCGGTCTGACCGGTGGGGAGCACCGGTCTGACCGGTGTGTGACGACGCAGTCCGGAGACTTCGAAGCGGAGGACACGCGTAGGGATTGCATGGCTTGCGTCGAGGCTACGCAGGGTGCGGTCGCCGGGCATCCGTCCGATGGTGAAGACATAAAGACTTCCAAATCCGCTCGTGAGGGGCTTGTATCCCTAGTTATTAGGAAAGGGCATTTTAGACATTCGGTTGCCTCCATATAACCCAAGAGGTGAGGGGATGGCAGCCAACTCTTGGAACCCTAGTTCATTTGCTTTCCTATTTTTCCCTTCCTATTTTCTTAGGATTTCCAAGGGACTAGCTTGAGAGATTCATGGTGAGATCTTGTGAGAGGGTTGGATGATCGGGCGGCAAACTAGACCTTGTAAGAACCTTTGTTGGATATATAGATGATTCGGCTTGGTTTGTCAAGGTTTGGATGTGTTGTTCCCGGTTGTTCTTGGTGGTGATTTTCGGAGCCCTCTCTTGGTGATTTCTTTGGGTTGTTTTCGGGACCTTTCTCTTGGGGATTTGATGGGGGGAATTTGTGGGAACCCTTCGTGGTTCTTTGGGTTGTGATTCCCCTCCCAAATCCGTGAGTAAAGGGGCTCGATTTTGGGGTTTTCCAGTTTCTAGGGTTAGAAGTGCTTTTGGCGAGATTTCTTCGATTCCTCCTTTTTGGACGAGTTTTGGTGGGATTAAACTTGGCTATGGACTCCTCATGAGGTGTTCCTAATATCCCCAAAGTCTTGTTCAAGTCCGTGGAGCGATTCGGGAGATCGAGGTTTGGTTTTGGGGGGAGTTGACCGCGGGTCTTGTTCATCCGACCGAGCCGCGAGCTACACCCCGGCCGAGCGGTGCTCTTGGCCGATCGGCCGGTGCAACCCTCGGTGGGTTTTTGCTCGGGTGAACGTCCGGGTGTGTTCGTTGTTGTCTGTGTTTCTTCTTGTTTTGAGTTTGGGTCGGTTTGGTGGTGGTTGGCTTTGTTTGGTGACTTGGGGGCTTTCGGGCTTGGACCGGTCCGCGGCCGGTGTGTTACACCGGCTTGACCGTGTGAAGCCACTTAGTGGAAGTTGCCAACTCTCACCGGCGGGGACCGGTCCCGGCCGGTGGTGCTCACCGGTCTGACCGGTGTTGGTCTGTAGACTCGAGGTTTGGTGTTCCGCTGCGTTCTCGGGTCGGAAGGTTGTGTGTTGGTTCCTAGGTCCAGTGGCACTCCAATGGCTACGTGGGCTTGGCCAACTTGGGTAGTGAGTCGGAGACATGGGTTGGAAGTCGTGTTCATCTTGTTGGAGTTTCCATCTCCTCCGAGAAGAATTTTTATCGGCTCCCATTCACTCCCCCTCTCTGGTTCGCCGTATCGGTCCTTCAGCTCCCCAGCTGGAGCAAGCGGTGTTCCCTCCTGGAAGGGAAGTGAGTCGAGGTAGGCGACGCAGCGTGAGTTCCCTCCTATCAAGTCTGCAGGCTTGCGGTCTGGCAAGTAGACAAATCTTCTGGCGGGTGTAGATGTTATAACCAAGCCGACAACTGGTCCTGACAGGGGTTGCTCTGTGGGGTTGTTCTCGGACTCGGGCTCGTCAGGGTCCGATCCGAAGTCGAACTCATAAGAGGAATCCGAGTAGAAACCGGAGAGAGGGTTGGAGTTCGAGTTGTAGCCGGGGGCGGTGTCGGAGTCTGGGTCGTAGTTGGGTACGATCTCCTTGCCGGCCCGACGCGTGGTGGGAGCTTTCGAGTGGGCCCTGCTGGCGTTGTGGGGGCCACGTGTGAAGCGCTCGCGGGGTGGGGATTCCAAATGCGATGGCTGAGTAGCCGACTCGCATACGATAGCCCACGGGGACGTCGAGTTCGAGTTGGAGGCGGATCCAAGCTCGAAATCGGCGTGTTGGTTAAAGAGCGAAATTTTGCCGAATTTGCCGGCGAGTTCGCCCGTGACTACTTCAGGAAGTGTCACGAGGCCAGTCTCCGGGTTGGGCGGCATGGTGAGGCGGCGTTGGAAGGATCTAGCGCCGTCAACGGTGCAGACCCAGGAGCCGAAGACGAAGGTGCCTCCGCGCTTGAAGGCGACGGTTTGCTTGATGAAGATGGAAGTCGTCGAGTTCGCCATGTGATCTTCGGCGAGAGCCCCTACCTGGCGCGCCAGCTGTCGGTGTTTTAGACCGGCAACCTACTAAGGGGAGTACCCGAAGTAGATGAATGTGGTTGTTGACGGTTAATAATTGTATCAAAGTTCGTTCGTGACTCGCAAGCGTACAAGTCTCCCGTCGTAGTCAAGGGACCCTTCTTCCCTCGAGTGGTGAACCCAAGGTATCGAATCCGTGGAACAAATGTGTGACGCAAGACTTAATCTATTAAAGCCAAGTAACTCCAATCTTCGATAAAGAACCTAATGCATCTAAGTAAAAGACACAAAACAGATCTAATCTACTAAAAACCGGAGAAAACAAAGTAAGATTGGGTAGATAAACCGATCTAGAGGGATCGGGGTAAGCCTTTTGTTGAAGTTCCAAGCAAGAGAAGAAGTAGCAAATCGAATCTTAATAGAAGCCTCTTTAAATCGTGGTTTCCCGTCCAAATCCGAAAACATCCGCCTTTCGAGACCCCCGTTCTGTCACAACGTATCCCTATTCATGCGGGGAGCTTAGGGCGAGTCAAAAGACAAGTCGAGATTCTTTCGGAAGATCGGCGTGTACCTCTAGCCACCGCGGCTACAAGAACACCCTATGTAATCTATCTCGAGAATAGAATTGGAATAAGCAAAGCCGATCGAAAAACGAAATCTTCGAGGAAACACTTGATCGGCCGGGAAAAGATTCAACTTGATAATTCAACTATAACAATGATACATACACAAGATCACCACGGGATCCTTCCTTGATCTTGCTTCTAGCTCGGGAACTCCGACGTGGTCTTCCGTGCAAGGTTCCCACATCGGCTAGGGAAACCCTAGTCAACTAGCTCGACCCTCTCCTCTCCGAGATGGTGTCCCTCTCTTCTCTGCTTCTCGGCGGCCGAAGACGAAATCTTCTGCGTGGCTCTCGGTCGGGGGACTATAAATAGCCCGATTGGCGGCTAGGGCAAAGGAGAGCACGTTTGGGCCCAAAATGGGCACGGGTCGACCGGACCGGGCCGGCGGCCCGGGCCCATTTAGGCCCGGCCCGTGGGCTCCTTTGCCCCACGTCGGTTCCCTTGCTTCTGGATGTTTCCCCCTTTCGCATGTAGGTCCATGTCGTCGGTTTCTCTCCGAATTGGACTCAACTCCTTGTCTTGCAAGATTCGGCACTTTTACGGGTCGGGTCCCGTAGTCCGTCGTCTTCTCGGATCAAGTCCCGGCCTCTTGGAGTTAAGTTTGCTTCATTGCATGACTTGTACGGGGGCTTCAAGGTCTTGTCATGAGGTGCTTGATGAACTTATCCCGAAAGTCTTGCATTCAACACTAAAACCCTGCATAAACATTAAACTCCAAAACCGACATGCACACGTGAACTTGTTATACCACGGGGGTTAGTACCAATGGATAAGGTATAAAACTCATGCCAACACCGAAGGTAAACTCATGGCTAGGTTGACGGATTTTCACCGTTAACATCTCCCCCATGCTTAAACCTTGCTCGTCCTCGAGTAAGCCTTCGATGGATATCATCATTGCTAAACAATGTTTAAACTTTGCACTTGATTACACATGAGAAAACATAATGCTCTCAAAATTTTAATTCATTAAAGTTCCATAATGTACTAGCCTTCATCTCTACGGAGGGTAGATTCTTATTAAGCTTATCCCACAAGTATTAACATGCTCACAAAGTTTTAAATAGATCTCAGAATTTTTGAAATAAAGAACGAGATAAATAAAAGCTAAACCAAGTTCACAAATTTAAATCATCTCGTGTATTGCTCATGAACTCTCATCTCACTTGTCTCTCAAGCCTATATATTCTACTCCTTTCCCTCTCATATATATGTGGTAGGCTTTCTATGGAGCTTTGGGAAAGTTTAGTCCTAACAAGATTTTATAAATGAGGTGTTGTCAAAACAAGACAAGCTTCTCATGGTCTTACCGAGACTCGTCAAAAAGGTCATTGGAAAATAATGTTAAATCAAGGAGGGGAAAGAGAAAAATACACACACTTTAGATAAGTGGACATGTGCAAATGGCAAAGAGTGATCCGAGGCACAAAGGAAGTCCTCGTTATCGGATTGCACATGGTTGGAAAATGAGAATGGATCTTTTTAACTTGAAGCCTTGAATGCACTCTTAGAGAACCGGGGAGTTCACTTTACGCACATATATATATATTTTTTTCTTTCTCATATTTCTCATTCTTTTCTTTCTTTCTTTCTTTCTTATATATATATATATGTTTTTTTTCTTTCTTCACCTTGGAAGTCACGTACATCGCCGAATTTTTTTTTCTTTCATCATTATATATATATATATATATATATATATATATATATATATATATATTTTAAAATACTCCCTTTTGAACTCTAAAACTGCACCGTACCTACCTCCTCCCCCATGCTTAGACGTTGCTCGTCCTCGAGCAAAGAGGCGAAAAATAAGGTAGGTACCGGAGATATTTTTCCTTGGAGAGATACTTGAAACCTTCAATGTTGGCACCGTCTTGCGATCTTCCTTGAATTGATGATCCATTCTCAACGATAGGTTGTGGTCAAGGAGGTAATCACAAAAGATGATATTTGGTTTAAGGGTGGATATCCGGCGAAGTTTGTGAGATCACCGATGCGGGGATACACAATGCACGGATAAAAGGCTAGCAAAAAGATATATACCCAAAAACGGAATGACCAGCTTCTTAGTCTCGGGCCAGAGAAATCATGGCCTGCAATAACTCACTCAAAAATAAATCTTGTACACTAAGGTTTATGCACTCAAATATATATAAGGCTTTGGATAGGTTGAGCAACACACAAGCGATATTTGTGACAAGGTTAGCAATATTGTTGAGCATAAAAGACATCTTTAATCTATTCATAACTTGAGAGCACATAAAACACTATGGGTCTTTATTTTAATCATAACCTCCGCTGAAAATTAAGCTAGTATTTAAATAAATTCAGATCTGTATTTTTAAGAGAGCACTAGCTTAAACATGCATAAATCAATTACAAAGATGAACAAAGCTGCAATTTTAATCATATATCATCATGGCACGAATTTTTTGTAACTTTTCCAATGATATAATCAAGGTGGTGTCTTTATTAATGGTGACATCAAGTTGAAATACAAACTGAAAATAAACAAACATGCTTGCTGAAATTTAAATAAAAACAGAAAATACTACGCAAACACACATAAGCAAAAGCTGAAAATTACAGAGAAAAAGAAAAGAAAAGAAAACTAAAGTTCCTAAATCTTCTAGTCCTCCGCCGGTGGTTGATGTTGATAATCTTGATAATAATACCCTTGCTCATAGTACGATTGGACGCTTCCTCCGACGAATTGATTTGGCTCCACAAGGTGAAGGCGTCCAAGTTCAAAGGCAATATTTGCATTGCCTTCACCAAGTTGAGCTGCGTTAGCTTGGATGGCTGCGATGTTTTGAGCATTTCTTGCAGCATACCCTCCAATAATGGCCATGCTTTGTTGTGGTTGGGGATGATGAGCGTAGGACTCCGCGAAGTTAGCGTTGGACACAACATAATTTTGTGGGGGTACCGGTGCACCACCCCCCCATGCTTGTCCTTGTGACCCTCCGTAGTAACTTGGCGGAGGAGGGGCCGAATGGTTGCACATTGGGTTGTGCTCCACTCGCTTGTGCGGAGGATGTTCCCTCCTCTACGATTCTTCTTCTTTTGTTCTTCCTTGCAGGGACAAGTAATCCCTCTTCCAACCAATCTTCCCTTCCTTCGGTGAAAAGCCTAAGCCTCTCATTCGGAAGGGGTAGGTTTACTATGGCCAATCGATAACCTCCTCTCTCATCTCCACTAATGTATTTGCCTTGCCGCAAATACTCAAAACCGAGAGAGGTACCACGCAAAAGGTGAGCGGGGTTTCTTGCGATCCCCGGTCGCAAGGAAAAGGCCAACATGGAGAGGTAACACCCCGAACCAATATTACCGCCCCCGATGTTGCTTCACAACACCAACGGTTGATCATGAGGTAAGAGGGGTCTATTGGCTGCCTGGCAATTAAAGCCGAGTATAGCCAATTCAACTCCGTGTCGGTCACCTTTGTTTCCTTCATCCTCCCCAATACTCTCTTGCACATCCAAGAGTGAAATATCCGGATAATGGGGTTGCGGATGCAATTGCGTTGTTGATGGGCTTCTCCGGAGATCATGTTCCAAAATCCCGCCAACATGCCGGGTGGCACGTCAACCTTCTCCGGAGCTCCCTTGTGGAATCCAAGCAGCTCCCTAACGTGCTCGTAGGGAACCACTTGTTGGATTCCCTCCAAACGGAATGACAAGCTTTGCACCCCATCATCATCAACGATGGGTGCAATAGTCATCAAAATTTCCAAGGCGTAACCCAAATGGGTGTCCACCGATATTCCGTTGGAGAACTGCACCCATCCGAGGTGCCCCAACATATAGTATATGTCGGTGCAAAAACCCAAGGTGTAGAGTGCTTGGTCGTCGAACTCGACGTTCGGCACAAGCCTCTTCTCAAGATTGGCGAGCCTCTCCTCCTCCTCCGCCGACAAGATGATGAAGCCGTACGAAGAGTGTGTCGGGGTGTAAGGAGGTGGTGCGGTTGAGCGAGTCGATCGTCGTGGTGGCGCGGGCTGCTCCTCCGTGTGCCCACGAGGTTCGGTGAACCTCATGGAAGTGCTTCTCGCAGCCCTCATACCACCAAGGAGGAGAGCATCGTTCCTCCTCGGTGGTGCCGTATCCGTCTCCATGCTCCGGGGAGACTCGGAAGCCGAGTGCCTCCTCGAAGACGTGGTTGATGACGGCTTGGACGACGACGAACTCTTCTTCTTGGAGAAGAGACTTGTGGTCTTCTTCCACATGGTTGCTGCACTCTTTCTTCAACTAAAATTCCGGGTTGCAACCGGTAAACTAGGCACTTAAACTCTTTGCTTCGGATGTGGACTTTGAGTGGATTAAGGGTGTGGATTTTTTCTTGAGCTATCAAGCTTGGGATGGTTGGCTATGTCTACGGAGGTTACGAGCACACAAACTTGAACACACAAACAAGGGAAGGAGAGGGAAGCTTGCTGCGAGAAAACGGGGAGCCGGGGGGCTCCTTAAGTAGGTCGGGCCGGCCGGCACGGGCCGGCCGGCCGGGGGTCTCCCGGCTCCTCCCCGCCGCGTCTTTCTCCCGGCACGATCATTTCGCCTCTGCAACTTTCCCCGCCCGCGTGCTCCACGAGTTGCACCGCCCAAACGCTCTCGTCCACTCCTTTTCTTGAATTATTGGTCCTCCCACTTGATGCTCCATGCTTTGGGTCATGTCCATGCTCCCTAGCTCCACTTGCTTCACATGCCACCATGAAAATCCTGCAAAGTTGATGCTTGCTGCCCACCATGCTTGTCCTTTGCATGTGGAATTGGTGAAAGTTGATAAAAGGGAATCCAATGGTGCATGCATGATTAATTCAAACTAGATTGCCTCCATTTAGGTGTGTTTAATGTTAAGCACTCCTCTAATTCGAAATTTAAAATATTTTTCAGAGCCATGCAAGAGCTCAAGCATAATTTTAGAGAAGTTTTTAAACCATTAAAAACAAATGTAAGTCGAAAATATTTTTCGACTACGTCGATTTCGGTCTCACCGGTATAGTTTGCTTTCATCGGTTGAGAGCGAACGTTTCCCGGCTTGATCATGGGGGCATAGGTTTAGGTTCTAATTTTGGCTAAATAAGAAAGATTTTGAATAAAACAAAATTAGAATAGGCTTAGAAAAATTCTAATCCTAGAGAAACCAAGGATAAAGATTTTTAAAATCAACCAAAAGCTTTGATTTCTAGGTTCACGCGAGTCCTACCACGTGCTGAATTTTATTAACACTTAAACATAAATCGTGGCTCTACTCGTGTGGTTTTAGCATGAAAAATAAGTCAACCTCAGCACCATAATGAGGGTGAAAGGTTGAGTTAAGGTTCTGAAATTATTTGGTTGAGGGTTTTTCGAAAAGAAAAGAATCAAACAAGCACATAGGAGGGTTCATGCAAAGGGTTTATGATAAAGCAAACATTCAATCAAGAATTATGTCTCTAATATTGTTCAACCACTTCTAAGTCTAATGTCTTTGCGTAGTAAAACTCAAAAACTAAATTATTAAAAATACTCGAAAAACCTGGAATCGGGTTGTCCTCCCGTAGCTTATTCTTGACTCGACGAAACGGGTTGCCTCCCCGCCTAGCGCTTCGTTTATAGTCTATAGCTAGACTTCTTCACTTGATTACTCCGGATCAACGCTCTTTGCGGGCGTTGCAATCTTGGGTACCCACTTCCGCACCATCTTGGGCGCGGGCTTGTCTTCCGGCTTAGTTGGCTTAGTCATTTTTTTGTCTTCACAGGCGGCTTCTCTTCCTTTGTCTTGACGGATGCAACACCTTCTTTGATTTTTGTTACGTTCATTTTTTTCGGCTCCTTCTTCTTTTTCAGCCCATCCGTTTGTTTTGGTTCTCCCTTCACTCCAATCATGTTGCATGCCTCAATCCTTGGACGGAACTTGAAGGAACTCTTTTCTCCGTTGATATCGAACATGATCTCCCCCTTGCCAACATCAATAGTAGCTCCCACGGTCTTGAGGAACGGCCTCCCTAGGATGAGCGGCGGCTTCTCCCTCTCTCCCATCTCGAGCACAACGAAGTCGACGGGGATGAACTGGTGTCCAATCTTCACGGGTACATCTTCAGCAATGCCCAAGGGATAGCGAATGGAGTTGTCTCCCAACTCCAAACATATTCCCGTAGGCTCCATCGGTAGGCGTAGCTTCTCGAACACATCCCTCGGCATGACGCTTACACTAGCTCCAAGGTCGCATAATGCCTTCTCGAAGTTGAAAGAACCAACTGAACATGGAATTGTAGGGCACCCGGGGTCTTTTTGCTTCTCTAGCCCATAAGCAATAGCTGCACTACACTCCTCGGACATCTTGACATGATCTACCCCGAGTGTTGCTATCTCATATTTATTTGCAAGTATGTCTTTAAAGTAACGAGAATATGTAGGTACTTGTAGGGCATCTAGTAATGGCATGTTGATGCTAAGTCTACGCACAACTTCCACAAACTTCTCAAAGTGGTTGTCAAGTTTACCTCGGAAGTAGCGCGGCTTGAGTTGCGGTATCCTCGTGTCTTCCTCCGGCATCTCGAATTCGGGTTCCTCGGTGACGATCCCCGTAACCTTCTCTTTAGCAACTCCTTCCACCTCGGTGGATGGTTTAAGCTTCCTTGCTCCCGCGGTACGTTCGGATCTTCGGTCTCCTTCCCCGAACGCGTTTGAATGGCCTTCGCCGATTCGGGACATTTGGGTTGTCCGGAAGCTTCCCTTCATCATTAGTGAGGGCGCCCCGCAAGTTGTCCAACTTGCGTCTCGAGCATCTTCATCATGTTGAGCACTTGATGATTGGAACTTCCGACCTCCGTCACTTTGCTATCGATGTTCTCCAACACCTTGTCTATGGTCTTGAACTTGGTGACGGTGTCCTTGTTGATCTTAGCTTGCTCATCCATGAACTCCTTCAATTGTATACGAAGCGGAACCGCGTTAGGAATAGATGAGCTTGCATTAAATTGAGGCCTACCTTGCCCATAGCGGAAGTTCGGCAATTCTCCCTTCCTCATGTAGTCGAGCACTTTGGCTTCCTCGGACAATCTTTGCGGACATGGCCATACTCTCCACATTCTTCGCATGTGGACCTTGCTTCGGCGGCCTTCAAGTCTTGAGCCTCTTTCTTTTCCATCTCCATCTTCTCCAACCTCCTCATGAGCGAGTCGATCTTGCCCTCAAGTATGTCTTCCTTCTCTACTTGCAAGACTCCTTTGACATTCCCCATGGGTTGAGCCGGATGTAGGCGCCCGGATGACGCCCACGTGTCATTGTCCGCGACCTTCTTGAATAGCGTGAAAGCTTCCGTCGGTGTAAGCTCGATGATAGATCCTCCTGTTGATGCATCGATGATCGTCCTTGACGCCATGGTGAGTCCTTGATAGAACTTTTGCACGAGGTCTTCTTTCGGGAACTTGTGATGTGGAACCGCCCGGGTGTACTCGTTGAAGCGCTCGAATGCCTCCGAGATAGTTTTCGTAGGATATTGAACAAAGGTGGCAATCTTATTACGCAAGCTTTGAGTTTTACCCGGTGAGTAGTATTCCTTCATGAAAGCCTTCATCAACGTGTTCCAATTTTGCACCGTCTCCGCCGGTTGAGAGTGGAACCATTGCAAAGCCTTCCCGAGTAGTGAGAACGGAAAAAGCCTTGCCCTCATTTGATCTTGAGTCACCCCATCCATGTTGAAAGTCGACATAGTTGAATGAATGCTTGGAGGTGAAGGTTCGGATCCTCTTTGCCGGTGAAGGGTGAATGTTGCACCATGCGGATTGTTGAGGTCTTGATCTCGAACGGTCTTCCGATCTCCTCGAGGTTCAAGATTGGTAGGTCGATGATGTCTGGGGTGCATAGCTCCCCAATCTTGCGTTCTTGCGGTGGTTGGTCACCCATTGGTGGAAGTCGATTCTCCCGCGGACTTTGAGGTGGTGAATTCTTCGGAGATTCCCGCGATCCTTTGTCTTCCGACTCCGAATCTACAAAATCCAGCTTTTTAGCTTGATGTGCTTCGCGTCTCCTTAGCCTGTAAAGTTTTTCTGGATCATCCACAAAATTATTGGGTTTGTTGGAGAGGTAGCCGTCCAGCTCCTGTTAGGGTTAGCAATAAACAAAGTATGCAAAAAAACTAGAAAGTAAAAACAAATCTATAAAAACTAGAGTTAGACAAACTAGATTAGATGTATTTTGAGGATCATCATAATTTAGTAGATGCAAAAATAAAAACAAAAAGAAAACTGAAAATTACAAGAAAGGCAATAAAAAAAATCAGATCTTGATCACTTGTTCCCCGGCAACGGCGCCAGAAAAAGGGGCTTGTTGACGGTTAATAATTGTATCAAAGTTCGTTCGTGACTCGCAAGCGTACAAGTCTCCCGTCGTAGTCAAGGGACCCTTCTTCCCTCGAGTGGTGAACCCAAGGTATCGAATCCGTGGAACAAATGTGTGACGCAAGACTTAATCTATTAAAGCCAAGTAACTCCAATCTTCGATAAAGAACCTAATGCATCTAAGTAAAAGACACAAAACAGATCTAATCTACTAAAAACCGGAGAAAACAAAGTAAGATTGGGTAGATAAACCGATCTAGAGGGATCGGGGTAAGCCTTTTGTTGAAGTTCCAAGCAAGAGAAGAAGTAGCAAATCGAATCTTAATAGAAGCCTCTTTAAATCGTGGTTTCCCGTCCAAATCCGAAAACATCCGCCTTTCGAGACCCCCGTTCTGTCACAACGTATCCCTATTCATGCGGGGAGCTTAGGGCGAGTCAAAAGACAAGTCGAGATTCTTTCGGAAGATCCGGCGTGTAGCTCTAGCCACCGCGGCTACAAGAACACCCTATGTAATCTATCTCGAGAATAGAATTGGAATAAGCAAAGCCGATCAAAAAACGAAATCTTTGAGGAAACACTTGATCGCTGGGAAAAGATTCAACTTGATAATTCAACTATAACAATGATACATACACAAGATCACCACCGGGATCCTTCCTTGATCTTGCTTCTAGCTCCGGGAACTCCGACGTGGTCTTCCGTGCAAGGTTCCCACGTCGGCTAGGGAAACCCTAGTCAACTAGCTCGACCCTCTCCTCTCCGAGATGGTGTCCCTCTCTTCTCTGCTTCTCGGCGGCCGAAGACGAAATCTTCTCTGCGTGGCTCTCGGTCAGGGGACTATAAATAGCCCGATTGGCGGCTAGGGCAAAGGAGAGCACGTTTGGGCCCAAAATGGGCCTGGGCCGACCGGACCGGGCCGGCCGGCCTCGGGCCCATTTAGGCCCGGCCGTGGGCTCCTTTGCCCCACGTCGGTTCCCTTGCTTCCCGGATGTTTCCCCCTTCGCATGTAGGTCCATGTCGTCGGTTTCTCTCCGAATTGGACTCAACTCCTTGTCTTGCAAGATTCGGCACTTTTACGGTCGGGTCCCCGGAGTCCGTCGTCTTCTCGGATCAAGTCCCCGGCTTCTTGGAGTTAAGTTTGCTTCATTGCATGACTTGTACGGGGCTTCAAGGTCTTGTCATGAGGTGCTTGATGAACTTATCCCGAAAGTCTTGCATTCAACACTAAAACCCTGCATAAACATTAAACTCCAAAACCGACATGCACACGTGAACTTGTTATACCACGGGGGTTAGTACCAATGGATAAGGTATAAAACTCATGCCAACACCGAAGGTAAACTCATGGCTAGGTTGACGGATTTTCACCGTCAACAGTGGCCTCGCCGAGATCGGTAACTCGAAGGAAGAGACACTTGGCACACAATTTAGACAGGTTCGGGCCGCGAGGTGCGTAATACCCTACGTCCTGTATGCTGCGTGGCTCTGGATTGATTGGGTGCGATTACAAGATGATGCAATCTGGTGCGTATGAGCGAGATGATCTAGAGAGGGGTCCCTACCTCGCCTTATATAGTCCAGGAGGCAGGGTTACAAGTCGGTTTAGGGAGAGAGTACTAGTCGAGTACGTCTAGGAGTCGTCTATACAGTGCGAGACATGTACAGCTTCCTATCCGAGTACTTCTCCTCCGAAGTCCTTGTGCTTCACGCCAGCAGGTGCCGTGCAGCGCAAGTCGGGTAGTCCCAGAGGCCCACCGAGTAGTCGGTCCTGGTACCCACCGAGGAGTGGGCCCAGGGAGGTCCATACGACAAGCCCCCGAGTACTTTGTAGTCGAGAAGGATAGCTTCGAGTAGTCTTGACGGCCTTAACGAGTAGTCCTCAAGCGTCCCCGAGTGCTACACAAGTCAAAATTGCTCAAGAATAGTTGAAGCATCCCGAGGCTGGAATGTACTCCAGCTGATGTTTGAGCAATCCTGAAGTCTTCTCGAGTAGCCCCAAGCGTCCTCGAGTGCTGTTCTTGAAGGTCTTCAACAATGCCCATGTTGCCTTGAAGCCGAAACTGATATGGAAGTGCGATTGCAAAATCGCACTCCATATGGAGTAGCCCCCGAGCCTTAGGTTGAGTTGTAGACTCTGGCTGAGGGTCCATCTGAAGTTTTGGCAAGAATATACCGCAAAATCCGGAGAAAAAACTGAAGGACATGTGACACGGAGCCCCCGAGCCTTGAGTCGAGTACTTCCTCTCGAATTGAAGGGTCATCTTGTAGAATGTGTCCTGAGTTGCTCTTGAATCTTGTCGCTACCCAGGAACTTGAATAGAAGTAGCCGAGCCCCCGAGACGAGACGCGTCGACTAGTAGAAGTTGAAGAGTCAGGCGCCGCCGCTGAGTCAGCCGTCTGGGGACTTATCCATTCAACCGTTGGAGGAGCCGCTGTAGACTTATAAATAGAAGCCGAAACCCTTAGAGTTTTTCACCCCACGCATTTGCAGCCATTCCCAGCAGATCGTGCCAAAAACCATCACCAGTGCGCGCTGCCGCCTTTGAGGGGAGTGTAGATCCAAGCGAGCCGCCGCCGGAAGCCACCGCGTAGCCCCAGAGCGAATGCGAGTGAAGACACCATGCACTTGGAGAATGAAGCCTTCACCGTCGAAGACCTTGAAGACCACTAGTGGGAAGAAGATGTCTCGCGAGGAGGCCGCTGGATCTGCCACGGGGACATCACCGCCGGTGTCTCCGCCGCGACCAGATCCGAATCGGTGCACTTCTACGAAGCTTTCTTGGGGATCAAGCCCCATTGGATATTGTTCCGAAAATTCTTCCGAGTGAAGCCCCAGCCCAGCGCCAACAATCCACAGTAGTGGGGGGAGCCGGGATCCAGATGCTCGAAGACGCCGCGGAGCAGTACCTCTCGTACAAGCTGATCGACTCCAACCAAGATTGGAAGTCGAAGTGGTTCTATATCACCAACCACCACCCGGAGCTGCCAAAGCCGAGCGGGAAGAAGCCGAAGCACCGGCCGTGGTGGAATTCGGAGCCAACAATGCAGGAGGGTATCCAGCTCATGAAGCGAAGGGTGCAGCAGTGATGGCCCGCGACACCTTGGGCTATCAGTACACCGGCGACGACGACTCGTCGCGGATGCCCGGAGATGAAGTCGTCGACGACGACATCGTTGATAGGCTGGGCAGGATCTTCAAAGACAAGTCGGCGTACACACCGTGCCCTGTGCCCGAGTACTCCGCCGCGCGTCCACCCAATGAGGTCAGTAGCCGTACTGAAGTCGGGTACTAATTATGTAGTAGTAGTCCTACTCATCCGATATGCTTCTTGCAGGAAGACGTGGTGAAGTTCGTTTCCGAGCCGGTGTCGCCTCCTCGACTTGTCGAGATCCCAGATGAAGGGAAAGGGAAAGCCAAGGAG
Source organism: Cenchrus americanus (assembly GCA_947561735.1). Lineage (NCBI taxonomy): Eukaryota > Viridiplantae > Streptophyta > Magnoliopsida > Poales > Poaceae > Cenchrus > Cenchrus americanus. Next base: position 134,831,105 of record OX387239.1, read on the forward strand.
CGCCGCGGAGTCGGTGAAGAGGGCGACACCGTAGTCGTGGAGGACACTTCGGATGAAGACGATGAGGAGACGCTGCAGAAGCGCTTCCAGCTGCGGTCGAGGTTCAGCCGCCCTGGATTGCCGCATGTTCCTCTCGTTCAGGATCCGCCAACTTGCCTGGAGGCTAGTTTGCCCGCGCCGCTGAGGAGGCCGCGCAACGTGGCCCGCAAGCGCGTGGCCAAGAAGCTGAAGGTCACGGAGACCACATCTCAGGAGGTAAGCTTCCTTGAGTAGCGTAGTCGAATTCTTGTGTCTCGATGTAGTATGCTGACGATGAAATTCCCTTGCTTGCAGGAGATTCCGCCTTCCGACCCCGTAGAGCAGGGGGACGAAGGCGACTGGGATACAGTGGGGGAGCCAGCTGGGGGTAGTCGTAGCCCAGCCCCCACCGTAGAAGATCTCTTGGCGCAGTTGTCGCGCCAACCCCCTGTTGCTGAGGGGAGCACGGAACCGGACGCTGCTGTCGCTGAAGAGGCAGCGGCTTCTGAGGCGAAGGAGGAAGCGCCTGCCGAGGCTGGACTGGTCAACGTTGCTAGCATCCTCGGCGCCCCAACCGTGACGGTAGTCCGGTCGAGCTTGTAAGTGCTGATCCTTCCCGGGTAGTACATTAGATTTGGTAGTCGTACTGGGTTGACCACCAGCTTGTGTACTCTGCAGGAAATCGACGGACTTGACCTGGGAGGAAGATGAACCCACCACAGTGGTGGCTAGAGAGGAAGCCGCACCGCCCGCTGGGGAGTCCGCTCCCACTCCTCAAGCAGAATCCGAAGTGCCGTCCGTAGAGGCTACGTTGCCTGAGGCCAGCATCGTAGAGGGTGAGTACTTTGCGCAAGTGCAAGTAACCCCGAAGAGTAGTCATAGCCGCTAGGTATGACTGACCCAGTTGTTCTTTTGTTGACAGGTGCCGAAGCCGAGGGAAGGACCATTCCCGAAGCGGTGCTTGTTGAAGACTTGACACCGGAGACCCAGGGAGCTGCCGGAGGAGCCCCCGAGCCGATGGAGGTGGCCGTTGAAGAAGCCACCACGACAGCTGGAGGGGAGCGCGACGATGTGCTGTCAGAACCGGCTCTGGAGGTAGTCGTTCGCTCGCTAGAGATCCAGGACGCGGAGCCAATCCGCTCGTCACCAATGTCCGGAGCCGCGACGAGTAGTCGTGGCGGGGTCGAGGTGCTAGCGGATGACCTTGTCGATCCAGCGATGGTAGCTCGGCACATGGAGGCGATGCGCCAGGCCGAGCGATGGATGAAGGTGAGTAGTCTCCACCCTTGAGTAGTCAATCCTTTAGTGTTGAGTACCCGTTTGACATGTGTTGTCTGTTGCAGGACGTCGCAGAGAGGTCCCGACAGAAGTCTGACATGCTTCAGGGGTACGGCGACACGGTGCTCTGGGCCTAGGCCTTAGAAGAACAGCTCGTGAAGACCCGGAAGCACGCCGCCGCGATGCAGTTGAAACTGGACAGCACCTTCACCCAATATCACAATGAAATCCAAGATTTGCAGGAAAAGAGCGACGAGCTAGTGCGGAAGAATAAGTCTCTCCGCAACAAAAATAAAGGTACGCCGTTGTCGTGCTGAGTACCCATTGGTAGTACCTTGATGGAGTCTGACCCGCTTTGCCTTGTTGATTGCAGAGCTTGAGACCCGCGTCGACCAGCTGAAGGCTTCAGAGACCGACATGAAGAACCTCTTCTACCGGGAGAAAGAGGCCCGCGAGGTACTGGAGTATGATTATAAGCAGCTTGCTTACGAGTGCGACAAGCACATGGAGCTTCGCATTGCGTCGGATCGTGACCTCATCAACTGCTACAAATCTTTGCAGAAGCTGAACGAGGACTGCGAGAAGTTGCGGGCCCAGCTGAAGGAACTCGAGGAGGCCGCACTTCCCATCGCGAGGCTACTGGTGCCTCACCCCGGGGGACCGAAGATAGCTCCATTGGTGGACCGGCTGAGGGAAGCCCCCAGCCGCCTGGCGACGTACATGAAGCACTTGGCGAAGTCAATCCCCAACTAGATCCTGGCGTATATGAAGTCGTACTTCCCAAAGGCTCCTGTTGACGTAGTCGCCGGCGGACTAGCCACCAACTGCACGGATGAGCAGTACGCGGAGCTGCTGGAGCAGATGGCGCCCATTGCCGAACAAGTCACCGAGAAACTCATTCTCCAGTAGTCCTGTAGAGTTATCTCGTAGCAGTAGTTGTGTATAAACAAAGTTGTAATGAACTTGTTTAAGTATGAATGAAGGAAACTTCCATAAATGAGTACTCGTTGTCGCAGTTTGTGAATGCGGAGTCCCATCATGGAGTCGTCGCGAGTAGTCATAGTCGACAGTAGTCCCGTTGAGGGAAAGAGACAGTAAAGCAGTTGATAAATAATCAAACTTTATTACTGAGAGAAATACACCTGGATGGCCAGAGCCATTGTACAAGAGTAGTCGCCAGGACCCGGAGGCCGCCTACGGCTAAGTAGTGCTAGGGCGTATAGCCGCTTACAGCAGTAGATCCGTTAGTAGCCGTGTAGGCTAGATCTAGAAGTACATGGTCTCTAAGTAGACCGCTGTTGGAGTCCTTTGTGTGCTCGGAGCAGCCCAAGATTTGTTAGTAGCCGTTAGCGCTGGATCTTGGAGTAGAGTAGTCCGGAGACTGGTGCCTGGACCCGGAGGCCGCTTACGGCGAAGGGGTCGTTGAGTAGTCGTGTAGACTTGAGCCCCCAGGGTAGTCGTGTAGACTAGGCGTAGAATCGACAGAGCTAGTCAACGTTCCACGAGTTGTTGACGTCTTCGCCTTCAAGCGTCTGGAGGCGGTAGGAGCCCGGTCCGGTCACCTTTGCAACTGTGAAGGGACCTTCCCAGGGTGAGCTGAGCTTGTGTAGTCCTTCCGTGTTCTGAATGCGGCGGAGGACAAGATCGCCAACGTTAAAGGAGCGTTCCTTGACGTTGCGATCGTGGTAGTGCCGGATACCCTCGAGGTACCTTGCTGATTGGACGAGGGCGGCACAACGAGCTTCTTCGAGTCCGTCGATGTCAACTCGTCTGCTGTCTTCGGATACGCTTTCGTCATATTGCTCCACTGCTGGTGAATTCCACATGACATCAGCAGGGAGGATTGCTTCGGAGTCGTAGACCAGGAAGTATGGAGATTGTCCCGTTGGCTTGGAGGGTTGGGTACGCAGCCCCCAGAGAGCAATGGGTAGTTCCTTGATCCACTTGCCTCCTTTGGTGTTGGCAGCGTCGTGTAGCTGCTTCTTGAGAGCATCGAGCACCATTCGATTGGCGCGCTCGACTTGTCCATTGGCCCGAGGATGGGCAACTGAGACATATCGGACGTCGATCCCACTGTTCTCGCAGTACTCCCAGAACTGGTGGTTGTTGAAGTTGGAGCCCAGGTCTGTGATGATGCGGTGGGGTAGTCCGTAGCGATGTATGAGTTCATCCAGGAAGTCGAGTACTCTGTCAGCCTTGGGGCATGTGACCGGCTTGACTTCGATCCACTTGGTGAACTTGTCGATGGCCACCAGTGCTCTGTTGAATCCACCTGGCGCAGTTGGGAGTGGCCCAATCATGTCGAGCCCCTAGCAGGCGAAAGGCCAGGTTGGCGGTATGGTGACTAGTTTGTAGGCCGGGACGTGTTGTTGCTTGGCGAAGTATTGGCACCCTTGGCACCTTCTGACGAGTTCTTCGGCGTCGCCCAGAGCTGTGGGCCAATAGAAAGCCCGTCGGAAAGCCTTGCTGACCAGCGTGCGTGAGGACGCGTGGTTGCCGCAAACGCCTTTATGGATCTCCTCCAAGATGTCCTTGCCTTCTTGTCTGGGAACGCACTTCATGAGTACTCCGGAAGATGCGCCCCTCCTGTAGAGCTTGTCTCCGATGAGGACGTAGGACTTGGTACGGCGGATGAGTTGCTCGGCCAAGTTCTTGTCCGAGGGAACCTTCTGCTCGCTGAGGTAGTTGATGAAGGGCTGCCTCCAGTCCACGTCGATCATCATGACCTGCTGGCCAGCCGGGGGATGCGCTGGGTCAGTGATCGGTGGCGCCGGCTCCGGGATGGATGGCGCGTGAAGCTCGTGGACGAAGACACCTGCTGGTACTTGAGCGCGAGTAGAACCAAGCTTCGACAGGACGTCCGCTGCAACGTTGTTGCCGCGGACGACGTGGTGGAACTCGAGACCATAGAACTTGTTCTCGAGCTTGCGGACTTCTAGGCAGTAGGCATCCATGTTCTCCTTGTTGCGGTCCCAGGACTTGTTGACTTGGTTGATAACCACTGCGGAGTCACCGTAGACTAGTAGCCGCTTGATGCCCAGTGAAGCCGCGAGGCGGAGCCCGTGTAGCAGAGCTTCGTACTCGGCTTCGTTGTTTGAGACCTTCCAGAAGATCTGCAGGACGTACTTGAGTTGTTCGCCCGTTGGAGAGATCAAGAGTACCCTTGCACCTACACCCTCGAGGTTGAGTGAGCCGTCGAAGTACATCACCCAGTGCTCTGGGCGCTTGGTTGGAGTAGGTAGCTGATTCTCCCGCCACTCCGCCATGAAGTCGACTAGTGCCTGCGACTTGATGGCTATGCGTTGCTTGAAGTCGATATTGAGGGCGCCGAGTTTGACTGCCCACTTGGAGATTCTTCCAGTAGCATCTTGGTTCTGCAGGATGTCGCCGAGCGGGTAGTTGGTGACGACGGAGATTGAGTACTCCTGGAAGTAGTGTCATAGCTTCCGCGAGGTGATGAGCACTGCGTACAGAAGCTTCTGTACTGGCTGATAGCGTGCCTTGGATTCTGACAGGACCTCGCTGACGAAGTAGACTGGTCGTTGGACTGGGTAGGCGTGGCCGTCTTCATGCCGCTCGACAACGATGGCAGTACTGACCACATGAGTAGTCGCAGCGAGGTAGAGCAGTAGCTGCTCGCCTTTGCGAGGAGCCGTGAGGACTGGTGGCTTTGATAGGAAGTCCTTGAGCTGAGCAAGGGCTTGGTCCGCCTCTAGAGTCCACACGAACTTCTCTTGGTGTTTGAGTAGTTTGAAGAAGGGGAGGCCCCGTTCTCCAAGCTTCAAGATGAATCTGTTCAGGGCCGCAATGCACCCGGTCAGCTTCTGCATGTCTTTGATGCACGTGGGAGCTTTCATGCTAGTGATGGCGGAGATCTTCTCAGGGTTGGCTTCGATGCCGCGGTGGCTGATGATGAAGCCGAGTAGTTTGCCCGACGGTACGCCGAAGACACACTTGTTCGGGTTGAGCTTCTAGCGGTACTCGCGCAGGGATGCGAAAGTCTCTTCAAGATCGGCGATGAGCGTGTTGGAGTTCCTAGTCATAACGACCACATCATCCACGTAGGCTTCGACGTTCTTGTTGAGTTGCCTCTTGAAGCAGGCCTGAATAGCTCGGTGGTAGGTGACGCCAGCGTTCTTCAACCTGAAGGACATGGTCGTGTAGCAGTACGCGCCAAACGGGGTGATGAACGCGGTCTTCTCCTGGTCTTCTTCCTTGATCGCGATCTGGTGGTACCAGGAGTAGCAGTCGAGGAAGCGAGAGCGAGGTCGCGACCGCCGTGGAGTCGATGACATGATCAATCCGCGGCAACCCCAAGGGGTCCTTGGGGCAGTGCTTGTTGAGGTCGGTGTAGTCGACGCACATCCTCCACTCGTTCAAGTTCTTCTTGCGGACGAGGACAGAGTTGGCGAGCCACTCAGGATGGAAGACTTCTCTGATGAAGCCAGCCGCGAGTAGTTTGGCGAGTTCTTTCTTGATGGCGTCCCGTCTGTCGTCGGCGATGCGGCGGAGGTGTTGTCGCTTCGGGGTAGCTTTAGGGTCGACGTTGAGGGAGTGCTCAATCAACTCCCTGGGCACCCCTGGCATGTCCGCTGGTCTCCACGTGAAGATGTCGCGGTTAGCCCGGAGGAAGTTGATGAGCGCATCTTCCTATTTCGGGTCAAGGCCCACCCCGATGGTGGTGGTCTTGCTGCTGTCGCCTGTCCCGAGGTCAATTGTTTTGACCAGAACGTCCTCAGCTGGCTGAGGCTTGTTAGCTTTGTCTGACTTCTCTGGGATGTCGAGTTCACTTGGGGCAAGCTTCTTCGACGCAGCGTAGATCTCCATCATAGCATTGGGTACTTGATTCGTGGAGGTGATCTCCACAGCTTCCCTGTCACAGTCGTGCAGTGAGAGTACACCCGCTGGGCTTGGCATCTTGAGTACCAAGTAGGTGTAGTGGGGTACCGCCATGAACTTGGCGATAGCCGGTCTGCCGAGGATGGCATGGTAGGACGTCTCGAAGTCGGCGACGTCGAACTTGATGTACTCGGTACGGTAGTTATCCCGTGTTTCCCCTAAGGTAACTGGGAGAACCACTGAGCCCAGTGGGATGGCCGCGTTTTCGGGGACGATGCCGTAGAAGGGCGAGGTGCTCTTGGTGAGCATGTGGGTGATGTCGAGGTTCATCTTCTTCAAGGTCTTGGTGAAAAGGACGTTGAGCCTGCTTCCACCGTCGATGAGGACCTTGTTGAGCTTGGAGCCCGCGACCACCGGCTTCAGGACGAGTGGGAACCATCCTGGTTCAGAGAAGCTTGTCCATTGATCCGCGCGGGAGAAGGTAATGGGTACCTCTGACCACCTGAGAGGGGTCGGGACCGCTGGTTCAATGCTCATGACTTCTCGACGGGTAGCTTTCTGAACCCGTCGGCTGGGTAGTCCGCCGAAGAGGACGTTGACCGTCTTGTCGGGTTCATGGAAGTCGCCGTTGCCTTCGTCGGTCTTCTTCTTGCCCTTCTTGTCGTGAGGGTGCCGTGGGTCTGGAGTATCCTTGAGTGCTCGCCGGAGTTGGTAGCACTGCTCGGTGGTGTGGTTGCCGTCCAGATGCCACGGGCACTTCTCTTTCAGCAAGTCTTTGAAGCCGCCGGAAGTCTTCTTCGGGTTCTCCTTCGCAGGGCGCTGGATAGCCGCGACAGTGTTGTCTGGCTTGCGCTTGCGGTTGGGACCCGAGTAGTAGTTGTTATTGCAACCGCCTTGGTTCCCGTTGTTGCTGCTGCCGCCGCCCGTGTTCTGTTTGCTCTTGCTGCGGATGGCGTCGTACTTGGCGTTGGCCTTGTCTTCTTCATCAGCCCAGGACGTGATCATGTCCTTGAGGTGGGTGATGGAGCTTGGGCGGCGACGGCCGAAGTCTTCGAAAGTCCGACGGTGGTAGAGACCGTCTTGGAAGAGGTCGATGACTTCTTTGTCAGAGACATCGACTACTGTGGCGCGTTTGTCGAAGAAGCGCCGCATGTACTTGCGAAGGGTCTCGCCTTGTTCCTGCTTCACTATAGCCAGGTCCATGCGAGTGCCCGAGCGGCCCATAGCGCCCGCGATGTTGCTGGTGAACTGCTCCTTCAGCTGGTCCCACTTGTCGATCGAGTACTTCTCAAGTGACTCGAGCCATGTAAGTGGTGCCTGGTCTAGACAGAAGGGGAAGTAGAGGCACTTGGTGTCGTTGTTCCCACCAGCGTTCTCGATGGAGAGGGCGTAGCATCTGAGCCACTGCACAGGGTCTTGCTTTGCGTAGTACTTGGTGATTCCCAGAGGCTAGAATTTCTCTGGGAGGAGGAGGTTGCGAAGTCACACAGAGAAGGTGGGGAAGCCGTCGTTGTCCCTTGACGTGGAAGCCTTCTTGCGCCGTAGTTCTTCAATCTTCTGGCGGGCATCGAAGCCGCCCTGTGAGGCTCCGGAGACGTGGCTATTCGCGTGGCCTCGGCTGCCGCGATCGCCTCCGCCACCGACCCTCCTGTTAGCCCCATGGTTGGAGCTTCCGCCGTCGCTGCCTCCGCCGCCAGGGTCGCGATGAGGGACGACCTCGCGATCACCGCCAGCAGCTGCAGCGCTGTTGCCACCTTGAGAGGGTCTGCCGGTCGTTGCACGAGTACGGTTGGGGTTGGCCGGCAGCTCAGCTCGAGTACGGTTACGACCGAGGTCCGCACTGCGACTTGTTGCTTCATTGTCGCGGTTCCTGACAGGAGGTGGTTGAACGACCCTGGTGTTGATTCGCATGAAGTAGGCGTCTTCCGCGAGCTTGGTGATGACTTGTCCCGCGCGCATCCCTTGGGCCTGACGTGCTATCGTAGTGATAGACATGACGCATTGCTCTGGGGTAGTGTGTACCCAGCTCTCGACTTGTTCGAGTGCTTCAGCGAGGTTGCGGATGGGAAGGGAGTCGCGGAGACGTCGGCGCCGTTCGTTCCGCTTTCTGTTGCGTTCACGTCTGGCGTCTCTGTTGGCAGCGGTCTCGTCGGCGGGCGCGTTGGCGGACAACTCGTCCGCTGAGATGTCTACAAGGTATTGGTCAGGGACCGTCCCTGAGGGCCCTGGCGTCTCGTTGGTAGTCATAAAGACTTGCCGGTCGGGAGAGCCAAGGCTGGAGTCGCTGGTTGCCACCTCTGTAGCCGTGTGTTTGGCTGCGGAGCCGCGGGAGTGGAGCGGAGCGGCTCCGCTCTAGAGGTTGTTTGGATGCGGAGCGGCGGGAGCGGAGCGGCTTCAGTGGAATATTCCCCTCCAGATCCGGGTTGGCTCCGTCCCTCAAAATTCGAGGGACGGAGCCGCTCCGCTCCGGAGTGCGTCTCGCATCACCTCTCTCTCATTTTCTCTGCCCCGCACGGGTAACCCTATGCAGAAAAATCACCCCAACCCGACCCCTGCGCCGCCACCCCGACGCCGCCACCCCAACGCCGCGGCCGGTCGACTCCTCCGCCGCGCGGTCCTCACCTCCTCCGGTCCGTGGGACCCCCGCAAAGAAGCCCTCGAGGGACGCGCGCCGCCGTCGCCCGGTCCTAGCCCGCGCGCATCGCCTCGCCCGGTGCGGGCGCGCGAGCCGCGTCGGCTCCGCGCGCGCGCGTCGGCCGGTGCCGGCCCGAGAGCGCCGTCGCCCGGCGCCGTCCCGCACGCCGCACGGGCGCGTGCCGCCGACCGGCTGCGGTAGGGCCCACGCAACGCCCCCCTGGGGAGCACGCCTCCAGCCGCAGGGACTCCCGCTGCAGGACGAACCGCTTCAGACTTACTCCTTTCAAGCTTGTGCTCCCACCGCAAGTCTGCTGCTGCCTAGATCTGTGAAGGATAGGTTAAGGTAAAGTCATCCCCCCTTCCTTCATGTGTGTATATGGCACATTGATGCTGGATTGATGTTTGATTTGAAGATTGTTGTGTTAGTACATGAAAATCGTACATAGTATTTTTGCTAGGTCATTGTAGTCACAATTTTATCCTGTCGAATGTAGATGGATAACAGGCGCAAGGCATTTATTTTTGCTGCTGCTGCACATTGGTTGTTGTGTGTGATGGCAATTGTTGCTCGGTCTAGAAAAAGAAAACGAGTTGCAAGAAGGGAAGGGATTACTTATGCCCCAATATTTGAAAGGGATAGGAAGAGGAATGATTATCTGAATGACAAAATTTGGAGTAATGACACAACTTGTTTAAACATGCTGAGAATGAACAAAGCACGTTTCTTTCGGTTTTATCAGTTGTTTAGAGACCATGCTTTACTTGAAGATACTGTTCATATGTGTGTTGAGCAACAAGTGGCAATGTTTCGACACACTGTTGAGGAATAAAGTATTTTCAACCAATTTTGGGAGATCCGGAGAAACGGTCAGCCATTATTTCGACAAAGTACTACATGCTATTGGTGAACTACGAGGGGATTATATTAGGCCCCCCTTCATTGGACACTCCCGCTAAAATAGAAGGAGACACAAGGTGGTATCCTTACTTTAAGGTGTGTAGCTCAACCTTATGTCACATTCTAAATTTATTTTTTCACAAACCTATAATTGTCCTAATCTTGACTTCTTTGAACATCATGTAGGATTGTATAAGAGCACTTGATGGTACACATATAAGAGCCACTATTCCAAAGGAAAAGCAGCATGCTTTTCGTGGTAGATACAAGCATTGTACTCAAAATGTACTTGCAGCCGTAGATTTTGACCAAAAGTTCACATATGTTTTGGCCGGATGGGAGGGGACAGCACATGATGCACTAGTTTTACGTGATGCTTTAGCACGAGAGGATGGCCTTCGTGTGCCACAAGGTAATAGTTCAACCTATGTCCATAAATTTGTTCACCAAAATTAATGGATCACTGAGATATAACCTAACTATCCATCATATGATAGGTAAATATTACCTAGTTGATGCTGGGTATGGAGCCAAACCTGGATTTTTACCCCCTTTTCGAGCTGTCCGCTATCACTTGAATGAGTGGGGGAGTAATCCGGTGCAAAATGAGAAGGAATTATTCAACCGTAGGCACTGTTCATTGAGAATCATAGTAGAGCAAGCATTTGGAGCACTAAAAAGGAGATTCAAAGTTCTTGATGATGCATCACCTTTTTTCCCTTATGAAACTCAAGTAGACATTGTTATTGCTTGCTACATCATTCATAATTGGGTGATAGAAGATGGGAGTGATGAATTCAATGTGCCAGATGATAGTGATGAGGACATCCATCACACCATTTATGTTGGGACAGCAAGTGAGATTGCCATTATACTCGCTTTTAGGCAAGGCTTGGCTGACCAAATGTGGGCTGATCGTCAGAGCCATGGGAACTAGTATTTTCTTTGTTCAAATAATGTAATATGTGTTGTATTTAATTTGATTGTACAATGTACCATGTATCATTTGTATTTGATGGCTGAAATTGTATTTGAGGACATATTTGATGGCTGAAATTGTATTTGAGGACATATTTGATTGCTGAAATTATACTTATGGACATATTTGATTGCTGAAATTATACTTATGGACATATTTGATTGCTGAAATTATACTTATGGACATATTTGATTGCTGAAATTATACTTATGGACATATTTGATTGCTGAAATTATACTTATGGACATCTTTGATTGCTGAAATTATACTTGTGGACATATTTGATTGCTGAAATTATACTTGTGGACATATTTGATTGCTGAAATTATACTTGTTGACATATGTCTTGCTGAAATTTTGAAGGTAAATGGAACTAGTTACTTGGAATTCAACTTGATCATCCTACATGCTAGAATTCCTTGCCACTTTAGTGCTCAATGGCACCAAGACATCTTCTACCTTGAAGATGGTTCACTACAATGCGTGTGCAAAGGCTATCCAAGAGAAATTTGGCATTGTGCGCACGGGTGACCATGTTAAGAATCACCTTAAGACATGGCAAAAGAAGTTTCGTAAAATATGTGACCTTCGTGGTTTGAGTGCTGCTAATTGGGATGAAGATACCTGCACTATAACTCTTGATGAAGAGCATTACAACAATCATATTAAGGTATGGATGCTGTCCACATCAACTTTATCACTTGATAATCCAATATTATTGGCTGCAAATTGTTGTCACATATTGTAGTTGCTATCCACTATTAACTTTGTCACATATTATAGTTGCTTTCCACATTTTCTTGCTCACATGTACATACTAGTAGTTGCTGAAATTGTACAAATATTGTAGGCTCACAAGTCTGATGCTGAATATCTAAACAAGCCTATTCGACACTTTGAAGAGATGAACACAATATTTGGAAGTACCATGGCTACAGGCAAGTTTGCAAAGGACTCAAGTGCACCTCTAGGTACAGAGGATGGATGTACTGTAGATGAAGGTACTGAGGATTGTGAGATTGAGGAGCTGCGCACAATATTTTCTGAACATGCCATTCCCAATGAAGGCAACAATGGGGCAACGTCATCTACAAGCAAGACCAGCAAGATTGACAAAACCAGCAAGATTGGCAAGACCAACAACAACAAGAAGACCAACAAGAGGCCCAGGACTGATTTTGATCCATTGGTTGCTGCAATTAATAGAGGAAGTAGCAAGATAGCTAAGGTGATAAAGGAAGTGGGCAGATCAGACATGGATGAGCCGCCAGATTTGTTCAACAACTTGATGGATCTCAGTGGTAGTTTCGAGGAGACTCACTTATCTTTCTATTATTCTTACTTGGTCTCCCAACCTCACATAGGTAGAGCTTTCAACAGCTTGCCTTTTGGCCATAAATTAAACTGGGTTTCGAAATACATAGCTGAAAACTACCCTGGGAAGTAAGGGTAACTGGTGGTGAGATCATTCTTTTGTTAGTAAGCTTGTATCTTGCTATGTGGAAGCCTTGAACTTGCTATATATTTGTGTAAGGCTTGAACTTGATGCATCCTGCAAGCTTGAGACTTGGAAATGTGTTTAATGTGCCTATGAATATGGCCTAAGACTTCTATTTTTAATGTAGCCAAGACTTTTATGTGAAATGAAATTATTGTGTGTGTTGTTCCATGAAATATTATTATTTGTGTTGATCAAATGGTTGTTAAATCATTGCTGAAATAGCTGTTCAATTATTGAAGAAATGTTTGTTGAAGTGCTGATGAAATGGCTGTTCAATTATTGATGAAATGTTTGTTCAAGTGTTGATGAAATGTTGTTGATGCAATTGAGGGGGGGTAACCTCACCCATGGATGGCAAAGGTGGTGATAAGATTATGGTTCCAGTCCACTCCATCCATCCAAACAAGTGCTAGAGTGGATCCATCCCCAACCCAGAAATACAAACCAAACATAGGAGGGGTTGGAGTCGTCCCCAAAACGAGGGACGGCTCCGCTCCGCTCCCACGGTTCTCCAACCAAACACACGGTAGGAGTGTGCTCCCCAGCTGAAGCAAGCGGTGTTCCCTCCTGGAAAGGAAGTGAGTCGAGGTAGGCGACGCAGCGTGAGTTCCCTCCTGTCAAGTTTGCAGGCTTGCAGTCTGGCCAGTAGACAAATCTTCTGGCGGGTGTAGATGTTATAACCAAGCCGGCAGCTGGTCCTGACAGGGGTTGCTCTGTGGGGTTGTTCTCGGACTCGGGCTCGTCACGGTCCGACCCGAAGTCGAACTCATAAGAGGAATCTGAGTAGAAACCGGAGAGAGGGTTGGAGTTCGAGTTGTAGCCGGGGGCGGTGTCGGAGTCCAGGTCGTAGTCGGGTACGATCTCCTTGCCGGCCCGGCGCGTGGTGGGAGCTTTCAAGTGGGCCCTGCTGGCGTTGTGGGGGCCACGTGTGAAGCGCTCGTGGGGTGGGGATTCCACATGCGATGGCCGAGTAGCCGACTCGCATACGATAGCCCACGGGGACGTCGAGTTGGAGTTGGAGGCGGATCCAAGCTCGAAGTCGGCGTGTTGGTTGAAGAGCGGAATTTCTCCGAATTTGCTGGCGAGTTCGCCCGTGACTACTTCAGGAAGTGTCACGAGGCTAGTCTCCAGGTTGGGCGGCATGGTGAGGCGGCGTTGGAAGGATCCAGCGCCGTCAGCAGTGCAGACCTAGGAGCCGAAGACGAAGGTGTCTCCGCGCATGAAGGCGACGGTTTGCTTGATGAAGATGGAAGCCGTCGAGTTCGTCATGTGATCTTTGGCGAGAGCCCCTACCTGGCGCGCCTGCTGTCGGTGTTTTAGACCGGCAACCTACTAAGGGGAGTACCCGAAGTAGATGAATGTGGCCTCGCCGAGATCGGTAACTCGAAGGAAGAGGCACTTGGCACACAATTTAGACAGGTTCGGGCTGCGAGATGCGTAATACCCTACGTCCTGTATGCTGCGTGGCTCTGGATTGATTGGGTGCGATTACAAGACGATGTAATCCGGTGCGTATGAGCGAGATGATCTAGAGAGGGGTCCCTGCCTCGCCTTATATAGTCCAGGAGGTAGGGTTACAAGTCGGTTTAGGGAGAGAGTACTAGTCGAGTACGTCTAGGAGTCGTCTATACAGTGCGAGACATGTACAGCTTCCTATCCGAGTACTTCTCCTCCGAAGTCCTTGTGCTTCACGCCAGCAGGTGCCGTGTAGCGCAAGTCGGGTAGTCCCAGAGGCCCACCGAGTAGTCGGTCCTTGTACCCACCAAGGTAGTGGGCCCAGGGAGGTCCATACGACAGTAACCATTACAAGGAAACCATCCCTCACTAACTAGAGGACCAAAACCACGAAAAGAAGACTGTGGACTGTCCCTCCTCTCCAACTCCAAGCTACGACTCTTCCCATCCCGTATTGAGCACGAGGTGGAGAACATCCAGCAAACTGATCACCTACAAACTCTCCAGACCAACCACCAGAACCACGACCTCCAGAACCAAATCTCGCACCTGTACGAGCACGAAACCGAAACCACTACCTGTCCAGGCCTCCACCGGTCTGACTGGTGCCTCTCACCGGTCTGACCGGTGTAGCCCGGCCAGCAGCACCTCCAACAACCTTTCTCTCTCCCCAAGCCGGAACTGTCCTCACACTCGCCTCGGCCCTGGGCATCTGCACACGAGGCTCAAGTACACCATTGGGAGGGTGGTACTTGTCCTTGTTAGCCCACTACGCCATTCTCTCCTCACGCTTCCTCTTGAAGCAAAACGCTCTCTTGTGACCAGCCTTTCCACAAAAGTCACAATGGAACCGAATTGGTCTAGGCTTAGACTTGGGATGAGGCTCTTCACAAGACTTCTCACTAGTTTTCTCACTCGGTTTCTTACTTGGTTTCTCTCTCGTTTTAAGCGACTGGTTTGGCTTGGGTGCAAACTTATCTTTGTGTGTGGATTGTGGTGGAACTGAAACATTCCCAAATTTTCCTTCTCTCTCACCACTGCTCCCACCAGACTTATCGAATCCCAAAGCCCAACCATCAAAGCGCTTACAACTCGCAATCATCATACCAAGCTGAGGTTCCTGACTACACAACCAACTCAACACTTCACGCAACTTATTGTTCTCATCCTGCAAATGGTCAACACATTGTACAAGTTCCAGATTCTTCATAGCATGCAACTCACAAGTAGAACAAGAAGTAGGAATAGGCACTTTCAAATCAGCCTCAAGCGAAACAATGCAAGAATGAAGCTCAAAAATTTTTTCATGCAAACCAGGACAAGAAGTACATGCACCAAGCAAAGTGGGTCTAGATTGTAGCTCAGCCAACTCAACCCTAAGCACATCTAGTTCCTCACACTTGGAGGCATGCTTTTCCCTAAGAGCAGTCAAATCAGCTAGGAAAACAGATCAATCAGCACAATCAACCTCATCAGACAGGGCTAGCCTTAAGAGAATCAATTTCAAGCTTGCCATCAAGAACCAGTGTTTCTAGCTCAGCCACTCTAGTCCTAGCATCTTCAAGCAAAGCTCTAAGCTCCTTTCCTAAGCTTCTTAGCCTCTCTAAGCATGTGATCGCGATTAACAAGCAAGTCAACCAACTCCTCATTCTCCTTGCACAAGGAAGAGAGCTCATCACATACCTCATCCTCGGAATCTAAGTCCGAGGCATCCTTTTGGCTTCTCTTGCTGCTGGAGCTGCGAGCCATGCTGCAGAAGTCATCCTTGAGGCTTAGGCCCGTCACACAAAGGACGTTGAGATACTTGCCAAGAATCTTCTTCCTCTTCTTCTTGTCATCCTCTTCGTCTTCATCACTGGAGCTTGAAGACGTGTCCTCGGAGTCGGACTCGATGTCGCTCGATCTCTTCATCTTCTCTCGAGACCACGTCTTCTTCCCATGTCCATGATTCTTCTTCTTGGACTTCTTCCTCTTGTCCTTGAACTTGTGCCTGTCGTGGTTGTTCACCTTCGGACACTCGGTGAAAAAGTGTCCGGCCTTGCCACACATGAAACACGTCCTCGAGTTCCTTCTTGAGTTCACCCGGTTCTCGTGCAGCCTCTCGAACTGCCTCGTCAGCAGCGCCAACTCGTCCTCTCCAAGCACGTCGAACTCCTCATCTGGCATAGACATCAAAGAGGACAAAGAGAACATCCTGGTGGATGGGTTAGTGTCAGCCTTTCCTTTCGAACCACCGATGAGGGCGATACTATGAGAGTCAGTCAGGCCCTCGATCTTGGCTGTCATGCCCCTATCCACCTCAGCCGATTTGAGCTTCGAGAACAGCTCGTTCGCGGTCAGAGTGTCATACTTCTCCGACTCCACAATGGCCTCAAACTTTCCGCCTCAAACCGTACGATCCAAAGAGTGTAAGAGCCTGACGACTCTATCATGATCATCGTACAAGAGCATGTCCACATTGGCCCTCATGTTGTTTCAAAGGTTCACAACCACCGTGAACCTCTGAAACAAGGCATCGATGTACTCGCCAGGGAGATGAGTGAAGTTCTCGTACTCTCTCCGGTAAGTCGCATACATCTGAGCCTGAACCTGGGCATTCCCAACATGAGCTTCCTTCAACACCGACTAGATTCTACAAGCCAAGTGCTCGATGTGTACCCGATCGAATTAAGGCTGACAAAAAGCACGAAACAAGTAGTCGACTGCCCTGTTGTTGGTGTCGAACATGTCCCTCGATCCTGGAGCAAGGAAGTTCATTGGCTGGACATAGCCTGTGTCCACCGTGACATCCCAAAGGATCTGACCCTTTCCGCGGAGGAACGCCGCCATCCGCTTACTCCACATCTGGTAGTTCTTGCCATCGTAGTGTGGAGGACCCGAATCCCATTCCTGGTATGCCATCCTTGGATCTTAGACTAGTTAGAGTCAATCAAGACCCCTAACCAGCTCTGTTACCACTTGAAGGACCGATACGGCGAACCAGAGAGGGGGGGGGGAGTGAATGGGAGCAGATAAAAATTCCTCTCGAAGGAGATGGAGACTCCAACAAGACGAACACGGCTTCCAACACACGTCTCCGACTCACTACCCAGGTTGGCCAAGTCCACGCAGCCACTGGAGTGCTACTGAACCTAGGAACCAACACCCAACCTCACAGACTCGAGAATGCAGCGGAACACAAAACTCGAGTCCACTGACCTACACCGGTCAGACCGGTGAGCACCACCGGTCAGACCGGTCCCTGCTGGTGAAAACTAGCGACTTCCACAGAACAGCTCTACACCGGTCAGGCCGGTGCAACACACCGGTCAGACCGGTCTTATCCAGAAAGCTCCAAAACACCAAACAGGCCTACCGAGCTCCAAACTGAACCAAACTCGAAACACCAGCAACACAGAACAACAGCGAACACACCGAAACGTTCACCCGAGCAAAAACCCAACAAGGGTTGCACCGGTCAGACCGGTGTGACCTCGGCTTCTCGGGATGAACATCACCTGCGGGTCAACACCCCCAAATCCAAGCTTCGATCTCCCGAATCGCTCCACGGACTTGAGCAAGACTTTGGGGATAGTAGGAGCACCTCATGAGGAGTCCATAGCCAAGTTTAATCCCACCAAAACTTGTCAAATCAAGAGGAATCGAAGAAATCTCGCCAAGAACTCCTCTAACTCTAGAACACCGAAAACCCCAAAATCGAGCCCCTTAACTCACGGATTTGGGAGGGGAATCAAAGGAAAAAGAACCACAAAGGGTTCCCACAAATTTCCCCCATCAAATCCCCAAGAGCAAGGTCCCGAAAACACACCACACCAAGAAAGGGCTCCGAAAATCACCACCAAGAACAACCGGGAACAACACAACAAAGCCTTGAGGAACCACGCCGAATCATCTATACATACCAAGGAGGTTCATACAAGGTCTAGCTTGCCGCCCGATCATCCATGCCTCTCACAAAATCTCACCATGAACCTCTCAAGCTAGTCCTATGGAAATCCTAAGAAAATAGGAAGGGAAAATAGGAAAGCAAATGAACTAGGGTTCCAAGAGATGTCTGCCATCCTCTCACCTCATGGGTTATATGGAGGCAAGCCGAAAGTCTAAAATGCCCTTACTTAACAACTAGGGATACAAGCCCCTCAAGGGCGGTTTTGGAAGTCTCCAGATTTTCTCCATCGGACGGATGCCCGGTGACTGCACCCTGCTTAGCCTCGACGCAAGCCATGCGATCCCGACATGTGTCCTCTGCTTTGATGTCTACGGACTGCGTCGTCGCACACCGGTCAGACCGGTGCTCCTCACCAGTCAGACCGGTACCCACCGGTCAGACCGGTCAGACCCACCGGTCAGACCGGTCTGGAGCTGCTGCAGCACCGTCTTCGGTTCTTCGGTCTTGGCTTTGTGGATCAACCAAGGAACCCAGTGGTTTTCTGGTGAACCATTGGAAACCCCGCGAACTCGGTGTAGCCTCCGCCAATCACCACTCATGACTTGGCTCCCACGTAGTCCCGGCTCGACCTTGGTTTTAAGGCTCAACCAAGAAACCTTCCATGACTTCATCTTGCTGTTCATGCCATCATGTGGCCCGCACTTGACCCGGCTGGCCACCGGGTCCCTCGAACGAAGCCTACTTGTCTTCTCCACACCTGGAGGCCTCACCGGCGACGACCTTTCGGACTTGTTCACCTGCACCAACACCAGTCAAGCCGCAACTTGCACCTGCAATACTTAGCCAAGAATTAGTCCACACAACTTTTCAATCACTCATCACACAAGGAAGCGACCATCCATCGGTCCTCGAACCACACATGGTCCCCACAGGCGCACAACCTAGAGTGGGTGCAACAAGAGAAAAAAGGCCTCCCCCTCCCGCCGACCCCGGAGGATACGAGCAGCGGGAGCGACACCGTCTGGTCCAAGCTGGAGAGGGAGGAAGAAGAAGATGAAGTGCCTTTGGCCTCGGGGTACAAGGGCAAGAAGGCAGTTGTTCTGCCCGCGCCGTCGACGGCACGGGCCGGCGTTGTCCCGGCCTCCAAGGCGGGCGCGACATTAGCTGGTGAGGTTACCGCGACAAGGAGTGTGCCCGGCACGGGGGGTGCGCCGCCCACGCAAACCTCGAAGAAGCGCAAGCGTCAGGTGTCATCCCGACTGTAAGTGTTGTATCATGTTCATCTCATCTAATTTTACTTGTTCGAGACCCTGATTTCCCCCCTTCCATCTCCCTCAGCCACGCCGGCGGCCCCATCGCACCTGAGTTGGCGCCAACCAAGGCGCTGAGGGTGGAGGCGCGTGATGCGATCCACGCGACGCGGCCTCGCTCGACGAGGTCGTCGCGACCGGTGGTGGCAACGACGTCTTCCTTTCATTTGGCGGTGTCACAAGACATTCCGCGAGGGGAGGAGCGGGCCTATGTGGCCGTGTCCAGGGCAGGAGGTGGTTCGAGGTGCGGAGCCCCTCGAACGAGTGGTGCGGGAGAGGTCTCACCCACGACGGATGTGACCGTCCCGCGGGATGGGACCCTGGTGGAGGTTGACGGAGTGCAGGGGGATACTTCGCTCGAGCACATGTCTGGAGCGCCATCACAGGGGGTCGGCCCGTAGGGGGCCGGCGTGTCGTCGTCGCGCCAGCGTGACTACGATGAATTCCCCGACGATTGGTGCACTGGGCTGGATCACCCCTACGTCCCCTGGGATACAGTGGAGCGTTCGCACGCGGAGTTTCTTGATTGGAGGGATTTCCTAGAGGTGGGATCCCAAGTTCAAGTCCTGCTTTGCGAGGCCTTAAGGCTTCACAAAGACGTGGCGGCGCCGCTGTTCCGGGTTCACGTACTAGTCCCGTCGCCCCCATTGCTTTCTTTTTTCCTCTCTTGGTTATGCCTCGTCTGAGTTCTTTCCATTTTATCTGTTTTGGCAGCGGCCATGGGTGAGCATTGGACAAAATCTCCTTCCTCGCCAAACTCCACGCCGACCATGAGGCGGTGTGCTGGGAGAACGAGCACCTGGGCTCGGCGATGGAGTGCCTTCGCGATGAGATGTACGAGGAGAAGGCGAGCCACAAACCGAAGAAGGGCAAGCTGCACCGTGCGGAGGAGGAACACGACACCCATCGCACCGCGGCAGAGCAGAAGGCCAAGGAGGCCGACCAGCTCAGCGCCGCGTTGCAGGGCAAAGAGGGGGAACTTCAGCAGGAGTGCGCTGCGCTGAGCGAGGTGAGGTCCCAACTCGCGCCCTTGCTGAAGCGCGGGCTCGCGCCGAGCGCGAGCGTATGTCACTGGAGGATGTGCAGGCGCGCCTCGCTCAGGCCGAGCAGAAGGCCTAGGAGTCTGAGGGGCTTGCCATTGCCCTGAAGGAGAAGGGTGATGCGTTGACGGCTGTCGAGAACCAGCTCATCAAGGAGCGCACTACCCGTGAGGGGGCGCAGTCTCAGCTCTCGCTGAAGGACACAACTCTCACCGAGGCTCAGGCTCAACTTGAGTGGGAGTGCAAGGCGCTTGAGGAGGCGCGGGCCTAGCTCTCTCAGGCTGCAGAAAAGCTCGGGAGGTTGTGCAGATGGACGCCGCTCTCCAAGAGGCTCAGTCCCAGCTCTAGCTCGCGCACGGGGAGCTTGGGGGAATGAGGGACATGCTTCATCAGCGCGAGGCCTCAATCTCTCAGCTCTGACAGGACGTCGACGCCACGCGGGCCGCACTTGAGACCGAGAAAATGCGAGTCGAGGGTAAGTCTCATCCTTCAACCGTTTTAGTTCTTTGTTGCGCTCTTCCGAGGCTTGATATTTGTTTTGGTGTCGCAGAGCTGCAGAAGAGCTCGGTGGACCCTTCAGGGAGATTTAATCTCTCCAGGTCGCCTACAACGAAGCTCAGGGCGAGCTTAAGGCCCTGGAGGCTGCTGCCCTCGAAGTGTGTCGTGAGCTCGAGGGGACTGAAGGCCAAACCTCAAGTAGCTCGATAGCGAGCCGCCTGTGGTCCCTAGGTGGTCGGGTCACTAAGCGCCTACGTGGTGCCCTTCAACTTGTTGTCTAGAAGACCTTGGGGCTGACCTCAACCTAATACATTCTCAACTTCGATCTACTGCAGTATGGCTACGTCTTTCCTGAAGATTTTGTAGGTGAGGATGCCGAGCTCGAAGTGGTGAGGGCGGTTGATGCGTCCATGGCGGAGCCCGCCGCAACCCTTACTGACATGTTCGAGGTGGACCTGTTCTCCGCCGCTGCTGAAGGTGAAGCCGCCGCCGCTTCAAGCCCCACGCTCCCTGAGGACTCTGGTCTCGAGGCCCGTTAGTATTTTGTTAGAAATTTCGGATGAATGTCAATCGTTTGTTCGAACAATACATTGTGTTATGCATAAGTCTATTTGTGAGTTCTATCTCGTATGTTGTCTTGTTTTCATCGGGCCTTTCGAGGGAATTTCGGCCAAGAAATTAATGCTCACGAGCCAACTTAGCCGTAGGGTAGCGAGGGGGATGCTTATCCTCTCGGAGGTGTCGGCGGTCCCGCGCTCGGCCGGGCCTAGGCTTAGTTAATTCACGCTTGACCTCTGTTCTCCAAAATGCTCGAGGTGTAACATTTTAACATTTTTTTGGAAGAAGGAAAGAAAGAAAGTGTTTTTGCGAAAGAAAATCGGGACACTCCGGGGGGAAGCCCCCGTCGCAGCCCCCTGAGGGGGACTTGGTTTGTGTCGAGGCCTTGGTCGAGGGTGAAACCAAGCCGCCCTTTTTATTTGACATTTCGAATGCGAGATATAGGAAAGAAGCTTGGAAGTCTAAGGGTAGAAGCAATGTAGTTGTTGTCTGTTCCAAGTGTTGGTGAGGACTTCGCCCTTCTCATTTGCCAGCTTGTACGTGTCAGGCTTGAGCACCTCGACGATGACGTAAGGCCCTTCCCATGGTGGTGACAACTTGTGTCGACCTCCGTTGTCTTGTAGTAGCCTCAGCACTAGGTCACCCTCACTGAGGTTCTGACGTCAGATCTTTTGGGCTTGGTATCGCCGGAGTGACTGCTGGTACCTTGCTGAGTGCATCATTGCCATACTGCGGGCCTCGTCCGCCTGGTCCAGCGAGTCTTTGCGAGCCTGCTGATTCCTTGATAGGTCCTGAGCCTAGGGTACCTGTATTCCAGATCTGTGCGGATGACGACCTCCGCGCCATAGACAAGGAAGAATGGTGTAAACCCCGTAGCTCTGCTCGTGGTGGTTCTAAGGCTCCAAACGACCGAGGGTAACTCTTGAATCCATTTTCCGCCAAACTTGTTCAGTTTGTCAAAGATCCTGGGCTTGAGGCCTTGTAGAATCATGCCGTTGGCACACTCCCCTAGCCGTTGGTGTGTGGGTGTGCGACGGCTGCCCAATCCACGCGGATGTGGTATTTGTCGCAGAACTCCAGGAACTTCCTGCCCGTATGTGGGTACCGTTGTCGGTGATGATGGAGTTTGGCACCCCGAACCTGTGGACGATGTCAGTAAAGAATGATACAGCCCACTCGGCCCTGAGGTTGGTGATAGGGCATGCCTCGACCCACTTCGAAAATTTGTCGATTGCGACCAATAGGTGTGTGAAGCCCCTTAGCACCTTCTGTAGGGGCCCGATGATGTCTATCCCCCACATGGTGAATGAACACGTAATGGGTATGGTCTAGAAGGTGTGAGTCGGAAGGTGCATCTTGCGGGCATAGACAGGCACCCTTCGCAGGTGCGCACGACCTTGTCGGCGACTGCCGTGGGCCAGTAGAAGCCTTTGCGGAACGCGTTGCCCACGAGGGTGCACGGCGCCACGTGGTGGCCGCATACGCCCGCGTGGATGTCCCAGATCAACTCGCGGCCTTCGGGGATGGGGATGCACCGTTGTAGAATTTCTGATGCGCCACGCTTGTACAGTTCGCCGCTAATCACGGTGAATGACTTGGCCTTTCGGGCAATGCACCTTGCCTCAGTTCGGTCTGAGGGTAGCTCCCCTTGATCGATCCAAGCGAGGTACTTGCTCCCTAGTCCCCCGCGGGAAGGGCCTTATCGATCTCCATAGCCTCAGCTTCGTCAAGCCCGTACCCCTCTAGTAGAAAGAGAACGAATTCCTCATTCGAGGCGTCCTCGTCCATGGGTTCCGGTCCCACATGCCTCGAGGGAGCCCCCGAGGGTTCTTTTGGATTCGAGGAAGCTTTGCTAAGGTGGACGAAAGGTTTGGTGAGGTCGCGGGCAAAGATGATTGGAGGACGGTGATTCGTCCTGACGTGATCTTCGCCAGCTCATCTGCCTCCTTGTTGTACTTGCGCGGGATGTGGTTGAGCTCGATGCTGTATAATTTATCTTCAAGTGTGCGGACGGTGTTGCAGTATGCCTCCATCTTCTTGTCGTGGAAACTTGCGTTCTTCATGACTCGATCGATCACTAGCTGTGAATCCCCCCTGACGTCGATGGCGATTAGGAGGCCGCAGAGGAGGGCCGTAGAGGAGGGCGTCGTACTTTGCCATGTTATTTGATGCGGGGAATTCAAGAGTACCACGTACCTCCTGTGTTCTCCGAGGGGCAAAACGAGGAGCAGGCCCGTGCCCGTGCCAATTTTCATCACTGACCCGTGGAAGTAGAGGGTCCAACACTCAGGCTGGATCTGCAATGGGGGCAGCAGAGTATCGGTCCATTCAGCGACAAAGTCCGCCAAGATCTGGGACTTGATTGCCTTGCACGGCACGTAGGTGAGGGTTTCACCCATAAGCTCCACATACTATTTCACGATTCTACCTGAGGCGTTCGGGTTGCGGACTATCTCTCCCAATGGGAAAGACGAGACCACAGTGATCGGATGGGCCATGAAGTATTGTTGTAGCTTTCGCCGCGTGAGCACCACCGTATATAGCATCTTTTAGATATGTGGGTATCACGCCTTGGTTTCGGATAATACCTTGTTGTTGTAGTACACCGATCTTTGGACTGGTAGGGCATGACCTTCCTCCGTTCTCTCCACAACGATGACCGCGTTGACCACCTGGGTGGTCGCCGTGATGTAGAGGTACAGAGGTTCACCATCCCGCGGCGGCGTGAGGAACGACACGTGGGCGGCCGTCGCCTTTAGCTTGTCGAGGGCTTCCTGGGCCTCGACAGTACAGGAAAAGGGTTCGTGCCTCTTCAAAAGTCAGTAGAGGGGCAAGCCCTTCTCACCGAGGCGCGAGATGAAGCGGCTCAGAGCCGCCAGACAACCTAACACCTTCTGCACCCCTTTAGGTCCCGTATTGGCCCCATCCAATCGAGGGCCGAAACCTTTTCGGGGTTGGACTCGATGCCTCGCTAGGAGACAATGAAACCCAACAGCATGCCGCGCGGTACCCCAAAGACGCACTTCTCGGGGTTCAACTTGACCCCGTTCGCACGCATGCAGTAGAATGTTACGTGCAAATCATTAACCAAGTCGTCCGCCTTCCTAGTCCTAACGACAATGTATTCTACATATGCCTCCACGGTCCACCCGATGTGATTCTCGAAAACATGTTACATACATCGCTGGTATGTAGCCCCAGCGTTTCGAAGACCAAATGGCATCGTTACGTACCAAAACATGCCGAACGGTGTGATGAAAGAAGTCGCGAATTGGTCGGACTCTTTCATCTTTATTTGGTGGTAGCCCGAATAGGCATCAAGGAAACATAGAAGCTCGCATCCCGCGGTAGAATCTATGATTTGATCGATTCGTGGCAAAGGAAAAAGAACTTTAGGACATGCTTTATTTAACCCGATGTAAATCTACACACATCCACCACTTCCCATTCTTTTTCTTAACTAATGCGAGATTGGATAACCACGTGGGATGGAACACTTCCTTGATGAATCTGGCCTCTAGGAGCCTCCGCAGCTCCACTCCAATCGTCAGACGCCTCTCTTCGTCAAAGCGTCGCAGGCGCTGTTGCACAACCCTGGAGTGAGGTAGGATGTCAAGGGAGTGCTCACGCGACCTCCCTCGAAATGCCCGACATGTCTGAAGGGCTCCACGCAAAGATATCTGCGTTGGTACGGAGAAAGTTGACGAGCACCACTTCCTATTTCGGGTCGAGGGTAGAACTGACCCTCAACGCCTTGCCCTCGGGGGCAACAGGGTCGAGGGGCACCAATTTGATCTTCTCGGCAGCCTCGAAACTACCCACGTGCTTGGTGGCGGAGTCGAGGCCCTCGTTGGCCATCTTCTCCATGTCCGCAACAAGCGATTCATCTAGCACGAGCACCTCGGCGTGCTCGACGCACTTGACATCACAGTCGAATGCATGCTCGATTTATGAGCGCACCGTGATGACACCCTTTGGCCCTAGCATCTTCATCTTGAGGTACGTGTAGTTTGGGGCCGCCATGAATTTGGCGTAGCATGGATGCCTAAGGATGGTGTGGTACGCACCCCGAAACCCCACCACCTCGAAGGTGAGGGTCTCCATGGGGAAGTTGTCTGGTGTGCCGAACCAAACAGGCAGGTCGATCTGCCCGAGGGGCTGGACGCGCTTGCCCGGTGCAACGCCATGGAACGGCGTCGTGCTAGGCCGCAACTGATCCAGACCGATCCCCATCTACCGTAAGATGTGGGCGTACATGATGTTGAGGCTGCTGCCGCTGTCCATCATCACCCTGGAGAATAGTGAGTTGCCAATGACGGGGTCGACGACCAACGGGTATCGGTTCGGATTGAGTATGCGGTACGGGTGGTCTTCGTGGCTGAAGGTGATGGCCTCCTCCGACCAGTCGATGAAGGAAGGAGGGGCCTTCTTAGCGGCGAGGACTTCATGCCACTCGTGCTTGCGCTGGCTGGTGGACATGTCCACCGTCAGTCCTCCAAAGATGAGGAAGACATTCTCCACGGCGGGGAAACCGTTAGCGCTCCCGTCACCCCCATCTTTCTTGGCCTCATCCTCCTTCACGACAACGCAACTGTAATATTTCTTAAGCATGTCGCATTGCTCAAGGGTGTGGTTGACTTCATCGAACACGCCGGGGCCTCGAGGGGGGCCTCGACGACCCTTGCGTGCTGGGTCGACTGCAAGGGCCTCATCGTCATCCTCGCCGCACCCCTGTGCACGAGCGTCATGTTGGGGCTTCTTTCCCTTCTTGCCCCACTTCTGCTTCTTTCCGGGATCCTTAGACTTGCTGCCCTCCGCGGGTGCGTCCTCCGCGCATTTGCTTTTCTCGCCGTCAAAGATTGCCCCCACTGCCTCTTCTCCTAGAGGTGAAGCTGGTGGCGATGTCGAATAGCTCATTGGAGTCGACCGATGGGCCTAAGCTCGCAAACAATGTCCCGATAGGTCATGCCCTCGAGGAAGGTATGCACGATGTCAGACCGGGCGACACTTGGAAGCTCGGTGCAGCGCTTGGAGAAGCGCCGTGTGAAGTCCCAGAGGGACTTACCGGGTTTCTGGGTGCACCCTCGCAAGTCCCAGGAGTTCCCGGGGTGCATGTATGTGAAGGACCCATACGGCGAACCAGAGAGGGGGGGAGTGAATGGGAGCCGATAAAAATTCTTCTCGAAGGAGATGAAAACTCCAACAAGACGAACGCGGCTTCCAACACACGTCTCCGACTCACTACCAAGGTTGGTCAAGCCCACGTAGCCACTGGAGTGCCACTGGACCTAGGAACCAACACGCAACCTTCCGACCCGAGAAACGCAGCGGAAAAACCAAACCTCGAGTCTACGGACCCACACCGGTCGGACCGGTGAGCACCACCGGCCGACCGGTCCCCGCCGGTGAAACCGAGCAACTTCCACTAAGTGGCTCTACACCGGTCGACCGGTGAGACACACCGGTCGGACCGATGGCGACCGGAAGCCCCCAAGGCACCAAACAAGCCAACCGACCACCAAACTGACCCAAACTCAAAACAGCAGCAACACGGGACAACAAAGAACACACCAAGACGTTCACCCGAGCAAAAACCCACAAGGGCTCGCACCGGTCAGACCGGTCAAGAGCACCGGTCAGACCGGTGTAGCCTGGGCAGCTCGGGATGAACAGCACCCGCGGGTCAACTCCCCCAAATCCAAAACTCGATCTCCCGAATCGCTCCACGGACTTGAACAAGACTTTGGGGATATCAGGAACACCTCATGAGGAGTCCATAGCCAAGTTTAATCCCACCAAATCTCGTCCAAAAAGGAGGAATCGAAGAAATCCCGCCGAAAGCACTTCCAACCCAAGAACTCAAGAAAACCCCAAAATCGAGCACTTTTACTCACGGATTTGGGAGGGGAATCACAACCCAAAGAACCACGAAGGGTTCCCACAAATTTCCCCCATCAAATCCCCAAGAGAAAAGCCCCGAAAACACCCCAAAGAAATCACGAAGAGAGGGCTCCGAAAATCACCACCAAGAACAACCGGGGAAAACACATCCAAACCTTGAGGAACCACGCCGAATCATCTATACATGAAACAAAGGTTTGTACAAGGTCTAGCAAGCCGCCCGATCATCCATCCCTCTCTACAAGATCTCTCCGTGAAGCTCTCTTGCTAGTCCTAGAGAAAACCTAAGGAAAATAGGTGGAAAATAGGAAAACTAATGAGCTAGGGTTCCAAGAGTTGGCTGCCATCCTCTCACCTCTTGGGTTATATGGAGGCAACCGAATGTCTAAAATGCCCTTCTCTACTAACTAGGGATACAAGCCCCTCAAGGGCAGATTTGGAATTCTTGATGTCTTCACCATCGGACGGATGCCGGCGACCGCACCTCGCGTAGCCTCGAAGCAAGCTATGCGATCCCGACGCGTGTCCTCCGCTTCGAAGTCTCCGGACTGCATCGTCGCACACCCGCCGGACCGGCCGGACCCACCGGTCGGACCGGTCCGTGCCGCCGCACCTCCGTCTTCGGTTCTCCGGTCTTGGCTTTGTGGATCAACCAAGGAACCCGGTGGTTTTCTCGGTGAACCACCGGAAACCCCGCGAACTCGGTGTAGCCTCCGCCAATCTCCACTCATGACTCGGCTCCCACGTAGTCCCGGCTCGACCTTGGTTTTGAGGCTCAACCAAGAAACCGTCCACGACTTCATCTTGTCTGTTCATGCCACCATGCGGCCCGCACTTGACCCCCGCCGGCCACCGGGTCCCTCGAACGAAGCCTACTTGTCTTCTCCACACCCGGAGGCCTCACCGGCGACGACCTTTCGCGCTTGTTCTTCACCCGCACCAACACCGGTCAAGCCGCAACCCGCACCTCGCAATACTTAGCCAAGAATCAGTCCACACAACGTTGTCAATCACTCATCACAAAAGGAAGCGACCATCCACCGGTCCTCGAACCACACATGGTCCTCAATCTCCCCCTTGATGAGTGCATTGACAACACCCACACGAAAGTAATAAGAGAGAAAAGAAAAGAAAAGGAAACGAACAAAAAGAAACTCCAACAGGCGATCGAAAGCCGAACAAAGGCAAAGAGCAAGATCACTTGAAGAAGACAAGTCTCGGACCCCTTAGGCAAGGGCAACGGCTCGACACATCCGAGACAAAGCAAAGCTCAAGCAAAGAGCACAAACTACCAAAACAAAGCTCGAAAACTCACAAAGAGCTCCCCCTGCACACATGCAAGCTCCCCCTGAACGAATGCATGCAACAAACCACATGAAACAGGGCAGCTGCAGCAACTTCAGCTCACACCGGTCAGACCGGTCATCACCACCGGTCAGACCGGTGCCCAACATATGTACAGGACCAGCACTCACACCGGTCAGACCGGTGCTCATCACCGGTCAGACCGGTGTACAACAGAGCCCAGAAATGGCTTGAAACCACCTGAAAACCTTCTAAACGCGTCCAACAAGCCATTTCAAGCTCAAACTTCTCCCCCTTGTTGGCAATGCATGAATCAAGCCAAAAATGCAAAACTTTCAACCTAGAGCTTCTCAAATATACAAGATTCAACAAAGAATGCTACACATGTCCAAATGAGCAAGTTAGATACTCTACGGCTTCGTATCGATCTCAACTACATGATCACCAAGTTTCACAACCATTGGACGAAGCTAAGATGGATTTTGGCAATTTTGCGAAAACTTGCCTCTCATGAGCAAAGTCCTAAACATGATCAAAGCATATCAAAATGGCAAAGCCACACAAACTTCATGCTAGGACAGCCATTCTAATCATAAGACCATCACAAACACCCACAAGCACCTCATGTCATGTCAAAGCCACCGAGCCATGTGCCTACTTCTATTTATGAGATTTCTCATTGGTAGGCATCATGCAACAGTTTAGCACCCAAAGCAAATTAAATTCAGCACAAATGACATGGGAGCATATTTTCCAAGCATTTTTCATTTCATTTTCAGATTTGTAAATGGTACATGAAATGTCTTTGCGACAAAAAGGAACTTATGCCCCTCCACAAGATAAGTCAAGAGGGCTAAACATTCATGATGGCAAATGAGCCTTTGGCCCCATATGATCAATAAACTAGCTATCCAACCACAAATTATGCATAGCCAAGCCACTAAAACATGTCAAGAGCATATAAAGGCATTTGCAAATGAGAGCGCATACATGTGACATTTTTCAAAAACATAGCCATCAACCATGGATTATTCATCAAGATCATCAAGAGCTAAGCCAAACTAACCGTAGCATACCAAACAAGCTCACAAAGACATATATCTCATTCCATGGTGAACAATGTATATGAGAGAAGCTTTCCTAACCAATGCATATGATACAAAATGCATGCAATCTAAGATACAAGGATGCCTATACATCATGATACATATGCCATGCCAAATGCAAGGAATGCACAAAGGAAAGCTATACATATGCTACAAACCGGCTCCTCGAGGGGAGGCAAAACGGGATCGACACCACCGGCAAAAGAGAGCTCCCACACACCCAACTCAGGAAATCAAACACACACCAAGTCCCCCCCGCAAACGAGTGAAAGTTGCTTGATCTAGGGGTTTGGTGAAAATATCGGCTAGTTGGTGATGTGTGGGTACATGGATCAAGGCTATCTTTCCTTTCTCTACGTTTTCTCTCAGAAAATGGTACCTCACTTCTATGTGCTTGGTTTTGGAATGGAGCACTGGGTTCTTTGCAACGCTTATGGCACTGGTGCTATCACATTGAAGTGGGACATGGGTATACTCCTCACCAAAGTCACTCATGGTGTAGGTGATCCAAAGGAGCTGAGAGCAACAACTAGCAGCGGCAACATACTCGGCCTCGGTCGTGGATTGAGCAACACTCGACCGCTTGCGGGAAGACCAAGACACCAAAGAAGAACCCAAAAGCGGCAAGTCCCGAAGTGGACTTCCTATCCAACCGACACCGGCAAAATCCGCGTCCGAAAAACCATGAAGCGCCAAAGAAGAGGACGCGGAGTACCAAAGGCCGAAGTCGGGAGTGTGACGCAAGTACCGAAAATTCGCTTCACCGCTTGCCGATGCGAAGTCCTCGGAGACGCTTGAAAACGAGCGCACGGACACACCGAGAACCGTATGTCCGGCCTCGTCGCCGTCAAGTAGAGGAGTGACCCGATCATGCTCCGGTACTCCTTCTGATCCACGTGTTCACCTTCCTCGTCCGCATCAAGAGCCGTAGTCGTACTCATCGGCGTCGTCATAGCCTTGGAGTCCTCCATCTTGAACTTCCTCACAATGTCCTTGGTGTACTTAGCCTGGTGCACAAATGTTCCTTCCTTTGATTGCTTGATTTGTAGCCCGAGGAAGAACTGCAACTCACCCATCATGCTCATCTCGAACTCCCTGCTCATATCATCTGCAAACCTTGCAACAAGAGAGTTAGACGAGCCACCAAAGACAATATCATCCACGTACAACTGCACAATCAAGATATCTCTGCCCTGCCTCAGCAAAAACAAGGTCTGATCGACCTTTCCCATCTCAAAGCCTCTCTCAAACAAGAACCCCCTCAACCTGCCATACCATGCTCTAGGCGCCTGCTCCAACCCATACAGCGCCTTCCTCAACTTGTACACCCGGTGGGGGTACCTCTCACTCTCAAACCCCGGAGGCTGCCTCACATACACTTCTTCCTCCAAGACACCATTCGAAAAGCACTCTTCACATCCATTTGGTGCAACTTGAACCCTTTAGCCACGAGAAAAGGCTAGAAGGATCCTAATCGCCTCCAAACGGGCTACGGGAGCAAAGGTCTCCTCGTAGTCGATCCCCTCCTTCGGCCCGAACCCCCGGGCAACAAGTCTCGACTTGTTCCTCACAACCTCACCCTTCTCTCCCTCTTTGTTTTTCCACACCCACTTGGTACCAATCGGCTTACACCCTGGGGGAGGGTCAACCAACTCCCACACCTGATTCCTCTCAAAGTTCTCCAACTCCTCATGCATCGAATTAACCCAATTGTGATCAGATAGTGCGTGTCCAATGTCTTTGGGCTCGAAAGAAGCAACAAATGCAGCAAGAGCAAAATGGGAATTGTTTCGAACCCTCGACCGTGTAGTGCGTTCATTCATGTCGCCGATGATCCTCGAAGCTGGGTGATCCACTTGAACTCGCCGGGGAGGTTCTCGCCTCGAAGCTACCTCCCCCTCAACATCAGCTTCTCCTCGTTCTTGATTTGTCGTCGTAGGTGTAGCAGAGGGTCCATCCATCATCGTAGTCGAAGTAGTGGGTACATGTTCAGCCGGGGGCACCGCACCGCCATCTTCATCATCACCATGTTCATGCTCCTCCTCCTGAAAAATCTCCTCGCCGAGATCATCATCACCTGCACACTCAAAGACAAGCTGACTACGTGGCTCTGTCTCGTCGAAGGTTACCTCGCAAGTCTCCATGATTTGGTTAGTTTCAAGATTGAGCACACGATATGCTCTAGAATGAAATGCATAACCAAAGAAAATGCCATCGACAGACCTAGCCTCAAACTTATCCAACTTCCTGCCTTTCTTCAGAATGAAACACTTGCAACCAAAGACATGGAAGTGACTCACCTTGGGTGTGCGACCATGCATCAACTCATAGCATGTCTTCTTCTTGTGCACTCGAGGTATATCCTGTTCGACACATAGCATGCGGTATTCACCGCCTCGGCCCAATACCTCCTCGGAGTCCTATGCTCATCAAGCATCGTCCGAGCCATCTCGCACAAGGTCCCGTTCTTCCTTTCCACAACACCATTCGGGGAGGCGTATACGGACTCAAAAGCCGGTGCTCAAGACCCAAGTCATGGCAAAAGGTTTCAAAACGAGAGTTCCCGAATTCCGAGCCATTATCACTTGCGGATAGCTCGTATGGCATCTCCGTGCCTCTCGTTCCTCAACCTCAAGACTAGATCTCGAACAAAACCAAACGTCTCCCCCTTCTCCTCGAGAAAGAACACCCACGCATACCGAGAATAGTCGTCCACCACAACAAGGACATACCACTTCCCACCCGAGATCGCACACGAGCCGGGCCAACAAGGTCCATATGGAGCGGCTCGCATGGACGCTCAGTCATCACATCGGTGAGAGGCGGGTGAGACGAGGCCACCATCTTGGCATGCCTACACGGAGCACAAACCAACTCTTTCTCAAGCCTCAACCGTGGCAATCCTCGGACCAAATTGAGTTTACTCAAGCGAGACAAAAGGTCAAAGCTCAAGTGACCCAACTTCCTATGCCACTTCCATAACTCACTCGAAGAACCAGCCAAGAAACAACGCTCCACACCCGAAGACTGAGAAAAATCAGCACGAAACACCTGGCCCTCGGGAACGACCATACAAACAAGGTCCCCTCGAGAGTCTACAATCCGAGAACCACCTGGCCGAAACACCTCAAAGCCCTCATCCAACAACTGGGACACAGAAAGCAAATTGTACCCCAGCGATTGAACAAGAGCAACACGCCTCAGAGTGATCTTGTCACTCACTTTTATCTCACCTTCTGAAAGCACACGCCCACGCCCATTGTCCCCAAAGGTGATGTACCTCTTCGTCACCACCGGGACGAGACTTGAGAACCACCCCCTGTCTCCGGTCATATGCCTCGAGCAACCGGAGTCAATCAACCAAATGTTCTTCAAGTCTCCCACCACGAAATTCTAAAATAGGCACGTGAGCGAACAAACGACTCAAAGATCGGGGTTAGTACCAAAGGAGGAAAACCAGTGCCGAGCCATTTGCTCGAAAGTGGGGTTAGCACCAACCAAAGCATCTCTCCTACCAAAACTACCTCCACGAACACCACCACGGTAACCACCCTGAGGGAACCACCCCTCTCTGCCTGGAGGAGGACCAAATCCACGCAAGAAAGCCCGTGGAACGTCCTTCCTCTCCAACTCAACACCACGACTCCTCCAATCCCCGTATTGAGCACGAGGAGGAGAACGCCTAGCAAACTGACCACCTGCACCCTTTCCAGCCCAACCACCAGAACCACGACCACCAGAAACAACCCTCGCACCTGTACGAGCTCGAAACCCAAACAGTTGTCTTGTCCGGGCTCGCGCCGGTCCGGCCGGGTGCCCCACACCGGTCTGACCGGTGTGACCGGAGCAGCACCACCACCTGCAGCCTTCTTCTCTCCCCAAGCACGAACTGTCCTCACACTCGCCTTGCCCCTGGGCATCTGCATACGAGGCTCAAGTACACCATCGGAAGGGTGGTACTTGTCCTTGTTAGCCCACTCCTTTGCCATTTTCTCCTCTCGCTTCCTCTTGAAGCAAAACTCCTCCTTATGGCCATCTCTCCCACAATAGCCACAATGGAACCTCACGAGCTTAGGCTTAGGCTTGGGATGAGGCTGCTCACTTGGTTTATCTCCACTCAAACCCTCCACTGGTTTCTTACCACTAGCCTTCTCACTCTCCTTCCCAAAGAACACTTTCCCCGAAGTGCTCACAAACTTGATAGGCTTTTGTAGGTCATTTGTGGGTGTAGGAAACACGGGTGGAGCTGGGGTTGTGTCTAGTCGATTCCTTAGATGGTTAGGTTTTGGTGGGAAATCATTTTTGTGGTGGGTTTTTGGTGGCTCCGGGATATTTTCTCCACTTCCTTCACCAACCTTGTTTGCTCCAAGCCCCTCACCATCTTGCCTCTTAAAGGCCTCAATCATCATCCTCAACTGAGGCTCGTGACCGGACAACCAACCCATCAACTTCCTCAAATCATCATTCTCATCCTGTAAACGATCAACATAATGTGCAAGCTCCAAATTTTTCAATGCATGCATTTCACAAGTAGAGCAAGATGTAGGCATGGGTTCCTTCAATTTAGCCTCGAGCGAACTAGTGTAAGCATGCATCTCATCAATCTTAGCATGCAAAACAGGGCAAGAAGTGCAAGCACCTAGCAAAGCGAGGTCTAGACTTAAGCTCGGCCACTTCAACCCTAAGCACATCTAGTTCCTCACACTTGGAGGCATGCTTCTCCTTAAACAAAGCAAGATCGGCAAGGAATATGGAGCAATCAAGCACAATCATTCTCATCGAAACAACAGGGCTAGCCTTAAGCGAATCAATCTCAAGCTTGCTATCAAGCACCTGTGTCTCTAGCTCAGCCACTCTAGTCCTAGCATCCTCGAGTGAAGCCCTAAGCTCTTTCCTCATTTTCTTGGCCTCTCTAAGCATGTCATCACGGTTATCAAGAAAAGAGCCAAGCCTCTCATTCTCCTGGCGCAAGAAGGGAAGTTTATCACGCACCTCATCGTCGGACTCAGAGTCCGAGTCGCTCTGTGTGCTCTTCTTGCTGCCGGAACTCAGCGCCATGGTGCAGAAGCCATCTCTCGCGAAGCAGCTCAGCCCGCTCAGGTTCTTGGACGACTTCTTGTTCTTGCGGCGATCTCCCTCGTCTTCACTGCTACTCGAGCTCGAGGTGGAGTACGAGGAACTGGAGTCGACGTCGCTCGCTCCAACCATCGCTCAGGCCTTGCCTCGGCCCTCCTTCTTCCTCGATCGTCGCTCGTCCTTGTACTTGTTCTTGTGCTTGCTCTTGTGGTCGCGCCTCGAACGGTACTTGCCATCGTTCATCCTCGGCTTGTGCTTGTAGCTGTCCTTGTTCTCGGCCTTCTCCGGGCAGTCGGCGACGAA
This sequence comes from Cenchrus americanus, assembly GCA_947561735.1. Taxonomy (NCBI): domain Eukaryota; kingdom Viridiplantae; phylum Streptophyta; class Magnoliopsida; order Poales; family Poaceae; genus Cenchrus; species Cenchrus americanus. The sequence goes on from OX387239.1 coordinate 134,865,696, forward strand.
GTGTCCCGGCTTGCCGCATTGGAAGCAAGTGCTCGTGTTCCTCCTCATGTTCACGTGGTTCTCATGCAGCCTCTCGAACCGCCTCGTCAACAGCGCCAGCTCGTCCTCTCCAAGGTCATCAAACTCCTCATCTGGCATAGACATCAAAGAGGAAAACGAGAACATCCTGGTGGATGGGTTAGAGTTAGTCTTTCCTTTGGAACCACCAACGAGGGCAAGACTATGGGAATCAGTCGGTCCCTCGAGCTTGGCAGTCATGCCCCTATCCACCTCAGCCGACTTGAGCTTCGAGAACAGCTCGTTCACCGTCAGAGTATCATACCTCTCTGACTCGACTATGGCCTCGAACTTTTCGCCCCATATCGTACGATCCAATGAGTGTAAGAGCTTGACCGCTCCATCATGATCATCGTACGGGAGCACGTCCACATTGGCCCTCATGTTGTTCACCACCACCGTGAACCTCTGAAACAAGGCATCGATGGACTCACCGGGGAGATGAGTGAAGTTCTCGTACTCTCTCCGGTAGGTCGCATACAACCGTGCTCGAACACGGGCGTTCCCAACATGAGCCTCCTTCAACACCGCCCAAATCCTACAAGCCAAGTGCTCGGTGTGTACCCGATCGAACTCGAGCCGACACAAAGCACGAAACAAGTAGTCGACCGCCTTATTGTTGGCGTCGAATCCGTCCCTCGACCCCGGAGCAAGGAAATCCATCGGTGGACATAGCCTTGTGTCCACCGTGACATCCCAAAACGGTCGACCCTTTCCGCGGAGGAACGCACCCATCCGCTTGCTCCACATCCGGTAGTTCTTGCCATCGAAGTGTGGAGGACCCGAACCCCGTTCTCGGTACGCCATCCTTGGATCTTAGACGGTTAGAGTCAAAAAAGACCCGAACCGGCTCGATACCACTTGAAGGACCGATACGGCGAACCGGAGAGGGGGGGGAGTGAATGGGAGCCGATAAAAATTCTTCTCGAAGGAGATGAAAACTCCAACAAGACGAACGCGGCTTCCAACACACGTCTCCGACTCACTACCAAGGTTGGTCAAGCCCACGTAGCCACCGGAGTGCCACCGGACCTAGGAACCAACACGCAACCTTCCGACCCGAGAAACGCGGCGGAAAAACCAAACCTCGAGTCTACGGACCCACACCGGTCGGACCGGGTGAGCACCACCGGTCGACCGGTCCCCGCCGGTGAAACCGAGCAACTTCCACTAAGTGGCTCTACACCGGTCGGACCGGTGAGACACACCGGTCGGTCGGACCGATGGCGACACGGAAGCCCCCAAGGCACCAAACAAGCCAACCGACCACCAAACTGACCCAAACTCAAAACAGCAGCAACACGGGACAACAAAGAACACACCAAGACGTTCACCCGAGCAAAACCCACAAGGGCTCGCACCGGTCAGACCGGTCAAGAGCACCGGTCAGACCGGTGTAGCCTGGGCAGCTCGGGATGAACAGCACCCGCGGGTCAACTCCCCCAAATCCAAAACTCGATCTCCCGAATCGCTCCACGGACTTGAACAAGACTTTGGGGATATCAGGAACACCTCATGAGGAGTCCATAGCCAAGTTTAATCCCACCAAATCTCGTCCAAAAAGGAGGAATCGAAGAAATCCCGCCGAAAGCACTTCCAACCCAAGAACTCAAGAAAACCCCAAAATCGAGCACTTTTACTCACGGATTTGGGAGGGGAATCACAACCCAAAGAACCACGAAGGGTTCCCACAAATTTCCCCCATCAAATCCCCAAGAGAAAAGCCCCGAAAACACCCCAAAGAAATCACGAAGAGAGGGCTCCGAAAATCACCACCAAGAACAACCGGGGAAAACACATCCAAACCTTGAGGAACCACGCCGAATCATCTATACATGAAACAAAGGTTTGTACAAGGTCTAGCAAGCCGCCCGATCATCCATCCCTCTCTACAAGATCTCTCCGTGAAGCTCTCTTGCTAGTCCTAGAGAAAACCTAAGGAAAATAGGTGGAAAATAGGAAAACTAATGAGCTAGGGTTCCAAGAGTTGGCTGCCATCCTCTCACCTCTTGGGTTATATGGAGGCAACCGAATGTCTAAAATGCCCTTCTCTACTAACTAGGGATACAAGCCCCTCAAGGGCAGATTTGGAATTCTTGATGTCTTCACCATCGGACGGATGCCCGGCGACCGCACCCTGCGTAGCCTTGACGCAAGCTATGCGATCCCGACGCGTGTCCTCCGCTTCGAAGTCTCCGGACTGCGTCGTCGCACACCGGTCAGACCGGTGCTCCTCACCGGTCAGACCGGTCAGACCCACCGGTCAGACCGGTCTGGTGCTGCTGCACCTCCGTCTTCGGTTCTCCGGTCTTGGCTTTGTGGATCAACCAAGGAACCCGGTGTTTTTCGGTGAACCACCGGAAACCCCGCAAACTCGGTGTAGCCTCCGCCAATCTCCACTCATGACTCGGCTCCCACGTAGTCCCGGCTCGACCTTGGTTTTGAGGCTCAACCAAGAAACCGTCCACGACTTCATCTTCTTGTTCATGCCACCATGCGGCCCGCACTTGACCCCCGCCGGCCACCGGGTCCCTCGAACGAAGCCTACTTGTCTTCTCCACACCGGAGGCCTCACCGGCGACGACCTTTCGCGCTTGTTCTTCACCTGCACCAACACCAGTCAAGCCGCAACCTGCACCTGCAATACTTAGCCAAGAATCAGTCCACACAACGTTGTCAATCACTCATCACACAAGGAAGCGACCATCCACCGGTCCTCGAACCACACATGGTCCTCAGTATGTGCCCTGGAAGTTTCCTACGAAAGTGTGGACCGGGTCATCTCAGCTGTGGATCTGACTGGCCGGTAAATGCTCAAGCCATGTCTGGGTGGAGTCTGCGAGGTGTAGTGGTAGGTTGCGGATGATCACAACATCGTTGGTGGCGCTGCCCAACTGGCAAGCCAGGCGGTAGTCGTTGAGCCATACTCGAGGGTCCGTCTCCCCCGTGTACTTGGTGATGGTCGTAGGCTGGCAGAAGCGTTGGGGGATGTTCGCCGTACGGATATCCCGGCTGAACACGCGGGGCCCTAGGGGCTCCAGTGTCGGGGAGCGATCTTCCCGGCTGTCGTAGCGACCACCACGACGAGGGTGGTAGCCCGCTGCCATTTGTGCCTCTGCGTCCCCCTCCTCCTGGCGTTTAGGATGTTGCGAGCGTCCCCGTCTTGAGCCTGTCTTTGTGTGTCGAGGATTCGCTCCCTGATAGGTGTTCTGTCTTGGTTCACTAGCTATCCCGCCGCGCCCCCTGGGGTGTGGACTGATGCCTCCTGGTCCAGTGTGTTGCCGCCACCCCGCGTGCTGGACTGGTTGCGCATGTGGGACGTGGAGCTCTCAGCTTGTTGTGGCGACCTTGAATTTCATATCGGGGTTTTTGATGTTGGGGGGCTTGACATGAGGCATAATGAGTCCACGTCAGCCGAAGCGCTGCTTGAAGGCCGGTAGACGCAGATTTCCCGCACAGATTTAGCTGTTACTGCCAATTAGCCGTTAGGCCGAAATGAGCCGTTGGGCGATGGATCCGTTGAATGCACCGGGCCGCTGGGTCGCCGTAATTTGCGCAAGAAAGACGTTGAGGCGCGTCCGCCCGTTGCGCCGCTTAGGCTCGATTATATAAGGGTGCCCCACAGCCTAGGGGCCTCCACTTGCTTCCATTCCCAGACGTAGACCTCAAGGTGTGAGGTTGAACTCCGGTTACAAATCCTTGTGTCTCTTGTACTTGTTCATCTTGTTGTATGCTTGTTTCTTGCTTGAACACATATCTAGGGTTTGGTGCCGATCTACTTCGTGTTGAGGTTCCTACAAGATTTGAGTGGATAAACAGGCTTGTCTCATCCTAGTGCATAACCTATTTTCACAGATTTACTTTTGAGCAAGTTTAATTTCTGTCGATTTAATCTCTCTCTAGCAGGACGGAATATCCGGACATTTTCCCGGATTCTCCGGATTTCCCGGAGTATCCGAAAAAATATCTGGAGTCTCCGGACCTGTATTTGACAGCTGCGAAAAAGTTTGTGATTTTCAGGTTCGACTATTCACCCCCCTCTAGTCGACATCTTGATCCTTTCACCAAGCATCTCCATCACAGCAAGGTAGAGATTACCATCAACATGGGCAGGTCCAGTCTCCCTAAAAGCATTTGCTACATTGTTCACAGCATCACTCATGTTAGTCAACATGAGCATCTCATCCTCAGAGAAGTTCCCTCTCTTCCTCTTAGAGCCAGCAATAGATGTGCCGGTAGGAAGCACTTCAGTGGCTTTGCTACCCCCCCCCCCTTGTTCACTAGGGACAATGCTGTGAGGCAGAGGAGGGCCATCAGCCTTGCCAGCAACACTGTCAACTGGCTTCTGTCCTAAGGCTTCACCAGACCCAAGTGCAAACTTTCAAGTGGCCATGGCATTAGCAAATATAGCCCCATCTCAGAGTAGAACCTAATAGGGCAGTTAAGAAACTCTACATCTTTAGGATGATCCTGCATGGTTGGGCAAATAGGATTTAAGAAAAGGAACAGAAGGTACAATAGGTAAAGATAATGGATCAATTTGCTACCTTGCAGTGGCCAAGGTAGTGCTCATGCTCAACATGATAGCATGGGTGTCATCATCCCAGAGAGCACCACTAAGGTCCTTCAGCTTGCTCACCCTAGACCACTTCTGCCTCCATTTCCTCAAGTGGTTGTACACTTGAGTGGAGTTAACAATCTCCCCACAATACTCCTTAAGGGCTTTGGCCACAACATGGACACCCTTGTCCTTGAAAACCTTATCAAGTCTGCTGCCATCACTAACAAGGGCAGCCATCCACCTAAGCGCAAAACCAGAGGTGTTGTTGGTCCACCTCATTGCCCTCACAGCCCCAGCACCAGCCCCAGCCCCAACCACAGCCACAGGAGCAGCAACATCAGCAGGGATTGCTGCACCTGGAGCAGCAACAACACCAGCTACAAGAGGGGCAGCAACACTGGCACTACCAGCTGCTACAACAGGTGCAGAACCACCATTGATGAGCTCCTCCATCTCATCAACAAATGCACCTGACTCCATCCTAATTCACAGCAGGAATGAAACAAAAAAGACTGACAGCATCAAGCACAAATAGGCAGACATAATGAGTGAAGCACAATTACACAAAATCAAGCACAAATAAACCAATATAATTATTAAAAATGGTCTCAGCTTTGTTCACCAAGTTATTACAGCAGCATGTCACACACATGAGTTCCACAACAGGGTACAACTACTAAATTCAAGAACATATTACATCAAGTAGTGTTTGTTCCCCTCCCATGCCACATAGCATTGGAAATATCATCCCTTATTTCAGTCATTTTAGCAGAGTCTTGATCCAGATGTGCTGGGGGGCAAGTTGGTTGGATCAAAGAACCCTGTGAAACCTTCCTCTGCTGACACAACTGAATCAGTGCCAAAACCTAGGATCCAGTTGTGCAAAATGGCACAGGCAACAACCAGCTTGACTTGTGTGGTATACTTGTGGAATGGTTTGTTGTCCAAGATCCTAAACCTGCCCTTTAGTGCTCCTATAGCCCTCTCCACAGTCACTCTAAGTGATGAGTGCCTAAGGTTGTAGAGCTCCCTTGCATTAGTGGGCCTGTACCTTGGACTATACTCAGATAAATGGTACCTAACCCCCTGTAGGGAGGTAGGAAACCACTTTTGCATGCATACCCAGCATCTACCAAGAACATTTTACCTACACAAGACATCTACTGTGAGTGTGTATGTTTATTAGCCATTGAATATGTATTAAATGTGTTGTGTTATTACCTTGTGGCACATTGAAGCCATCTGCCCTGTCTACAGCATCTGCCAAAACAGTGGCATCATGGGCTGAACCCTCCCAGCCAGCCAAGACATATGTGAATTTGACATCACAATTCATAGCCACCATAACATTTTGGGTGGGATCCTTTTTTCTACCCCTGAAAGCTTGTTGCATGCGCCTAGGAACCCTTGCTAGGAAATGAGTGCCATTTATAAAGCCAATTACATCATAAAAAGCTTGTTTCAGTGTTTGTAACATATTTACTTTAATGAATGATCCCAAGATATATATATATATTTACCTTGAAATATGAAGTCCACCTATGGCTTCCAAGTATTTTTGGGTGAGTGCTTGTGCTAGCTGGCTTTATCATTTCATTCCTAAGTTCACCCACATCATATAACACTTGATGGAAGTGCTTGTGGACATTTTGGATGGACCTCCTAAAGGATTGGTGGACAAACCTAAACCTTTGGTTGTGCCCTACAACATGTAAAAACATGGCAACCTGCTTCTCCACTGACACTCCATCTCTATCAGAGACAAGACCCCTCTCTCTAAAAGTGCTCACTAACCTAAAAATGGCAGCTCTCTTCATCCTAATCATAGAAATACACTCTGAATCTGTGTCTGTGCTGCTCATTTTCATCCCTAATCAGGGCCAGAGCTATAGGATCAGGCAGGGGGGTTTCAGATTCAGGGGTTTTCCTTTTTAGCCTAGTGGATACAATGGAGACCATAACAATAGTCAAGGCAGCTGCCTTCCTACACAGCATGTCACAGCTCAAAGAAAGATCCATCTACAAGCATGTAAGAATGTAACAAGAATTCAGATTTGTACCCTGTGTAGGCATCAACATGAATGTGAAATGAATGTATATCAAAGGCACAGCTGCATCTAGTAATGTGATGCCTCCCAGTGCTATCTTTGGACCACATCATCGACCAATTAACCAAAATAAGAACAACATGATACAAGAAACAGAAACAAATGAACAACATAGGCAGTTCAACTAACAGATCGAAAACAATATGGCAGAACAACACAAAACAGATCAGGAACAATATGGACAAAATTAAACAGATCAACAACATAGGTACTTAACCTAATAGATCAAGAACATGTAGGCACAAGAAGCCGAACCAAATCAAGAACATGGGTAGTAAACCTATCACACCAACAACAACATAGTACAACAAACCCTAACGCATCATCAGCAAGAGAAGAACCAACACATCTCTAACAAACCCTAACACAAATCATGAAGAAGGGGGTCGATTTCACCTTGCCTCGGGGTCAAATGAACGAAGAGGAAGCAGATCTTTGAGTAGAGGACGCAGACTGAGAAGAAGAGGAAGCAGATCTGGGAGTAGAAGACGCAGATCGAGACGAAGAGGAACTAGATCTCCGCCACGGAGTCCCAGTAGCAGCCGGAGCAGGGACGCCGCCGCGAACCTCAGGGCCGGAGCGGAAGAAGCCCTTAGATCGTCACAGCCGCCACGCACCAGCACTCACCGCCGGTTGCTCACAAGCGAGGTGGAAGAGGAAGCAAGAAGAGGAAGAAGAACAGCAGTGGGGAGTGGCAACCCTTATAAAGGGAGACGGAAGCCATGGCGCGAAGGAGGTTTCACCCTCCCGCCCGAGCTCCATCGCGCGCGAAGGAGCTTTCACCTTCCCGCCAGAGCCCGCGCGAGCCACCCCGCCGCCACCCAAAATCGCCCGCACGCGCCGCCATGAGCTCGGCTGCAAAGAAAAAAGGGTTTCTAGCGCTTCCCCAGAGCCAGGCGGAGAGGCCAGTTTTGGCTCTCGTGAGCCTGGCTAGCTAGCGGGCCAACGCCACAAACACGGTGGCTTGCAGCCCAGGAGCGCAGCCGAGCCCGTGGGCCGCCCTCGCAAATGCGCCCCAAGTGATTTCAACTTGTTCTTATCGAACTCTCCCTAGACTACTTACATGAATAGGAGTATGTTGTGACAGAACGGGGGCTCTGAAAGGCGGGCGTTTTCGGAATCGGACCGGAGGCCACGGTTTAAAGATGCTTGTAATGAGATTCGCGTTTGTATCTTCATCTATCTTGTTTGGAGCTACAACTTAAGCATGATCTAGACTCTATAGATCAGTTATCTCTTGCTTTCTCTTGCTACCTCTTTAGTAGATTAGATTAGATGTGTTCTCTTGATGATATCTTAGATTAGATGCAATTTGGTTCTTCATAAGATAGCTTTCCTTGCTTTACTAGATTGAATCCTTGCGTTGCACATTGTTCCACGGATTCGATACCTTGGGTTCACCACTTGAGGGAAGAAGGGTCCCTTGATACGATAATCTACTGTCAACAAGCCCCTTTTTCTGGCGCCGTTGCCGGGGAACAAGCAATCAAGATCCAATCTAGTATCGCTTCTTTGTGAAAATTTTTCAGTTTTTCTTTTGATTTTTCTTTTGCATCTCTTAACTTTGATCATCCTAAAAAAGAAAAAAATCAATGTAATCTAGTTTTTGAGTATTTTTTCGATTTTTATATTTTTGCTAACCCTAAACGGAGATGGTTGGCTACCTCTCCAAGAAACCCAAAACTTTTTGTGGATGATCCAGGAAAACTTTACAGGCAAAGCAGACGTGAAACACAATCTAAATGGTTGGAAACCCTAGATTCAAAAGCCGAAGTTGAAGGACCATCAGAATCTCCAAGGGAATCACCACCTCCAAGTCCAAAGGAAGATCAACCTCAACCGCCACCCATGGGAGAACAACCACAACCGGAGCGCAAGATCGAGCTATGCACCCCAGATATCATTGATCTACCTATCATAAACCTTCAAGACGCCGGAAGGCCGTTCAAGATCAAGGTCTCAACTATCCGCATGACGATTGCGGGAGCTTTGGAGAATTTCAATGAATACATACAAGCCGAATTCCTTAAGTGGCATATCGGTTTACTTAAGAGGAGGATGGAGAAGATGGAGATAGAGAAAGAAGCTCAAGACCTAAAGGTTGCCGAGGCAAGATCCACATGCGAGGAGTGTGAGGAGTACGGCCATGTCCAAGGTAAACCCCGAATTAATGGAAGTTCGTCCATTCAAGATTTGGTTCCCCTTTGTACACAATTGATGGACTTCATGGACGAGCAAGCTAAGATCAACAAGGACGTCGTCACTAAGTTCGAGGCTATGGAGAAAATATTGGAGAATTTAGATGGCAAGGTGATGGAGGTCGGAAGCTCTATTCGTGAAGTGTTCATCATGATAAAGCTAGAGATGCAAGTGGGACAACTTGTCGGGCGCTCGATGGGTAGCAAAGGAAGATTGTCGGTACAATCCCAAGGTCCCGAGGAGGTGATGGCTATTCAAACTCATTCGGGAGAGATGGAGGATCACACTAAGGAGACCACGAAGATCACGACTGAAGGACCAGAGTTTGAGATACCGAGCCACTACACGAAGGAAGTTGTTGCATCCGTCAAGACCAAAGGACAAAGCCAGCCTGTGAAGACCAAAAATATGACTAAGCCGAAGAATAAGCCCATGCCCAAGATGGTGCGGAAGTGGGTACCCAAGATTGTAACGCCCGCAGAGAGCGTTGATCTGGAGTAATCAAGTGAAGAAGTCTAGCCATGGACTATAACCGAAGCGCTAGGCGGGAGGCAACCCGTTTCGTCGAGTCAAGAATAAGCTACCGGGAGGACAACCCGCTTCAAGATTTTTCGAGTCTTTTCAAGTAAGTTAGTTTTTAATTTTACTACACAAGACACTAGACTTAGAGTGGTTGAATAATATTAGAGACATAATTCTTGGTTGAATATTTTGCTTGGATCATAAACCCTTTACATGAACCATCCTATATGATTGTTTGCTTCTTTTCGAGAAACCACAACCAAATAAATTCAGAACCTATCTCAATCATTCATCCTCTTTATGATGTTGTGATTGACTTGTTTTTCATGCTAAAAACACACGAGTAGAAACTTGACTTTTGGTTGGTTTAAAAATCCTTATCCTTGGTTTCTCTAGAGTTAGAATTTTTCTAAGCCTCATTTAATTTTATTTCATTCAAAATCTCTCTCAACTAACCAAAATTAGAACCTAAACCTATGCCCCCATGATCAAGCCGAGAAAAGCTTGCTCTCAACTAATGGAAGCAAACGATGCCGGTAAGACCAAAATAAAAGTAGTCGGAAATATTTTTTGACTTACATTTGTTTTTAATGCTTTAAAAACTCCTCTAAATTTATATTTGAACTCATTGGAAGCTCTGAGTTTATTTTTATTTTTCAAAATTAGAGGAGTGCTTAGCATTAAAACATGCTTAGAGGGAGGCAATCTAGTTAACTTAACCATGCATGCACCATGATGCATCACGGGCTGCCCCTCCAACATCTTTTATCAATCCACATGCAAAGTACAAGCATGGGGGATGCAGCCGAGGCTTTGTCTTGCAGGAATATCATGGAGGTATGTGAGGCAAGGGAGCATGGAAGTGACTCAAAGCGAAAACATCAAGTGGAAGGAGCAATAATGCAAGCAAAGGAGTGGACGAGAACGTCTGGAAGGTGCAACCCCGTTGAGGACGCGGTCACGAAGCAACAAAGCAAGCATGAGTGCACTGGAGAAGAATCGAGCCAGGATAGGTAAGTCGCTCATCCAGCTCTTTGTTCGTGTGCTCTAGTTTGTAGTCTGGAACCACCTTAGACTTAGCCATCCACCTCATTTGTTTCGTGCAGCAAATTACATCCTTAATCCACTCAACGTCCATACTCCAAAATAATATTGGTGTACCTTGTTACCAGTTGAAAACCCCGGATATATATTTGTGTGAGAGAGTGCCGCAACCATGGAAGAAAACTACAAGCCTTTTCGCCAAGAAGAAGGGATCATCGTCGTCCAAGCCATCATCGACAACCTTTTCGAGGAGGCACTCGGTTTCCGAGTCTCCTCGGAGTATGGAGGAGGACACGACACCGCCGAGGAGGAACGACACTCTTCTTCTCGGTGGCATGAGGGCCACACAAAGCTCGTCTATGAGGTTCACAGAACCTCAAGGATGTACGGAGGAGCCACCCATCTGACCTCGCCACTCGACACGATCATCCGCTCCACCTCTATACGCTCTGTGGTACTCCGAATTGTAGGGATGTTGTCATCAGTGACGTTACATTAACGTCATTGAAGACGCCAGAATGGTCACAATTAGTCTTGTGTGATGATTTTGTGACGATTTTGTTTTGGTCACTATGGTGGCGTCACATTTGTTCATCGGTGACGGATTTGGTTTTTCCGTCATAGGTGTGTCTCCAATCTGTGACGAATTTTGTGTCGTCATGTATTTAAATTCATTCTATGAAAAACATTTTTGGTCATAGATTATACCCTGTTTTCGTCATAATTTCACGTCAGCCTGGCTAACTAACGTCGTCGTTAACGCCGTTAGTGATTTTGTGACGATCCTCTTTCGTTATAATCTCCCGTCTGCCTGGCTAATGGATGGCGCCGTTACAGTAGTGTGACGATCCGGTTTCGTCACAGATGTAGTCTTGTGTTGGTCATAGCCTGCCGTATGCCACGCTGGCAGATGACGAGGTGGTGACATCATCAATGACGTGGCTGCTGAGATCATCATCTTGGGATCGTCATAGATGTCATGTTTAAATCGTGATAGAATGGTATTTGGCATTGTCACGGTTTGATATAATATGGTCACTGATTTGCCATCACTTTGGTCACAAATATAACATCTCTTAGTCACAGATTTGAAAATAGTTTGCTCACAGATACACCATCCATTTGGTCACAGATTTGGAAATAATAATATAATATGAATATGCAATTGATACTATAATGGGAACACAATTACATAAGATTTGCATCAAGTATTCAAGTGTGCATATACAACGGATGCACACCACTAGACATTGCAAATTCAGTAAATAGGTTGTTCTAACAGTACCAAGTACCATAAAAAGTTGCACACATGACCAAGTTAATAGATAGGCAAAGTGACAAATAATTGAAAGGAAAGCTGAGCAGCAGCTATGTTCAAGTCGATGACGAAGCATTTCCCTGGAGGGAGAAGAGCTTCTTGAGGAGCAAGTTGGTCTCCGCCATCTCCTTCTGTGTCCTTTCCTGGTCTTCTTCTGCATCTTGAATTTTCTTCTTGAGGTCATCAAGTTCACCTTGAACAACTGTCGCCGCCTCAGCTCCAAGTTGCTCCCGAAGCTCACTTTCATTTGATGTTCTAGACTTGACAATTCTATCATGGTACTGCTTGACAACTGTGATAAAGTGACTCTATGACCACCAAAAGGCAAATGCAGTTCTTTATTCATGCAAAAAAATAAAGCAATAAATTCATCTTATATACATACAGGCTTATATCCATAATTACAGTGTCGACCTGAGATAAATAAACATAGATGAAAATTACATCTATATCTGCAAAAATATTTTTGCATTGAATCTAAATTATGCATATTGTATTTGAAATGGTAGATACCCATGCATTGTCCACAGTTAGGCTTATATTGCACCATTGCAAGAGTTCATATGGGCAAATGACAGCAATAGTATTTCACTATTATTTGACACGAGATTATTTTGTAGTGGTTTAACTAAAAAATTAGAAAGGAACTATACCTACATCGTCAATTATTTTGAGATTACTGAACAATTAGAGACATTGTTGGGTGTTTGCATGTAAACTAAAGATCAAAATGATACTATGACAAGGAACTATACCTGCATGCTCACTGATCAACAGATAATGTCGGGTCCAAACTTTGCTTAAATCACTTGTGTTTTGTACTCTGCAACAGAAGGCCATAAATAAGTGACTGCTTCAGTTAATTCAACTAGAAACAAACAATGGTAACACCAATTGGAAAGGCTAATGATAACAATAGTATTCCATTAGTATCAAACAAACTGGTCTTAGAGCTAATTCAATCACACAAACTCATACATTGCATATAGAGCTAATTTCAATCAAAAGACTTTATCTGTACAAATATATAGAAGCAATCAATATTCCTTATTAAATGAGCAGAACATACATATCAAATGCAGCCCTCTATAATTCATTTCACAAACTAACTATAACTCATCTTAGGAGGCATGTATACTTGTCACACCAAATTTTTCAGAAATCAAATGGGCATATATTGAAAGAAAAAACATGAGCATATTATTGAAAGAACCACTGCTTGCATACCACATCTCACAGTAACCAGCACCAAGTCAATATATTAACAGAATCAGTTTACAAAAAGAAATTACAAGTATAGATTCATTCTCTTAATTCCACTTTACTTATTTGCCTGCTCGTGTTTATATTCCCCATCAGATCCTCAAGAAGGAGGAAGCTACTTCACTCGAAGCACAAAATTAGCAGAGACGCAAAGTGTGAAGGGGAGGAGGACGGAAGCTAGGATGCGATGCGAGCGCTGCAGACGACGGATGGACGGACATAAAGATGGATGGAGTTGGACAAAGAGAGAAAGAAAGCAAGAAGCAACTAGCTGCAGGCACCCACGCGTGCGCAGATAGGCTGCTGCTGGCGGCGATGGCGATGATGACCACTGCATCCTTCACTTCATTTTAAAAGCAGAAGCAAGGAGGGGTTGCTTTCTCTTGCTGTCCATGTCATGCATACACGACATGCATCGCCTTCTCCTGCTTGTTGCTGCTGGCAACTAGATTAAGTGGCAACGAATCGCGTGTTGCCAGGATTATGAACCCTAACCGGACTAATTCACTTGCAGGGCCACCACGTTCTCTCTTAGCTTCCTAGCTTGTTGCCTTCCTCGTCACTCAGTCTACTCTAAAAAGTGTGCATCTACATGCAACATCATTATGTCATCGACACAATACTAGTGCCAACTTTATCGTCTTCTCCCCAGTCATTGGACTCCACTGCAAATTCTAAAAACAAAAGTAGTCCACACTAACATATCAGATATTGCTGACTGATTGACGACTGTCTTTCTGATAAAGAGAGAGTCCATCAGCAAGCAAGTTAATTGGAAAAAAGTTCCTATATCTGTCTATTTTATTAGGATCATCTATTCTAGATAAGTGTTCTGAAACCGATGGTGAAACAAGTGGTTAACTGCCAAAATGATAGCTGCATCTGTCCATCTATGCACTTGTGGAAATCCAAAGCAAGACTTGACAGTTCCAGACATGCTGTGTGGATTTCTGCTTCGGCCCCAACCACTAGAAAAAATTGTGACACTGATGTTACAGAATGTTCGGCAATGCTGCAGAATGCTCGCCAATCCCAACAAAACTAACCCCAACACCCATCTTGATCCCCGCAATCCTTCCCTTCCTAAAATTCCCCCAGCAAACACCAAGAAGTGGCGAGAAATAAAAAAGCAACAGTTATTACCTGGGTGAGGAGGGCGAGCTCCTCCACGCCGAAGGATTGGGCAGCGGCGAGGGTGTCGAGCGCGAGGTCGATGGTGGCGGTGCAGTGGGTGTGCCAGCAGCCGCGCTCACCACAGCCTAGCCAGGTCTCCCACTTCTGCGGCACGAGGGACTCAGGGACACCTGCCCACTGTACAGGAACTGCAGCAGCAGTAGGGACCTCGTAGTTCACCGAGTTCACCTCGTAGCTCGATCTGGATCTGAGGAGAGGGTTGGGAAAGAGACAGGGGGAGAGAGCAGGGGCGTCGTGGGAGGGAGGGGGTCCGTGGCGGTGGCGGCGTGCGAGCTGGGGGGTGGGAGCGGTGTGGGAGCGGCGCCATAGGGTCGAGGGCGGCAGCGTCGGGCAGGAGGGAGGAGCCGGCGTGTGGGTGTGCCGAAGGAGGGAGGCTAGGGTTTATTTGTAGCGTGGATTATCTCAACTGTCTGTATGATAAATGGACGGTCAAAAATGATTGGGCTATGTAAACTGAGTCCAAAAACAGCCCAAAAAATTGATCTTTGGGCCCTTTTAAGCAAATTTAACATTTTATTTTCTTTTGATGATAGAATTATATTAAAGTTTAAGACACCAAAAATGATTTCAAATGAAAAAGTTATCAATACAAAAGTTATAGAACTTATCAAGATCTACAACTATTATTTTGGTCATCTCCGCATCCAACTCTATTTGAATAATCTAAATTTTGAATTTCAAAAAATGACAACTAGATGCAAGGTTTTCGAACACTAAACGATGTCAAATCAAAAAGTCATGAATATCAAAATTTCATAACTCATCAAGATGTACAAAATTTATTTTGGTCATTTCTCCATCTGACTCTATTTAAACAATCCATATTTCAAATTTCGAAAAATGAAAACTAGATGCAAGTTTTTCGAACACTAAATGATGTCAAATCAAAAAGTGTTGAATACCAAAGTTTCATAACTCATCAAGATCTACAAACTTTATTTAGACTATTTTATCATTTGAGAAAGTGGTTACAATACTTAGTTCAAATTTGACAAAGAAACTATGTGAGTGAACATAGGATTAATGAGTGATGTACACTATCACTTTTTCAAATCGAAAAATGACCTAAATAAAGTTTGTAGAGCTTGACGAGTTATGAAACTTTGGTATTCATCACTTCATCAGATGAAATCTTTTCGGGTTTCAAAATTTGGTATAAAATTGTCACTTTAAAAAACAATTCAAAATTTGAATTCTCCAACTTGATCACATAAAAAAGGCCAAACTCAATACATTATCTTGATAGAGCATGATTTTAGAAAATTTTAGGAAAAAGAATCATCCGTTTTTGAGTTAGTATGTGGGAGAAAAACTAGTTACAAGTCATAGTCAAAGATTAAAAAAAGAAACCGCACTTGTTCATCCTAATTCATCCACAGCTGTGAGATAGATGTGTTGAATTTTACCCCTGTTTCAATTCAAAATATAAAAAGAATTTGATGTTGGTCACAAAAGCAATATTGTGGATCTTTTCATGATGGACAATATTGGTATTTTGAGTTTTCAAAGTTTTCATATAAAATTTAAAGTAATTTTAAATCTCCAAAATTTTAAAAAGTTTCATTGATGATATAAAAGGAACCATATACACTAAAAGGACCCAAACCATGTTATAGCTTAGTGGTACGTCCCTCTCTTCCCACTGAGAAGACCAGTGTTCAAATCCCCCTTTGCCCTCTTTTTTTACCGCGTTACTGTGGGCTGACTGGCCGCTATTGGGCCGAGCTGATGTGGCATGCCGCCGCGCTACTATGGGCCGATGTGTTAGAAAGAGACTCATATAACAAACTTAAAAGCAAACACACATAACTACTAGAGGCATAGTGGTTTGGGGTAGTTGGTTGCAATGCCAACAACCTAGGATCAAACCCTGGGTTTCACAACTTTTTCAAAAATCTTTTTTTGTGGATGTAGGCTGAGACCTGGCACGACCAGGGCGTAGCCGGCCTGGGCCATGGAGCGGCTGGCCGCAGCTGGCTAGGGCTTGGCCGCTGCATGGCGTGGGAGGCTGCAACATATCTAATGATCATGAATTTTTTCACAAATCCTACACTCTAAAAGTAAGTTAGCATACAAATTTCATAATTTTTTGAGCACAAAAACTAATGTAATAAATTATAATAAACTCTAGTTTACAATTGGAGCAAAAAATTGACTCCTAGATATGTTGAAATGTTACAAGTACATAAATTTTCATTACTATAAGGGAGATTAATTTTGTTAAAACAATATATTAATACCTCGGCATTGTAAGATCGTTTGTGATTGGGGTATATATTTGCGGGATCATATGGGTCGGCCTATAACATTTGATCCATGTAGATAAGGGACCCACGATTTATTATTGAACTTAAAAATAGAAAAAAATCATTACATCAACATAAAAAGCCACATAGTGCAATGGTAGTGCTCCTACCTATGAACCAGCAGGTTGTGAGTTCGATGCTCCGCAGGAGCAGTCTTTTTGCCAAATACTATTTAACACATGAGAAAGAATACTTTTTAGACATGTGCAAGGAGTGTGGCCCAAGCATCGCACGCCGTCAAGTAGCACACAGGGGGGGGACACGTTATCTATGACGAACACTAAAGTTGATCTGTGGCCAATTTGTTTCTTCGTTAGATGTGCCAAACGAGGAAAATAAACTATGATGATGTCAAATCTAATCTGTGACCCATTTTTTCATCATTAGATGTGTCGTACGAGGCAAATAAACGATGTCCATGTCAAATATAATCTATGATGATTATGTTTCATCACAACATGAAAACATAATCTATGACGATTTCCAGTTAGAGTTTTGTGACGATTATTTTATTTTCGTCATTAATATTTAAGGAAAATCTTCGTCACTTGTAACTTATGACGAAGATGAAAATTTCGTCACAGAAAGAGCCTATTCTATGACGAAGTTTTGCATTGTCACGAGCAAAACGTCATGGATGATCATATATCCACTAGTTATCATCATGACGGAGGAGGAGGAGAAGAATCTCACTCGCCTTGAGAAGAGGCTTGTGGCTCACGTCGACTTCGACAATCAAGCTCTCCAAGTGTTGGGTTTTCATACGGATATTATTACATGGGTGCAATTCTCCAACGGAGTGTCGGTAAACACCCACAAGGAATTTGCCTTGGAAATTCTCATGACCATGGCGCATATCCTTGATGAAGGAGTGTCGAGTCTCTCATTCTGTTTGGAGGGAGTTGAACAAGTGATTCCCTATGAGTATATTGAGGAATTACTTGGTTTTCAAAAGGGAGCCCCACAACAAGTGGATGTGCATGGAGGCACATTGGAAGGTTTTTGGAGTATGATCGCGGGAGAAGCTCACCAACAAAAAAATTCTATCCGGAACCCCATCATCCAAGTGTTTCACTCATGGATGTGCAAAAGGATTTTGGAGAGAATGAGGGAAACAAAGGTAACTAACACGGAGTTGAATTGGCTTTACTCGGCTTGATTGCCAGGCAGCTAATAGACCCCTCTCGGGTTGTTACCTCTCCATGTTGGCTATCTCTTTAAGACCGGGTATTACAAGAAACCCGAAGCATCTCCTAGCCGGGACTTCTCTTGGATTTGATTATATGAAGAAAGGAAAATATATAAGTGGAGATGAGAGAGAAGGCTTCAAAGTGGCCAAGGTGAACTTGCCCCTTCCGGATGGAAGATTAAGACTCTTTCTTGAGGGGAAAGAAGATTGGTTAGAGGAAGGACTTCTTGTGCCGGCGAAGAAAAAAATTAAAAAAGAGGAAGGATTATAGGAGAAGGTTCTTCCACGGCCCAAGAAGGAGGTGCGCAACAAAATTATGTGCCACCATTTGGAGGAATTCCGGCGCCGCCGAGTTACTACGGTGATGTACCAATGCAAGCATGGGGGAGTGGTGCAGCCATGCCCCCACCATTTTGCGGTGCCCAACGTAGCCTTTGCGGAGCCATATGCATATCTTCCTCAACCACAAAAAAGGTGTGGCCATCATTGGAGGATAGGCTGCAAGAAACATGTAAATTATCGCAGCCATCCGAACCAATGCAAACCAAATGGGTGAAGGAAATGCAAACATCGCTTATGTGCTTGGACACCTTCACCTAGCACCGTCGAACAATTCATAGGAGGAGCGGTGTAATCCTATTATGAGCAATGGTACAACAATCAAGATTATCAATATCAACCACCGGCGGAAGATTAGAGAGAGGAGGAGCTTTAGTTAATCTTTCCTTTTCCTTTTTCTTTAATTTTCAGCTTGCATGCACCTATGTATGCGTAGTGTTTTCAGTTTTTATTTAAATTTTTAGCATGTGTGTTAGTTTTTATTTTCATCATGAATAAAATCACCACCTTATTTTTACCTTTGGTGAAGTTACAAAGTTATGCCATGATGATATATGATTATAATTGCCACTTTGTTTATCTTTGTACTTGTCTTATGCATGACTAAGCTAATGCTCTCTTAAAACACAAATCTGAAATTATCTAAACACTAGCTTAATCTTTAGCGGAGGTTATGATCAAAATAAAGACCCATAGTGTTTTATTTGCTCTCAAGTTTTACATGGATTAAAGATGATTTATTTTTGTTCTTAAAAGTAATGCTAACCTTGTCATAAATACCACTTGCATGTTGCTCTACCTATCCAGAGCCATATATATTTGAGTGCAAAAACTTAGTATACAAGGTTTATTTTTGGGTGAGTTATTTCAGGCCTTGATTTCTCTGGCCCGAGACTAAGAAGCTGGTCATTGCGTTTTTGCGTATCTATCTTATTGCTAGCCTATTATCCGTGCATTGTGTATCCCCACATTAGAGATCCCACAAACCTCGCCGGATATCCACCCTTAAAACCAAATATCATCTTTTGTGACCACAACCTATTGTTGAGGATGGATCATCAATTCAAGGAAGATTGCAAGACGGTGCCACGGTTGAAGATTTCAAGTATCTATCCAAAGGAAAAGTATTTTCGGTACCTACCTTATCTTCACCTCTTTGCCCGAGGACGAGCAAACGTCTAAGCTTGGGGGAGGAGGTAGGTACAATGCAATTTTAGAGTTCAAAGGGGAGCACATAAAAAATTTTGATGAGAAAGAAAACGAGAAAAAAATGAGAAAGAAAAAAATATATGTATGAGAAAAAAATATGAGTATGTGTAAAAATAAAATAAAATGAGCTCCCCGGTTCTCTAAAGTGCGTTAGGAATTTCAAGGACTCAAGATTAAAGGATTCAAAGTCATTTTCCAACCATGTGCAATCCGATAACGAGGACTTCCTTTCTACCTTGGGATCACTCTTTGCCATTTGCACATGTCCACCTATCTCAAAGTGTGTGTATTTTTCTCCCACCCTCCTTGATATCACATTATTTTCCAATGACCTTTTTGACGAGTCCCGATAAGACCATAAGAAGCTTGTCTTGTTTTGACAACATCTCATTTATAAAATCTTGGTAGGACTAAACTTTCCCAAAAGCTCCATATAAATCCTACCATATATATGTTATGAGAGGGAAAGGAGTAGAATGAATAGGCTTGAGAGACAAGTGAGATGAGAGTTCATGAGCAATATGCAAGATGATTCAAATTTGTGAACTTGGTTTAGATCTTTTTCATCTTGTTCTTTATTTCAAAATTTCAGAGGTCCATTGAATTTTGGGAGCATGTTAATACCTGTGGGATAAGCTTAACTAATAATCTACCCTCCGTAGGGATGAAGGCTAGTACATTATGGAACTTTAACGAATTAAACTTTTGAGAGCATTATGTTTTCTTGTGTATGATCAAGTGCAGAGTTTAAACAATGAAGGGCAACGATGATATCCATCAAAGGTTTACTCGAGGATGAGCAAGGTTTAAGCATGGGGGAGATGTTGACGGTGAAATTCCGTCAACCTAGCCATGAGTTTACCTTCGGTGTTGGCATAACTTTTGTATCTTATCCATTGGTACTAACCCCCGTGGTATAACAAGTTCACTTGTGCATGTCGGTTTTGGAGTTTAGTGTTTATACAGGGTTTTAGCATTGAAAGCAAGACTTTCGGGATAAGTTCATCAAGCACCTTGTGACAAGACCTTGAAGCCTGGTACAAGTCATGCAATGAAGTAAACATGACTCCAAGAAGCCCAAGGACCAAACCTAGCTAGAAAAGTGCCGAATCTTGCGAGACAAGGAGCTTCGTCCAACTTGGAGAGAAACTGACGACAAGGGCCCACATGCCGAAGAGGCAAGGATCTAGAAGACTCAGGAAGCAACACCGGGCGAAGGAGACCACGAACTGGGCCGAAGTGGGCCCAGGCCGGTCGGCCCAACCCATTTTGAGGCCCAGTCGGCCCCCTTTGACCTAGATGCCTCTCGGGCTATTTGTAGCCTCCTGACCGAGAGCCACGCATCAATCAATTCGTCATCCGCCGTCAAGGAGCAGAGAAGCTTGAGGGACACCATCTCGGAGATGAGGGTCGTGCTAGTTGTCAGGGTCTCCCTAGCCGACGTGGGAACCTTGCATGGAAGACCACGTCGGAGCTCCAGAGCAAGGATCAATATCGAGGTAGGATCCCGGTGGTGATCTTGTTCATGTAATTATTCATGGTGAAGTTTTTATAGTGAATCCGATTTCTAGCGATCAAGTGCCTTCTCGATGATTTTATTTTCTTCTTGGTTTTGCTTCTTCCCCAGTCTATACTTAAGACAGATTGCATAGGGTGCTCTTGTAGCCGCGGTGGCTAGAGGTGCATACCGGACCGACCAAGTGATTTCAAATTATTCTTATAGAACTCACCCTAGACTACCCGCATGAATAGGAGTACGTTGTGATAGAACGGGGGCTCTGAAAGGCGGGCGCTTTCGGAATTGGACCGGAGGCCACGGTTTAAAGATGCTTTTAATGAGATTCACTTTTCTATCTTCATCTGTCTTGTTTGGAGCTACAACATAAGCATGATCTAGACTCTCTAGATCGGTTATCTCTTGCTTTCTCTTGCTACCTCTTTAGTAGATTAGATTAGATGTGTTTTCTTGATGATATCTTAGATTAGATGCAATTTGGTTCTTTATAAGATAGCTTTCCTTGCTTTACTAGATTGAATCCTTGCGTTGCACATTATTCCACGGATTCGATACCTTGGGTTCACCACTCGAGGGAAGAAGGATCCCTTGACTACGATGGGGGATTTGTCCGCTTGCAAATCCATATGAACTTTGATACGATAATATACCGTCAACAAGGTGGGGAAGGGATTGAAGTATTAGCAGATCCACCATCAACGGCTAGTACTATGAATCGGCTAGAAGGCATATGAGTGGTGTGCGAGTATCATGATGTTCTTCCTGAAGAGATGCCAGGTACGCCATCGGGTTAAAGAGGGATGTTAGAGGCAAAGTTTCCCAAATCTTTCTCTTTCTCTTTCCGAATCTCGGGGCGAGATTCCTGTTAAGGGGGGTATACTTGTAACACCCTAATTTTGTGAAAAATGGATTTTATTATAAATTTATTAGCAACCTTTAATTTGTTGTTAAGGACTATAAGGTTTTTCCTAATTTCTTTTAGGCATTTAAATTTTTAAAAATAAAATAAATGAAACACAGGAGTTTAATGTTGCATACATGTTGGTGCATTGGTTTGGTGTGTTTGAATTCAAATTTGCATTTGAATTCAATTTTTTGAAGTGATTTAAAAATAGAAAACCCCTTTTCTTTTTCTCTCTCCCTTCTATCCTTTTCCGGCCTGCTTTAGTTTTGGCCCAAGTTAAGAAAGTCCCCCGCTGCCCTTCCTATTTCTCTCCCGCGGCCGCCGCCAACTCGCTCGGCCCAGCGCTAGCTCGCCTACTCGGCCCGGGCGGCCGGCCCCCCACGCGCGCGCGCGGCAGGCCGCGGCCCGGCATCGCGGCGGCTCGGCCCGGCCCGCGTAGCCCACCGCCGCCGCCCACTATCACCGACATGTGGGGCCCGACCGTCATCCCCTACCTCTCACCGTCTCCGACCGGGACTCCGCGCCGCCGCCCGAGTCCGCCTCGCGCCCGCCTTCTCCGTGTGGCCCGCACGCTAAGGATCGCCCCCGGCCTTTATAATCCACTGCCGCACCCCCTCGACTCCTCATCCGAAACCCTAGCCGCCACCAAGCCCCTGTGCGCCACCGCCCGCGAAACCCTAGCGTCGCCACCGCTTGAAACCACCGCGCCGTCGCTCTTCTGTTGTCGCGAAGTGGCTTGGGAACTTCGCCAGGACGAGTGGAAGCCGCCGGTGCCACGTGTGTGCGTCGCCGACCCCTACATCACCGAGAAGCCCTCGCTGGAGATCCACCGCCTCCGCCGTCCGCCCTTGAGCCGTGCGCCGTTGTCTTTGTCGGTGAGTCGCCGATGATGCCCTAGTTAGCTTCACAGCGTCGCGTGCTACGTTTCGGTGAAAACTGCGAGCCTAATCGAGCACTCTAGCTCGGTTTTGGCCATGCGCCAGCGAGCCGCCGCCCTGCGCCGCCGCGGCCCCGCTCGCCGCCCCGGCCGCCGCCGCCTGCCGCTCGCATGCATCTTGGATCGTCGGATTTGATCCAGCGGTCCAGATCAGATCTGACTCGAGTCAACCTGGTCAAGTAACGGTCAACCCCGAGTTGCCCTGGTAGTTTTTGCAGTTTAGCCCCTGAACTTTAGATTTTTTACAAGCCGGTCCTTCCACCGTTGTAGTTTCTTTACGATTAGGTCCAGATTTCTTCGTTTTAACCCTGTTAGATTAATTTTCTTACAGATTAGTCCTTAATCTTGTTTAAGCCGTAACTTCTTAGTTTTAGCTCTGTTTTTAGCGTTCTTTATGTCCACGCGATCGTCTCGACGAGTAGATTAGTTTTCTGTTGGTTTTGTTTCTGTTTGAGATGATTGGCGTTCTGTTTCTTATTTATTTGTACTGTATGCTTGTATGTCTTTGTGTGGAGCGTAGTGAACGATCCATTCGTGGAGTATGCTGCTGTTGAAGATCAAGAAGGTTTGGAGCAGCAGCACGCTTGGGTTGAAGGCAAGTCCTTGCTGCATTCCCTCTTGTCCTATTACAACATGCATTTTCAATTACATCGCATTTACTTTTTGCCTGGATTAATGTGATGGGACATATGCTAAGGTGTGACTAGTGTTGATTACCTTGTGCCTTGATCAACCGAGTGTTATTTTTCTATGCTGGGTAGCTTTGCTAGCGCATAATTTGGGTGGTTTAATGGAACAAACTTTTAATCTTGATTTACTTTGTGCTATTCATGTCATATAAGAACACTATGCTTGTTTAATCTGAACATGGAGAACCACCTAGGAAAACTGTACAACCACAAGGCACATGGCTCTGCCTTGGCTGAATAACTAGAAACTTTAGTGATTGTCACACCCGGCCCAATTTGGAAGGCCCACGAGTGGCCCATGAGCGCTGGTGCGCGTGTTTATTGCCACATTGCTAGTAGAGCAAGGGTGGAGCCAACTTATAAGCCTTTGTCCACCAGCCATACCACCCTCGGGTTAACCCTTTTACACGAAGCGAGGACGAAAGTGTAAGTAGGGTGCTATGTGTACGCGTGCTCGCCCCTATGGAAGGGCTGGGCGGTGCGGCTTTGGTGGGCAGGGTGTTATAGTGATGTAGCAACCTTAACTGAAAGGGGCAAATGGGGAGGCGTTGACGGAGCATAGACCTGCTCTAGCGGGGAGTTGGGTTTGTTATTTTGTGGTGGGGTATTGACCCGCTAGGGAGCTTTGTGCCACGCTTCGACCTGAAACCTAGTGGGTTGTTGCTCATTGGTGGATCTTCGTAAAGGCCTCGTAGCGTCCCTATGCAACCACACCTCGATAGTGTGGTATTGTGCCTACTTTTGCACAGCATGGTTGGGTCCAAAACTCTTTGAGTTTTTACGCGACTTGTGGTGAAAGTGTACAACCTCTGCAGAGTGTTAAACTGACTAGTTAGTCGTGCTCACGGTCAAGAGCGGCCTGGACCCTCACATGATTAATTCTATGAAAGATGGACTTTAATAACTTGTGCATTACATTTTATGGGTTCTTATGCATCTTTTAAGTGGGTTTGGTATACACTTACACTTGTTAGTAATAAGTTGCTTAATAAAACTTGACCAACTAAAATGCTAACTGCTTTGCAATCCCTAGCCTTCCACTATAAAGCCTTGCATGTTGTTATAATATCTTTCCCTTGTTGAGTACGACATGTGCTCATGCTTGTTGTTTATTATTGCATCTACACCATCCGGCTGCTACTCAAGCGGTCAGTTTGAGGACTTCCCCGGAGGACTTGACGATTTCTATGCGTTTGTCTCTTCAGTCAGCTGCCTGTGGAGGACTTCTGCGTTTACTTTTCCGCTGCTAGATACTCGGTGTGTTAGATTAAAGACTATCAGTCATGTAATAAATGTTTAATACTCTCTTTACGCTTTTACACTGTGTTTTTCGTATTCACTGAGTCAATACATGTGTGAAACTTGATCCTGGCGCACATGTGTTTATGCATTCAGGTTTTCCTTTAAATCCGGGTGTGACATGCTGCAGCCCATCCAGAATCGGGTACACCCGGCCTATGAGTACTCGAGTCAATCCGACCTCACCCGGGTCATGCGGCACAAGGTCTTCAAGGAGGATATGGTGGCACGGGTGAAGAACATATTTGTCGGGCGCATCCGCAACTGGACGTGTCCCATGGTGCTCTGCGTGTACTGGCCCACCGATGTTGTAAGTCACCGAGCTCTGAGTCGTCCTTGATTCTATTATCTGTGTTTGTAAATGGTATTGACATTGGTCTTCTACTTTCAGAGTCGTGAGGGCATGTACTGGTGCCCGGCTCCGTTGCGCAACGAAGGGAGCTGAGCTTCAAGGTTTCAGCCGCAAGGGACGTTCAGGCCCCTTCGCAGCAGTGCGTCGAGGACTACCTCTCTGACTTGTCAGTGGGTAGTAATGTTGAAGGACCCGCTGTGAGCAGGGAGGCATTGAAGGTCGTCGCACCATTACCACGACGTGTGTGGCAGACCGCGGGCAAGATGTCCGCGTCCAAGGCCGCAGCGATGATCACCGCTACCCAAGTGGAGTCGAAGAAAAGGACAAGGGTAGGCCCCGTTGTGCTTACGGACACAGCGACGGCCAGCACCGATGTTTAGACGATTTGCGTCGATGAGAATGACGCGAAGTCACCCGATGCGCCGACCGAGCTGGCAATGCATCACCCAACAAGGTCGTTGGGGAGAGGAACGCTCGAGGCGGGCGCGGATGTGCCGGGTAACACGGGGTCGCAGAAGAAGGCAAAGAAGGCTCCGTCGAAGCCCATAAATCTTGGGTTGAGGTCTACCGACAAGTGAGTCAGCGGACTCATACTTGCTTTTGCATTTGGTGTTTTGTGTCTGGCTTTCTTTGTTATTGAAGGTCGTCACATATGTGTAGGTTGACGCCCGCCACATCGAAGAGTGCCAAGAATGCCTTTGGCCAGGAGGCGTTCAGGCACAAGGGAGGAAAGGCGCCGGTTGAGCAGTCGCCAACGACCTCAGCGGCAGACATCTCGAGCCATGCCCTTGGGGCCGCAGAGGTAGTGGCTTCTGAAGTAGGGAAGGTCGACGCCGGTGGCGCTCAGCAGGTTGAAGGTCTCCAGAGCGACCTATGTATGGCTGGTCCGCCGCTAGCGCAGGAGCTACAAGCTGCAGAGGTGGGCAGACCTGAAGATGTAGAAGAGGATGATAGGTGCATGTATGTCGAGACCCCATTAGAGGATGATGTCATCACTGATCGCCACAACATTGATGAATTCAAGGCGGCGCAACGGATAATCACGCGGACACTCTCAGTAAGTACCCTACATCGACCCTGCTAATTTTCAGCTTTTGCCTTGATAGTTCCAAATCTTGATGCTAGATGGATCTTTTTGTGTTGCAGTCTCTTGCCGAGCGAGCGCAAGCCCAGGCACGCCTAGTGAGGGAGGGTGCCAACGCCCATGCGGAGGCGGCCACGGCTCATGCCTTGCTGCAGGCCAAGATCGAAGTCGCAGAGGAGATCCTACGTGTGAAGACCTCCATGGCCCGACAAGCGGAGAAGGAGGTTACCACCTTGAAGAAGGAGCTGGAGGATGCCTAGAAGAAGGTGAAGGATGCCGCGGACGACCTCCAGGCCTTTGTTGAGAGTACGTTTGGTCGGACTTTTAGTCTTGGCTTCTTATGGTTAGGTCTTTTCTCAGTCTAGAACCTTGACACATCCAGGTGCCAAGGACACAGAGGAGGCCTTAAAGGAGCTGACGGTGACCAAGGACCAAGTGAAGGTCCTCAAGAAGAGGACCAAGGAGGTATGGGAAGGTGAGCAACGGTTCTTTTGAGGGGCTTGGCCGATGTTGTGTCGAAGGTGTGACTGACCCTTGTTTTGGCTATTATAGGTCTGGACAAGCAGCTCGCCGACCTCAAGGAACGTCCCTTATGAGGAAGGGGCAGAGCCGAAGGAGCTCATTGATCGCTTGGACGAGGCCGAGGGTCGGATGAAGACGTTGCTGCTGGACACGAGCAAGCTCGTTGCCGCCACAACCTTGGTGACGGTGAAGTTCCACGAGCCATCGTTCAACCTATAGAAGGTCGCAAAAGACGTTGACTTGGCCGAGCTGGTGAGCAGTGAAGACATCCAGGGCGTCGCGGAGGAGATCATCAAGAAGGTCGACCTTTGAAAATCAATGACTAGGATGCATTACAATGGAGATGTATGTTAGGTCTGTAGCCTATCTTATCAATGTAAAGGGACCTTGCATTAATAAAAAAGATGGAGGTTTATTTGAAGCGCGTGACCCCCCTGAATAGCAAAAACGCCTGTTATGAGAGTTCAAGAGTAGCGAGATTGCAAAACATGTTCCCTCTACTAACCCAACTCAGTGGAGGAACAACTTACCAACTGCACGACTCTACGTGGAGGCTTAGGTGCAGCCGGCATGCGGAGGGGTGCCTTGGACCCTAGGTCTCACAACCGCACAACTTAGGAACATGCATAAAAAGAGTAAGGGCTACATTGGGAGGTAACGTGTTAGAAGAAGGAAAATGTAAAGAACCCCTTCAGGTCGTGAAACCCTTAGGTTGGTGAAGGCAAGCCCCCGAGCACCTCGAGGGGGAAGGGTGATTGGAAAGTAAAAAGAGGCCCAAGTGTAGGTCAACAGGAGCCCGTCGAATGGAATCTTATCTTTAATAATAGTAAATTACAAGAGGGGAGAGTACATAGCTTTTAATTTTGGTATAGATCTTCTAAGTGTAGAAGCGACGTAAGTGCTCGATGTTCCAGGGGTTCGGGATGCCCTTGTCATCAGCCCACTAGAGGCGATAGGTCGCCGGTCCAATGACCAGCTTGACTATGAAGAGGCCTTGGTGCGGAGAGCTTGTGCATGTCCTTGGTGTTCTGGATGCGTCACAAGACCAGGTCGCCAACGTTGAAGGATTGTTCCCACATGTCACGGTCATGGTAGCGACGTAGCTACTTCTCATGGTGGGTGTGCCGCATGAGCGCGGCCACACGGTGCTCTCGAGACTGTCGACGTCAACCTTGCGCATCTCTTCCGCCGCACCCTCTTGGTAGTGCTGGATGCGAGGAGCGCCGAAGGCAAGGTTGGCTGGGAGGATGTCCTTCGACCCGTAGACTAGGAAGAATGGTGAATACCCCGTGGCTAAGCTGACCTGGGTCTGGAGACCCTAGATCACGTGAGGGAGCTCCGCTAGCCATCTGGTGGCGTCGGGGGATGCGTCGTTGAAGATGCGATCTTCGACAGCTTGTAGAACCATATCATTTGCGCGCTCGACCTGGCCATTGCAGTGCGGGTGCGCCACCGAGAAGTAGTAGACGTCGACGAGGTTGTCCTAGCAAAAGTCCCAAAAGGCGACCCCTGTGAAGGCCTAGCCTAGGTCGGTAACGATCCTGTTGGGAACCCCAAAGCAATGGGTGATCTCCTCAATGAACTTGGCCGCTTCTTTCGACGTGACGCTGGCTACGGCTTGAACCTCAATCTACTTAGTGAACTTGTCCACCACCACTAGGATGTGATTGTAGCCACCAAGGGTGGTTTTGAAGGGTCCTACTGAGTCGAGGCTGCATATGGCGAAGGGCAGCGATGGGGGAATTTTCCTCAGGGCCTAAGCCAGCATGTGATGTTGCTTGGTGAAGAATTGCATCCATTACATCGCCGGACTAGGTCCTGTGTGTCAGCCATGGCGGTAGGCCAGTAGAAGCCTGACCTGAAAGCTTTTCCCACCATATTGGCAGAGGTGGCATGGTTACCGCACTCGCCATCATGGATCTCTTGTAAGAGCCTGAGGCCCTCAGATCGGAGAATGCATTTCATTAGCAACCGCTGGAGGTGGACCTTCGGCAGAGCTCTGTGCTGATGATGACGTAATTGGCACTGCGCCTCATGACCTTCTCTCATTCTACCTTCTCTTCAGGGATCCGATGCTCAAGGATGTAGGCAATTATGTTGAGGTGCCAGTCGTCTTCGACCTCGGTTATGAGGACATCTCGGCTACCTTGCGGAGGCGCGTCTCTGGCTGGCGGCTCTGGGTTGCCGAGGAGCTTGATGGAGGGTTTGCGTAGGTCCTAGACAAACATTTCTCAAAAAAAGGTCTTGGACAAACACACCGGCCAGGACCAGCGTGCGCTTGGAGCCCAGTTTGGAGAGAACGTATGCCGCCACATTGTTGTCACAGCAGACGTGCTGGAACTCTGGACCTTCAAAAGTGGGCTTCAAGCTTCTGTACCTCAGCGAAGTGCGCGTATATCATGTCTTTCTTGATGTCGCACACATTGTTGACTTGGTCAATGACGACCTTGTAGTCGTCGTAAGCTATGAGTTGCTTGATCCCTAGGGATATAGCGATGCGCACCCCGTGAATGAGGGCTTCGTACTCGGTGCATTGTTGGACGCATTGTAGTGGATCTACAAGCCATACTTTAGGTGATCGCTTTGAGGGTGATGAAGAGTGCACCTGCTCTCGCTCCTTCGAGGTTCAGGGAATCGTCAAAGCACATCTTCTAGTGCTCGGGTTTTTCCGTCGGCGGGGGTTGTTGGGTCTTTGTCCACTTAGAGACGAAGTCAGTGATGGCCTGGGATTTAATGGCCTGACATGGGTAGAACTCAAATTTGAACTCGCCGTTCGATGGACCACTTGACAATGTGCCTAGTGGTCTCGTGGCTACACAGGAATTCTTCTAAGGGGAATGCCGAGACGACCTTGATTTTGAACACGTGAAAGCAGTGCTGGAGCTTACGCGAAGTGACGAGGAGGGCATACACCATCTTCTGTAGCTATGAGTACCTGGTCTTGCTTTCAGATAGACCTTCGTTGACGTAGTAGACTAGCCGCTGGACAGGATAGGATTGGCCTTCCTCAGGTCGCTCTGCCACCAGAACTGAGCTGACCACCTGGATGGACGTGGAGATGTAGAGCAGCAAGGTTTCTTTTGGAGCCGAGGGCACCATCACTTGGCTGTCGTGAGGAAGGTCTTTAACTCCTCCAGGGCTTGGTCGGCCTCCTCGGTCCAGATGAACTTGGCTACCTTCTTCAACAGCTTGAAGAAGGGATGCCTTTCTCTCCCAGCTTGCTGATGAAACGACCTAGGGCGGCCATCATGCCTATGAGCTTCATGACATCCTTCTTTCCAGTAGGCCGCTTCATTGTACGGATGGTGTCGACCTTGGTAGGATTCGCCTTGATGCCCCGGTGGCTGACCATGAAGCCTAGGTGCTTGCCGGATGGTACACCTACGACGCACTTCTTTGGGTTGAGCTTCCTGCGGTAGCGGCGGAAGTTGGCGAAGGTCTGCGAGAGGTTGGTGATGAGGTTGTCCCCCACCATGGTCTTGACGACCACGTCATCGATGTAAGCTTCCACGTTGTCGCCAACCTGAGATTCCAAGCACTTCTGGATGGCCTTCTGGTAGGTTGCTCAAGCGTTCTTGAGAGCAAAGGTCATGGTTGTGTAGCAGTAGATGCCATGCGGCGTTATGAACGCCGTCTTGTCCTGGTCATAGACCCTCAAGGATATCTAGTGATACCCTAATTAACAATCGAGGATGAATAACAGGACGCTTCCAGCCGTGGAGTCCACGACTTGGTCGATGCGAGGAAGAGGGAAGGGGTCCTTAAGGCTTTGCCTATTGAGATCGTTGTAGTCAATACATATTCTCCATTGATTGGTTTTCTTGGGTACAAGCACCGGGTTGGCGATCCAAACAAGGTTTTTACACTCACGGATGAATCCAGTAGCTAGGAGCTTTACTATCTCTACCCTAATGACTTCCTTTTGATCCTTCGCAAATCGGCACAACTTCTATTTGACAGGATTGGTCGTCTTGCTTACATCAAAGGAGTGCACAGTGAGCTCCCTGGGGACACCCGACATATCTGATAGGCTCCATTCGAATATGTCCGCGTTATCCTGGAGGAAACTGGTAAGCGCGAGGTTGTCACCGATGATCACAGTCTTCTCCGGTTTGGGCAGGCCGAGACGGACTATCTTTGTCGATGGTGTAGCGTCTAGGGTGGTGTTAGTGTGCTACTGCTCTGGGACATCAGGTCACTCGAAGCGACCTTCGCAGCCTCCGCGACTAGGACTGTCGAGGCGTTGGCAAAGGTGGTGGTCATGGCGATGTCAAGGCCTCAGAGTCGCACTTGAAGGAGACAATGAGGTCGTTTTAGACGAAGGGGACCCTATTCGGAGCTGGCATATTCAACACCAAGTAGGTGTAGTGTGGGATGGCCATGAACCTGGCCAGCATCAGGAGACCTAGGATCGCATGGTAGAAAGACTTGAAGTCGGCGAGCTCGAAGTCGAGGTATTCCGTGCGGAAGTTATCCTCCATGCCAAAGGTTACAAGGAGGGTGATCCGACCCAGGGGGTAGGCCGCCTTGTCGGGGACGATGTTGTAGAAGGGCTCGTCGCACGACGTCAGCTTCTTGAAGTCAAAGTCCATCATCTTCAGCGTCTCAATAAAGATGATGTTGAGCCCGCTCCCCCCATCAATGAGGGTCTTGGAAAGCAGGGCTCCCTCCACCATAGGTTCGACGACGAGAGGGTAAGACCCAGGATCTAGGATGTGAACCCAGTGATCAGCTCTGGAGAATGTGATCGGCTACTCAGACCAACACAGGGGCTGCGTCGGCTAGGTGTGGATGAGGTGGACCTCGCGCTTGTCCTTGCGGTAGCTCTTCCTGCTCACGTGAGACTTGAGACCTCCGACGATCATTTTGATCGATCGGTTGGCCGACTGGAAGGCCCTGTTGGGGTTGTCTGTCTTTGGTGGAGGAGGCAAATCGCACCTGTCGCGGCGGTCACGCCAGTCGTCATGGCAGTCGTGTTGTTGTAGCGGTGTGAAGAGGATCGGTTGCCATCGTTCCTTGGCTGCTTGGGGTCGTCAGGGGTGCGGAAGGCCCGCTTGAATTGCAAGCATTCACGAACAGTGTGGGTGGCCCCTCATGGAACCTATAGGGGCCGTCCAGCGTCGCGTTGAACTCTTCTACGTTGAACGTCGAAGGTCGACGTCCCTCAGTCATGAGCGCCTCGGAAGGTCGCTTGCATAGCTTGGAGCTGGAGTCCCTGGCGGTGTCGGATGTGCCCGCATCACGCCCGGCGCTGTAGTCGAACTGGTTGGCCATCGCCTCATCGATCTCGATGAGCTTGTTGACGACCTTCCTAAGGGCCGCGACGGTGGTGGCTCCGGACTCATGGAATTTTTCAAAGATCTTGCGATCCTTGATGCCTTTCTTGTAGCTCTCGACGACCTGGTCATCTTTGACACCAATGCAGGTGTTGTAGTTCTCGAAGAACCGGTTGGTGTAGTCACAGAGCCGCTCCTTGGGCTTCATAATGATCCTCTCGAGGTTGAAAGTGTTTCCAGGGCAATTGTAGGTCGCCTGGAAGTTGGAGGTGAAGGCCTAGGGCAGATCGGCCCAGGAGTTGATACTGCCGGCCGGGAGGTTGTTGAGCAAGAGTGAAGGAGCATCGCCCATCACCAGCGGGAAGTATGTCGCCACATGGTCGAAGTTGGTGCCGGCCGCC
This sequence comes from Cenchrus americanus, assembly GCA_947561735.1. Taxonomy (NCBI): domain Eukaryota; kingdom Viridiplantae; phylum Streptophyta; class Magnoliopsida; order Poales; family Poaceae; genus Cenchrus; species Cenchrus americanus. The sequence goes on from OX387239.1 coordinate 134,897,985, forward strand.
TTGACTGCGACGTAGTAGGTCGACAGCCAGATGTTTGGATCTGAGCGCCTGTTGTACTTCTGGATGTTCGGCTTGAAGTTGTCGGGGTAGACCACCGACATGAGTTGGGGGGAGCAGCACAGGGAAGGCGGTGATGGCTATGTCATCGACACCACCTCCGTCTTGAGCGTTGCCTCTACTCCAGGCAGGGACGACGACCTTGGATCGGGGCTGGCGATCTGGATTGGGAGAGACGACCTTTGGGTGGCCGTAGTCCGCCTCGTAGGTTGTGCGGCGCCTATCCTCGACGTTGTGGCGGTCGCACTCCTCGCTCTCCATGACGTGGTGGATAGCATCAGGGGGACCGTACTCGCGGTCGTACTCCATGCGACGACATAATTCTCACTCCTCGTGCTCGCAGTAGCGCTGGTCGATGTAACCATAGGTGTCGCGGGCACACCTAATTTTGTCGATGTTGTTGCGGAGGTCGGTGTCCCTGGCGCCGTTGCCCCGAGCTTTAGGCAGATCGGGGTTGTTCTGATCGATCTCCTCCATGATGGGGGGGGGAGGTCGCTGCACTTAGATCGATTAGATTGATTGTGCGAGTGATGGCTTGACGAGTGACGCTCTTCTCCTCAACCAAGGTCGTGGCAGCCCGAAGATAGGCCATGGTCTCTTCAGCTTCGGGCGTGACATCGGCATGCTGAAGACTTGCCATGACAGTGCCCAGGTTGGCCTAGGGGCTATTGAACGTCGGCAGCTCCACCTCCTCGTATTCTAGGAGGAGGTCTCGATTGCAAGGAGGGACTACACGGAGCTGCTCCTCTGTGCGTCGCTGGGCTCGGTTGGCATTCCCTTGGATCCGTGCCGCTTCCTCGAAATCCGTCGCACCGTGGTGCGGTGGTTTGTTTTCAAAAACCATGAGCACCCGATGGAAGACGGAGCCCGAGTCGTTGGGGGAGACATGGACTCGGACCTTCTGGAACTTGCCACAGTCATGAGACATGTGGTACGGGGGAGCCGCTCTTGGTCGATCTTCTTTCGCAGGAGGCAGCCACGGAGGGTATGCCTTGCGCCCTTGTGGTAGGTGCAAGGTACGTCGAGCGGATTGTGGTGGGCTTGAGACTCGGACTTTAGGTCGCCGATAGGCCACCACCCAGATTGGATCTTGGCAGGCTTGGTCGTCTGGCGAGCATAGACGTCGGCTAGAGGTCGTAAACTGAAGGGGAAGATCCCATGATGTGGTGCCATCTGCGTCGAGCGCTGGGCTCTCTCGCAGATCTGGATGGTCTCCTACATCATGCTGATGACACGCTCCATTCCCTCAACAATGTCATAGGGTCTGGGCGGGTGGGTCTCTGTCGCTAGATCAGAAACGGTGGCGGTAGCAGGTGCCGTAGCGATCTGTCCCCCTGCCACTGAAGAGATCGTGGTCGCTGGAGCAAGTGAGATCGCTGTGAAGAAGCCGAAGAAGATCTCCACAATGTTGGCGAGGATGGCCGCCATGCTTGCCTTGAAGACCACACCAGATCAGGCCACCATGATGCACATCAAGTTCCTGATCGCCCCTACTTGGCACGCTAACTGTCAGGGGTTGAGACCTGGACAGATCTACTAGGACCCAAGCAGTTCGTAGGTGGACGTGAGGATCGAGAACTAAGAGCGTAGGTGATAGTTCACATATGGAACTCGGAACACAGCAATAATGGCGATGAACACAAGAGTTTAGACTGGTTCAAGCCTTCGAAGAGTGAAACCCCACGTTTAGTATGGGGTGGAATTATGCCAAGAGGAGAAGTCCCCTCGAATGGTGCTCTAGGCCACCTTATACGGTCAATGGGCTAGGGCTTCCATTTGAGGTTGGTTACAAAATGGAAAGGCCATCTGCCCGGATTACAGGGAGTATCCCGCGATCTGCAGACCTACAGGTGGCGTCAGGCCGTGATCTGGTAGCTTGTTTTGCGCTCTAAGTGCTGCGAATCCTCGGCATCTGGGTAAGGTCTTCTAGAGTCTTCCAAGGTCGCCTTGGTTGTGGATAAGGTCTTCGGGCCCACTTGTAGGTCGGTGGGGCTTCTGACAGGTCAAGTCCACTTAACAGGGACCATTGGGACCCTAGTCGGTCGGGACACATGGGTACCCATGTCTCCCAACATACAAGGAAGGATGAAGACGGACTTCTACTAGAATTCCCTTGTAACCCTACTAGTACTCATACCGTGTAATCCTACCAGGACTCCTACCTTGTAACCGACTAGGCAACTGCCCAGTGGACTATATAAAGGAGGTCGGGGTACCTTGGAGGACATCTGAACAACCAACCACCAAAGCACAGGGTGCCATACATGATACCCCAAACAGGACGTAGGGCTCGCTAGTATGGTGGCCCGAACCTTTATAAATGTTGTTTCCCGTGTCCCTATGTTTACCTACGAGTTCAAGGTCTCACGATCACGATCCCCCACCGCACAATCTACTACCTCGGGTAGCCCCTTGGTAGGTTTGCCGGGCTAAAACACCGACAATGACAACTTTATTATTTAATTAACAAGTTAGAAAGAATTTTGGTTAATCAGTTCATTCAGTTAATGCTAATTCAAAACTGAATACATTTTGGTTAACCTAATATTGACAGTCTTAACCGAATAAATCACAAAAGATTTGGTTAACCGACATTTTTAGTTAAATCGGTTCGGTTTGGTTAATCAATTTCAGTGAGTTTTTGCCCACCCCTATTGGCCAAGTGGGTGTCGAAGATTGCTGGATGTCCATGGCCTAATGGGTGTGACTTGGTAGTTTCTATTTGTTGTCGTTTCTTCTTGGAAAAAGTCCATTGCATAACCTTCAACTATCGACATTGTCTGAATTTTAACCCTCAACCGTAAAGCCAGACATCGATGAACAACAAACTATTGAAACAGTCCATTTAACCCCCTCAGTGGCTTTGTGGCCGGTTTTTGCATATGTGGCGCCCAGTCAGCTTATCCAAGTCATCAACCTACCACCAACCGAAGGGGTAGGATGGCGTGGCTAGGGCCAAGCCTTACCACTGCTGCTATTGCTGGTGAAATTCGCTACCGTGATTAGATCCCGCCATGATTCCTCGCTAGTGCACGCCAGACAGGCTCAAGAAGGCTGTCAAGCTCACCGCCACGCGCACGATGGGCTAGAGCACACCCACGGCCACTAGTGCATTGTCGCACTCCTCGCAATCCTAGATTTGGTCGGTAGTAGTGGCAGCGACAACAATGCCACCCCATACGAGCTGACCTCCTGCTTCTCCGAGAAGCTCAATGACACCATGGGGCTAGGCTACCCTTGGCCCCCGTGCTATAGACGCAGGCCAAGGCACGAGGTGTAGAGCGTGAGGACGTGCCCCACCGCCTCGTGGAGCATGATGAGGCACTTTACCTTGCGGAGGGTGGCAGCAAGGTGTAAGTGCTATCATGCCCCTAAGTGGGTTTTGGTGATGTTGACTACACAATTAAAGGACTAATGAACTTTTAAGATTAAGTGACATGTGATTATTACATCATGGGTGCAAAAGATAAAAAGGAGACCCCTCATTCAAAGGAAAGGCTTGCTATGGCTCAAGACGTAGATTAGTTCATTTTCTATTTTGATATTGAGTATAGGACAAGCTGTACTATCAAGAGGGATACTAATGGTGGTATGGGTGAAACCAACTGCATGAAATACATCTCAAACAAATTCTAACCCAGCCACAAATAGTCCTACCAATTTGTTGTCCTGCGCTGAGTTTTCTGTTGTTCCCGAAAGCTCTGAGTCTTTCTCCGGAGATTCCGAACTTCACTCTAACAACCTGTTGTGTCTTACAGATCGCTGAATCTCCGCGAATTTTTCCGAAGGTTCCTGGATTTCTATCCCAACCTTTACAGATCTGGGTCGGAGGGTATTTATTCTCCACTCCGTCCCAACGATCATTTCGTCCTTTCCCATAGTTCAGACACCCTTTCTAGCTCTTCTATCACTTAAGCATTGACTCCCACCAACTTGAATCCAAATCCATACTTTGCATTCAAGTCTTGTGTGATTTCTTGTGAGATTGAGCTAAGAACTTTCCTCTCTTGTGTTCTTGTGCACTTGGTGAAACCCCAGCTTGCTTGATGGATCTATTAATCTTGGATTTCGAATCCTAGATGGCTAGAGGTTGCTTGGGAGCTTCCAATCTTCGTGTGGTTGCCCCAAGAAGTTTGTATTACTCTTTTTGTGCTAGTGGAACCCTCCACCTCTACCTTGGTGATAGGTGTGAGAGAGGAGTGGATTGAAAGATATCCGAAAGCCTTTGTGGCTTACCTCAACAACATGGATGTAGGCCAGCCCTTGTGCAAGCTGAACCACGTGATAAATCAGTGTCTCTTGTGCTTTACTTCCATATACATCTTGCTTCCTTGCTCTAGGTTGCTAGCACTAGATCTATTAGGTTTGCCTTGTATCTTGCTATTCCTTGTGTCCTAAGGTTGTTTGTGAGTTTAGGCCTTAATCTCTTAATATTTCTAGCTTTTCTCTTGCTCTAGACCTATTTATTAACATGATATCCGCATCAGATCTCGTGCAGGTATCATTGCCGGAAGGACTTTGAAAATACATTATTTGTGCATTTTCCCGGAGGTTCCGAGGTCTGATAGTGTTTTCGCAAGAAAAGTTTAAAATTGGTTTGCAAGCCAATTGAACCCCCTCTAGGCCACTTGTCTTGATGCTTTCAATTGTTATCAGAGCCAGTTATCCTTTTAAACACTGAACCATGTGAGGATATGACAAATGTGAGGAGGAAGAGGAATTTGAGGACATACCAAGTGAAGTAGATGGTGAAGTTTGAGAGATTAGCAATACCTCAGCTCAAGATAATCTTAATAAACTAAATAAGGTCGTGAAGGAGATCTTCAAAAATAAATAGCAAGAAAAGTAAGAAAGAAGAGAAGAAGAAAGAGACAGAAGAAGAAAAGAAGAAAGAGGACAACAAGAAAGAGAAGGAGAAGAAAAAGAAGAATGAAGAAAAAGAATAAAGAAAGAGGACACTATCACCTTCTCCATCACCATCATCATCATTCTCATCCTCATCCTCATATTCATCTAGTGAGAATGGAGATGGAGAGGATGAGTATTATGCTACAAGAATGCCCAAGAGAGCACTCAAGCCCATGTTTAAGCTCAATAAGGGTTACAGAAGTGTATCCTTTAACAATGATTCATTGAACAAATCTTCTAAGGATAACTTCACTGTGCCTGTTGGCAAATTGCCCCAGTTTGATAGGACCAACTTTGCCAAATAGAAGCATTTGATGAAGGCCCATCAAACCAGCTTACAGTTGGAGTTCTGGAACAATGTGTGTGTTGGTTTTCAAGATCCCGAAGACTATGAGAAGTTTATGCCACTTGATTGCCGTAACATAATGGTCAAGACACAAGCATTGTTCTAAGTGCATTGAGTTCACAAGAGTACAATAGGGTAAATGTTTTAGAGATTGCCAAGGAGATTTGGGACACCCTCCTCGTCTCTCTTGACGGTGTTGATAAGGTGAAGAAGTCCAAGATCAGCATTTTGATGGCCGAGTTCAATAGGTTCACTATCTTTGATGGGAAAGGGCCTCAAGAGATGCTTGATCATTTGATGTCATATTTAGGAAGATTAGAAGATTGGGTGTTGATCAGTTGGATGATCACTTTGTGGTAAAAGTGATGTTGGAGGCATTTGCTCCTAGAAACCTCCACTCTAGTCACCTTGATTAAAAAGAATAAGAGATTTGAGGAATTATCTCCAAATGATGTTCATGGGAGAATTCTTAAACATGATCTCGTGGACAAGGAGATTCTACATAGGAAGAAGATGAGAGAGCTAGAAGCAAAGATGAACAATATGAAGGTCAAGGATGTTGCCCTCCAAGCTAACAAGTCAAGCAAGCCCTCTACTTCATCCAAGGCCCCAAAGTCAAGATCAAGAAAAGTTGAAGTAGAGAGCTCCTCGAGTGAATGAAGAGATGATGAAGGTGAAGACTCTCCAATTGAGATTGGAAATGTGGCCTTATTCATGAGAAGATAAAGAAAAGGCGTCAAGAAACAAGGGTACAAGTTCACCATGAGGAAGTACCCCAATAAGAAAAAGAGAACATGCTACAATTGTGGTAGCACTGAGCATTTTATTATGGATTGGATTGCCCAAATGAGAAAAAAGAGGGCCAGTATGACAAGAACAAGGGGAATTACAAGAAGGACCAAAGGTAATACCCCAAGAAGAAGAACTATGGTGGAGAAGCTCACATTGGTCATGAATGTAACTCCGGAGTTGAAAGCTCAAATGATGAAGAGGAGAATAAGGTTGCAACCATTGTCGTTAAGAAGCCCTCCTCTACTTCAAAACCATTCAACAACTTGAGCAATAATGAAGGGAGCTCAAACCTAAATATCAACCTTCCTCTTCACCTAGTGATGAGTCGGAAATAGACTTTAGTGATGAAGAAATTGACCAATTGGTTAGTAACATGGATAAACAATCTAGAGCTTTCATGGACTAGTTAGTATAGGAACTAGAGAAACTCAAGATGTTCTTACATTGGAGAGGAGTGAGCTCCAACCCTTACACTTGGAAGTTAACCAAACGGAGGGCATCATTGCTACTCTCAAGGAATACCTTGCTGCCTCTAAAGCTCAATACAATTCTCGCGAGACGAGGAATGAAGAGCTTAGGAAGCAATATAGTCTCCTTTGTAGTTGCACCTCAAATCCTTTGAAAGTTGAGGACCATGTGTGGTTCGAGGACCGGTGGATGGTCGCTTCCTTGTGTGATAAGTGATTGACAACGTTGTGTGGACTGATTCTTGGCTAAGTATTGCAGGTGCAGGTTGCGGCTTGACTGGTGTTGGTGCAAGTGAAGAACAAGCGCGAAAGGTCGTCGCCGGTGAGGCCTCCAGGTGTGGAGAAGACAAGTAGGCTTCATTCGAGGGACCCGGTGGCCAGCGGCGTCAAGTGCGGGCTGCATGGTGGCATGAACAGCAAGATGAAGTCGTGGACAGTTTCTTGGTTGAGCCTCAAAACCAAGGTCGAGTCGGGACTACGTGGGAGCCAAGTCATGAGTGGAGATTGGTGGAGGCTACACCGAGTTCGCGGGGTTTCCGGTGGTTCACCAGAAAACCACTGGGTTCCTTGGTTGATCCACAAAGCCAAGACCGAAGAACCGAAGACGGAGGCTGCAGCGGTGCCGGAGCCGGGGCGACGGCGGTGGGTGCGGCGGGTCGGACCGGTGGGTACCGGTCTGACCGGTGGGGAGCACCGGTCCGACCGGTGTGTGACGACGTAGTCCGGAGACTTTGAAGCGGAGGACACATGTCGGGATCGCATGGCTTGCGTCGAGGCTACGTAGGGTGCGGTCGCCGGGCATCCGTCCGATGGTGAAGACATGAAGACTTCCAAATCCGCCCTTGAGGGGCTTGTATCCCTAGTTATTAGGAAAGGGCATTTTAGACTTTCGGTTGCCTCCATATAACCCAAAAGGTGAAAGGATGGCAGCCAACTCTTGGAACCCTAGCTCATTTGTTTTCCTTTTTCCTTCCTATTTTCCTTAGGATTTCCATAGGACTAGCTTGAGAGCTTCATGGTGAGATCTTGTGAGAGGGTTGGATGATCGGGCGGCTTGCTAGACCTTGTATGAACCTTTGTTTCATGCATAGATGATTCGGCGTGGTTCCTCAAGGTTTGGATGTGTTGTTCCCGGTTGTTCTTGGTGGTGATTTTCGGAGCCCTCTCTTGGTGATTTCTTTGGGTTGTTTTCGGGACCTTTCTCTTGGGGATTTGATTGGGAAAATTTGTGGAAACCCTTCGTGGTTCTTTGGGCTGTGATTCCCCTCCCAAATCCGTGAGTAAAGGGGCTCGATTTTGGGGTTTTCCGAGTTCTAGGGTTTGTGGTGCTCTTGACGGGATTTCTTCGATTCCTCCTTTTTGGACGAGTTTTGGTGGGATTAAACTTGGCTATGGACTCCTCACGAGGTGTTCCTAATATCCCCAAAGTCTTGTTCAAGTCCGTGGAGCGATTCGGGAGATCGAGGTTTGGATTTGGGGGAGTTGACCCGCGGGTGCTGTTCATCCCGAGCTGCCCTGGCTACACCGGTCTGACCGGTGCTCTTGACCGATCTGACCGGTGTGGGTCTGTAGACTTGAGGTTTGGTTTTCCGCTGCGTTCTCGGGTCGGAAGGTTGTGTGTTGGTTCCTAGGTCCAGTGGCACTCCAGTGGCTATGTGGGCTTGACCAACCTTGTTAGTGAGTCGGAGACGTGTGTTGGAAGCCGTGTTCATCTTGTTGGAGTTTCCATCTCCTTCGATAAGAATTTTTATCGGCTCCCATTCACTCCCCCCTCTCTGGTTCGCCGTATTGGTCCTTCAAAAGTAAAAGGTGACTCTATGAAGGATCAGATGGCGACTAGAGAGGGGGGGGGGGAGTGAATAGGAGCCGGTAAAAATTCTTCCAAAAGAACCCGGCCTATGCCCTAGACAAATCCCGGTCACACACGAGTGATGGATCGAATCACACACCAATCGCCAAGACAACGAGGTTATGGATCAACCTCTAGCCTTAGGAACAATTCCTTGAAGCACACGCGGAAGCACGAAAGAAGAAGGAGAGGAATCGAACCAAAGAAGCAAAGCGCGCAGCCTTTGGCGGACCGTCCGGCCAGACAGGGCGGACCGTCCGCGATGAGCCGCGCGGACCGTCCCGCCCGCTACCGCGGACCGTCCGCGCCAACATCGCGGATCGTCCGGCCTTCCCCCGCGGACCGTTCGTTAAAGACACACGGGAACCAACGACGACGCACCCGCACCACGGACCGTCCCGCGGGGAGCACGCGGACCGTCCGCCGGCACCCGCGGACCGTCCGCCCTCTGCTGCGGACCGTCCGAAACTCCGTCCAACCGAAAACCAAAATTGCGACGGATCGAAACGAAAGGCGAGCAAGAACTCGAAGAACACGGGACGAACCCTAGCCGCACGGACCGTCCGCCAGCACCTCGCGGACTGTCCGCCAGGTGCGGACAGAGAAGAAAAAGCCCGACCTCGAAAGTCAACTCCCCCAAATCATTATCGGATTTGCCAAACGGTTGAAGCTATGGAGACAAGGGTTTGGGGACTTGAAAAGCGTCACACAAGGATGCTATAGCCCAAAAATCTTGCCTCCTAACTCCCTAAATCACCGAGAATCGCGCATCCTTTGAGCACCACCAAAAGCTAGAGCACCGAACGACAAACTCCGAATCGAAGTGGTTTCCCGGCGTTTGAGGGCACAAGATCAATCACAAAGATGCACGAGACATCTATCCATGTTTTCCTCAAAGAAATCCAGGGAGAAACCCACTCAAATCCGCGGAATCGCACCGGGAACAAAGGCACGAAAACAAGCACAAAAAAAGGCCACGAAAAACACAACTCCGAATCTTCTATACAAACCAGGAAAGATTCACAAGGTCTAGCATGCCGCCCTAGCATCCATCCCTCTCAACAAATCTCTCATGAATCTCTCATGCTAGCCTAGAGAAAATTGAAGAAAAATAGCTACAAAAATGAGAAATGGGAGGGAGGAAATGAAACCCTAAGTCGCGGAGAGAGAGAGAGAGCCATCCACACACACTCATGGCTTATATATCAGGTCCCGCTGGAGTGGCAAATGACTCGACTACCCCTAACTTAACTACTGGCGATACAACCCACATAGGGGCATTTAGGTAATGTTTGTGGGTCTTGCCATCGGACGGCCACGCCTTTGCCGCACCCCGCGTCCTCCCGACGCAAGCCATGCGATCCCGCCGCGTGTCCTCCGCCTCGAAGCTTCCCGACACGCCCGGATCCCGTCTTCGTCGTGTTGGGCCCTCGAACTTGGTTTTGAGGCCCAAACCAAGAAACCGTCCACCGATGGTTTTGTGGGCAAACCACCAAACCCCGCGTGCTCGGTCCGGCCTCCCGCCAAACCACTTGACTCGACCGCCACCGTGCACCGGCTCGCTTGTCCATGACTTCGTCTTGCTTGTGTCGCCACCATGTGACCCGCACCCGTCCCGCCGTCCACCGGGTCCCTCGAACCGAGCCTACTTGTCTCTCCATCTCCCGGAGGCCCCTCAAGGCTGAAGACCTTTCGCGCCCGTTCTTCACCTGCAACAACACGAACTAGGCCGCAGCCTACACCTGCGCACTAAGCCAAGAGTCAGTCCAACACCCGTTGTCAATCACTCATCACTGAGGAGCGGTCATCCATCGACCACTGGGACGCTCCTGGTCCTCACTCTAGTACTTCTACTAGCAAAGGTTGTACTTCTACTAACCTTGCTAACATGGAAACTATGAAGAAAGAAATTGCTAGGCTCAACTAAATCATAGCTAGAGGATGCATGAGTGATGAGAACAAGAAAGGGAAGCCCCTCAAGAAAGAGATGATGGTTAAAACCAAGAAACTTGGCTTTGGCTATGTTGAAGGTGGCAAGAAAGGGACATCAGGTTATTGGCCGATTCTAGCTGTGGAGTTACCAGTCGAGGATTGGAGGAAGGAGATAGTGGATTATCTGAAAGATCCATCCAAGAAGGTTGACATACAATGCTCAATGGGGAAGAGGTGAACTCTCTCATGGTGACTGAGGGGTGATTCGGGCGACTCCGGCAATTCTCGCCTCCCCTCCCGCCGTCGACGTGCTGATCTCTGTGTGACAACCTGCCCAGGAAAATACCGTACTATCGCCTAAACCAATCCACTCTGGTCATTAAGCGATAATAAAGTATCATCATGTCGTTAGTCGCCGGGTTAACGCCCGGTAAATCACTTGAATAGCAACAAGGATCGATATATATATGCATTAAAACTCGCTCGAAGGCGAGTCCAGAGATACATCCTCATTGACATCCAAATTTTTACCCCGAAGGGTTCAACTATTACAAACCGAAGTTTTTGCCATAAAGAAGTAGTTCAGAGTTTTGAAACAACGGAAATAAACTAACGGAAGCGGAAACACCACGGGAGGCCATCCATGATGCCTTCAGTCGTCGTCCTCCACCCACTCCGCCTCCCGGTAGGCGGGATCTCTCCGGGACACACATCACCGAAAGCATTACCTGGATCCACATATTATAGCAAGGTTGAGTATACTAATACTCAGCAAGACTTACCCGTCGGTGATAACTACTTCACCAACTCTAGACATGAAAGGCTTTTGGCCACTGAGTTTCTTTTGCTGAAAAGTAACAAAGAGTATGTCCTTACTTTCAATATTTTAGCACAAGTTCTAGTGGGTTTAATCTTTACTAAATTAGCCATCTAGTACAGACAAAGTTGTACAATACAATTAATCAAGCATAGTATTCATCAACTTCCATCATTAGGGATCTCATGGCTAGTGGAGTAAGTAGTCTCAGATAACGGTGAGAGGCCGACAATCGATTGATTCAAACCTTGCAAGGTAGACCTAAACACACGGTAGGCTGCCCCCGCAAGGACAACTTCCCAAGCAGTTCCCAAAAATCCTCGGGTCGGGATCGAATCTTGCAGTCTTTGGTGCAGGCTATCCGGCATACCCCGCGAGGCACCCGGAATCACCGTACACCACCGGTAGCTAGCCGTGAGACATATCCCAAGAGTAGTAATAGTAGGATCCCTCGCCGCCTCATTAAGGTACTAGGCTTACCGGTCCCATTCCCGACAAGTGCTTAGTACGTTCAAACACTTAACCCACAATAGCATTGGACCGGAGCCCAAATCCCATGCTCTTACCACATGAGCAATCCAATTAAGGATATATTGTGATTCCTATCTAGGAACCTATTCTCGCGAGTGAGATCATCACCCGACTTGTAAGGTCCTATAGCTTAGCAGCTATCGACCTACCATACTAGTAAGGACAAGGGTACCTAGGGATCATGCATCTAGGGTTCCATGCAACTCCTGAACTTCAATGCACAATCATCCATAGATAATTGAATAACAAAATTTAAAAACTAGGTTAGATGCATCGGAGCTTGCCTTCGTCAGCTAGGTTAGCCTGGGCACCCTCGGTGTCATCAAGCACTTCCACGTACTGCAGTGAAGCTTCTGCTCCTCCTTCCTCGGATTCCGGGACGAGGGAATAGTCACCGTCCGGAAGATCTACACGGAATGCAATGCAAGGTTCAGGTGATGTGACAGTTTGGTTATCTTATCCACTCTTGTTGGTCATATTCACCTTAACAAGTATCTAGATAGCACATCTCTTTTAGGAAGGTTATTAGTTATACATGATTCATTCTTTTATTGCACATTTGAATTAATGTCTCTTTGTACTTGTTATTTTATGTGAAGGTTTAATCCTTTTCCTCTCACTAGCAAGGGTGTGAACAAGATTTTTATTCATAAATTAATTCCTTATCAGAAAGGATGTTTTATTAACTTTTAATTAAGTTAGGTAAAACTTTCCAAAAAGGGAAATGAATTAAAAAGGGGTTTTCCTTATTTAGTTACTCTTAAATCTTTTAAAAGGGCTTTAAAGCTTTTTATTGAGCAATAAATCACAAAAAAAAATTAAAGAAGTGTTTCTTAAGCATAACAGCACCTATACTGGTCCACTGGACCCACATGCAAGGCTTGGAGGCTAGAAAATAAAATACTTTGGAAAATAACAAAGACTAGCTAGTGATTCAAATTAAATGCATACAAAAATAAATAAGCATCAAAATGATCCAAACTTTCTCATGCATACTCTCTAGTCCTAAACAAGCCTAAAGAACCAGAATCAGAACTTGTGAGAATTACAAAAGTTGTAGATTTTTCTACCATGAATCCAACAAAATTGGTTTTGCATTTTTTCCGAATTTTCTACGATTTTCTACACATTTTACAAGTTCCTGCAAAATTGAAACTCTAAAGAAGATGAACAATTGCCCCGGGGCCCCTGCAAAGAAACAGAGTTATGCAATTGGGTCCCTCGGCCGTGGGAGGCGGCGGCGCCGGCCGAATTCCAGCGAGCCGGCCGCGCTCCCGGCCGGGGAGGCGGTGGGGCACGAACACCGCTCACCTAGGGCGCGGGGGGAGAGCGGAGTGTGAGGGGGGGAAGCCTCGGTGAGGACGCGCGGCGGCGGCGGCGGTGGCTTTTGCGGCGGGGGCTGCGGTCTCGGCGGTGGGAGGGCAATATCGCGCAATAGGTGGCGGCGCAAGCTTCTATGGCTACCAGGGAGCAGGCCAGGAGGGTTGGTCGCACCGGAGAAGGGGCGGGGAGGTGAGCTCGCCGGCGGCCGGCAATGGCGGGATGGAGGAGGGCGGTGGCGCGCGGGGAAGGAGAATGGGTCGGTTTTTATAGGCGCGCTCGCTCCGGTGATGAAGGGGTGACGACGCGAGATGCTCGCCGTGGTGCGGCCCCTCGGCGGGCGCGCGTACGGCGGGAGCGCCGGCTGTCGGGCCGGCGGTCCGTGGCGCGCACCGGCCGGTGCACGGCGCGGTCGCGGCGGCGCGCGGGCCGGGCGGACTCCCATGTGCCTCGAGGCACGAGCACGTGGGGAAAGAACACCTCGACCGGTGTGCGGCACCGGGGCGGGGGTGCGGCACGGACGCCAAGGGCGGGCCGGCGCACGGGCGCGGCGCGCGCGCCCCGGCGCGACGTCGCGGCGCAGGGCGCCTTGCCACTAGTTTTATTTCGCTGGTGCACTATTTGAGTGAGATTTTCTCCAAGTATTTGAATAAAAGTTGACTAAGCTTTGAATACAAAAGTTGTAGATCTAGTCACCCTCTACAACTTTCAAAAAGGCTATAGGGGGTTTTTCTCCACAGATTTTGAATTACACAGTTTCCAACTTTGAATGTCAGCCGGTTTGGCTGAACAATAGATCATGCCTTTGCAACCAATTTATCAAGCTTTTCCACTCAAAATTTGAAATGCCAATCTACATGAAAGTTGTGTCCCTCAACAAGACAACTTTCATAAAGGTAGAATTTTAAGTGTTTAGGTGAATTTTGGAGAACACGGCAAAAGTTCCGCCAGACATCTACGGACTCTAGAGGTGAAAAGGGTTTGACCAAGTCTTTGGCCATGGGTTGGCCCCACAAGTGTGTTTACTAGTCAAAAGGGGTCACTAGAGTAGGTTAGTGAGTTTTTCGGGGTGAGAGCCCAGGTTGACCGTGCTTTGACCACTGTCAGCTGGGTTGACCGGTTGTTAGGGTTAACTAAAAACCTGGGGCGTCACAGCCTACCCCCCTTAAATGGGATCTCGTCCTGAGATTCGATTTGACAACGAAAAGATGGGGAGAAGAACTCACGGTTTTCAGATTGCAGGAAGCTCGGATACTTAATGTTGAGGTAGTCCCCCGTCTCCCACGTTGCTTCTTCTTCCGTGTGATGACTCCATTGGATCTTGTACATCCGTACGGTTTGTCTTCGGGTCTTTCGCTTTTTTGGTCTAATATTCTCAATGGGTGCTCGATGAGCGAGAAATCCGGCTCAATCCAAGCATTAGCTTCTGTGATGACTTCGTTCTCCGGCACAGGTATTCCCTTCTTCAATTGAGTTACATGAAACACGTTGTGGACTGCGGAAAACCGTTCTGGCAACTGGATACGATAAGCCACTGGCCCACATACTTCTATAACTTCATAGGGTCCAATGTAGCGCGGAGCTAACTTTCCCTTGACACCGAACCTTTGCACACCTTTGGTGGGGGACATCTTCAAATACACGTAGTCTCCCATTTCAAAGTGTCGGGGTGCGGTTCCCTTGTCATGGTAACTCTTTTGCCTCATCTGAGCCATCTTCAAGTTCTCTCTTATCACTTGCACTCTTTCTTCAGCATCTTTAACTAAGTCCGGACCAAAGAGTATTCTCTCTCCGACTTCTGACCAATTCAACGGAGTTCGTCCGTGAAGATCATCAAACGGTGCCATCTTCAAACTGGCTTGATAACTATTGTTGTAAGAGAATTCTGCCAAAGACAAACATTTGTCCCAACTCTTGTCAAAATGCAAGATGCTTGCTCTCAACATATCTTCCAAAATCTGATTTATTCTTTCTGTTTGACCATCGGTCTGCGAATGATAACTGGAACTGCGAATTTGCTTGGTTCCTAAGCACTCATGCAATTGCTCCCAGAAGCGAGCTACAAACTGAGTTCCTCTGCCAGAGATTATAGCCTTCGGAATTCCATGCAAGTGAACTATGTGGTCCATGTACAACTCTGCATATTGTTGTACTGAACAAGTGGTATGCACGGCAATGAAGTGAGCGGTCTTGGTGAGTCGGTCTACGATTACCCAAATAGAATCTTTCTTTCTAGCCATTAGGGGTAAACCCACAATGAAATCCATAATAATATCATCCCACTTCCACATGGGTATCGACAGGGGTTGGAGTACACCTGCCGATTTCAAATGGCTTGCTTTCATCCGGTGGAAAGTATCGCACTCGGCTACATACTTGGCTATATCCACCTTCATATTGGACCACCAGAGATTCTGTTTCAAATCTTGGTACATCTTGGTACTGCTGGGATGAATAGAAAATTTGGACTTGTGAGCCTCATCTAGGATGATCTTCTTAATTTCCGGATCAACGAGGACCACAAGACGATTCCCAAACCAGACCACGTCCTGGTGATCCTTCTGGAAACAAGTATACTTGGGATCTCCCTCTGCTAGTTTCTGTTTGATGGTTTGTACGTCTTCATTATTGCGTTGAGCAATGACAATTCTATCATAAAGATTAGACTCTGCCGTTAAGGCATAAAGACTTCCTTGCGGTACCACTTCTAAGTTGAGCCTTCTCATTTCTTCACATAACGGGTCACTAACTGGCTCCAACTCTAGGTGGTAATGCACTTCTAGGTCATAATCCTTAATCAACTCAAGCCATCTTCTTTGCCTCATATTCAACTCTGACCGAGTAAAGATGTATTTGAGACTCTTGTGATCAGTGAAGATGTTACAACGATTACCCATCAGATAATGCCTCCATATCTTGAGAGAATGGACAACAGCAGCTAACTCAAGATCGTGGGTAGGATAATTGAGCTCATGAGGTCGAAGTGCCCGTGAAGCATAGGCAATGACTCGGCCTTCTTGCATAAGGACACAGCCGAGACCCATGCCTGATGCATCACAGAAGACTTCAAACGGTTTGGAATTATCCAGTTGCACTAGCATTGGGGCTGAGGTTAAATGTTGACTCAAGGTGTGGAAAGCTTTCTCACATGCTTCGCTCCACACGAACTTCACTCCTTTCTTGAGTAGTTCAGTCATAGGCTTTGCGATTCTAGAGAAGTCAGGAATGAATCGACAGTAGTATCCCCCCAATCCTAGGAAACTGCGGATCTGGTGTACGGATTTGGGTGGTTTCCAATCCATCACCTCTTGAACTTTGCTAGGATCTACGGAGATACCATCTTGGGAAATGGTGTGCCCTAAGAATTTCACACTTTTCAACCAAAATTCACATTTGGAGAACTTAGCATAAAGCTTATGATCTCGCAAACGCTGAAGGACAACTCGGAGGTGTTTGGCATGTTCTTTCTCGCTTTTGGAGTTGATGAGAATATCATCAATAAAGACCACAACGAATTTTTCGAGCTCCGTCATAAACACGGAGTTCATGAGGTACATGAAGTAGGTTGGGGCATTCGTGAGACCAAAAGACATTACCAAGAACTCGTAAAGACCATAACGAGTGGAGAAAGTGGTTTTAGGAATGTCACATGGTCGAATTTTGATTTGATGATAGCCAGAATGAAGGTCAATATTGGAGAAAACTTTGGCTCCAGCCAATTTATCAAAAAGAACATCGATTCGGGGAAGAGGATGTTTGTTCTCGATGGTGACTGCATTGAGCGGTCGGTAATCTACACACATTCTCAAGCTACCATCTTTATTTTTGATGAAAAGAGCGGGGCAACCCCAAGGAGAAGAGCTCGGGCGAATATTACCCATCTAACAATTCCTGGAGTTGGGTTTTCAGTTCGGCTAATTCTTTGGGTGGCATACGATAAGGTCTTTTGGAAATGGGTGCAGTACCCGGTTGGAGTTTGATTACAAACTCGACATCTCTGTCTGGTGGCATACCCGGCAACTCATCAGGAAAGACATCCGGATACTCATACACTACTGGAATTACGTCAAGAGGGGAGATAATGGTCACATAGGCACAAGAGTCGGTCCGTCCTTGAAAGGTAGGTACAAGGTAGTGTGCGCGACCGTAGGTGAGTTGATCTCTACGACCCTATATGATATATCTAGAACCATCTTATGTTGGGTCATCCACTCCATACCCAAGATAACATCCATGCTTCCCAATTTTATGGTTATGAGATTAGATTGAATAACCTTACTCCCTAACCTCAAAGGAACTCCGAAAGTTACTAGGTGAGAAGAGATGTTTCCACCCGGCGTGGTAATTTTATAAGCCGATTTGGTTTGCATTCCTTTTAGAACCAATTTGCCTAAAAGATTCTCACTTATGAAACTGTGGGTGGCTCCCGAATCAAATAAAATCTTAACAGGAGTGTTGTTGATAGAGAATGTACCCGTGAGCACTGAAGCTCCCTCTGGAATATCACTCATGGCGGTGAAGTTCAGCTTGCCTTGGCGTACTTGCACCATAGGCTTCTTAGCCGGAGTGGCAGGCTTGTTTCCTGCACCTTGATTCTGTGGGTTGGGCCTGATCTGCCTGGGCTTGGGACACTCGCTGATGTAATGCCCTGGCTGACCACAGTTGAAGCAACGACGATCACAAACGTTGCGAGGAGGTGCATTAGGCTTTGGAGTCTGCTGCTGAGCATTGCGGAACTGGAAGTTCCCTGCGGGTTTGCTCTAGGATGGCTTCATCGTTCAGCGTCCAGTTGAAGATTGCTGGGATGGGTTTGGGGTGTTCTTCTTCACAAAGCGAAACTTTTTACCCGTTTCGCTGCCCGGAGCAAAACCAGACATCCTTTTTTTGTCCCCGTGGGCCTTCTTCATAGCATCCTCCTGGGAGATAGCCTTGTTCACTAGCTCATGGAAGTTCACGGGCTCGAGCAGGTTCAGTCGCTCGTACAACTTGCCATCTAGCCTGTCGCGGAATCTCTCCATCTTCTTCGCATCAGTGTCAACGTGATCCCACCATACTGGCACAAGCTGTTAAACTTCTGGGCGTAGCGGTACACTGTGTCGGACTCCTGCCTGAGGGCCAACAGCTACCTCATCTTCCTATCCATAAGTCCCTTGGGAATGTGGTGGCTCTTGAAGGCTTGCTTGAACTCATCCCAAGCTACAGCATGTCCTCGCTGCATTGAATTGAAATGGTCCCACCACATCAAAGCTTCTCCCCGCAGTTGTAGAGCTGCGAAGTTGGCTTTGTTCTCCTCGGAGCAAGGCAGCACAAAGGTGGAGAAATTCGCCTCTATGGCATTGATCCAAGCTTCAGCTTCCAGGGGGTCTTCCACCTTGGAGAAGGTCGGTGGCTTCATTGCGATGAACTGAGCATACGTGGTGACCTGATTAGGCCCCTCGTGGTTGGCCCCGTGTGGTGGCCCTCTGAGGACCATGTGTGGTTCGAGGACCGGTGGATGGTCGCTTCCTTGTGTGATGAGTGATTGACAACGTTGTGTGGACTGATTCTTGGCTAAGTATTGCAGGTGCAGGTTGCGGCTTGACTCGTGTTGGTGCAGGTGAAGAACAAGCGTGAAAGGTCGTCGCGGTGAGGCCTACGGGTGTGGAGAAGACAAGTAGGCTTCGTTTGAGGGACCGGTGGCCGGCGGGGGTCAAGTGCGGGCTGCATGGTGGCATGAACAACAAGATGAAGTCGTGGACGGTTTCTTGGTTGAGCCTCAAAACCAAGGTCGAGCCGGGACTACGTGGGAGCCAAGTCATGAGTGGAGATTGGCGGAGGCTACACCGAGTTCGCGGGGTTTCCGGTGGTTCACCGAGAAAACCACCGGGTTCCTTGGTTGATCCACAAAGCCAAGGCCGGAGAACCGAAGACGGAGGTGCGGCGAGAACCGGGCCGGTCGACCGGTGGGTCGGCCGGTCCGACCGGTGGGGACCGGTCGGCGGTGAGGAGCACCGGTCGGCCGTGTGCGACGACGCGGTCCGGAATCTTCGAAGCGGAGGACACGCGTCGGGATCGCATGGCTTGCGTCGAGGCTACGCGAGGTGCGGTCGCGGGCATCCGTCCGATGGTGAAGACATCAAGAATTCCAAATCCGCCCTTGAGGGGCTTGTATCCCTAGTTAGTAGAGAAGGGCATTTTAGACATTCGGTTGCCTCCATATAACCCAAGAGGTGAGAGGATGGCAGCCAACTCTTGGAACCCTAGCTCATTAGTTTTCCTATTTTCCACCTATTTTCTCTAGGTTTTCCTTAGGACTAGCAAGAGAGCTTCACGGAGAGATCTTGTAGAGAGGGATGGATGATCGGGCGGCTTGCTAGACCTTGTACGAACCTTTGTTTCATGTATAGATGATTCGGCGTGGTTCCTCAAGGTTTGGATGTGTTTTCCCCGGTTGTTCTTGGTGGTGATTTTCGGAGCCCTCTCTTCGTGATTTCTTTGGGGTGTTTTCGGGGCTTTTCTCTTGGGGATTTGATGGGGGGAAATTTGTGGGAACCCTTCGTGGTTCTTTGGGTTGTCATTCCCCTCCCAAATCCGTGAGAAAAGGTGCTCGATTTTGGGGTTTCTTGAGTTCTTGGGTTGGAAGTGCTTTCGGCGGGATTTCTTCGATTCCTCCTTTTTGGACGAGATTTGGTGGGATTAAACTTGGCTATGGACTCCTCATGAGGTGTTCCGATATCCCCAAAGTCTTGTTCAAGTCCGTGGAGCGATTCGGGAGATCGAGATTTGGATTTGGGGGAGTTGACCCGCGGGTCTTTGTTCATCCCGAGTCGCCCGGAGCCACACCGGTCGGCCGGTGCTCTTGACCGGTCGACCGGTGCAAGCCCTTGTGGGTTTTTGCTCGGGTGAACGTCTTGGTGTGTTCGTTGTTGTCCCGTGTTGCTGCTCTTGTTTCGAGTTTGGGTCCGTTTGGTGGTCGGTTGGCGTGTTTGGTGCCTTGGGGGCTTTCGGTGCCATCGGTCGACCGGTGTGTCTCACCGGTCCCGACCGGTGTAGAGCCACTTAGTGAAAGTTGCTCGGTTTCACCGGCGGGGACCGGTCGGCCGGTGGTGCTCACCGGTCGACCGGTGTGGGTCCGTAGTCTCGAGGCTTGGTTTTTCCGCTGCGTTTCTCGGGTCGGAAGGTGGTGTGTTGGTTCCTAGGTCCAGTGGCACTCCGGTGGCTACGTGGGCTTGACCAACCTTGGTAGTGAGTCGGAGACGTGTGTTGGAAGCCGTGTTCATCTTGTTGGAGTTTCGATCTCCTTCGAGAAGAATTTTTATCGGCTCCCATTCACTCCCCCCCCTCTCGGTTCGCCGTATCGGTCCTTCAAGTGGTATCGAGCCGGTTCGGGTCTTTGTTGACTCTAACCCGTCTAAGATCCAAGGATGGCATACCGGGAGAACGGGGTTCGGGTCCTCCACACTTCGATGGCAAGAACTACCGGATGTGGAGCAAGCGGATGGGTGCGTTCCTCCGTGGAAAGGGTCGCTGCTTTGGGATGTCACGGTGGACACGGGCTATGTCCGGCCGATGGATTTCCTTGCTCCGGGGTCGAGGGGACGGATTCGACGCCAACAATAAGGCGGTCGACTACTTGTTTCGTGCTTTGTGTCGGCCGAGTTCGATCGGGTGCACACCAAGCACTTGGCTTGTAGGATTTGGGCGGTGTTGAAGGAGGCTCATGTTGGGAACGCCCGAGTTCGGGGCATGGTTGTATGCGACCCTCTTGGAGAGAGTACGAGAACTTCACTCATCTCCCCGGTGAGTCCATCGATGCCTTGTTTCGAGAGGTTCACGGTGGTCGTGAACAACATGAGGGCCAATGTGGACGTGCTCCCGTACGATGATCATGACGAGCCGTCAAGCTCTTACACTCCTTGGATCGTACGATATGGGGCGGAAAGTTCGAGGCCATAGTCGAGTCGGAGCGGTATGATACTCGACGGTGAACGAGGCTGTTCTCGAAGCTCAAGTCGGGCTGAGGTGGATAGGGGCATGACTGCCAAGCTCGAGGGACCGACTGATTCCCATAGTCTTGCCCTCGTTGGTGGTTCCAAAGGAAAGACTAACTCTAACCCATCCACCAAGATGTTCTCGTTTTCCTCTTTGATGTCTATGCCAGATGAGGAGTTTGATGACCTTGGAGAGGACGAGCTGGCGCTGTTGACGAGGCGGTTCGAGAGGCTGCACGAGAACCGCGTGAACATGAGGAGGAACACGAGGACTTGCTTCCGGTGCGGCAAGCGGGACACTTCGTCGCCGACCGCCCGGAGAAGGCCGAGAACAAGGACGGCTACAAGCACAAGCCGAGGAAGAACGATGACAAGTACCGTTCGAGGCGCGACCACAAGAGCAAGCACAAGAACAAGTACAAGGACGAGCGACGATCGAGGAAGAAGGAGGGCCGAGGCAAGGCCCGAGCGATGGTTGGAGCGAGCGACGTCGACTCCGGTTCCGCGTACTCCACCTCGAGCTCGAGCGGCGGCCGACGACGAGGGAGATCGCCGCAAGAACAAGAAGTCATCCAAGAACACGAGCGGGGTGAGCCGCTTCGCGAGAGATGGCTTCGCACCATGGAGCCGAGTTCGGCGGCAAGAAGAGTACACGGAGCGACTCGGACTGCGAGTCCGACGACGAGGTGCGTGATGAGCTTCCCTTCTTGCGCCGGGAGAATGAGAGGCTTGGCTCTTTGCTTGATAACCGTGATGACATGCTTAGAGAGGCCAAGAAAATGAGGAAAGAGCTTAGGGCTTCACTCGAGGATGCTAGGACTAGAGTGGGCCGAGCTAGAGACATAGGTGCTTGATAGCAAGCTTGAGATTGATTCGCTTAAGGCTAGCCCTGTTGTTTCGATGAGAATGATTGTCTTGATTGCTCCATATTCCTTGCCGATCTTGCTTTGTTTAAGGAGAAGCATGCCTCCAAGTGTGAGGAACTAGATGTGCTTAGGGTTGAAGTGGGTGAGCTTAAGTCTAGACCTGCTTTGCTAGGTGCTTGCACTTCTTGCCCCGTTTTGCATGCTAAAATTGATGAGATGCATGCTTACACTAGTTCGCTCGAGGCTAAATTGAAGGAACCCATGCCTACATCTTGCTCTACCTGTGAAATGCATGCATTGAAAAATTTGGAGCTTGCACATTATGTTGATCGTTTGCGGGATGAGAATGATGATTTGAGGAAGTTGATGGGTTGGTTGTCCGGTCCACGAGCCTCGGTTGAGGATGATGATCGAGGCCTTTAAGAGGCAAGATGGTGAGGGGCTTGGGGCAAACAAGGTTGGTGAGGGAAGTGGAGAGAATATCCGGAGCCACCAAAAACCCACCACAAAAATGATTTCCCACCAAAACCTAACCATCTAAGGAACCGACTAGACACAACCCCAGCTCCACCCGTGTTTCCTACACCCACCAATGACCTACAAAAGCCTATCAAGTTTGTGAGCACTTCGGGGAAAGTGTTCTTTGGGAAGGAGAGTGAGAAGGCTAGTAGTGAGAAACCGGTGGAGGGTTTGAGTGGAGAGAAACCAAGTGAGCAGCCACATCCCAAGCCAAAGCCTAAGCTTGTGAGGTTCCATTGTGGCTATTGTGGGAGAGATGGCCATAAGGAGGAGTTTTGCTTCAAGAGGAAGCGAGAGGAGAGAATGGAGAAGGAGTGGGCTAACAAGGACAAGTACCACCCTTCCAATGGTGTATTTGGGCCTCGTATGCAGATGCCCAGGGGCAAGGCGACTGTGAGGACAGTTCGGGCTTGGGGAGAGAAGAGAGGTTGCGGGTGGTGCTGCTTTGCCCGGGGCCACACCGGTCAGACCGGTGTGGGGCACCGGTCCGAGCCCGGTGCGGGCACCGGACGGACGGATGTTCGGGTTTCGAGCTCGTACGGGTGCGAGGGTTGTTTACGGTGGTCGTGGTTCCGGTGGTTGGGGTGGAAAGGGTGCGGGTGGTCGGTTGCTAGGCGTTCTCCTCCTCGTGCTCAATACGGGGATTGGAGGAGTCGTGGTGTTGAGTTGGAGAGGAAGGACGTTCCACGGGCTTTCTTGCGTGGATTTGGTCCTCCTCCGGGCGAGAGAGGGGTGGTTCCCTCAAGGTGGTTACCGTGGTGGTGTTCGTGGAGGTAGTTTTGGTAGGAGAGATGCTTTGGTTGGTGCTAACCCCACTTTCGAGCAAATGGCTCGGCAAACTCGGTTTTCCTCCTTTGGTACTAACCCCGATCTTTGAGTCGTTTGTTCGCTCACGTGCCTATTTTAGAATTTCGGGTGGGAGACTTGAAGAACATTTGGTTGATTGACTCCGGTTGCTCGAGGCATATGACGGAGACAGGGGGTGGTTCTCAAGTCTCGTCCCGGTGGTGACGAAGAGGTACATCACCTTTGGGGACAATGGGCGTGGGCGTGTGCTTTCAGAAGGTGAGATAAAAGTGAGTGACAAGATCACTCTGAGGCGTGTTGCTCTTGTTCAATCGCTGGGGTACAATTTGCTTTCTGTATCCCAGTTGTTGGATGAGGGCTTTGAGGTGTTGTTTCGGCCTGGTGGTTCTCGGATTGTGGACTCTCAAGGGGACCTTGTCTGTATGGTCGTTCCCGAGGGTCAGGTGTTTCGTGCTGATTTTTCTCAGTCTTCGGGTGTGGAGCGTTGTTTCTTGGCTGGTTCTTCGAGTGAGTTGTGGAAGTGGCATAGGAAGTTGGGTCACTTGAGCTTTGACCTTTTGTCTCGCTTGAGTAAACTCAATTTGGTCCGAGGATTGCCACGGTTGAGGCTTGAGAAAGAGTTGGTTTGTGCTCCGTGTAGTCATGCCAAGATGGTGGCCTCTTCTCACCCGCCTCTCACCGATGTGATGAGCGAGCGTCCATGCGAGCTTGCTCCATATGGACCTTGTTGGCCCGGCTCGTGTGCGATGCGGGGTGGGAAGTGGTATGTCCTTGTTGTGGTGGACGACTATTCTCGGTATGCGTGGGTGTTCTTTCTCGAGGATAAGGGGGAAACGTTTGGTTTTGTTCGAGATCTAGTCTTGAGGTTGAGGAACGAGAGGCACGGAGATGCCATACGAGCTATCCGCAGTGATAATGGCACGGAATTCAGGAACTCTCATTTTGAAACCTTTTTGCCATGACTTGGGTCTTGAGCACCAGTTTTCGAGTCCGTATACGCCTCCCCAGAATGGTGTTGTGGAAAGGAAGAACAGGACCTTGTGCGAGATGGCTCGGACGATGCTTGATGAGCATAGGACTCCGAGGAGGTATTGGGCTGAGGCGGTGAACACCGCGTGCTATGTGTCGAACGGGATATACCTCAGAGTGCACAAGAAGAAGACATGCTATGAGTTGATGCATGGTCGCACACCCAAGGTGAGTCACTTCCATGTCTTTGATTGCAAGTGTTTCATTACGAAGAAAGGCGGGAAGTTGGATAAGTTTGAGGCTAGGTCCGTCGATGGCATTTTCTTTGGTTATGCATCTCATTCTAGAGCATATCGTGTGCTCAATCTTGAAACTAACCAAATCGTGGAGACTTGCGAGGTAACCTTCGACGAGACGAGCCACGTAGTCAGCTTGTCTTTGAGTGTGCAGGTGATGATGAGCTTGGCGAGGAGATCTTTCAGGAGGAGGAGCATGAACATGGTGATGATGAGGATGGCGGTGCGGTGCCCCCGGCTGAACATGTACCCACTACTTCGACTACGATGATGGACGGACCTTCTGCTACACCTACGACGACAAACCAAGAACGAGGAGAAGCTGATGTTGAGGGGGAGGTAGCCTCGAGGCGAGAACCTCCCCGGCGAGTTCAAGTGGATCACCCAGCTTCGAGGATCATCGGCGACTTGAATGAACGCACTACACGGTCGAGGGTTCGAAACAATTCCCATTTTGCTCATGCTGTGTTTGTTGCTTCTTTCGAGCCCAAAGACATTGGACACGCACTATCTGATCACAATTGGGTTAACTCGATGCATGAGGAGTTGGAGAACTTTGAGAGGAATCGGTGTGTGGGAGTTGGTTGACCCTCCCCCCGGGGGTGTAAGCCGATTGGTACCAAGTGGGTGTGGAAAAACAAAGAGGGAGAGAAGGGTGAGGTTGTGAGGAACAAGTCGAGACTTGTTGCCCGGGGGTTCGGTCGGAAGGAGGGGATCGACTACGAGGAGACCTTTGCTCCCGTAGCCCGTTTGGAGGCGATTAGGATCCTTCTAGCCTTTTCTCGTGGCTAAAGGGTTCAAGTTGCACCAAATGGATGTGAAGAGTGCTTTTACGAATGGTGTGTTGGAGGAAGAAGTGTATGTGAGGCGACCTCGGGGTTTGAGAGCGAGAAGTACCCCCACCGGGTGTACAAGTTGAGGAAGGCGCCGTATGGGTTGAAGCGGCGCCTAGAGCTTGGTACGGCGAGTTGAGGGGGTTCTTGTTTGAGAGAGGTTTTGAGATGGGGAAGGTCGATCGGACCTTGTTTTTGCCGAGGCGGGGCGGAGATATCCCGATTGTGCGGGTGTACGTGGATGATATTGTCTTTGGTGGCTCGTCTAACTCTCTTGTTGCGAGGTTTGCGGATGATATGAGCGGGGAGTTTGAGATGAGCATGATGGGTGAGTTGCAGTTCTTCCTCGGGCTACAAATCAAGCAATCAAAGGAAGGAACATTTGTGCACCGAGGCTAAGTACACCAAGGACATTGTGAGGAAGTTCAAGATGGAGGACTCCAAGGCTATGACGACGCCGATCGGTACGACTACGGCTCTTGATGCGGACGAGGAAGGTGAACACGTGGACCGGAAGGAGTACCGGAGCATGATCGGGTCACTCCTCTACTTGACGGCGACGAGGCGGACATACGGTTCTCGGTGTGTCTGTGCGCTCGTGTTCAAGCGTCTCCGAGGACTTCGCATCGGCAAGCAGTGAAGCGAATTTTCAGGTACTTGCGTCACACTCCCGACTTCGGCCTTTGGTACTCCGCGTCCTCTTCTTTGGCGCTTCATGGCTTTTCAGACGCGGACTTTGCCGGGTGTCGGTTGGATAGGAAGTCCACTTCTAAGACTTGCCAGTTTTTGGGTTCTCCTTGGTGTCTTGGTCTTCCCGCAAGCAGTCGAGTGTTGCTCAATCCACGACCGAGGCCGAGTATGTTGCCGCTGCTAGTTGTTGCTCTCAGCTCCTTTGGATCACCTACACCATGAGTGACTTTGGTGAGGAGTATACCCATGTCCCACTTCAATGTGATAGCACCAGTGCCATAAGCATTGCAAAGAATCCAGTGCTCCATTCCAAAACCAAGCACATAGAAGTGAGGTACCATTTTCTGAGAGACAACGTCGAGAAAGGAAAGATAGCTTTGATCCATGTACCCACACATGACCAACTAGCCGATATTTTCACCAAACCCCTAGATCAAGCCACTTTCACTCGTTTGCGGGGGGAACTTGGTGTGTGTTTGATTTCTTGAGTTGGGTGTGTGGGAGCTCTCTTTTGCCGGTGGTGTCGAGCCCGTTTTGCCTCCCCTTGAGGAGCCAGTTTGTAACATGATGTATAGGCATCCTTGCATCTTAGATTGCATGCATTTTGTATCATATGCATTGGTTAGGAAAAGCTTCTCTCATATACATTGTTCACCATGGAGTGAGATATATGTCTTTGTGAGCTTGTTTGGTATGCTACGGTTAGTTTGGCTTAGCTCTTGATGATCTTGATGAATAATCCATGGTTGATAGCTATGCTTTTGAAAAATGTCACATGTATGCTCTCTCATGTGTAAATGCCTTTACATGCTCTTGACATGTTTTTGTGGCCTTGCTATGCTTAATTTGTGGTTGGATAGCTAGTTTATTGATCATATGGGGCCAAAGGCTCATTTGCCATCATGAATGTTTAGCCCTCTAGATTTATCTTGTGGAGGAGCATAAGTTCCTTTTTGTCGCAAAGACATTTCATGTACCATTTACAAATCTGAAAATGAAATGAAAAATGCTTGGAAAATATGCTCCCATGTCATATGTGCTGAATTTAATTTGCTTTGGGTGCTAAACCGTTGCATGATGCCTACCAATGAGAAGTCTCATACATAGAAGTAGGCACATGGCTCGGTGGCTTTGACATGACATGAGGTGCTTGTGGGTGTTTGTGATGGTCTTATGGTTAGAATAGCTGTCCTAGCATGAAGTTTGTGTGGCTTTGCCATTTTGATATGCTTTGATCATGTTTAGGACTTTGCTCATGAGAGGCAAGTTTTTCGCAAAATTGCCAAAATCCATCTTAGCTTCGTCCAATGGTTGTGAAACTTGGTGATCATGTAGTTGAGATCGATATGAAGCCGTAGAGTATCTAACTTGCTCATTTGGACATGTGTAGCATTCTTTGTTGAATTTTGTATATTTGAGAAGCTCTAGGTTGAAAGTTTTGCATTTTTGGCTTGATTCATGCATTGCCAACAAGGGGGAGAAGTTTGAGCTTGAAATGGCTTGTTGGACGTGTTTAGAAGGTTTTCGAGTGGTTTCGAGCCATTTACGGGCTCTCGTTGTGCACCGGTCGACCGGTCGGGGTCACCGGTCGGCGGTGTGAGTGCTGGTTCTGTACACATGTTGCACACCGGTCTGACCGGTGATGTGGACCGGTCTGACCGGTCAGGGCTGTTTTGGTTGCAGCTGCCCTGTTTCAAGTGGTGTCTTGCATGCATTCGTCCAGGGGGAGTTGCATTGTTTCAGGGGGAGCTTGCATGTGTGCAGGGGGAGCTCTTTGAGAAGTTTTCGAGCTTTGTTTCGGTGGTTTGTGCTCTTTGCTTGAGCTTTGTTTTGTCTCGGATGTGTCGAGCCGTTGCCCTTGCCTAAGGGGTCCGAGACTTGTCTTCTTCAAGTGATCTTGCTCTTTGCCCTTGTTTGGCTTTCGATCGCTTGTTGGATTTTCTTTTTGTTCGTTTCTTTTCTTTTCTTTTTCTTTTCACTCTTGTTACTTTCGTGTGGGTGTTGTCAATGCACTCATCAAGGGGGAGATTGAGGACCATGTGTGGTTCGAGGACCGGTGGATGGTCGCTTCCTTGTGTGATGAGTGATTGACAACGTTGTGTGGACTGATTCTTGGCTAAGTATTGCAGGTGCGAGGTTGCGGCTTGACTCGTGTTGGTGCGGGTGAAGAACAAGCGCGAAAGGTCGTCGCCGGTGAGGCCTCCGGGTGTGGAGAAGACAAGTAGGCTTCGTTCGAGGGACCGGTGGCAAGCGGGGGTCAAGTGCGGGCTGCATGGTGGCATGAACGACAAGATGAAGTCGTGGACGGTTTCTTGGTTGAGCCTCAAAACCAAGGTCGAGCCGGGACTACGTGGGAGCCAAGTCATGAGTGGAGATTGGCGGAGGCTACACCGAGTTCGCGGGGTTTCCGGTGGTTCACCGGAAAACCACCGGGTTCCTTGGTTGATCCACAAAGCCAAGACCGGAGAACCGAAGACGGAGGTGCGGCGGGGAACCGGACCGGTCGACCGGTGGGGACCGGTCTGACCGGTGAGGAGCACCGGTCGACCGGTGTGCGACGACGCGGTCCGGAATCTTCGAAGCGGAGGACACGCGTCGGGATCGCATGGCTTGCGTCGTGGCTACGCGAGGTGCGGTCGCGGGGCATCCGTCCGATGGTGAAGACATCAAGAATTCCAAATCCGCCCTTGAGGGGCTTGTATCCCTAGTTAGTAGAGAAGGGCATTTTAGACATTCGGTTGCCTCCATATAACCCAAGAGGTGAGAGGATGGCAGCCAACTCTTGGAACCCTAGCTCATTAGTTTTCCTATTTTCCACCTATTTTCTCTAGGTTTTCCTTAGGACTAGCAAGAGAGCTTCACGGAGAGATCTTGTAGAGAGGGATGGATGATCGGGCGGCTTGCTAGACCTTGTACGAACCTTTGTTTCATGTATAGATGATTCGACGTGGTTCCTCAAGGTTTGGATGTGTTTTCCCTGGTTGTTCTTGGTGGTGATTTTCGGAGCCCTCTCTTCGTGATTTCTTTGGGGTGTTTTCGGGGCTTTTCTCTTGGGGATTTGATGGGGGAAATTTGTGGGAACCCTTCATGGTTCTTTGGGTTGTGATTCCCCTCCCAAATCCGTGAGAAAAGGTGCTCGATTTTGGGGTTTCTTGAGTTCTTGGGTTGGAAGTGCTTTCGGCGGGATTTCTTCGATTCCTCCTTTTTGGACGAGATTTGGTGGGATTAAACTTGGCTATGGACTCCTCATGAGGTGTTCCGATATCCCCAAAGTCTTGTTCAAGTCCGTGGAGCGATTCGGGAGATCGAGATTTGGATTTGGGGGAGTTGACCGCGGGTCTTTGTTCATCCCGAGTCGCCGGTGCCACACCGGTCGGACCGGGTGCTCTTGACCGGTCCGACCGGTGCAAGCCCTTGTGGGTTTTTGCTCGGGTGAACGTCTTGGTGTGTTCTTTGTTGTCCCGTGTTGCGCTTGTTTCGAGTTTGGGTCCGTTTGGTGGTCGGTTGGCTTGTTTGGTGCCTTGGGGGCTTTCAGGCTGCCATCGGTCTGACCGGTGTGTCTCACCGGTCTGACCGGTGTAGAGCCACTTAGTGAAAGTTGCTCGGTTTCACCGGCGGGGGACCGGTCTGACCGGTGGTGCTCACCGGTCTGACCGGTGTGGGTCTGTAGTCTCGAGGCTTGGTTTTTCCGCTGCGTTTCTCGGGTCGGAAGGTGGTGTGTTGGTTTCTAGGTCCAGTGGCACTCCAGTGGCTACGTGGGCTTGACCAACCTTTGTAGTGAGTCGGAGACGTGTGTTGGAAGCCGTGTTCATCTTGTTGGAGTTTCGATCTCCTTCGAGAAGAATTTTTATCGGCTCCCATTCACTCCCCCCCTCTCTGGTTCGCTGTATCGGTCCTTCACCCTCGGTTCATCTACTGGGCGATCTGCTGCTGCGTCTGCAGGATCTGGCGCAGCACCTTGGTTTGTGTGTCCATGAAGGCCTCCGACAGCGTCATGGGCGGGGGTGTGTTGACGGTGAAAATCCGTCAACCTAGCAATGAGTTTACCTTCGGTGTTGGCATGACTTTTGTATCTTATCCATTGGTACTAACCCCCGTGGTATAACAAGTTCACTTGTGCATGTCGGTTTTGGAGTTAAGTGTTTACGCAGGGTTTTAACGTTGAAAGCAAGACTTCCGGGATAAGTTCATTAAGAACCTCATGACAAGACCTTGAAGCCCGATACAAGTCAAGCAATGAAGTGAACATGACTCCAAGAGCCCAAGGACCAAGCCCGAGAAGATGATAAACTCCGAGGACCGAACCGAGAAAAGTGTCTTGAATCTTGCAAGACAAGGAGTTGAGTCCAATTCGGAGAGAAACCGACGTCAAGGGCCCACATGCAAAAGGGGAGAACATCTAGAAGACGCGGGAAGCAACACGGCGAAGCGGGAGCCACGAGATAGGCCGAAGTGGGCCCGAGCCGGCCGGCCCGGCCCTTTTCGGGGCCCAATCGGCCTCCCCTTTGACCTAATTGCTTCTCAGGCTATAAATAGCCCCCTGACCGAGAGCCACGCATCAATCAAGTCGTAATCCGCCGCCGAGGAGAAGAGAAGCTTGAGGGACACCATCTCGGAGATGAGGGTCGTGCTAGTTGTCTAGGGTCTCCCTAGCCGACGTGGGAACCTTGCATGGAAGACCACGTCGGAGCTCTGGAGCAAGGATCAAGATCGAGGGAGGGCCCCGGTGGTGATCTTGTTCATGTAATCATTCATGGTGAAGTTTGTAAGTGAATCCGATTTCTAGCGATTAAGTGCCTTCTGGATGATTTTGTTTTCTTCTTGGTTTCGCTTCTTCTACGATCTAGTCTATAGCTAGATTACATAGGGTGCTCTTGTATCTGCGGTGGCTAGAGGTGCATACCGGACCGGCCAAGTGATTTCAACTTGTTCTATCGAACTCGCCCTAGACTACCCGCATGAATAGGGATACGTTGTGACAGAACGGGTGTTCCGAAAGGCGGGCGTTTTCGAAGTCGGATGGGAAGGCCACGATTTAAAGATGCTTTTAATGAGATTCGCTTTTCTATCTTCATCTATCTTGTTTGGAGCTACAACATAAGCATGATCTAGATTCTCTAGATTGGTTATCTCTTGCTTTCTCTTGCTACCTCTTTAGTCGATTAGATTAGATGTGTTTCCTTTATGAGTTAGTAGATTAGATGCAACTTGTCTTCATAAGATAGCTTACCTTGCTTTACTAGATTGAATCCTTGCGTTGCACATTGTTCCACGGATTCGATACCTTGGGTTCACCACTCGAGGGAAGAAGGGTCCCTTGACTACGACGGGAGACTTGTCCGCTTGCAAGTCTAAACGAACTTTGATACAACTATTAACCGTCAACAAGCCCCTTTTTCTGGCGCCGTTGCCGGGGAACAAGCAATCAAGATCCGATCTAGTATCGCTTATCTTTCACTTTTTCTTTTGATTTTCTTTTGCATCTCTTATGTTTCATCATCCTCAAAAAGAAAAAAAAATCAATCTAATCTAGTTTTGATTAACCCTAATTTTTCTTTTCTTTTTAGATTTTTGTTTTATTGCTAACCCTAACCGGAGATGGTTGGCCACCTCTCCAAGAAACCCAAAACTCTTTTTTGTGGATGATCCAGGAAAACTTTACAGGCAAAGGTGACGTGCAACACAAGCTAAAGGGTTGGAAACCCTAGATTCAAAAGTCAAACTCGAAGGACCAGCAAAATCTCCAAGGGAATCACCACCTCCAAGTCAAGACGCCGGAAGGCCGTTCAAGATCAACGAGGACGGAGAAGATGGAGATAGAGAAAGAAGCTCAACACCTAAAGGCTGCCAAGGCAAGATCCACATGCGGGGTGTTCATCGTGATGAAGATGTTAGAGACGCAAGTGGGACAACTTGCCGGACAATCGATTGGTGACAAAGAAGAATATCTGAGACAACTCCAAGGTCCCAGACGGCGAAGGCTACTCAAACTCATTCAGGAGACCATGAAGATCACAACCGAAGGACCGGAGTTCGAGATGCCGAGCCACTACATGAAGGAAGTTGTTGCATCCGTCAAGACCAAAGGACAAAGCCAGCCTGTGAAGACCAAAAAAATGACTAAGCCAAAGTGGGTACCCAAGATTGCAACGCCCGCAAAGAGCGTTGATCCGGAGTAATCAAGTGAAGAAGTCTAGCCATGGACTATAAACGAAGCGCTAGGCGGGAGGCAACCCGTTTCGTCGAGTCAAGAATAAGTTACCGGGAGGACAACCCGATTCCAGGTTTTTCGAGTCTTTATAATTCAGTTTTGAATTTTACTACGCAAAACATTAGACTTAGAATGGTTGAACAATATAGAGACATAATTCTTGGCTGAATATTTTGCTTGATCATAAACCCTTTACATGAACCATCCTATGTGATTGTTTGCTTCTTTTTCGAGAAACCACAACAAAAAAAATTCAGAACCTAACTCAACCCTTCACCCTCATTATGGTGTTGTGGTTGACTTGTTTTTCATGCTAAAAGCACTCGAGTAGAGCCACGACTTGTATCTAGATGTTATTTAAATTTCAGCATGTGGTAAGACTCGCGTGAACCTAGAAACTTGATTTTTGGTTGGTTTAAAAATCCATATCCTTGGTTTCTCTAAGATTAGAATTTTTCTAAGCCTCACTTAATTTTGTTTCATTCAAAATCTCTCTCATCTAATCAAAATTAGGACCTAAACCTATGCCCCCATGATCAAGCCGGGAAAAGCTTGCTCTCAACTAATGAAGGCAAACAATACCGGTTAGACCGATATCAATGTAGTCGGAAAATATTTTCGACTTACATTTGTTTTTAATGGTTTAAAAACTTCTCTAAATTTATGCTTGAGCTCTTGCATGGCTCTGAAAAATATTTTTAAATTCGAAATTAGAGGAGTGCTTAGCCTTAAACACACTTGAAGGGAGGCAATCTAGTTTGAATTAACCATACATGCACCGTGATACATCATGGGATGCCCCTCCAACATCTTTTATCAAACCACATGCAAAGTACAAGCATGGGGGGGCAGCCAAGGCCTTGTTTTGTAGGAATATCATGGATGCATGTGAGGCAAGGGAGTATGGAAGTGAAACAAAGCGAAAACATCAAGTGGAAGGAGCAATAATGCAAGCGAAGGAGTGGACGGGAACGTTTGGAAGGTGTACGCGGTCACGAAGCAACATGCACTAGAGAAGAACCGAGCCAAGAGGAGGAGAGAAGTAAGTCTTTCATCCAACTCTTTGTTCATGTGCTCTAGTTTGTAGGCCGGAACCGCCTTAGACTTAGCCATCCACCGCATTTGTTTCGTGCAATAAATCACATCCTTAATCCACTCAAAGTCCAGACTCCAAAATAATATTTGTGTACCTTGTTACCGGGTGAAAACCCCGGATATATATTTGTGAGGGAGAGTGCTGCAATCATGGAGGAAAACTACAAGCCTTTTCACCGAAGAAGAAGGGATCATCGTCGTTTAAGCCATCAACCTCTTCGAGGAGGCACTCGGTTTCCGAGTCTCCTCGGAGTATGGAGGAGGACACGGCACCGCCGAGGAGGAACCACACTCTTCTCCTTGGTGGCATGAGGGCCACACGAAACTCGTTTATTAGGTTTACCAAACTTCAATAACATACGGAGGAGCCGCCTGTCCAACCTCACCACTTGACATGATCATCCGCCCCACCTCCATGTGCTCCGTGGTATTCCAATGGGTTTATCATCACGACGGAGGAGGAGGAGAAGAAGCTAGCTCGCCTTTAGTAGAGGCTTGTAGCGAACGTCGACATCGAGGACCAAGCTCTCCACATATTGGGTTTCATACGGGACACCGGTGCAATTCTCTAACGGAGTGTCGGCAAACACCCACAAGGAATTCTCCTAGGAAATTTTCATGACCATGGCGCATACCCTTGATAAAAGAGTGCTGAGTCTCTCATTCTGTTGGAGGGAGCCCACAAGTGGATAAGAAGGAAGACACCGTCGGAAGGGTAACCTTGATCAATGATGCTATTTCTAGCACCTTGATGGGGTAATCTCCTTTCATCCATGGGTTGCAATCGATCTTGAGATGTAATCACACTTTGTTGGATTATCTATCTATCATCTTGTGTTGAAAATACATTAATGCTTAAGGTTAGCTACCATGCCATAAAGGGAGTAGAGCTCTAATGCTTCCTTGGATCCATTCAACACACCGTGACCATCATAGGTCTAGTCATGAGTACCTTCACGTAAGTACGAGAGGAGGGAAAGGGCGAAACCGTGGTCACAACCCCCGATAGATTAGATTGGTTTTCATGTTCAAAACGATTGCATGTTCTAGTATCGTAGACCCATGGGCGAGTGTCCCCTATTTTCAAAAGGGAGCTCCGGAACAAGTGGATGTGCATGAAGGCACATGGGAAGGTTTTTGGAGTATGATCACGGGAAGAGACCATCAACGAAGAAATACTATCCGGAACCTCATCATCCAAGTGTGTCACTTTTGTGCAAGTGGATTTTTGGGAGAACAAGAGAGACAAAGATAACCAACACGGAGTTGAATTGGCTTTACTCGGCTTTGATTGCCAAGTGGCCAATAGACCCCACTCACCTATGATCAACCGGTGGTGTTGTTAAGCAACATCGAGTTCGGAAGATATTGGTTCGGGGTGTTGCCTCTCCATATTGGCTATCTCTTTAAAACCGGGTATTACAAGGAACCCAAATCATCTCCTACCCGGGACTTCCCTAGGAATATATGAAGAAAGGAAAATATAAGAGGGAAGATGAGAGAGGAGGCTTCCAAGTGGCCTAGGTGAATTTGCCCCTTCCGGATTGAAGATTAAGACTTTTCTTGAGGGGAAGAAGATCGGTTAGAGGAAGGACTTCTTGTGCCGGCGAATAGAAAAAAAATATAATAGAGAAGGATTAGGAGAAGGTTTTTCCACGACCCAAGAAGGAGGTGCACAACAAAATTATGTCCCACCATTGGGAGGAACCCCGGCGCCGCCAAGTTACTACGGTGGTGTACCAAAGCAAGCATGGGGGAGTGGTGCAGCCATACCCCCACCAATTTTTGTGGTGCCCAACGTAGCCTTTGCGGAGCCATATGCACACCTTCCTCAACCACAACAAAATGTGGCCACCATTGGAGGATACGCTGCAAGGAACGTGCAAATTATTGCAGCCATCCTAACCAATGCAAACCAAATGGGTGAAGGAAATGCAAACATCGCTTATGAGCTTTGACACCTTCACCTAATACCATTGGACAATTCATAGGAGGAGTGGTGCATTCCTATTACAAGTAAGGGCACAACAACCAAGACTATCAATATCAACCACCGGCGAAGATTAGAGAGAGGAGGAGCCTTAGCTATCTTTCCTTTACCCCCCTTTTCTTTAATTTTCAGCTTGTTTGCGCCTATGTATGCGTAGTATTTTCAGCTTTACTTTAATTTTTAGTGTTAGTTTAATTTTTCAGCGTGTGCCTTAGTGTTTATTTTCATCATGAATAATGTCGCCACCAAGTTTTTACCTTTGGTAAAGTTACAAAGTTTGTGCCATGATGATATATGATTATAATCGCCGCTTTGTTTATCTTTGTAATTGATTTATGCATGTTTAACCTAGTGCTCTCTTAAAAATACAAATCTGAAATTATTTAAATGCTAGCTTAATCTTTAGCGGAGGTTATGATTAAAATAAAGACCCATAGTGTTTTATGTGCTCGCAAGTTATGAATAGATTAAAGATGTCTTTTATGCTCAAAAATATCGCTAACCCTGTCATAAATATCACTTGTGTGTTGTTCAACCTATCCAGAGCCTTATATATATTTGAGTCCATAAACTTTAGTGTACAAGATTTATTTTTGAGTGAGTTATTGCAGGCCATGATTTCTCTGGCCCGAGACTAAGAAGCTGGCCATTCCGTTTTTGCGTATCTATCTTTTTGCTAGCCTTTTATCCGTGCATTGTGTATCCCCGCATCGGAGATCTCACAAACCTCGCCGGATATCCACCCTTAAACCAAATATCATATTTTGTGATTACCTCCTTGACCACAACCTATCGTTGAGAATGGATCATCAATTCAAGGAAGATCGCAAGACGGTGCCGACATTGAAGATTTCAAGTATCTCTCCAAAGGAAAAATATTTCTGGTACCTACCTTATTTTTCGCCTCTTTGCTCGAGGACGAGCAACGTCTAAGCATGGGGGAGGAGGTAGGTACGATGCAGTTTTAGAGTTCAAAGGGGAGTATTTTTTTTAAAAAAAAGTGATGATTGAAAAAAAAAATCGGCGATGAACGTGACTTCCAAGGTGAAGGTCTCACAAGAAGAAAGAAAGAAATATATATATATATATATATATATATATATATATATATATATATATATATATATATATAATGAATGAAAGAAAGAAAGAAAGAAAAGAATAAGAAATATGAGAAAGAGAAAAAAATATATGCGTAAAGTGAACTTCCCGGTTCTCTAAGAGTGCATTCAAGGCTTCAATAAAAGATCCATTCTCATTTTCCAACCATGTTCAATCCGATAACGAGGACTTCCTCTGTGCCTCGGGATCACTCTTTGCCATTTGCACATGTCCACTCATCTAAAAGTGTGTGTATTTTTCTCTTTCCCCTCCTTGATTTAACATTATTTTCCAATGACCTTTTTGACGAGTCTCGGTAAGACCATGAGAAGCTTGTCTTGTTTTGACAACACCTCATTTATAAAATCTTGTTAGGACTAAACTTTCCCAAAGCTTGAGAGACAAGCGAGATGAGAGTTCATGAGCAATATGCAAGGTGATTTAAATTTGTGAATTTGGTTTAGCTCTTTTCTTTATCTCGTTCTTTATTTCAAAAATTCTGAGATCTATTTAAACTTTGTGAGCATGTTAATACTTGTGGGATAAGATTAATAAGAATCTACCCTCCGTAGAGGTGAAGGCTAGTACATTATGGAACTTTAACGAATCAAACTTTTGAGAGCATTATGTTTTTTTCATGTATGATCAAGTGCCAGGTTTAAACATTGATGGGCAACAATGATATCCATCGAAGGCTTACTCGAGGACGAGCAAGGTTTAAGCATGGGGGAGATGTTGACGGTGAAAATCCGTCAACCTAGCAATGAGTTTACCTTCGGTGTTGGCATGAATTTTGTATCTTATCCATTGGTACTAACCCCCGTGGTATAACAAGTTCACTTGTGCATGTCGGTTTTGGAGTTAAGTGTTTACGCAGGGTTTTAACGTTGAAAGCAAGACTTCTGGGATAAGTTCATTAAGCACCTCATGACAAGACCTTGAAGCCCGATACAAGTCAAGCAATGAAGTGAACATGACTCCAAGAGCCCAAGGACCAAGCCCGAGAAGATGATGAACTCCGAGGACCGAACCAGAGAAGTGCTGAATCTTGCAAGACAAGGAGTTTAGTCCAATTCGGAGAGAAACCGACGTCAAGGGCCCACATGCAAAAGGGGAGAACATCTAGAAGACGCGGGAAGCAACACCGGGCGAAGCAGGCCACGAGATGGGCCGAATTGGGCCCAAGCCGGCCGGCCCAGCCCTTTTCGGGGCCCAATCGGCCTCCCCTTTGACCTAATTGCTTCTCAGGCTATAAATAGCCCCCTGACCGAGAGCCACGCATCAATCAAGTCGTAATCCTCCGCCGAGGAGCAGAGAAGCTTGAGGGACACCATCTTGGAGATGAGGGTCGTGCTAGTTGTCTAGGGTCTCCCTAGCCGACGTGGGAACCTTGCATGGAAGACCACGTTAGAGCTCCAGAGCGAGGATCAAGATCGAGGGAGGGCCCCGGTGGTGATCTTGTTCATGTAATCATTCATGGTGAAGTTTGTAAGTGAATCCGATTTCTAGCGATTAAGTGCCTTCTGGATGATTTTGTTTTCTTCTTGGTTTCTCTTCTTCTACGATCTAGTCTATAGCTAGATTACATAGGGTGCTCTTGTAGCTGCGGTGGCTAGAGGTGCATACCGGACCGGCCAAGTGATTTCAACTTGTTCTATCGAACTCTCCCTAGACTACCCGCATGAATAGGGATACGTTGTGACAGAACGGGGGTTCCGAAAGGCGGGCGTTTTCGGAGTCGGATGGGAAGGCCACGATTTAAAGATGCTTTTAATGAGATTCGCTTTTCTATCTTCATCTATCTTGTTTGGAGCTACAACATAAGCATGATCTAGATTCTCTAGATTAGTTATCTCTTGCTTTCTCTTGCTACCTCTTTAGTAGATTAGATTAGATGTGTTTCCTTTATGAGTTAGTAGATTAGATGCAACTTGTCTTCATAAGATAGCTTACCTTGCTTTACTAGATTGAATCCTTGCGTTGCACATTGTTCCACAGATTCGATACCTTGGATTCACCACTCGAGGGAAGAAGGGTCCCTTGACTACGACGGGAGACTTGTCCGCTTGCAAGTCTAAACGAACTTTGATACAACTATTAACCGTCAACAGGGTGGCGGCAAGTCACCGCTACCGCTCGCTCCGAACCCGTTGGGAGAGCTGCGTGTGGTTCCCACCATCTGAAATGCGAGCCTTGTTAGTTACATAACCAAAAGCTTACTCGAAATGATAACAAGCATGATCATACATAACCACAACTCATTAGCATTCATATGATGATGACAGCAACAGTCGAAAGGTATCACATAGACAACCAGAATTTCTAGGATCGTTCATCGACATAGTTAGGAAATGCGATCGCTCGAATAACACGAGCCAACATTCACTCTCGGGGCAATTTCTGCCACTTCAGTTACCAACGAAGGTGGTATACGAATGAGCAATTAATTGTTAGGCAGACGAGTGATGCCCTTAGAAATGCTTTGGTTTACTAATGCTTATGTGAAATGCAAGATTTGACCAGCGTGGTCATTGAAACGATTTATTCAAGAATTCGGCAATCATACGCAATAAGAGTTCAACTTCTGGGCGAACAAGCGAATTTCAATTAAAACACCACATGCTTAAGCATTCATTATTACAACAAGATGGAACAAGGTCCAAGGACATTATAGGACTCGAATTTGAAAACACCACAATACGACAAGGTTACAAGCAGTTACTCTACACGAAGACGTGCTAAAAAGTTAACTGCTCCAAACATCTCGAAGATAACACCATAGGATCGACATCCTTCTTATTCTCGCTACCGGCAACCTAGTTGCCAACCGAAGCACCACTGTCCGTAGGCAAAGCTGGGGGAGTCAGCAACGGTGGTCCTGCCTGGCTCGTCTGATCCAGACCAGACAGATCCTGCTGCTCCTCCGGGTGTGCCTGTACTGGAGGCAGTGGCTGTAAGGCCACTATAGCCTGCAAGGCTGCCACCTGTACCTCGGCATCCTCCACCTGCTGCTGCATATCAACAATGTTCTGAAGTAGCGTCAACCTCTCAATCTCATACGCATCGGCATTCTCCTCTAGGGTATGTTTTTCCGCCTCCAGATCTATAATCCTCTTTAGGCAGTCGCCTCTCTCTAGCTCTAACTGGAATCTCCTAGCACGCAGCCTGTCATTCTCCTGCTGCATCTGAGTAAGTGTAAAGTTCAGCTGCTGATGTGCTGCTGATAGCTGCTACCAATCTCGCCTAGATGCCTCCAAACGCTGCCCGATAATCGCTGCGGTATTATAGCGCAACCGCTGAAGTGTGAAAACCACTTTAAGACAGCGAGCTAGCGTCTGAGTGACATCCAAGGGCTCCGCTAGTGTCAATAGCTCCCGTAGGTGATCCATACGGTCCAACCATGCTGGGTCGTGAGGACTCACAGCAGGAAATAGCCCGAACGGAGAGAGAGCTACCACAGTGGGGTTGTGGTCACAGAAGTCCGTCAACACTCTGAGGGCTGCTGACTCAACGGCCTCGTGGGTAATGAATCCCCAGTAGATAAAACTCAAGTCGAACCAGTCGGCGTGGTCCGAGTGTGGTAGAACAGTGACGATCACTCTGCAACGGGGAACGCCATAGCGCTCAAACTCGGACACCTCATAAGTCGGTGGTGTGAGGTAGCCTGCGGCGCTGAGTGCTTCCCACGCAAGGCGTGGAAAACCCTCCCAGTGCAACCCGTTGGTACGGATCGTACCGTCAGCGTCGAACTCGTGAAACACGGGGAAAGCCATCTGTATAAAAATGTAACACATGTCAGGTCTCAAGGAGAACGACATGTCAAATGGTGAACTTCTGGCAGCTGTGAATGAAAATTCATAACCAAAAATCCAGCCCCTCAAAATCTTTCCCCAAGTTTCCCGGCTACTACAAAAGTTCTATTACACACTTTAGGTTTTCAAGGTTGAGCTTGAATCAAGGAAAACAAGGTGGACGGATACAAGACCTAAATGTGCCTAGCAAAGTGTAAACCTAAACCGAAAGAAGCAAGATCGAAATTTGCGACTACAAGCTAGACTGGTTAAGGAGCAACTGTTTTTAACAAACTGGTTTAATTAAATCTAGCACAAGGTACACAAGGTGAACAAGCTTTTTCAAAATTTTGGCAGCACGACAGCTAAGCATGAGAGGTACTCTAGTTTATAAAAAGCACACACTAGCAAAATCTTCCTTAGAGAGCATGTGGAAATTTAGTTTTGGGTCCATTTTAGTTGTTTCGATTTTTAATATGCATGCAAGACGTCCTATCCGACCTCACATGGCAATGAAGCCAAAAATTGAAGTTAGTGCCGGTGGCAAGGCTTTTATTCGTCTCTCCCTATAATATCTAGTCGAGAGCTATACGGTACTCGCTTAATGACTAACGAAGCGCTGTTATGTACCTGCAGAAAACGAACCTTTCGTGCCAGCACGTCACGAAAGCGTCCACATACATTACCATTCACTTTAGAAATGGCATCCATGCGTTAAGCCGCTGCATGGACAACGTCCAACCTCGGACACCCTCCGTTTGAATGGAGTGTATCCTTGCCTCGCATGATCAACATGCGGAATGCACACGTATGAAACACGTGGCGACACACAACTCATAAGTAGACACAAAGATGGGATCCATGGAATGGATCACTCCATCAACCCTCGCAATTCCCGTGATGCGGTACAGCACACGTATAAAACACGTGGCTCATCTAGTTTGGTTGTGCAAGAAAGTAAGTCTGACATAAAGTAATGTGTTGGAAGTTACCAAAATAAACCATAGGTTGATTAAGCCACCAGAAAGAACCCAAAATTTCCCTCTAGGGCCTCTCGGTCTAGTTTATCCTTAGCGGACCAACGTATTTTGGAAAATCAGACAATCTTGGCAAATTTTATTCAAAAACCAGTGATTAAGTTTATTAATTAATCTCTGGTGCATATAATTGCTCTGATGCCAACTGTGACAACCCGCCCAGGAAAATACCGTACTATCGCCTAAACCAATCCACTTTGGTCATTAAGCGATAATAAAGTATCATCCTGTCGTTAGTCGCCGGGTTAACGCCCGGTAAATCACTTGAATAGCAACAAGGATCGATATATATGCATTAAAACTCGCTCGAAGGCGAGTCCAGAGATACATCCTCATTAACATCCAAATTTGTACCCCGAAGGGTTTAATTATTACAAATCGAAGTTTTTGCCATAAAGAAGTAGTTCAGAGTTTTGAAACAGCGGAAATAAACTAACGGAAGCGGAAACACCATGGGAGGACATCCATGATGCCTTCAGTCGTCGTCCTCCACCCACTCCAGCTCCCAGCCGGGTGGGATCTCTCTGGGCCACACATCACCGAAAGCATTACCTGGGTCCACATATTATAGCAAGGCTGAGTATACTAATACTCAGCAAAACTTACCCGTCGGTGATAACTACTTCACCAACTCTAGACATGAAAGGCTTTTGGCCACTGAATTTCTTTTGCTGAAAAGTAACAAAGAGTATGTCCTTACTTTCAAGATTTTAGCACAAGTTCTAGTGGGTTTAATCTTTACTAAATTAGCCATCTAGTACAGACAAAGTTGTACAATAC
This sequence comes from Cenchrus americanus, assembly GCA_947561735.1. NCBI lineage: Eukaryota > Viridiplantae > Streptophyta > Magnoliopsida > Poales > Poaceae > Cenchrus > Cenchrus americanus. The sequence continues at coordinate 134,939,959 of OX387239.1, forward strand.
AATTAATCAAGCATAGTATTCATCAACTTCCATCATTAGGGATCTCATGGCTAGTGGAGTAAGTAGTCTCAGATAACGGTGAGAGGCCGACAATCGATTGATTCAAACCTTGCAAGGTAGACCTAAACACACGGTAGGCTGCCCCCGCAAGGACAACTTCCCAAGCAGTTCCAAAAAATCCTCGGGTCAGGATCGAATCTTACAGTCTTTGGTGTAGGCTATCCGGCATACCCCGCGAGGCACCCGGAATCACCGTACACCACCGGTAGCTAGCCGTGAGACATATCCCAAGAGTAGTAATAGTAGGATCCCTCGCTGCCTCATTAAGGTACTAGGCTTACCGGTCCCATTCCCGACAAGTGCTTAGTACGTTCAAACACTTAACCCGGAATAGCCATTGGTCCGGAGCCCAAATCCCATGCTCTTACCACATGAGCAATCCAATTAAGGATATATTGTGATTCCTATCTAGGAACCTATTCTCGCGAGTGAGGTCATCACCCGACTTGTAACGGTCCTATAGCTTAGAAGCTATCGACCTACCATACTAGTAAAGACAATGGTACCTAGGGATCATGCATCTAGGGTTCCATTCAACTCCTGAACTTAAATGCACAATCATCCATAGATAATTGAATAACAAAATTTAAAAACTAGGTTAGACGCACCGGAGCTTGCCTTCGTCAGCTAGGTTAGCCTGGGCACCCTCGGTGTCGTCGAGCACTTCCACGTACTGCAGCGAAGCTTCTGCTCCTCCTTCCTCGGATTCCGGGATGAGGAAGTAGTCACCGTCCGGAAGATCTACACGGAATGCAATGCAAGCTTCAGGTGATGTGACTGTTTGGTTATCTTATCCACTCTTGTTGGTCATATTCACCTTAACAAGTATCTAGATAGCACATCTCTTTTAGGAAGGTTATTAGTTATACATGATTCATTCTTTTATTGCACATTTGAATTAATGTCTCTTTGTACTTGTTATTTTATGTGAAGGTTTAATCCTTTTCCTTTCACTAGCAAGGGTGTGAACAAGATTTTTATTCATAAATTAATTCCTTATCAGCAAGGATGTTTTATTAACTTTTAATTAAGTTAGGTAAAACTTTCCAAAAAGGGAAATGAATTAAAAAGGGGTTTTCCTTACTTAGTTGCTCTTAAATCCTTTAAAAGGGCTTTATAGCTTTTTATTGAGCAATAAATCACAAAAAAATTTAAAGAGATGTTTCTTAAGCATAACAGCACCTATACTGGTCCACTAGACCCACATGCAAGGCTTGGAGGCTAGAAAATAAAATACTTTGGAAAATAACAAAGACTAGCTAGTGATTCAAAATGCATACAAAAATAAATAAGCATCAAAATGATCCAAACTTTCTCATGCGTACTCTCTGGTCGTAAACAAGCCTAAAGAACCAGCAAGTACACCTAGAATCTCTACTGAACTTGCTTCACTAATTTACAAAGAAAACATGCACAAATTAAGAATAAATATTTCTGTTGAACCAAAAATCATGATTAATTTACCAGAGGTGTGTTTTGACATAACAAGACAGCATGCACAAGTTGGGCACAAAAACATACATAGTTTTAGCTACAAAAATCATCTAGGCAGTTTCTGCAGAAATGGAAAACAATTTATATAAAAGGATTTATTTCATAACGTTGTGCAATTTTTGGCACAGGAGCTAGTCATGACATGATACACAACATATCCAAAATTTAGATGAAGAGAAGTTATAGTTTTCGAGTTATGGCAAATCTTGGTATTTTACAATCCTATTTTTCATGTTAAAAATATCCAGAATCAGAACTTGTGAGAATAACAAAAGTTGTATAATTTTATACCATGAATCCAACAAAATTTATTTTGCATTTTTCTAAATTTTCTACGATTTTCTACACATTTTACAAGTTCCTACAAAATTGAAACTCTAAAGAAGATGAACATTTGCGCCAGGGCCCCTACAAAGAAACAGAGCTATGCAATTGGGTCCCTCGGCCGTGGGAGGCGGCGGCGCCGGCCAAACTCCGGCGAGCCGGCCGCGCTCCCGGCCGGGGAGGCGGTGGGGCACGAACACCGCTCACCTAGGGCGCGGGGGGAGAGCGGAGTGTGAGGGAGGAAGCCTCCGGCGAGGGCGCGCGGCGGCGGCCGGCGGTGGCACCCGCGGTGGGCTGCGGTCCCGGTAGTGGGAGGGCAATGTCGCGCAATAAGTGGCGGCGCAAGCTTCTATGGCTACCAAGGAGCAGGCCAGGAGGGTTGGTCGCACCGGAGAAGGGGCGGGGTGGTGAGCTCGCCGGCGGCCGGCAATGGCGGGATGGAGGAGGGCGGTGGCGCGCGGGGAAGGAGAATGGGTTGCTTTTTATAGGCGCTCTCGCTCCGGTGACGAAGGGGTGATGACGCGAGATGCTCGCCATGGTACTGGCCCTCGGCCGGCGCGCATACAGCGGGAGCGCCGCCGTCGGACCGGCGGTCCGTGGCGTGCACCGGCCGCACGGCGCGGTCGCGGCGGCGCACGGCCGGGCGGACTCCCGGGTGCCTCGAGGCGTGAGCGCGTGGGGAAGGAGCACCTCGTCCGGCATGTGTCTGGGGGCGGGGTGCGGCACGGACGCCGAGGGCGGCCGGCGCACATGCGCGGCGCGCGGCCCGCGCGACGTCGCGGCGCAGGGCGCCTTGCCCCTACTTTTATTTCGCTGGTGCACTATTTGAGTGAGATTTTCTCCAAAAATTTGAAAAAAAGTTGACTAAGCTTTGAATACGAAAGTTGTAGATCTAGTCACCCTCTACAACTTTCAAAAAGGCTATATGGGGTTTTTCTCCACAGATTTTGAATTACACAATTGCCAACTTTGAATGTCAGCTGGTTTGGCTGAACAGTAGATCCTGCCTTTGCAACCAATTTATCAAGCGTTTCCACTCAAAATTTGAAATGCCAATCTACATGAAAGTTGTTTCCCTCAACAAGATGGACAACTTTCATAAAGGTAGAATTTTAAGTGTTTAGGTGAATTTTGGAGAATGCGGCAAAAGTTTCGGCAAACATCTATGGACTCTAGGGGTGAAAAGGGTTTGACCAAGTCTTTGGCCATCGGTTGGCCCCACAAGTGTGTTTACTAGTCAAAAGGGGTCACTAGAGTAGGTTAGTGAGATTTTCGGGGTGAGGGCCCAGGTTGACCGTGCTTTGACCACTGTCAGCTGGGTTGACCGGCTGTTAGAGTTAACTAAAAACCTGGGGCGTCACACTCTGGTGCCCCCTCTTTTGGTGCCTGTTGGTGATCTAGTCCAGCCGACTGAACCATGGAGGTTCCTCTAGATCTCATTGGCAAACTGGATTTTTCTCGTGGCAAATCCTTCCAAGAAAAGGTCCTGGTACGTCACCATCAGTCCGTGCATCACCCTCTTCTTCTCCGGATGGATCTTTCTTCCTTTTGGCTGTTTTCCGATGTTTTACAGTTCGCTTATCCGAGGACTCGGTAGCATGGATGCTTCAGTCATGCCTTGGGGGCTCAGCTTCCAAAGTGACTGTCACTTTCGTTTTTCGGTTTCCTGCAAGGCAGTGGGTTTCATGATCTATGAACTCAAGCATTTTATTAGCGATTGTTTTGATGTTTATTTCTTCCTTTGGAGCAACGGAGCATCTCACTGGGAACGTGAAAAATTCTTGTGGGAACAAGAACAAATCCGGGAATGGACTTATGTCCAATCTAAACGCCAAAAATGTTCTTGTGCTTCCCGTGCCAATGGTCGTCGCGTGCACTTTGCTCCAAAAGTTGTGCAAGATCCTCCGAGCCCTCTTCATCAACCATCTGGATTAATGTCTTTCATGGTTGGCAACATCTCTGTTCCCACTACAATCCCTCTATCTAGAGTCTTTGGTCGCCTGGCTGACTCCTTTGGTAACTCTCCCGATCCTATTTTCACGCCCTGTTCTTCGGGAGATGATCGCGCAGAGAGCGTTAAAGTTCAAAATTCAAATCCTTCTTCCTGGGCCAAGTCTATCTGTTGTGCCAAATGCCTTGAGGCTGGCCATTGGGCGCGCTCTTATCGGGCTCCCTGGTGTTGCCTCAGCTGCAAAAACTTGGGGCATAAAGCCAAGTGCTGCCGAATAAAGTCCAGCCCACGTCTTATTTGGGCCCCAAAGTGCTAGCAACAAAACCAGCCGGATAAGTCCAAAATCCCAGCACCCGAAGCGTCTCCCTCCCCTGTTGTTTTGCCCCTAATGCATAGTTCCAACCGAGATTTTGGCCATCCCGAAGATTTCTTGCCTCCTGCGAACTATAGTTGCGATCGCCCGCCGCCTTCCTTGCCACTGCCTCAACCAGCTCCTTCGCCACCGCCCTTAGCTTCATCGGGGAGCATGGTGAACTTCCCCTGCAACCCAATGTTGTACGCCCCGGCTGGCCTGCATGTTGAGCATGGGTGGAACCACCCCGCCCGAGCTCGTGTTGCCTTGGGAGGCGAGCCGCCTCGGCGCCATGAACAGTACGCGGTGCTCACTATCGACCCGGCTCCTCTGCATGATGAGGTCCATTAACTCCTTCAACAAGTCCGTGAGTTTCTTGAGAAAGATTTTGGTGTCAATGTGGTTTCTGTGTTCCCGTCGCCGCTTGGTTTGTGGCTTTTTCAGTTTGAGAATCCGATTCAGAGGGAGGAACTTTTAGATGCATCCCCTATCAATTTCGCTCATGGGGTCATCTCTGTTCACAAGCATGATGAGGCACCTGCCAACTTCAGAAGTTGCAACTATATCAGAGAGTCATGGATCATGTTCCTTGGTTTTCCATTGGATTATCAAGTTCAGGCTTTTGCGGACGTTGCTGTTGCCCCGTTTGGCAGACTCATTAGATGGTACGAGGGACCCAACAAGACCCGTGTCATTACTAGATGCTTGCTGCTCTCACCTGACTGAGTTCCTAGGAGTTTTGTGCTTTCACAGGGTACTCTGCTGGGAGGAGGTGGTCGTTCTTGGATGGTTCCCACCTATATTCTGAATGGTAACTTCCCTGATGGCTTCCCGCAAGATGAAGATCTTGTTCCTCTTGATGGTGTTTCTCATCCTGTCAATGTTGAGGTCAATGAGGCTAATGCTGATGCTCCTCATGGTTGGCAACATGAGTTACATGGAGCCGCTCCCCATGTGCATGCAAACTTTGGGCTTAATGCAGCAGCTATGGAGGGTGTGCAACAGGATCTGGAAGGTCACATAGCCCAAGCTAATCAACAAGCTGGGTGGGATGCTTGGCCAGCAGATGATGTAGTCCAGGGGGATAATTTGCAAATGGAAGATGTTGAACCTCAGTATTCCATCAGTTTTGATCAGTCTGGATCTACGACTAATTACCTAAGGGCTAATGGACCTGACATTGCTTTGAATATTGATGATGTTCTAGCTGGGAACTTTGGAGTTGGTTCATCTTCATCCTCATCCTCTGATGCCACCTCAGCAGAACCCGAAGTGCAGAGTGCTCCTTCCTTTTTGTTCCAAGCAGTGGAGATGGCTGCTTTTCAGCACCTGATGTTTGCTACAGTGCCCCCAGCTCTCCACTTCCCTTTGGTGATTAACCCCTCTCATATGGGTTCCTTTGGCAGCCAACAGTAGCATGACATTGTGGACAACTCCCTGGCAATTGTGCCTGCTAAACCTCCCTGCCTGCACACTGTCATCCTTCATGCTTGGGCCTATGATCAAGATCTGTCAGCTGAACAGCCCTCCACTGTAGAGACTTTGACTACTGACAAAGACCCTGCTCCATCACTGGATGACCCCCCTCCAGCTTCTACCTTGGTAGATAGTCCAAGAATGTCTCTGCCCAAAGTAGTGTCCAGAAAGAAAACCAACTAATCTTTGGTCACCACTGCCACTAGGAGGAGTTACAGGCTCAACAACTTAGATGGCTATAAACATGTTCAGCTCGAAGACACGCCAAGGAAGAAGAGGAAGGTTGTGACTGCTCTAGTCTCTCACTCTCTAGAGGCCCCCAAGCCCTCTGAAGGCATACATCCACCTGTTCCAGTGGAAACTCTCCAGTCTTGGGCTATCCAGTGCAGTATGCCTCCTAGTGAGGTCACACTTGATGTTCTCTTGTCCAGGGTGTCCAATGGTGAAGACAATAGTACCCAATCTGCTCCCCTCATTCCTTGGGGGCTTTGGCTGGATATCAGTTGTCTTTCTTTTGCCTCTAGTCCAATTACTGAATACTTTTGTTTATCTGCGGGATGCTTTCAGCCGTGTGAACTTTAGCTACATTCTGGATATCTTTATGATGATGTTTTGGGTCTCTTCTTTTGGGCTTTACTTCCTGGTCACTTCCAGGTCTTTTCTTGGGGCTGTGATGTTCCTATTGGGCTGTGATGTCTCCTGCCTGGTCCTTTCCAGGCATGTGTTGGTTTTTTCTAAGAGTTGGACTGGTGCCAGCTCTAGCTCCCTTTCAAATTCTGTTACAAATGAATAATAGAAATTGGAATATTCTTTGTTGGAATATCAGAGGCCTTAATGCAGTTGATAAGCATGATGCTGTCAGAAATAAGATTAAGGAGAGTGGGTGCTCTATTATTTGTCTCCAGGAAACTAAGATGCAATTTGTGGACATGCAAAGTATCAGAAAATTTGCTCCAAGACAGTTTGACAAGTTTGACTTTGTGCCTTCTATTGGGGCCAGGTGGTCTCATTGTGATATGGAATAGTGCCTATTTTATGGGAGTAACCATTGAAAAACTTCCTTTTGGGATTACAATCTGCTTCACTTCCACTTTTAATCTCTCAGATTGGAAAATGACGACTGTGTATGGTCCATGTCATGAACCTGAAAGATCTGAATTTGTTAACTAGCTTCGATCAGGATGATGAGAACTGGCTTTTTCTAGAGATTTCAACTTTTATAGATCTTCAGAAAATAGAAACAAGACTGGTGGTAACTTATCGGATACCTTGATTTTTAATGATCTCCTCGGCGACTTAGGTTCGATTGAGTTACCACTCAAGGGACGAACCTTCACTTGGTCCAACATGCAGCAGGACCCACTTCTGGATTAACTTGATTGGTTCTTTACATCAGTTAACTGGACCTTGGACTATCCTAGAACCCTGGTTTTGCCGCTTGCAAAGATAACCTCTGATCACATCCCCTGCAAAATCTCCATTGGCACTGACATTCCTAGGTCCAACATTTTCAGGTTTGAAAATTTTTGGCCTGAGCATCCTGGCTTGTTGGATACTGTCAAATTAAGTTGGGAATAGCAAGTGAGAAATAATAGAAGCTCTGCTACTAAACTGGCTGGTAAGCTTAAAAACACAAGACACTGTCTGAAACACTGGGGTAAAAATTTGTCACAACTATCTCTGTTGATCAAGAATTGCAATAAACTAGTTCTCTATCTAGACTCTCTGGAAGAATGTAGGCCTCTCTTCACCCTTGAATGGAATACTAGAGTGATAGTGAAAAGTCAAATGCAAACTTTCCTAAGATACAAGAATATCTATTGGAGGAAAAGATTTACAAAGAACAAGGCTAAATTTGGTGATGAATGCACAAAGTTCTTCCATTCAATGGCTACCATCTCATATAGGAAAAACACTATATCTTGCCTCAAGGATGCTGCTGGGAATTTGGTTTTTGATCATGAAGGTAAAGCTGCCCTCCTGTACCAGGCTTTTAAAAACAGAATGGGAGTCACTTCACATCCTAGAATGCTCTTTGATCTACCTTCTCTACTCCTTGTTAGAGTGAACCTAGACAACCTTGTAGAACCTTTTCTAAAGGAGGAAATCGACAGGGTGATAAAGTTCATGCCAACTGATAAAGCCCTAGGCCCTGATGGTTTCAATACATGAAAAAATGTTGGAATATCATCAAGGGTGATATCTACAAGTTGTGTCAGGACTTCTATAACTGTGAGATTAACTTGGAAAGCCTCAATGAGTCCTTTATTATTCTTGTGCCTAAAACAAATAGTCCTGAGTCTGTCAATGACTTTAGGGCAATCTCTCTATTGAATAGCAACATCAAGCTACTCACAAAAATTCTTACTGACGGGTTGCAGACAGTGATTCTCCAACTTCTTCATGAAAATCAGTATGGCTTCATGAAATCAAAAACCACCCAAGATTGTATTGCCTAGTGTTTTGAGTATATCCATTAGTGCCAACAAAGTAAGAAAGAGATTGTTGTCCTAAAACTGGATTTTGCAAAGGCTTTTGATATTGTGGAGCATGGAACTATCTTAGAAATGATGTCTGCACTTGGGTTCCCAACAATTTGGTTGAAACGGATTAGGTCTATTCTGTCCTCTGGCTCTTCTTCCATTCTATTGAATGGTACCCCTGGGAGGAAATTTATTTGCAAAAGGGGGGATAGACAGGGGGATCCTCTATCCCCACTCCTTTTTGTGTTGGCTGCTGAATTGCTGCAATATGTGATCAATCAGGCACTTTAACTTGGAAACTTAACAATGCCCATCCCTTTCGGCTCTAGCAAATTCCCAGTTGTTCGGTATGCAGATGACACAATCTTGCTCCTTTCAGCTGACAGAAATCATATTCTTTTCCTCAATAACCTGTTGGACCAATTTGCATCATCCACTGGGCTGAAGGTCAATTATCACAAATCTTACATGTACCCCTCAATGTCTCAGATGATAAAATACAGGACCTTGCATCATTCTTTGGGTGCCAGATCTCTTCCATGCCTTTTACCTACTTAGGGCTTCCCATGGGCAACACAAAACCACATTTTGCCGATCTCACACCTCTCATGGATAGAGTTGAGAGAAAACTTGTAGCTTGCTCTACCTTCTTGTCCTACACAAGACGATTAGAAATGATCAACTCAGTGATCTCTTCAACAGTCACATATGCCATGCGTTCCATCAAACTTCCAGTTGGAGTGATTGAAAATATCGATAGAATTAGAAAGCAATGTTTGTGAAGAGGCAATAACCCTGAAAAGAAAGGGGGCAATCTGGCAACTTGGCACATGGTTCAGAAGCCAAAGCACAAGGGTGGCCTTGGGGTGATAAATCTAAGGCTCCAAAATGATGCCTTGCTTTTAGAACAGCTTCACAAGTTCTACAACCAATTGGATATTCCTTGGATTAACTTGATTTGGCAAAGGTACTACAATGGTAGGGTGCCTCAGCCTCGCCAGAAACAGGCTCCTTCTGGTGGAAAGATGTTCTACGCCTACAGATTCTGTATCGAGGGGTGGCTAAATGCTCTACTAGTAATGGGTCCACAGTTACCTTTTGGGAGGAACTCTGGTTGGATGAGGTGTTGTCCCAAAAGTTCCCAAGGTTATTCTCTTTTGTTAAAAATGATACTTCATCAGTTCAGCAAGTCATGTTAGCAGAGGACCTTGATTCACTCTTTTACCTTCCTATATCAACTGAAGCCTTTGAGGAGCTGCAACAACTTCAAATCATGCTTAATACCACTCACTACCACCCTAAGGATAGTGACTCTTGGAAGTTGATTTGGGGAAGCCAAAAGTATCTTCCAGAAAATACTATTAAATGGTGTTTGAACATTTGCAGGTGCATCAAATATTCAAAGCCCTCTGGAAGACCAAATGCATTCCACGCATTAAATTCTTCTTGTGGCTTTTGCTTGTGGACAGGCTGAATACAAGAACCATGCTGCTCAAGAGAAACTTCCATGTGGCATCGAATGAATTTTGTGTTTTGTGTGATCACAATATACCAGAGGATATTGATCATCTATTCTTTAACTGTCCTTTTGCCATTGCATGTTGGCAGAAGCTGGGGATCCAGTGGAATATGTCTTTGACAATTTGCGACAGAATCTGGGAAGTGGCTGGACGTGGATCTGCTCAATCCTTCACATTGGAGTTTGTCATCATGGCTGCCTGGGAGATCTAGAACATTAGAAACTCAATGATCTTTGATAATGGAGTTGCAACTCCCCAATCCTGGCTATGAAAGTTTAAGTCACAGGGTTACCTTCATCTCGGGAGAGTTGGAGAGGATGCTCGTAGTTCTTTCATTCAGTTTTTAGAGAGTATAACTTAAACACATATTTTCGCCCCCCCTTTTTCTCATGTAAATATTTCCTGATCCCTTTATTTACTTAAAATAGCTGTGGGGAGCTCCCCCACAGTGTTTTCGCTCAAAAAACGAAAGGGACATCATCAAGAGCCAAGAATGCCTCAAGTTCATGAGCAACGAGTTTCTATTCACCTAGAATCCGGAGGTTCCGCGCTTAGATTTTGGAGGTTCCGAAGTCTGGAAGCCTCGTGTCATGTAGACAATAAAACTCGGAGGTCCTAGGAAAACTTCTGAAAGTTCAGGGGTCTGCAAGGATAGAACAAAGAACATGATGAAGGCTCAACATCAAAAAGTTCCCAAGGCGTCTAATACTCATCTGCAGGGCTCATGCATCCACCGACATACCCCCTAGCTATGTGTTGAGACACAACAACCATAGTGAAGTTGTTGCAATTTATGTTGGAAACCAGTCCAACATATATGTGAAAAGATCTCTATGGGTTCCTAAGGTGTTGTTTGATAACGTGGAAAGCCCCAATTCAAGTTGGGGACCTAAAAGAAGGAACTAAATTGTTTTGTAGGCATACTATCTGGTGGATTAAGTTGGGAGCTTGATAGTGGATGTACACATCATATGACTGGAGAGAGGAGTATGTTCTCATCCTACCTCCATTTGGAAGGACCAAGAGAACCAATTGCATATGGAGGAGATACAAAAGGAGAAGTCATTAATGTTAGTGATATCCCTATTTCTCAAAATTATTCAATTACTGATGTTCTTAATGTTGATCTGTTGGGTTACAATTTATAATCGTTTTCACAACTTAGTGAGATTAGTTTTGATTGTTACTTTCCGAATAAGGTGTGTCCATCATAAGAAGGCAGAATTCCTCTATTGTCGTTATGGGTCACTTGAAGGGTAGGCTTTACCTAGTTGATCTCAACAAAAGTAAAGTTTCCCCTAAGACTTGTTTAGTGGCAAATTCTAGCATTGGTTGGCTATGGCATCGCCGACTAGCCCATTTTGGCTTGAGGAACTTGGCCGAACTATTAAAAGATGAGGACATCCTTGGACTAAATGTTTATTTTGAGAAAGATAGGATATGCAAAGCATGCCAAGCTGAAAAGCATGTAGGTGCTCCTTACCCACCAAATAGCATGCTCACTACATCAAGCCCATTGGAGTTCATTCACATGGATCTATTTGGAATGGTGGCCTACATAAGCATTGGTGGTAACAAATATGACTTGATTATCATTTATAATTTTTCTCACTTCACGTGGGTGTTCTTTGTGTTTGACAAGAGTGAAGTACATGGGAAGGTGAAAACCTTCATAAGAAGAGTACAATGGGAGTTTGGGCTGCCCATCAAGAAAGAAGTGACAATAGCTCCAAATTCCACAACACCAATGTTGAAGAGTTTCTTGATGAAGAGGGCAACAAGCATGACTTTTCATCTCCTTATTCCCCTCAACAAAATGGGGTAGTTGAAAGAAAGAACCGTACACTTATTGAGATGGCAAGAACCATGTTGGCCGAATACAAGATTTAAGACATCTTTTGGGCTGAAGCCATCAACACGGCTTGCCATGCTATTAACCGCCTCTATCTTCACAAGTTCCATAAGACGACTTCATATGAGCTTATCAGTAAAAAGCCCAAGGTATCCTACTTTAGAATATTTGGGTTCAAGTGTTTCATTCGAAACAAAAAGCCCCGAAGCGCTAAGTTTGCACCAAAAATTGATGAATGTTTTCTTCTTGGTTATGGTCCAAACGAGCATGCCTACCGAGTTTTCAATCTAACCTTCGAAAGGATTGAGCTCATGGTAGATGTGACATTTGATGAATCGAACAACTCTCAAGTAGAGTAAGTTGATTTAGATATTCTAGATAAACAGAAGCCACCTCATGAAGTAAACAAGCAATTGGCTATTGGTGATGTTAGACCGGTTGAAGAACAAGAGGAATATGAAGAACAACTCCAAACTTCAACATCGCTCGAAGGGCCAAACATCCCTGGTTGTGCAGAAGTGCAGACTTCGGAGGTTCCACGAAATGCTCTGGAGGTTTCGAGAAATGCTGCAGGAACCTCCAGGAAATTCTCCCGAGGTTTGGAGTCTAGGAACTCAGCACGACATAACACTGTGAACCAGACAATTAATCAGCAAGAGAATGTTCAAGTAAGTACATCTAAGCCTGAAGCTGATGATAATGATGAAGACCAACCTCTACACCAACCTATTGGGTCATCACATCCTCATGTACATCAAGTCATAAAACGGGATCACCCCATTCACAAAATTCATGGAGAGGGGTAACAGCACGATCTTGTCTTAAGAATTTTTGTGCATTTTACTCATTTGTTTTCTCTCTTGAACCTATCAAGGTAAAGCAAGCTCTTGAGGATCTGGATTGGGTGATGACTATGCAAAAAAGAGTTTAACAACTTCGAGTGAAATCAAGTATGGGAGTTGGTGGAAAGACCAAACACTAACATCGTTGGCACCAAGTGGGTCTCTCGGAACAAGCACGATGAGTTTGGCATTGTCATTAGGAACAAGGCAAGATTGGTTGCTAAAGGATACACTCAAGTTGAAGGGCTGGACTTTCGAAAAAAGCATATGCACTAGTAGCAAGACTTGAAGCAATTCAGTTTCTTCTTGCCTTTGCTGCCCATCATGACTTCAAGCTATATCAAATAGATACCAAGAGTGCACTTCTCAATGTTCCACTCTCTGAAGAAGTCTATGTGGAGCAACCACTAGGTTTTGAAGAGCCCAAGCATCCTAATCATGTGTACAAACTCCATAAGGCTCTCTATGGTCTTAAGCAAGTACCAAGAGCATGGTATGAATGCCTTAAGGAATTCTTGCTTAAGCAAGGCTTTGATATAGGCAAAGATGATGCTACTCTCTTCCCTAGAAAGTTGTGGTTCATATTTTTGTGTGCTAAATATATGTCGATGACATAATATTTGGTAGTACTAATGAAGCATTTTGTGAAGAGTTTAGTAGGGTTATGACAAAGAGATCTGAGATGACCATGATGGGTGAGCTCAAGTACTTCCTTGGATTTCAAATCAAACAAGCAAAGGAAGGGATGTTCATATGTCAAGACATGCTCAAGAAGTTTGACATGGACAATGCCAAGACCATCAAGACTCCAATGCCTACCAATGGACACTTGGATCTCAATAGAGAAGGTAAATCCATGGATCAAAAGGTATATCGTTCCATGATCGGCTCTCTTGTTTACTTATGTGCATCTAGGCCGGATATTGTGCTTAGTGTGTGCTTGTGTTCTAGATGTCAAGCTAACCCTAAAGAGGGTCATCTTATAGTTGTAAAGAGGATGTTGGTATATCTATTTCACACCCCTAACCTTGGCTTGTGGTATCCTAAGGGCTCCACTTTCGATCTACTTGGCTATTTGGATTCTGATTATATCGGTTGCAAGGTAGATAGAAAGAGTACATCGGGGAATTGTCAATTCCTCGGTAGCTCTCTAGTGTCTTGGAGTTCTAAAAAGCAAAACTTAGTAGCCGTTTCCACCACTGAGGCCGAGTATGTTGTAGCCTACGCTTGTTGTGCTCAACTACTTTGGATGAAGCAAACCTTAAAAGATTACGGATGTCACTTTACCCATATCCCACTTTTGTGTGACAACGGAAGTGCCATAAAGCCTGCAAATAACCCTGTAAGCCATTCAAGAACAAAACATATAGACATCCATCATCACTTCTCGAGAGACCACGAAACCCAAAGGAGATATCGTTCTAAGTCATGTGAGCACCGAGAAATAACTAGCCGATATGTTCACAAAACCTCTCGATGAGTCAAGGTTTTATTGCTTAAGGAATGAGCTATATACCATTGATTCTCATTGCGTGGTTTGATCTCTAGCATGCCTTGATGTATTGATTAGTTCTCATTGAAAATCATTTTACAAAAACTTTCATAATGTTTTTCAAAATCCACTATATATCCCAACTTGTGTCAAGTGGCTATAGCTATGTGTTGATTTATTGTATCTAGCCTATTTAGACAAGGAGTCCATGACCAAAGAGAAAAAATCAGAAAAGTACCAAAGATCAGATGGATCACAAGCTTCCTTTGTCTGGTTCTCTATCTCCAAAGGTTCCAGGAATTTTCCCGGAGGCTCCGGGCTTTTATCTATCAAGCCTTCAGAGTTCAGTCACTATCTTTAGAATTCGGAGGCTCCGGAGAATTCCTTAGAGGTTCCGCGCATCAAATCGTTGACACACATACAAGTCAAAAGGGTTCGGGGATGGAATATTCTCAAGCATCTTATCCTTTACCCTTTAGAGTAACTCCCCATCTACCACACCACACTAACCTCAGTCATTTCTTTTTCACCGCACTACTCTCTCTCTCTCTCTCTCTCTCTCTCTCTCTCTCTCTTGTGCCGCCGCTCCGCCATGTCTTGCCTCCATTGCTCCTCCTCGCCACCGGCCAAGACCTCATCTGCTATGGAGGAAGGGCGCCTCTAGGTTGTGTGCTTCTCATCCTCAACATGGTGCTCGAAGATGGTGAAGTAGGGGGAGCCATTGTGTCAATGTCAAGATCTCACTACAAGAAATAGCCAACTAGTGACGCAAAACAGGTAATTTCTCATCGTAAACCATGGTTAATGATGCCGGTTGTTATGAAAACGCTCTATCATTCATCGAGCGTCACAAACCGTGATTAATGACAAGGCCTTATTTTCCCAGCGTCATGAGTTTAATGATGCATGCAAAATCGTCAATACATAGCGTCGTAATTTCGTTCCTGCAGCTTTGCCACGCTAGACATAATCTGATGTGGCATGACAATTGTGACAAACCGTATACGTCATAAAACGAATTTGACCTATTTGTAATTGGGTTGAGCCCAAAACTCTTCTTGTAGGTTGGCGTTGTTCATATAGCCCAAAACAGATTTTGTTGGGCCCAATTGTAGCTTTTTAGATGCAATTTGATTGGGGTGGGCCCATTTTGGTTGGGTCGAGTCCAACAGGTGCGCACATTGTTGCAGCCTTCTGTGTCATGCAAATTTGAAAAAAATTGACTTTTGGCCCAACTAAAGACAACATAAAATTATCTAATCATGCATCAGTATTAATGGATTTCATTTCGATTTTGATCCTTTTTTATAATAATTATGATCAGGTTGGCAAAATAGTAATCAATACATATTTCTTTATACAATAAAGCAAACTGTTGATTACTATCAAGCACGATAATATTATTCATCACATATCACAAACTATTACAAGATAACAGTATCACAAGGAACATTGATTAACAAAGCTAAATCCAGGTCATAATTACAAGAGAAAGTGGAGATTTGATCTAATGATCTTAACCTCTTCATCTTTTACTGCTAAGCAGTAGACGAAGGAGGTCCTCAAAGTTGATTCTAATTCTTCGGTCTTTTCCTTTATGCTACATAACTCTTTCTAGTGAACAACAAATGGTTATCGAAGTTGTACCCCATTCTGATTGGGAGCGTCAACTCGCTCTTCACCACACTACTACATAAGGATTTAGTACCCATTCTTGAGTACTCGGCTACCTCTATTTTAATTTTTTCGGGAAGAAGCATCATTGACTTGGTAGCTTCCATCTAGCAACTTTGGATCCCAAGTTAGATTAGGACCTTGTAATTGATTCGAACTAAGGAAACAAAGGTGTTAAGTTTGTTACCTTGGAGCAGGTCTGAACAGAAGTGAGGACCATGTGTGGTTCGAGGACCGGTGGATGGTCGCTTCCTTGTGTGATGAGTGATTGACAACGTTGCGTGGACTGATTCTTGGCTAAGTATTGCAGGTGCAGGTTGCGGCTTGACTCGTGTTGGTGCAGGTGAAGAACAAGCGCGAAAGGTCGTCACCGGTGAGGCCTCCAGGTGTGGAAAAGACAAGTAGGCTTCGTTCGAGGGACCTGGTGGCCAGCGGGGTCAAGTGTGGGCCGCATGGTGGCATGAACAGCAAGATGAAGTCGTGGACGGTTTCTTGGTAGAGCCTCGAAACCAAGGTCGAGCCGGGACTACGTGGGAGCCGAGTCATGAGTGGAGATTGGCGGAGGCTACACCGAGTTCGCGGGGTTTGCAGTGGTTCACCAGAAAACCACTGGGTTACTCGGTTGAGCCACAAAACCGAGGCCGAAGACTCGACGAGGGGGTGCGGCCACCCAGGCCGGTTCAACCGCCCAGGAGGGGCGGTCAGACCGCCTGGGGCCGGTCAGATCTCCCGGGCCGGTCTAACCGCCCAGGGGGGCGGTCTGACCGCCCTGGCCGCCGGCGCCGAGAAGCTTCGAAGCGGAGGACACGCGTCGGGATCGCAAGGCTTGCGTTGAGGCTAAGCAGGTTGCGGTCGCCGGGCATCCGTCCGATGGTGAAGACATGAAGACTTCCAAATCCGCCCTCGAGGGGCATGTATCCCTAGTTATTAGTGAAGGGTAGTTTAGTCTTTTGGGTGCCTCCATATATACTCATTGGATGTGTGGATGGCAGCCAACTCTTGGAACCCTAGCTCATTTGTTTTCCCATTTTCATTCTCCATTTTCCTTAGGTTTTTAGAGAGCTAGCTTGAGAGCTTCATGTGAGATCTAGAGAGAGGGATGGATGTTTGGGTGGCAAGCTAGACCTTGTACGAACCTTTCATGGCATGTATAGAAGGTTTGGCGTTGTTCATCATGGTGGTTTTCCCATCTCTTTTGTGTTGATTTTCAGAGCTCTTTGTTGGCGGTGTTTTGAGGATGATTTCTTGGGGTTTTTGGTGGGTGTCACGTATGAGGTTCTTGTGCCTCTTTGGCTGGTGATTTGCCCCCAAATCTCCTTTGAATCGGACTCGGTTTGGTGGTTTCTCGAGTTGGGCGAGTTCTTGACCTAGAGAAGCGATTTCTTCGATTCCTCTTGATTGTGAGCGTTTCGAGTCGATTCCTTTGAGGTAGAGGTTGCCCAGGAGGTAACCCAGCTATTCTCGAAGTTTGGCTGCAATCCGTGGAGTGATTCGGGAGATCGGGCGCGAGGAAGTTAAGGTTTGACCCGCGGGTTCGTTTTCTGGAAGGGGCGGTCTAACCGCCTGCAGGGGGCGGTCTAACCGCCCTGGGTGTTTCCAGGTCGAAGTTTTGTTTCGCCGGATTTTCCTCTGTGAGTTTGTTCCCCTTGATCAGAGGAGCGTCTGGGTGAAATTTGGGGTCGTTCTCGTGCTGTTTGCTAGGTGTTCTTGGCTGGAGTTCGCTGCTGGGTACAGGAGGTTAGAACGCCCCTGGTAGCCGGTCTAACCACCCCTAGGCCCCTGGGTGGAGTTTTGGACTTCGCCAAGATCTTCTGGTAGCTAGCATGGCCTTGACCAGAGATATTTGTTGGTGAAACCGGGGTGAGTTTTGGTGCTCGGAAGAGGCGTTTCGGAGGATTTCTTGGTTACCAGGTGGAGGAGGTCTAACTGCCCCCTATACCCGATCTAACCGCCCCCCCCTCTTGTTAGCCGGCTTTCGAGTTGTTTCCGCTGTCGTTGCTGCGTGTGTGTTGTGGTTGCTGGTAGAGTTTGTTCCTAGGACCAGTAGCACTCCAGTGGCTACGTGGTTTTGGCAAACGGAAGGTAGAAGTGCGGAGCGTGTGATTTTGGGGTTTCGACCGAGCTAGTTCGTCTTGTCGGAGTTTCAATCTCCCTCGAGAAGAATTTTTATCGGCTCCCATTCACTCCCCCCCTCTCTGGTCGCCTAATCGGTCCTTCAAGTGGTATCAGAGCTGGTTCGAGTCTTTGTTGACTCTAACCAGTCTAAGATCCAAGGATGGCGTACTAGGAACGGGGTTCGGGTCCTCCACACTTCGATGGCAAGAACTACCAGATGTGGAGCAAGCGGATGGGTGCGTTCCTCCGCGGAAAGGGTCAGATTCTTTGGGATGTCACGGTGGACACAGGCTATGTCCAGCCGATGGACTTCCTCGCTCCAGGATCGAGGGACAGATTCGACGCCAACAATAAGGCAGTCGACTACTTGTTTCGTGCTTTGTGTCAGCCTGAGTTCGATCGGGTGCACACCGAGCACTTGGCTTGTAGGATTTGGGCGGTGTTGAAGGAGGCTCATGTTGGGAACGCCCAGGTTCAGGCACGGATGTCTCCCCGGTGAGTCCATCGATGCCTTGTTTCAGAGGTTCACGGTGGTTGTGAACAACATGAGGGCCAATGTGGACGTGCTCCCGTACGATGATCATGATAGAGCGGTCAAGCTCTTACACTCTTTGGATCGTACGATATGGGGCGGAAAGTTTGAGGCCATTGTGGAGTTGGAGAAGTATGACACTCTGACCGTGAACGAGCTGTTCTCAAAGCTCAAGTCGGCTGAGGTGGATAGGTGCATGACTGCCAAGCTCGAGGGTCCGACTGACTCCCATAGTCTCGCCCTCGTTGGTGGTTCCAAAGGAAAGGCTAACTCTAACCCATCCACCAGGATGTTCTCTTTCTCCTCCTTGATGTCTATGGCAGATGAAGAGTTCGACGAGCTTGGAGAGGACGAGCTGACGCTCCTGACGAGGCGGTTCGAGAGGCTGCACGAGAACCGCGTGAACATGAGGAGGAACACGAGGACTTGCTTCCAGTGCGGCAAGCCGGGACACTTCGTCGCGGACTGCCCGGAGAAGGCCGAGAACAAGGACAGCTACAAGCACAAGCCGAGGATGGACGGCAAGTACCGTTCGAGGCGCAACCACAAGAGCAAGCACAAGAACAAGTACAAGGACGAGCGACGATCGAGGAAGAAGGGGAGCCGAGGCAAGGCGCGAGCGATGGTTGGAGCAAGCGACGTCGACTCCAGTTCCGCGTACTCCACCTCGAGCTCGAGCGGCAGTGAAGACGAAGCTGATCGTCGCAAGAACAAGAAGTCGTCCAAGAACCTGAGCGGGCTGAGCTGCTTCGCGAGAGATGGCTTCTGCACCATGGCGCTGAGCTCCGGCAGCAAGAAGAGCACACAGAGCGACTCGGACTGAGTCCGACGACGAGGTGCGTGATGAACTTCCCTTCTTGCGCCAGGAGAATGAGAGGCTTGGCTCTTTGCTTGATAACCGTGATGACATGCTTAGAGAGGCCAAGAAAATGAGAAAAGAGCTTAGGGCTTCACTCGAGGATGCTAGGACTAGAGTGGCTGAGCTAGAGACGCAGGTGCTTGATAGAAAGCTTGAGATTAATTCCCTTAAGGCTAGCCCTGTTGTTTCGGATGAGGTTGATTGTGCTGATTGCTCCATATTCCTTGTTGATCTTGCTTTGTTTAAGGAGAAGCATGCCTCCAAGTGTGAGGAACTAGATGTGCTTAGGGTTGAAGTGGCAGAGCTCAAGTCTAGACCTGCCTTGCTAGGTGCTTGCACTTCTTGCCCTGTTTTGCATGCTAAGATTGATGAGATGCATGCTTACACTAGTTCACTTGAGGCTAAATTGAAGGAACCCATGCCTACATCATGATCTACCTGTGAAATGCATGCATTGAAAAATTTGGAACTTGCATATTATGTTGATCGTTTGCAGGATGAGAATGATGACTTGAGGAAGTTGATGGGGTGGTTGTCCGGTCATGAGCCTCAGTTGAGGATGATGATCGAGGCGTTTAAGAGGCAAGATGGTGGGGGACTTGGGGCAAACAAGGTTGGTGAGGGAAGTGGAAAGAATATCGCGGAGCCACCAAAAACCCACCACAAAAATGATTTCCCTCCAAAACCCAACCATCTTAGGAACCGACTAGACACAACCCCAGCTCCACCCATATTTCCTACACCCACAAATGATCTCCGAAGGCCTATCAAGTTTGTGAGCACTTCCGGGAAAGTGTTCTTTGGGAAAGTGAGTGAGAAGGCAAGTGAGGAGAAATCGGTGGAGGAGTTGAGTGGAGAGAAACCAAGTGAGCAGCCCCAATCCAAGCCTAAACCTAAGCTTGTGAGGTCCTGTTGTGGCCATTGTGGGAAAGAAGGTCACAAGGATGAGTTTTGCTTCAAGAGGAAGCGGGAAGAGAGGATGGCAAACGAGTGGGCGAACAAGGATAGGTACAACCCTTCCCATGGTGTACCTAAGCCTCGTATGCCACTGCCCAAGGGTAAGGCTGTGGTGAGAAGTGTTCCGGCATGGGGAGATGCGAGTTCCCGCAGCCGAGGAGCGCTTCGGAGGGGGCGGTCGACCGGCCCGGCTAGGCGGTCGGACCGGCCCGGCCCGCAGGGGGGCGGTTAGACCGGCCCGGCTAGGCGGTTTAACCCCGCCTCCCCGCACTGCGGGCGGAGTGGTTTTCGAGGTGGTGAGTCGAGAGTTTTCGGTGTCCGGAGGTGGAGTTGCTGGTGGTTGGTCCGGAGAGACAGCAGTGGTCGCTTGCTAGGCATTCTCCCCCTCGAGTTCACTACGGGGATGGGAGGAGTCGTAGCTTTGAGAAGGAGAGGAGGGACGGTCCACGGGTTGTCTTCCGTAGTTTTGGTCCTCCTCTAGGCAGTGAGGGGTGGTTTCCTCGGAGTGGTTACCGAGGTGGTGTTCGTAGTGGTAGTTATGGTAGGAAAGATGGCTTGATGTGTGCTAACCCCGCTTTCGAGCAAATGGCTCGGCACTGGTTTTCCTCTTTTGGTACTAACCCCAGTGCTGAGTCGTTTGTTCGCTCACGTGCTTATTTTTGAATTTCAGGTGGGAGACTTGAAGAACATTTGGTTTATCGACTCCGGTTGCTCGAGGCATATGACCGGAGACAGGGGGTGGTTCTCAAGTCTCGTCCCGGTGGTGAGGAAGAGGTAAATCACTTTTGGGGACAATGGGCGTGGGCGTGTGCTTTCAGAAGGTGAGATAAAAGTGAGTGACAAGATCACTCTGAGGCGTGTTGCTCTTGTTCAATCGCTGGGGTACAATTTGCTTTCTGTGTCCCAGTTGTTGGATGAGGGTTTTGAGGTGTTGTTTCGGCCAGGTGGTTCTCGGATTGTAGACTCTCGAGGGGACCTTGTCTGTATGGTCGTTCCCAAGGGTCAGGTGTTTCGTGCTGATTTTTCTCAGTCTTCGGGTGTGGAGCGTTGTTTCTTGGCTGGTTCTTCAAGTGAGTTGTGGAAGTGGCATAGGAAGTTGGGTCACTTGAGTTTCGACCATTTGTCATGCTTGAGTAAACTCAATTTGGTCCGAGGATTGCCACGGTTGAGGCTTGAGAAAGAGTTGGTTTGTGCTCCGTGTAGGCATGCCAAGATGGTGGCCTCTTCTCACCCACCTCTCACCGATGTGATGACTGAGCGTCCATGCGAGCTGCTCCATATGGACCTTGTTGGCCCGGCTCGTGTGCGATCGCGGGGTGGGAAGTGGTATGTCCTTGTTGTGGTGGACGACTATTCTCGGTATGCGTGGGTGTTCTTTCTTCAGGATAAGGGGGAGACGTTTGGTTTTGTTCGAGATCTAGTCTTGAGGTTGAGGAACGAGAGGCACGGAGATGCCATACGAGCTATCCGTAGTGATAATGGCTCGGAATTCAAGAACTCTCGTTTTGAAACCTTTTGCCATGACTTGGGTCTTGAGCACCAGTTTTCGAGTCCGTATACGCCTCCCCAGAATGGTTTTGTGGAAAGGAAGAACAGGACCTTGTGCGAGATGGCTCGGACGATGCTTGATGAGCATAGGACTCCGAGGAGGTATTGGGCTGAGGCGGTGAATACCTCGTGCTATGTGTCGAACGAGATATACCTCGAGTGCACAAGAAGAAGACATGCTATGAGTTGATGCATGGTCGCACACCCAAGGTGAGTCACTTCCATGTCTTTGGTTGCAAGTGTTTCATTCGAAGAAAGGCGGGGAAGTTGGATAAGTTTGAGGCTAGGTCCGTCGATGGCATTTTCTTTGGTTATGCATCTCATTCTAGAGCATATCGTGTGCTCAATCTTGAAACTAACCAAATCGTGGAGACTTGCGAGGTAACCTTCGACGAGACAGAGCCACGTAGTCAGCTTGTCTTTGAGTGTGCAGGTGATGATGAGCTTGGCGAGGAGATCTTTCAGGAGGAGGAGCATGAACATGGTGATGATGAAGATGGCGGTGCGGTGCCCCCGGTTGAACATGTACCCACTACTTCGACTACGATGATGGATGGACCCTCTGCTACACCTACGACGACGAATCAAGAACGAGGAGAAGCTGATGTTGAGGGGGGGTAGCTTCGAGACGAGAACCTCCCTGGCGAGTTCAAGTGGATCACCCAGCTTCGAGGATCATCGGCGACATGAATGAACGCACTACACGGTCGAGGGTTCGAAACAATTCCCATTTCGCTCATGCTGCATTTGTTGCTACTTTTGAGCCCAAAGACATTGGACACGCACTATCTGATCACAATTGGGTTAATTCGATGCATGAGGAGTTGGAGAACTTTGAGAGGAATCAGGTGTGGGAGTTGGTTGACCCTCCCCCAGGGTGTAAGCCGATTGGTACAAAGTGGGTGTGGAAAAACAAAGAGGGAGAGAAGGGTGAGGTTGTGAGAAACAAGTCGAGGTTTGTTGCTCAGGGGTTCAGTCAGAAGGAGGGGATCGACTACGAGGAGACCTTTGCTCCCGTAGCCCGTTTGGAGGCGATTAGGATCCTTCTAGCCTTTTCCGTGGCTAAAGGGTTCAAGTTGCACCAAATGGATGTGAAGAGTGCTTTCCTGAATGGTGTGTTGGAGGAAGAAGTGTATGTGAGGCGGCCTCCGGGGTTTGAGAGTGAGAAGTACCCCCACCGGTGTACAAGTTGAGGAAGGCGTTGTATGGGTTGAAACGGGCGCCTAGAGCTTGGTATGGCGAGGTTGAGGGGGTTCTTGTTTGAGAGAGGTTTTGAGATGGGGAAGGTCGATCGACCTTGCTTTTGCCGAGGCGAGGCGAGGGAGATATCCTGATTGTGCAGGTGTACGTGGATGATATTGTCTTTGGTGGCTCGTCTAACTCTCTTGTTGCAAGGTTTGCAGATGATATGAGCAGGGAGTTTGAGATGAGCATGATGGGCGAGTTGCAGTTCTTCCTCGGGCTACAAATCAAGCAATCAAAGGAAGGAACATTTGTGCACCAGGCTAAGTACACCAAGGACATTGTGCGGAAGTTCAAGATGGAGGACTCCAAGGTTATGACGACGCCGATGAGTACGACTACGTCTCTTGATGCGGACAAGGAAGGTGAACACGTGGACCAGAAGGAGTACCGGAGCATGATCGGGTCACTCCTCTACTTGACGGCGACGAGGCCGAACATACAGTTCTCGGTGTGTCTGTGCGCTCGTTTTCAAGCGTCTCCAAGGACTTCGCATCGGCAAGCGGTGAAGAGAATTTTCAGGTACTTGCGTCACACTCCCGACTTCGGCCTTTGGTACTCAGCGTCCTCTTCTTTGGCGCTTCATGGTTTTTCAGACGCGGATTTTGCCGGGTGTCGGTTGGATAGGAAGTCCACTTCTGGGACTTGCCAGTTTTTGGGTTCTTCTTTGGTGTCTTGGTCTTCCCGCAAGAAGTCAAGTGTTGCTCAATCCACGACCGAGGCCGAGTATGTTGCCGCTGCTAGTTGTTGCTCTCAGCTCCTTTGGATCACCTACACCATGTGTGACTTTGGTGAGGAGTATACCCATGTCCCACTTCAATGTGATAGCACCAGTGCCATAAGCGTTGCAAAGAACCCAGTGCTCCATTCCAAAACCAAGCACATAGAAGTGAGGTACCACTTTCTGAGAGACAACGTAGAGAAAGGAAAGATAGCTTTGATCCATGTACCCACACATGACCAACTAGCCGATATTTTCACCAAACCCCTAGATCAAGCAACTTTCACACGTTTGCGGGGGGAACTTGGTGTGTGTTTGATTTCTTGAGTTGGGTGTGTGGGAGCTCCTTTGTAGCATATGTATAGCTTTCTTTTGTTGCATTTCTTGCATTTGGCATTGCATATGTAACATGATGTATAGGCATCCTTGTATCTTAGATTGCATGCATTTTGTATCATATGCATTGGATAGGAAAAGCTTCTCCTATATACATTGTTCACCATGGGTTGCTATATATGTTCTTGTGAGCTTGTTTGGTATGCTATGGTTAGTTTGGCTTAGCTCTTGATGATCTTGATGAACGATCCATGGTTGATGGCTAATTTTTTGAAAAATGTCACATATATGCTCTCTCATGTGTAAATGCCTTTATATGATCTTGACATGTTTTAGTGGCTTTGCTATGCTTAATTTGTGGTTGGATAGCTAGTTTATTGATCATATGGGGCCAAAGGCTCATTTGCCATCATGAATGTTTAGCCCTCTTGCTTGATCTTGTGGAGGGGCATAAGTTCCTTTTTGTCGCAAAGACATTTCATGTACCAATTATGAATCTGAAAATGAAATGAAAAATGCTTGGAAAATATGCTCCCATGTCATATGTGCTGAAATTAATTTGCTTTGGGTGCTAAACCGTTGCATGATGCCTACCAATGAGAAGTCTGATACATAGAAGTAGGCACATGGCTCGGTGGCTTTGACATGACATGAGGTGCTTTTGGGTGTTTATGATGGTCTTATGATTAGAATGGTCTGTCCTAGCATGAAGTTTGAGTGGCTTTGCCATTTTGATATGTTTTGCTCATGTTTAGGTATTTGCTTATGAGAGAGTAACTTTTCGCAAAATTACTCAAATCCTTTTTAGCCTTGTCCAATGGTTGTGAAACTTGGTGATCACGTAGTTAAGGTCATTACGAACCTGTTGAGTATCTAACTTGCTCATTTGGACTTGTGTAGCTCCTTGTGATGAATTTTGCATATTTGAGAAGCTATATGTTGTACCGTTTCGCATTTTGCCTTGATTCATGCATTGTCAACAAGGGGGAGAAGTTTGTGCATGCTTTGGGCACCTGGGAGTGTTTGGAAGGTGTTCCAATTGGTTCGGGCAAATTTTGAGCAGTTTGGTGCAGGGCCGGTCTCTTGGGCCGGTCTAACCGCCCTGTACAGGCGGTCTAACCGCCCTGGGCAGAGTGAGAAGGTTTTTGCTCTTTGTTGCATTCCCGCGTTGCATTGCTGCATTTGTTCAGGGGGAGTGTGCTTTGCCTCAGGGGGAGCTTGCATATGTGCAGGGGGAGCTCTTTGTGGTGTTCGAGCTCTGTTTCGGTAGTTTGCGCTCTTTGCTTGAGCTGTGTTTTGTCTCGGATGTGTCGAGCCGTTGCCCTTTCCTAAGGGGTCCGAGACTTGTCTTCTTCAAGTGATCTTGCTCTTTGCCTTTCTTTGGCTTTCGATCGCTTGTTGGAGTTTCTTTTTATTTTTTTCTTTTCTTTTCCTTTTCTCTTGTGTTACTTCATGTGAGTGTGTTGTCAATGCACTAATCAAGGGGGAGATTGAGGACCATGTGTGGTTCGAGGACCGGTGGATGGTCGCTTCCTTGTGTGATGAGTGATTGACAACATTGCGTGGACTGATTCTTGGCTAAGTATTGCAGGTGCAGGTTGCGGCTTGACTCGTGTTGGTGCAGGTGAAGAACAAGCGCGAAAGGTCGTCGCCGGTGAGGCCTCCAGGTGCGGAGAAGACAAGTAGGCTTCGTCCGAGGGACCCGGTGGCCAGCGGGGTCAAGTGCGGGCCGCATGGTGGCATGAACAGCAAGATGAAGTTGTGGACGGTTTCTTGGTAGAGCCTCAAAACCAAGGTCGAGCCGAGACTACGTGGGAGCCGAGTCATGAGTGGAGATTGGCGGAGGCTACACCGAGTTCGCGGGGTTTGCAGTGGTTCACCAGAAAACCACTAGGTTACTCGATTGAGCCACAAAACCGAGGCCGAAGACTCGACGAGGGGGTGCGACCACCCAGGCCGGTTCAACCGCCCAGGAGGGGCGGTCAGACCGCCTGGGGCCGGTCAGATCTCCGGGGCCGGTCTAACCGCCCTGGGGGCGATCCGACCGACCCGCCGCCGCGCCGAGAAGCTTCGAAGCGGAGGACACGCGTCGGGATCGCAAGGCTTGCGTTGAGGCTAAGCTGGTTGCGGTCGCCGGGCATCCGTCCGATGGTGAAGACATGAAGACTTCCAAATCCGCCCTCGAGGGGCATGTATCCCTAGTTATTAGTGAAGGGTAGTTTAGTCTTTTGGGTTCCTCCATATATACTCATTGGATGTGTGGATGGCAGCCAACTCTTGGAACCCTAGCTCATTTGTTTTCCCATTTTCGTTCTCCATTTTCCTTAGGTTTTTAGAGAGCTAGCTTGAGAGCTTCATGTGAGATCTAGAGAGAGGAATGGATGTTTGGGTGGCAAGCTAGACCTTGTACGAACCTTTCATGGCATGTATAGAAGGTTTGGCGTTGTTCATCATGGTGGTTTTCCCGTCTCTTTTGTGTTGATTTTCGGAGCTCTTTGTTGGCGGTGTTTTGATGACGATTTCTTGGGGGTTTTTGGTGGGTGTCACGTATGAGGCTCGTCTTCCTCTTTGGTTGGTGACTTTGCCCCAAAATCTCCTTTGAATCGGACTCGGTTTGGTGGTTTCTCGAGTTGGGCGAGTTCTTGACCTAGAGAAGCGATTTCTTCGATTCCTTTTGATTGTGAGCGTTTCGGGTCGATTCCTTTGAGGTAGAGGTTGCCCAGGAGGTAACCCAGCTATTCCCGAAGTTTGGCTGCAATCCGTGGAGTGATTCGGGAGATCGGGCGTGAGGAAGTTGAGGTTTGACCCGCGGGTTCGTTTTCTGGAGGGGGTGGTCTAACCGCCTGCAGGGGGCGGTCGAAGTTTTGTTTCGCCAGATTTTCCTCTGTGAGTTTGTTCGCCTTGATCAGAGGAGCGTCTGGGTGAAATTTGGGGTCGTTCTTGTGCTGTTTGCTAGGTGTTCTTGGCTGGCGTTCGCTGCTGGGTACAGGAGGTTAGACCGCCCCTGGTAGCCGGTCTAACCGCCCCTAGGCCCCTGGGTGGAGTTTTGGGCTTCGCCAAGATCTTCTGGTAGCTAGCATGGCCTTGACCAGAGATCTTTGTTGGTGAAACCGGGGTGAGTTTTGGTGCTCGGAAGAGGCGTTTCGGAGGATTTCTTGGTTACCAGGTGGAGGCGGTCCAACCGCCCCCTATACCCGGTCTAACCGCCCCCTCTGGTTAGCCGGCTTTCGAGTTGTTTCCGCTGTCGTTGCTGCGTGTGTGTTGTGGTTGCTGGTAGAGTTTCTTCCTAGGACCAGTAGCACTCCAGTGGCTACGTGGTTTTGGCAAACGGAAGGTAGACGTGCGGAGTGTGTGATTTCGGGGGTTCGACCGAGCTAGTTCGTCTTGTCGGAGTTTCAATCTCCCTCGAGAAGAATTTTTATCGGTTCCCATTCACTCCCCCCTCTCTAGTCGCCTAATCGGTCCTTCAAGAAGCAACTTCAGATTTTGACCCTTTGGCCTGCTAAAACAAGTACAAGAACAAGAGGTAAGGGTTGAGATCATTCGCATTTAGAAACAAAGAAGGTGTTAAGTTTGTTACCTTGGAGGAGGTCTGAACAGGAGCGACTTTAGACGTTGACCCTTTGGCCCGCTGAAACAAGTACATGAACAAGAAGTAAGGGTTGAGATCATTCGCAATCGGAAACAAAGAAGGTGTTGAATTTGTTACCTTGGAGCAGGTTTGAATAGGAGCGACTAAAGATGTTGATCTTTTGGACTGTTGATATCATTAGCAATCAGAAGCATTTTCATCTATTATATGGACGCTCACACCCAATCCACCATCACCCAAGCATGCAACAAGAATATGGAAAGCCAAAGAGCATGGGTAAGCCATATAATAATTTCATCCTTTAATTCCTACAAACCTCAAATAAGTTGACTTGGAACAATCACTTGCAATAGGGAATAAAAGATCCACAATCACTCAAGCATGCAACAACAATATTATGAGGCAAAGAGCTTGGAGAAGTAGTCCAATTATTTCGTCTAAAGATTTCTACAAACTTCAAATAAAATGACTTCGAACAAATTCTTACGATAGGGTACGATAGATCCACAATCACCCAAACATGAGAGAATATTATAGAAAGCCAAAGAGGATGGGGACTGATCTAATTGAATTGATCAATACAAGGAGGAGACCACAAACTTGACGAATAGGAAGGGAAGAAGGTGCCGAATGCCGACCTGTTGGGTTCCTGGAGTACGGGGTGGTGGTTGTTCACGTAGACCCACTGCTTCTCCCAATCCTGATTTGATTCAATGAGCTTGTACAACAAGTACTGTGCGGCGGCATCTTCGTGCATCTAGATACTGGTGCCGCCGACTACTTTAGGGTCATCTACGCTGGGCTGCGACTTCAATCGGAAGAACTTTTGAAAGAGTACCAAGTGTGGCTTCATCCTTATGAATGCCTCGCAGAAATGTACAAACAATAGGTGTGGAAAATACCATTGGGATTCAGGTGGAATGCTTAATCCCGTAGTACTCAAGTAGCCCACGGAAGTGGGCGAACATCAAAATCTCCTCCGGGTTCTTCTCCATCGGGTATGCGTCCCCGGTGGCAGCGTTCCAACCATCGATGGCTATCTCTCTCAAGAAGCCGTTGTTCACCAGCGCGAGGATATCTTCTGTCTTCAACTTTGACTTCTTCCATGCCTTGGCTGGGTTTGGTGGAGCGGGGCAGGAAGATGATTGCCCAGCATCCCCTTCTCCTCCTGGCTTCTCTTCTTCGACATCTGGGACTTCGACGGTGACGCCTTCATTCTCGTGGTCACGAGCGTCTTCACTCGCATTCGCTCGGGGGCTGCTCGGGTGGCGGCAACGCGGTGGCGCTAGATCTGTTGTGGTGTTTGCGGCGGTGGCTATGAAGGACTTGGATCTATTCGCAAATGACTTGGGCAGTTCCGAGTAGGAAAACCCTAAGGGGTTCGTCTTATTTATAACCACGCATCTGGCTCTATACGGGGTGACTTAGCGCGAGCATGCAGACTCTTCAACTTCCACTACTCGACACTCCGCATGTTGAGGGCTCAACTTTGGATATTAGATTTTGAGGATTTCAACACATCAAAGATCAGCAACGAACACATTTTACAGTCAAGATGACCCTTCAATTCAAAACAGGTACTCGACTCATGCTTGGGGGCTTCCTGCCACGTGCCCTTCGGTTTTTCTTTGGATTTTTCAGGATAAGATTGACAGAACTTCAGATTGACCCTCACCTTGAATCTACATTTCGAACTAAGGCTTTGGGGGCTACATTCCATATGGAATGCTATTCTTCGAATCGCATTTTCCATATGAATTTTCATCGCAAGCTATTAAGACATTACGGGTACTATCGAAGACCTTCGAGAGAAGCACTCGGGGACCACTATGTGAAAACCTCAAATAGGTAATGCAACATTTGTAGCGGACCCTTAACGCCCTTTACATGCACCAACATCTGTAACGGTTGTTGTTTGGCGCCTGTTACCCATAAGCGCGGCAGGCCGACCCTGGGGTTGCCCTCCACTATGCCTGTTACTAATGTGGACTTCTGGTAATGGGCTTCTTAAACGCTCGTTACATGAATTCGTTGTAACAGATGTCAAATTGAGTCCGTCACAACAGTTAAAGCTATTAGTAACGACATTGTAAAGTTCGTTACCGATCAATGCCCTATCGGTAACGGGCCCTTTAAGTTCATTACTGATCGCTGTCGTATCGGTAACCGACATTAGTGTATGTTACCGATGACCATTTGATTTCTAGATTGAAAGCTCAATAATTAAAGTCTAATAGCACTCTTCACTGTCGTGAAGAGGGAGCATGGCGGAAGTGAACAAAGGAGACAGAGGTTTGTTAACTCGTGTCTCCATTGTGAAGAAAGGAGACGGGGTTTTCTGAATCCGCATCTCCTTTGAGTCTATCTTCATCGACAAGTCAGCTTGATCTCTCATTGCTTCTATTTCGACATACAGGCACAATCAACACATATATTTTTTGAGACAAAACAGACATCATAAGAGAGATAACTTGTCCACATAGATGAAGATAACTTGTCCAAATGAATAAAGAATAATTATTACAAATAGTTAACTTAACTTGTCCATCAGGCTAGGACTTAACTTGTCCATCACATTAATTATTTACTATGGGACGTGCTATCTGACCATACACATCAACAAAAGCATGCCCCTTGAACATCCACAAAAGTATGTCTATCTGACCCTGCACATCAACAAGCTTGAACTTCCTCATGCCCCATCAAGATTGGCTCTTTTTGCAGCCTCTTCATAAGCAACCAAGGATTCTTGAAGCCCTTCGAGTTCGTCTTCAAAGGGCTGAAGATTTTGTTCAGTAGTATACTTATACCTCCTTATGTGCTTAGCCTTTTTTGATGAGGATGTTCACTTCTTTCATGACTTTTTCAAACTCAGGTTTCACATAATCCTGGACATTAAGGTTTAGAAGTAACTCAAGCTCTGCTCGTGACTCATAGAGTTTTGCCTAAAACAGGGTTAAACATGGTATAAGAATAACATAGTTAATTCAGAACTAATTTGCCTCAGAACTTGGAGCCGTATAGGAATAGTAATCATCATAGGAAAATTATATAAGAAATTGAAAATTATCCTAAGCTTCATAGCAGGGTGAAAAGTAAAGGCAGATCTTAGTTCAGAACTGATTTACCTCAGAACTTGGTGTAAGACCATGACAAGCATGGAAGACATCATCATATGCACTAACTTTATCAAGCTCAAGCTCCATCTATAGAACAAGTAAAAAGGACGTGAGATTCAGAGAAACTTGCCTCGTCGTCGTCGTGGTCATTGCCAGAGTCAGAGATGATGTCCTCTACACCTTCTCCGCTCCCTTGACCCCTCTTCATCGTTGCCAGACACTTGTGCTCGCAGACGTGAGGTAGGCGCCTCACCCACTTCGCTGCCCCCTCACCGGCACGCTCCTCCTTGCCACTGCTTGGCTCCTCATCAGAACCCGAGAGGATCCAGTCGAGGACCCTCGTCTCCGACATTGGATTTACTCCACCTCTGCTTGTCCCCTCTCCTGCACTCATCATTGTCTCCCTCTTCACTTCCATCTCCCCGGCACGCGCACGGATCCGGTTGCAGCACCGCTTCGCATTCCGGTTCTCCTCGATCCCAGGTGTGCGGGATCATCCACTGCTTGGCCCCTCGCCGACACTCATCATCGTCTCTATCTCCACGCCTCGTCTCACCCAGTGAGAAATGAGGAAAGCGTCATGTGCTGCGCTTTTTTAAGGAAAGTGATGCGCTTTTTTTTAAGTAAAGTGCTGCGCTTAGCCATTCGGAAGAAGAAGGGGAGAGTTGGGAGATGGAATGGGCTGGGGCGGTTGAATATTCATTTTGCAAAATGGATAGTCACTGCCGACGCGGGTTAGCAAACCCATGTCGCTTTGTTGGCTGGTACCAGGGCGGGCAACTGTTAACTTCTTTATACTAGGCTGCTGATGCTGACGCGTTGGCCCGACACTTTTTTTTTGAAATGACACTTGCTTCCCTCAAAAAATTAGGGCCCATAAAACAACACCTAAAAATTAATAAAAATACAAACAATTCATATTTTGTTTTTGAGAATCGAACAACTCATAGTTGGGCATTTGGTATTTGGATAAAATATGAATAGTCACACGTCTCCTTGTGACCACATGTCTCTTTTGTGGCCAAGAGCTCTCCTGAGCGTACACGGGTTTCGAGGCGCGTGACCGACCGCCTGACGGTTCCCCATCTTGTCAATGTAAATCCCCGGGCGACCAAGAACTGCATTAACCATGGCACCAAGAAAACCCCAGCACCACCGTCTCTGGTCACCAAGAAGTGAATCCAAGAGCTTCTTCTTCCTCAAGCGCACGCATGGCATCGTCAGAGCCATCCAGGAAGCGGGCGTGGGAAGAGGATGATGATGACGAAAGCCGTCGCCGTCGGCTTGTCAAGGAGGGGACGACACTAGCGCCTAATGAGGAGCCCGAGGAGGTGCTGCCGCACCCGCCCAACGAGCCCATGGTGGTGCCGTCACCCCTGCCCGAGGAGGTGTCGGTGTTGTAGGTCGTTGTTCCTGCACTAACTGCTGACGAAGCCACTTGGTCAGTCAACTTGTTCCGCAAAGCTTTCAATAAGCTTTCCTAGCACCCAATGATCCATTGTAGAAGACTGTGAAGGATTACGCCTTCAAGATCCATATCTTGGCTGGGGACCTTGTGAGAGGCGTGCACGTCCCTGTCGACGACGACAGCGGTGACGATGGCAGCCTCGACAGCTCCGGCTCCGACTCTGACGGTGGGGCTCCTCCGGAGGTGACTACCTCTGCTTAATTAATTTGTTCCTCTATAATGTGTTGTTCCTGTGTGTTTGTTGAACTTGTGATGAACTAGTAGATCCTCTGTTAATATGTTCCTCTAGTGTGTATGTTGAACTTGTGATGAACTAGTAGATCTAAGAGACATGGGTTGATCAATCCATGTCTCCTATAACGGATTGCAAATGTCTATGGCAGCAGCTTACAATGAATTGCAATGTGTATGCCATATTTTTTTTGCTCTGTTTGTGTCATTATATGGCAGCAGTTTACAATGAATTGAAATGTGTATGACAAAGTTATGCCAGAAGTTTCTTAATTACTTTGTTTGTGTTAATCTGTGTCTCCTTTGCCTCGTGCTGCAACGAAATGTCAGCACAAATGAATTGATGAATTTTGTGATGTGTGACACATTAAGATTTGTGATCCAATTGCCATTCTATCCATTCTTCATTCATACATTTAATTTTTCATCTGTGACAAATTTTTCATTCTTCATCCACACAGATGAAGCAAAAGCACCACTTTTAACATCAGAATTACTTCTTTGCAGCATACATCCCCAGTAAACATCCAAATACTACACAAAAAAAGAGCCATAATAATCAAATTCATCTTCCAGATCACATTGTCCATCTTCTCCTCCAGTGCTTTCTTCCTCTGCTTGTCTAGTGCTTGCCTCTGCTCGCCACTCCCAATTTGACATTCCACTGAATCAACTACTTCATCAACCGCGTCTGTCCAGTTCGATGGTCGAAAAACAATGACACCAACATCCTTCAGCATCTAGAGATACTCCTTGTGGAAACGATAAATCCACAATTCTTGGTGTATTGCAGAATCAAAAGCACATAAGAACCCTAACTCAGATTTGGGAGACACAACAGACTACTCACCGAGTTCCTTGCACACTTGAAATAAAGACGACCATGGTTTTCACCTTCCTTTTACGTCTGCCCCTCCACCACCCGAGCCATAGCACAGTGCGAGTAAGGGACCAGTGAAAAGCTGCTTAGCTCACCGATCAGATCCAAGACGATGTGTGATTGTGGTTGTGAAGGATCGGATGGCGACTAGAGAGGGGGGAGTGAATAGGAGCCGGTAAAAATTCTTCTCAAAGAACCCGGCCTATACCCTAGACAATTCTCGGTCACACACACGCAATGGATCGAATCACACACCAATCGCCAAGACAACAAGGTTATGGATCAACCTCAAGTCTTAGGAACGATTCCCTGAAGCACACGCGGAAGCACGAAAGAAGGAGGAAGGAATCGAACCAAGGAACCAAGTTGTCAGCCTCGGGCGGACTGTCCGCAAAGGCCGCGCAGACAGTCCGGCCAGGTGCCACGGACAGTCCGCAAGGGACACGCGGACCGTCCGGCCAGGAGCCACGGACCGTCCGTTAAAGACAGCAGAACCACCAGAACCGACCCGAGAAAAACGGACCGTCCGCGAAGACCGGACGGACCGTCCGCGCGGGTTCCGGACCGTCCGCTACTGAAGCTCGGACTGTCCGCGAACCGGCTGCAACGAAAACCTAAAGCAAAACTGGATCGAAAGCAAAGGCGTGCAAGAACACGGCGAACACGCGAAGAACACGCAGCCCACGGACCGTCCGCCACCGCCTCGCGGACCGTCCGCGCCGCACGGACAGAGCAGAAAACTGCTCGACCCCGAGGGTCAACTCTCCCAATCCATCACCGGATCTCCCAAACGGTAGAAGCTGTTGAGACAAGAGTTTGGGGACATGAAAAGCGTCAACCAAGGATGCTATACCCCAAAAATTTCGCCTCCTAACTTCCTAAATCATCGGGAATCGCGGATCCTTTGAACATCACCAAAAACTAGAGCTCCGAACGAGAATCCTTGAATCGAAGTGGTTTCTTGGCATTTGAGG
Organism: Cenchrus americanus; assembly: GCA_947561735.1. Lineage (NCBI taxonomy): Eukaryota > Viridiplantae > Streptophyta > Magnoliopsida > Poales > Poaceae > Cenchrus > Cenchrus americanus. Next base: position 134,974,053 of record OX387239.1, read on the forward strand.
GCACAAGATCAATCCCAAAGATGCACAAGACATCCATCCATGTTTTCCTCAAAGAAATCCGGGGAGAAACCCACTCAAATCTGCGGAATCACACCAAGAACAAAGGCACCAAAAACAAGCACGAAAAAGACCACGAAAATCACAACACCAAATCTTCTATACAAACCAGGAAAGATTCACAAGGTCTAGCATGCCGCCCTAGCATCAATCCCTCTCAACAAATCTCTCATGAAGCTCTCATGCTACCCTAGAGAAAATGGAGAAGAAAATAGTCCAGGAAAATGAGAAAGAGGAGGGGGGAAATGAAACCCTAAGTCGCGCAGGGAGAGAGCCATCCACACACTCATGGCTTATATATCGGGTCCCGCCGGTGTGGGAAATGACTCCACTACCCCTAACTCAACTACTGGCGATACAACCCACGCAGGGGCATTTATGTAATGTTTGTGGGTCTTGCCATCGGACGGCCACGCCTTCGCCGCACCCCGCGTCCTCCCGACGCAAGCCATGCGATCCCGCCGCGTGTCCTCCGCTTCGAAGCTTCCCGACACGTCCGGATCCCATCTCCGTCGTGTTGGGCCTTCGGACTTGGTTTTGAGGTCCAAACCAAGAAACCGTCCCCTGATGATTTTGTGGGCAAACCACCAAACCCCGCGTGCTCGGCCCGGCCTCCTGCCAAGCCTCTTGACTCGACCGCCACCGTGCACCGGCTCGGTCGTCCATGACTTCGTCTTGCTCGTCTCGCCACCATGTGGCCCGCACCTAGTCCCGCCGTCCACCGGGTCCCTCGAACCGAGCCTACTTGTCTCTCCATCTCCCGGAGGCCCCTCAAGGCTGAAGACCTTTCGCGCCCGTTCTTCACCTGCAACAACACGAACTAGGCCGCAGCCTACACCTGCGCATTGAGCCAAGAGTCAGCCCAACACCCGTTGTCAATCACTCATCACTGAGGAGCGGTCATCCATCGACCACCGGGACGCTCTTGGTCTTCAGGTTGCTCTGGCAACCTTGAACCCTGCTCCTCGCTCATTTCCAGATGAATCGGCGTAGTGCAACATGTGCATGATGGCGGGGAAGGACGGGCAGGCGGCAGCGGTGGAGCTCAGATCGGGGAATAAGAAGGGGGGCGGGGTAGTGGCGTATGGATATTCATTCAGCCAGGGGCATTTCGGACAATGGAGCATTGGTTGGTGACGAGGGTTAGTGTACCAGCGTCGCTGGGGCTGATGCATATTCATCCGTCCAGCGGCATTTCGAATAATGGAGCACTTGTTGGCGACGAGGGTTAGTGTACCAGCGTCGCTGAGGCGGATGCATATTCATTCGGTCAGGGGCATTTCAGATAATGGAGCACTTATTGGCGACACAGGTTAGTCTACCCGCATCGCCTTTGTCGGTCGAGCAGGCAACACTTATCTTTTTTTATATAGGCTTCTGACGCTAACGTGTAGGCCCGACACTATTTTTTATGGATTTAAACTTGCTTCCCTCAAATATTAGAGCCCATAAACAACACCAAAAATTCATAAAAAATACGAACAATTCACAGGAAGACCTTATAGGCATGTTGACTGAGCCCACACACTATGGCCTATGGATCACATGTAGGGATCTTGAATGTGAGGCTCCAATTGGTCTTGTTCATCCAGAGCAGACTACGCTACAAACAGTCCCGATTCATGAAGAGTGTGTTGTGATTGAAGTGCTCACTATATATACTATCATTGCGGTTGAACTGGTGGAATACCCTCCTAACGACGAGGTGATGAAACTCGGACAAGCTGAAGGACAGAGGTTACAGTGGAGAAGGTGGCGGATTCACATTAAGGGAGCACTAACATGTAAACCTCATTTACAGGCTACGGTAAAGATTCCTTGTAGTTCACAGAGTACGGTACAGGTTCCTTCCTCACATGGTTCCTCACATCACCATCCTCTTCCTCAATCCCCACATCTGCAAGACGTTCCATTCAGACCTTTTCCTCCTCGTCCTGAAAAACTTGCATCCCCACCTCCTCGTCATCCTGAAAACACAAAAAAAACTTGCATCCCCACATCCGCAAGACACACAAAATATTCCATCCTCACCTACTAGTAGTCTGAAAAAACAGAAAAACTTGCATCCCCACATACGCAAGAGACACCAAATATTCCATCCCCCCCCACCACCACCACCTCCTCCTCCTCCTTCGCCTCATGAAACAACAAAACCTACACCCCCAAATTAAAGTGCTAAAAACAATCGTGCCAAAGCAGGTACACCTGGGCCTAATACCTTTGTAATATCTCTTGGTGAGACACCACTGTTACTAGGCAACCACAGTGATGTGTTGGCTGGTGCTTATAAATATGTCGACAACATTTTGAAGAAAGCTGTAGTTACATCTGGGCCCAATACCTCTGTAATAGCTCCTGGTGATACACCATTAGGCAAGAAAGCCCTTGAGAAACCTTCAGCCATTTCAAATCAGTAAGGAAAGAAACTTGCCGAAAATAAAATCTCTACAGCACGTACAGCAGGCAAGAAATCCCTTGAGAAATCTTCAGCCATTTCAAAGCTGCAAGAAGAGAAATTTGCCAAAAACAAAAGCTCTACACCACCTACAGCAGGCAAGCAAGCCCTTAAGAAACCTTTTTCAGCCATCTCAAAGCAGTAGGAAAAGAAAATTGTTGTAAATAAGACCTCTAAGATTCCTACTAGAAAGCAATCTAAGAGAAACACCGAGAAGCATCCTTGGGCTATGACTAACCCAAAGCGATCCAAGAGAAACACCAAGAAGAATCCTTGGTATATGACTAACCCAAAGTGATCTGAGAGAAAAACCCATAAGACTTCTTAGGCTATGGTTAACCCAAATTACAAATTCGGAAAGAGCCTTCTCAGTGATGATGATCTCAAGAAGGTTGCTACTTGTACCAGAGAGCTCCACACATTCTACATGCAACGTGGTAAGTCAGATGATGAATCTCCAATTATGGTCGCACTTTGGCCTGGGACCAATGCATGGCCTAAGAGAGGAGACGATCGTCAAACGAACTCGAGCAGATACCTGTGCCACTCAGTGATTTCTACGATCTCTTCAACCTGGATGCTTTGGATCTGGTACTTCTCTGCTGCTTCATCCTGTAAGTTGCTTCAAAATTTAATCTGCTTCTCACTAATCATTCTCTATCAAAATGTGCTTTTTGCCTCACATCATCTTTGCCATGTATTTTGCTTCCTCAGACTTGATTTTTTCTTACTAATAGGAATATGGCTATAGAAGCTGAGAAGACGGGCACTGCAGTTGGCTTCTTTGATTCTGAATGCCTTTGCTCAACAATGTTGACCAGCACGGATGACAATCTTGCTTTCTCTGTGTCCTATATGCATAGTGCCTTCAAACTATATGATAAAAAGAAACTCATCCTTACCGCTTATCTCAGTAGGAACCACTGGATTGCAGTGGCGATCGTTCCGAAGCAGCAGAATGTCTACTATCTTGATTCATTGAAGAGAGTTAAGATTGATACTACCCTTTCGAACAAATCATTAATGAGTAAGTTATTCCTTTCTTAACCTATGGACGTTCCTCAACAAACTGTGCAGAGTATATTAATTAATAGTGCCCTAACCATTGCTGCATGTTTCGTTATAGGGGTTGAGAATGTTACTGCGGCAAAAAGAAGTTGCGCCTTAGCACCTTGGAACATGTCAAAGATGTTAAGGTACATACCACTTATTTCCTTCTTGTGGAAGCTAGTACTAAAGCTAGAGTTTATTTCTTCTCGATCACCACTATTTTTCTTTGTACATTTATTGCAGTGCCACCAAAAACCTACTGAATCCAAACTCTGCGGCTTCTATTGTGCCTATCACATGCCTAAATTAAAAGATAGAGGCCTAGGTATGGAGGTACTTTCTTGGGATCTTCATTTGTAAAACCTGCAACTGAGCACAGTTCTTGCTTATTAGCACTGCACATGTTTGGTAACCACCTATATATGTGTAATGATTGGTGACATTGTTATATCCAAAGATTAGTGCTAGATGAGCATCCTCTCCACAAATCATTGCTGGTCTATGTTTGTGAAAGAATTACCACATTCCTCATGGAAGAGGTGATCACAGTCGGAGGAAAATTTCATGCTGACGAAACTGTGTAGGCTCATATTATACATGGTGACTAGGAAATTTTTGCATTCGTCCTTGTTCCATGAATTTTGTGATATTGTTTTCAAGATAGTTAACTATGGTTGTGATATTGTTGTCAAGCCAGTGAAGCTTCTTTACTTGTGAATGATGATGCTGAATTTTGTCATAGGATGCATGTGAATTATGTGGATTTCTGTGAATTTTGATGCTGGATCTAATTTCTGTGAATTTAGTCATATCCTGGCTGGTTTTAGGATGCAGCCCCTGATGGCTGCCAAATCCTGGTTGGTTCCAGGATGCAGGCAGCAGGTTACTGTAGAGGTGGCATACATATCTGTAACAGGCGCTTATTAAAGCTCGTAATAAACACTGATTAGTGAGTAACGGGCTTCATTCGGAACGCCAGTAACAAACACGCTAACAATGTAACGGGTAACGTAAAAGCCCGTTACCAGTACTGACCGATGGGCCGCAGAACTTGGCCCGTTCGTCAAGACAAAGGAGATGCAGGTTCACAACACGCATCTCCGATGTTGATTTCACAGTAACGGGCTCTATTTTGGTGCCCGTTACCAAAGTTCCATGTGGGCTAGAGAAATAGTCATTTTCACGTGACAGTGACTAATTGTGGTAATGGTTGTTATTTGATGCCCGTTAAGAATTCTAGTTGTGCTGAGACGCACGTGAAATAGACGCGTCTCATTTCGTCGAGATATCGGAGATGCAGGTACACATCACGCGTCTCATATGTGGAGTTACTGTAAAAGGCTCTGTTTGGTGCCCCTTACCAAAGTTCTCTGTGGTCCCAAAGAAACAGCCATTTCACGTGACCAGTAGCTAGTTGTGGTAACGGTCGTTGTTTGATGCCCATTATGAATATGTGTTATCAGTTTCGGGCATCTGCCTGTTACCTTTCTTGCCTCATTTGTAACAGTTGATTGGTAATAGGCGCTTTGCCCATTATGAAACACAATCTATGCCCATTACCAAAGTAAGTTTTTCATGTATTGGATGTTTGGGGACTACTCAAGAAGACTTCAAGACTACTCACAATCAGCTGGAGTACCTTCTAGCCTCGGGGTGATTCAAGCATTCTTGAGAACTTCCAGTTTGTAGAACTTAGGGACGCTTAAGGACTACACGCAGAGGCCATCAAGACTACTCGAAGCCATCTCACTTGACTGCAAAGTACTCAGGGGCTTGTCATACAGACATCCCAAGGCCCACTATCCAGCCAGGTACTGGAACCGACTACTACATGGTCCCCCAGGACAACTCAACTTGTGCTACACGGTACAAGATGGCATGTAGTGCAAGGAAACGGAGGACTAGTACTTGGATAGGAAGGCAAGACATGTCCGAACCCATGTAGAGTACTCTTACCCGTGTACGGCTAGTACTCCTCCCTCAAACCCACTTGTAACCCTACCTCCCAGACTATATAAGGTGAAGTAGGGACCCCTATGTAGACATCTGCATCATCTTTTAAACAACACCCTCAATCAAGAGCTACGCAGCATACAAGACGTAGAGTATTACGCACCTCGCGGCCCGAACCTATCTAAATTGTGTGCCACGTGTCTCTCCTTCAAGTTCCCGATCTCGGCGAGGCCACAAACGTCTACCTCGGGTACCCCTGTGGTAGAGTGCCGGTCTAAGACACCGACAACTGGCGCACCAAGTAGGGGATCTCACCAAAGATCACATGACGAACTGGACGGCTTCCATCATCATCATCAAGCCAACTGCCGCCTTCAAACGCGGCGACACCTTCATTTTCAGCTCCTGGGTTTGCACCCCTGACGGTGCTGGATCGTTCCAATGCTACCTCACCATGACTCCGGACCCGGAGACCGGGTTCGTGACGCTTCCTGATATCGCCACGAACCAGCGATTAAGGACTACTCATCAAGGCCATCAAGACTACTCGAAACCATCCTACTCGACTACAAAGTACTCAGGGGCTTGTCATATGGACATCCCTGGGCCCACTACTCTGGTGGGTACCAGGACCGACTACTCGATGGGCCCCTGGACTACTTGACTTGTGCTACATGGTACCTGTTGGCGTGTAGCGCAAGGACTATAGAGGAATAGTACTCAGTTAGGAAGCTGTGCATGTTCGGATCCATGTAAAGTACTCCTAGCCATGCACGACTAGTACTCTCCCCTCAAACCGACTTGTAACCCTGCCTCTCGGGCTATATAAGGCGAGGCAGGGACCCCTCTTTCATCATTCGTATCATCTTGTAAACACATCCAATCAATCCAGAGCTACGCAACATACAAAACGCAGGGTATAAAGCACATTGCGGCCTGAACCTGTCTAAATTGTGTGCCACATGTCTCTTCCTTCAAGTTATCGATCTCGGCGAGGCCACATTCATCTACCTTGGGTACTCCCCTTGGTAGGTTGCCAGTCTAAAACACAAACAGTGCGTACCTCGGGAAGAAGGCAAGGACATCTTGGAGGAGATTCACAAAGGCATCTACAGCAATCACGCGTCCTCTCGGACACTAGTGAGCAAAGCTTTCTGGCGAGCATTCTACTAGCCCACAACTCTGACCGATGCAGAAGAACTCATCAGAAAATGCCAAGGGTGTCAATTCTTCACCAAGCAGCAACACGTCCCTGCCAACAAGCTAGTCACGATACCGCCAACCTGGTCGTTCACCTGCTGGGGGCTCGACATGATTGGGCCTCTACCTACTACGCAAGAGGATTCAATAGAGTTTTGGTGGCTATCGACAAGTTCACCAAGTAGATCGAGGTTAGGCCAGTTACCTTCCCAAAGGCTGAAAAAATACTCAAGTTCTTGGATGAGATCGCACATCGCTAGGAGCTACCCCATCGCATCATCACAGATCTGGGTTCTAACTTCAATATCCACCAGTTTTGGGAGTATTGCGAGAACAGAGGGATCGACATCTAGTACGTCTCAGTTGCTCATCCGCATGCCAATGGCCAGGTAGAGCTTGCCAACGGGTTTGTACGCGACGCCCTCAAAAAGCGACTGCACGATGTCGCTAACACAAAAGGAGGAAAGTGGATCAAGGAACTACCCAATGCACTCAAGGGGCTTCATACTCAACCGATCAAGCTAACAAGGTAGTCGCCCTACTTCCTGGTCTATAGCTCCGAAGCAATACTACCCGCCGACGTGATGTGGGAGTCCCCGGCGGTCAAACAATGTGACGAAAGCATCTCAGAAGACAATAGACGGGTCTACATCGACAACCTCGAAGAGGCCCGCTGCGCCACCCTCGTCTAGTTAGCAAGGTACCTGGAGGGTGTTCGATGCTACCATGATTGCGACGTCAAGGAATGCTCCATGGTAGTCCCAGGAAGGCTACCACGTGCAATTCCTGTCTCATCAATACCAAAATCCATACAAATTAGGAAATGAAATAGAGTACAACATTTATTTATTACATTAAATAGAGTACATCTGTTCGGCACATGCCGGGTACATGTCCATCAGTACTGAATCAATCAGAAAGAAACTTCTCGCAGTGGCTTCATGGTAGCGGGGAAGACTCCAACTCCTTAGGCAGCTCGAGCATAGAAGGTGCCCTACTCGTGCCATTCATCGTTCTCAAAGTTGTAATACGGCTCTGTATCAGAGACGCCAGGATCTCCCTAATAAGTGGGTAGGTCATGTCAGCTTCCCAACAAAGAGCAACAGTGCTATATATAACTACTATGCAGGACATGAACCTACTTTGGCTATAGATGGCTTAGGCAAATCAGCGAAGCAGTAGCAACATTCAAGGTAAGTAAAAATATGCAACAAGGTCAACACCTCAGGGAGGTCCACACCTCTGTGTCTACACCCCGCAACAAGGATACCACACCAGTGTACTGAATCACAACCACGATCGAGCTCCCAACTCTCATCTTCGATGTGGGGCCCACCTACTCTTATCCCCACATCTCAACGGCCTTAGGCCGGGCTCACACACTTGGGGGAGAGAAGAAGCACAAGAAAAGAGTCTAGTCCGGTGAGAGATCAGAGGACTGTCCATAACTTGTGGACACGGACTATAGCTATAGGTTTTACACACTGTAGAGGTTGTACAACTGTAGCCGCTTGAATAGGGCCGGAACCGGCCGTCACCGGTTCCAAACCCTACCATACAGCTAAAGTCCAAGTAAGTGGATAGCACTCTCCTATCTCTCCGAGTCTAGCTCAGCCCCTGCTATAGAGCTCGTACTGCCAACGAGGGGTCCTCGAAGCTGTGGAACCCTTCCCGGCCCAACCGGGGTGAAGTCTCCTTTGAGGAACGACATCTCTTATCATGATCTCACTAATCCGCCTATAAGCAAAGTGCTATCCACTACGAGTCTCACCCCGCACCCCTGCCCATAACAGAGCGGGCGGTTTGTACGGTAAGAGCCCACCGAAACAAGGTCAACTGACAATCGGTCCTTAAGGGCCGAGAACGAGCACTCCCCATCTCCACCAAAACTGACACACCGCTTAGATTAGAGGCTAGATCGCATCTCCCCGAGGCAGGTGTTCACAAGTAGCCAAATGGCTCGCTCTCGTCGGTAACACGTCAAGGGATACAGACCCAGAACTCACACTAGAACACACTGAGATCTCCCACGTCTCAGTCCAAGCCCAGAATACCGTCCGTAATCAAGCAATAAAAGTATGGATTGTGAGTATAAGGGAGTAGATAGGAGTCTATAGCCAGTCCCGAGGTAGGTAAAGAAAGGAAACAAGATATATCAAACATCAAGGCATGGCTATGCAACCCATCCAATCAATGCATACATAAATGTAAAGCACTAGCATCTAGTAGCAACATGGGATCTAAATGGTTGGGAGTGACATGACACCTGCGTTGTCGTTGTTGTACTCGCTATCTGGGAATTGCGACACTGCATGGCGGCGATGGCGGCCCTGCCTGCTCGTGCATGGGTGCACAGGGGCCATGACGAGGCTTGTGTTCCTGCACAAGAAGGCGCGGGTCGAAGCCCGGTTCATAGACGGCGACACGCGCCAAGCAGATGCACGGCACTGCAGCCGGCACGTATCACTAGGTTACACTCCTGAGTTCATCACATGAAAACCAATGGGGAGGAAAGGGATAGGGCAAGGTGGTTGCTTGGCTCACATTGGGGTGGAGTCGTAGCAGACTTGACGGAGACGGTGGCGCGGTGTAGGTGTTCATGGCGGTGTCCTGATTCTCCTATGCTCCCATGCCCGTGTCGACGTTCCGGCTCTGCTCCCACGAACGTCCTCCTCTAGGCTCGGCAACAGCTCTGACTCCCGGCACGGACGAACTCCAGTTCCTCCTGGCGCTGCAGCACTAGGCTCTCCTCCTTCTTCCCCCTTCTCCTTTCTCCTCCTTCTCCCCCCATCTCCTTTCTCCTTCTTCTCTCCTTCTCTCTCAACGGCAGAACAAGAGAACAAGGGGAAACACAAAAACCCCAATGGGGTTGGTGCGAGGACGGCTAGGGTTTTCTCCTGCCCCTTCTTTTGAAGCACAGCGGTGCGAGGCGTTGGGCGAAGGGGCGGTGTTGCCCTTGGTTTGACCGGCCAGGTGGGCAGTGTGGCGCACGGCAGCCATGCCTGCTAGTGTCTAGTGTGGCGGGGCACAAGGCAAAAGGGGAATGCCCTTTTGCCAGGGTGGAGCCCTCTAGAAGGGCGCACAGGTGGCTCGTCGGGCGAGCCAGGTAGGCAGCGCAGCCATCCCATCGCGCGCGCATAGGGCGGTGCACCGCTGTACAACGGTGGTGGCATCGGCGAAAGGTGGGAGAGGGGAAAAGGCGAGGCGATGGTCCCACCTGCCATAGAGACAGCGCCAGTGGAAAGGTTATGTGGGCCTGGTGGGCCGCATGGCTGGGTTGGCGCAAGAGCTATAGGTGGTAGGGGGACTCGGGCCAGGAGTTGAGGGATCTCAAGTAGACTTTGGTTGTTGGGTTAGAACCCAAGTTAGTTATTAGGTTTGAAAATATGTTTGGATTTGGTTTGAATTTGAGTTACTTTCAAATTCAAACCACACACAATTTAACTCCATATAAAATTCAAGAAAAACCTACTCACAAATTTTACCATAATTTGAATTTATATTTTTTATACATGGTTTTACTTGTGGAGAATTTAAGAGGGGTGGCTAGCACTTGGGTTGAAAATGTGTAGCACTCATTGACAAACAAAAAGTTTTATTTTTTCAAAATTTTCACACCTCCTAAATCCTGGTATGTTACACATTTGAAGATCTTGCCTAACCTCTCGACGATCCATTCGTCGTCAATCTCCTCCTCATGCAACCTCGAGGAGTCACCCAACCCAGTGTACTCGTACCCGAGGTGATCCCGCCCCACCAACGACTAGATTCTTCTCTTCATGAAATTGAAGGCCACGTGTTCGACCCTCAGTCCTGCCTTCCTCAAGGCACCAACAACGCTGGTAGCTGTAGGCTCTCCTACATGGTGGGCTCTATTTTCCACCAGGGCTGATTCTTCAGCGAGTACCCACTCGACTTCAGCAGGGCTGGGTAGTGGTTGTTCAGATAGAACCACCGCACCTTCCAGTCTTGATTGGAGTTGATGAGCTTGTACAATAGATATTGTGCGGCGGAGTCTTCACGCATATGTATCCTGGCACCACCAACTACTCTCGGGTCATCCGCACTTGGCTGTGGCTTCAACCGGAAGAACTTTCAGAAGAGGATCCAGTGCGGCTTGATCCCCATGAAGGCTTCACAGAAGTGGACAAAGACGGAAATGTGGAAGATGTTGTTGGGGTTCAGATTGAGATACTCGATGTCGTAGTAGCACAACATCCCATTGAAGAAGTCACTGGCGGGGACTGCGAGTCCGCACTCGACGAATCGTGAGAACATTGGGATCTCATCTAGGTTCTTTTCCATCTGATACGCATCTCCGGTGGCGGTGCTCCACCCGTCAACTTCCTTCTCCCTTAGTAATCCGCTGTTGACGAGGGCGAGGATGTCCTCGGTCTTTAGCTTCGCCTTCTTCCACTCCTTCGCCAGGTTCGGCTGGGCAAGGCAGGACGACGATTGCCCAGCTTCTTCGACGCCCCAGTCTTCGAGCTCTTCGACAATGAGGGCTTCATCCTTCCAGTCACGAGTGTCTTCACTCGTATTCGCTCAGGGGCTGCGGGGTGGGGACTACGACAGCGGCACTAGTAAATCTAAATATATTGGTGGTGGCGGCAGTAGTGGAGGGATCTTCAGATTTATTTGCAACACTTCAGCAGATGTGAGTAGGAAACCCTAAGGGGTTGCCCTCTTATCTATAATCGCTTGGGCAGGTCAGTTCTGTGCGGCTGACTCAGTGCGGATGGTGTGACTCTTCAACTTCCAATACTCGAGGTTCTCTATCTCAGGAGCTCGACTACAATTAATGGATTTGGAGATAACAAGGATCGACTACGGACACATTCTATAGTTAAGATGACCTTTCAATTCAAGAGAGGTACTCGACACAAGGCTCGGGGCCTTCGTGCCATGTGTCCTTCTGTTTTTTCTCCGGATTTTCAGGGATAAGATTGACATAACTTCAGATTGACCCTCAGCTTAAATCTACAATTCAAACTAAGGCTTGGGGGCTACATTCCATATGGAATGTGATTCTTTGAATCACATTTTCCATATGGTTTTTCATCAAGACAACACGAGTACTATTGAAGACGTTCAAGAGGAGCACTCAGGGATGCTTGTGGACTACCCGAGAAGACTTCAAGACTACTCAAAGATCATCTACAGTACCTTCCAGCCTCGGAATGGTTCAAGCATTCTTGAGGACTTTTGGCTTGTGGAATTCAGGGACGCTTAAGAACTACTCGCCAATGTTGTCAAGACTACTCGAAGACATCTCGCTCGTCTACAAAGTACTCACGGGCTTGTCGTATGGACATCCCAGTGCCCACTACCTAGGTGGGTACTAGAACCAACTACTACGTGGGCCACCAAGACTACTCGACTTGTGCTACACGGTACAAGACGGTGTGCAGTGCAAGGCAACAGAGGACTAGTACTCAGATAGGAAGGCTAGACAAGTTTGAACCCATGTAGAGTACTCCTACCTGTGTATGGCTAGTACTCTTCCCTCAAACCGACTTGTAACCCTACCTCCCGAACTATATAAGTCAAGGCAGGGACCCCTATCTAGACATCTGCATCATCTTGTAAACAACACCCCATCAATCAAGAGCTACGCAGCATATAGGATGTAGGGTATTACGCACCTCGCAGCCTGAACCTGTCTCGGCACATGATATCCTCATCAGGAACTAGAGAATCGACCATCCCTTCTAGCCGATCATTTGACTGTTCATTGACTCGGCCTCCCAGCCGATCATGAACACTGGCCTTGCCCCCCAATCGATACTAGATGCTGGCTTTGCCCCCAGCAGATTGTAGACCGAGACCCGTTTATTGTCGAATCCACGGTGATCCTTGGCTACAGGTCTTCTGTCATCAAAGCAAGCCTTTTTGGATGAGTTGCCATTATTGTAAGCCCCGTTGCATTCTGGATACTTTTCTGCCATTGTTAGCTTGATCCCTTCTTCCCAGCAGTACTTGAAGAATGGACATCTCCAATGTCCTTCATTACACCGTACCCACTCTTCTCTTTCCTTCACCTTCTCTTGTCGGCGCTAGAACTTGTTGATCAACATTTGGGACGTGACAGACCGGCGTGGCTTCAAGACATTGGCAGCAGTTACTTGCACTTTGGGATCAACGGCTCTTTTATTTTGAGCTGAACCGGATGTCAGCAACTTAACTCGTGACGTGTCTTTGCTAGACACGTCAACCATACTAGTTGGGAAAGGGTGCTGATTAATCTTCATCGGCTTTTCAGCTTTGGTAGGAGCTTCAAATTTAAGCCTCCCTTGCTCAATAGCTGATTGGATCTATTGTCTGAAAATCTTGCAATCATTGGTGTCATGCGACGTTGCATTGTGCTACTTGCAATACTTCATCCTCTTCAGCTCCTCTGCTGATGGTATGGTATGGAACTGAGAGAGTTTAATTTTCCCTTACTGAAGCAACAGATCAAATATCTTATCGGCCTTAGTAATGTCAAAGCCGAATTTCTCTGGCTCTTTCTTGCCAAAGGGACAGGATACTGTCTTCTTGCCTTTGACCCGCTCTACGAACCCTATCATATTGTCTTCATCTTCTATGTCAGAGTTATCCATATACGATAATTTCTTCTGAAAGTTTCGTCTAAGCTCATAAGACTTTGTTGTTTCTTGACTCATTCAGCTGACCAACTGACTGAGGCTTTCAAAATCATGTGAGGCATATTTCTCCCTCAAGGTTGGCAAGAGACCTTGGAAAGCTAACGCAGCAAATTGCTTGTCTCCTAGGTTCAGACTGTAGCACTTGTTTCTGACTTCTTTGAATGTTTGAATGAATTCAGCTACTATTTCGTCGTTTCTTAGCTTGAGCCTGGTTAGGTCAGTGATCTTCATCTCATTGATGCGAGAGAAGAAATAACTGTGGAACTGCTATTCCAAATCGGACCACTTGATGATGGAATTGGCCGGCAGTGATGTAAACCATGAGAATGCCGGCCCTGACAGAGATGAAGAGAACAATCGTATCCTGAGTGCATCAAAATTCCTTGCTTCTCCACATTGGATGATGAACCGAGTGATGTGCTCCATAGTGGACATTTCATCTTGCCTAGAGAACTTGGTGAAGTCTGGCACTTTAAACCTTGGAGAGAATGGTATCTGATCATAACCAGAAGGATATGGTGTCCTGTACATGCAGGACTGCTACTTGGGCTTTATCCCATATTGCTTCAGTAGCGTCTCTGAAAGGTGGTCAATTAACTCCTACTTCATATGAGATTTCAACTCTGTAGTGCTCAATTGCTTGAATCTCAGCTGGAGTTTCTAGAGGTCGTTCTTCTAAGATTCTGGCCTTTGGATTTGGAGTTGTCTTTGCCTCACTAAAACTTTGAGCGTTTGAATGACATGTAATAGGTGTAACCTGTTCAATCAGCTGGTTAGCCGATGGGGCTATTTGCTGCATACTCAACTGGCTTGAAATAGCCAATTGATTCAGAAGTGTTTGCGATAATTGTGTAGCATCTACTTGTGGAAATACTGGTTGCCCTGCTGCTCCTTGGTTGATCAGCTGTTGAGGTGAAGACCTTGTATGAGCCACTGTATTAGCTGGGGTTAAGGCAGCCTGCATTATTGTTGACTGTTGAGGTTGGGCTTTCTGTATGGGCATCCCAAGCGTTGGTTGCTATTGTGGAGCAGTTTGCACAGGCATCCGAAGTATCGGCTGCTGAGCCGATCTCTGAGGTGGAGTGGGATTTGGTTCTTGAGGAGGAATATGAAGTCTTTTCTCTGTCGGTATGACCATGTGAGCATGAGTTGGACTAATTTTGAATCTCTCAAAAGTTTTGCTCCAATGATTGAAGTAGACAAACACTACTCCTTCCCCAGTCATGTGCACAGTCCCTGGAGTACCACCAAATGTAGCTTGGTAAAACTGTGGATATTTCACTTCTGGAATGTCATCAATCACAAAGTGATCACGAGGTAAGTCCCATCCTGCTAGCTTCCCGTCTGAATCCCTCATAGCAGGATACTTCTGTTGATTCGGCATTGGAAGCACTGATTCTGGACAACAGGTTGCACTGGTGATGTGATGGCAGGATCTTTCTCTTTTCCATCACTACTTTGATTCTGAATCGGCTGGTTGTCCGATGAAGAACTACCAGCAGCTTGTGGAGATGTTGAAGTTGTTGGATCATCAATCGACGGTACAGCTGATTGGTCTTGCTGGGACACTGGAGGGGTTTGTTTAGGTTGGTAATATGCAGGTCCTAAATATCCTCCTACTATTCCCTGCTTGAGTGCATCAATTATGGCATTCTGAATTGTGTTCACGAATACCTTGGATTGATCAATCATCATTTGATGCATAGCCTTGGTCATCATGTCTTGTACTCCTTCAGGATCGGCTGAGAAGGTGTCTCGCTTCGGTGTTGGCAAAGGATTCTTCTTGAAAACACCACTTTTAGTCTGATCATATGATGCCAGATAAAGCTCTTCATAATGCTTCATGTGGGCCTCGAACTCAGCTTTGTCTGAATCTTTTAGCTGATCCTTGGTGATTGGTTGAACATTTTGTGAATCGACCTTAGAAGGACCATTCTTCATAGATTTCATCATTGTTGACCTTTTCGTGTCCCACCGGGCGTGCCAAATGTGTGTTGACGCAAAAATAGGACGTCACCCTTGCGCGTGACACACGTGACTCCCCGGTCTGTAGCGAGGTGTCCCAGCCAATCTGACCTGTTGATTGATAATGAAAAATATTAGGGATCGACTAGAGAACCGATGGCCTTTCAGCGACACGTGTACCAGCCAATCGGCTAATACTAGTAAAAGTGGGATCAGCCGACTCAAAGGCTACCAGCACGGTTGCGCTCGAACAGGTCAGAATCGGCTGCGGTAGAAGCCGATAGGATCTAGATTGAACGGATGATAATGATAA
Organism: Cenchrus americanus; assembly: GCA_947561735.1. Lineage (NCBI taxonomy): Eukaryota > Viridiplantae > Streptophyta > Magnoliopsida > Poales > Poaceae > Cenchrus > Cenchrus americanus. Next base: position 134,989,693 of record OX387239.1, read on the forward strand.
TAGCTAAAACCACAAGAATTGGTATGAATACTTGTAGATCTAGCTAATATCGGTAAGGGGTGAATAAAGAACTAGATGAAACCTCAACGATGTGCTCGGAGGTTAAAGCCTAGGGTTATTCGGTAAAACGGTACTCACAAGCTTGCTGGAGATCAGTTGATACAGCCCGACGAACTCGAAGCACGACGTTGTAGAATAAAAAAGAGAAAAAACGCAATGGTGAAGTCGCCGAAAAGTAGATGTTGTAAAGGTAGATGCAGTAAAAGTAAAGGGTTTGCCTGGAGGCGGTTTGTTTGATATTGGTGTGTACACTTTTTCCAGACCACGCAGGGTCACTATTTATGTCCTGGGGACAAACCTGTCTCCTAGCCGTTCATGACATTGTCTACTTGTATCTAAAGGTAAAAACTACTAAAAACAGAAAAGGACTCTCGCAGGAGTCTAAGACCTTCTAAAAACAGACTCTTGACCCGTTGTTAATCGTGGACTGACCCGCCTCCACTATACTTTCCATCTAGCATTTTCTTTAAATCCGCCTTGTTCATGCCCATCGGCCGATCCTCTGGTTTGCCATCGGTCGATTTGCTCTGACCTATTGGCCCACTATCAGGGCTGAACCCTTCTGACCATCGGCGGATCTCATTGACTGCCCTATTCTTCCTTCAATCGGTCGATTACGCTCTGCTTTTCATCGGTTACCTCTCTTTACCCTTTTTTGACATATTTTTCCAAAAAACAGTGTCAATAGAAACAATTTCGCAATCACACAAAAATAATAACTTCAATGTACTAAGCAACCAAAGGAATTAAAGATTGTGTTCTCGAATAATAAAGGGGGAACTTAAATTTGGTACGAGGATGCTCCCATCCGAAGTCCTGCCATCTGGGGGGCAACTCCACGCTGGACTCCTCCGCCGGCTTCGGCTTCTTGGCGTTGGGGTGTTGAAAACCCTCATCGTCGGCCTTCCGCTACCGAGGCATCCTAGCGGATTCAGCGTTCGCTTCCTCAGATGCCCGGCCAACATCGGGGCATGGAAACCATCCCTAGCATCACCCCCTCCGCCACCGGTCCCTTCGAAGACCCTGTCTCCCAGCTCGTGGAGGATGCCGACAATGCGGCCTTCGGCAAGGAACGATGATGAAAAACCCTAGACGCCGCGGGTGAGTCTGGCTCCATCTTGGCGTGTGGGTCCGGTGGTGGAGAGGTTTGGAAAGTAATCGGAGTTGGGCAGCAGTGGGGAGGTTTGCAAAGTAATCAGAGTTGGGCGGCGGTTGCATTGGGTGGTTTCTAAGGTAGCGAGACGCTTGGGAAGGGGTGAGACAAGAAGCGAAACATTGGGGAAGGCGGCGCATCTAGGTACACACAAGGTGCGGTTAACACTAGTTGTTTTCCACCACAAGCGACTGACAAATGGAGCCCACCACGAACACACAGAAACCCCACACCAAAGGGATGCAGGTGGCAGTTGGGTGGTTTCTACTGTAGCGAGACGCCTAGGAAGGGGCGAGACAGGAAGCGAAACGTTAGGGAAGGCGGGGCGTCTAGGCACACACAGGGTGCGGTTGACCCCAAATGTTTTCCAGCACAAGTGGCTGACAAATGGAGCCCACCACGAAGGGCCCACACAGAAACCCCACACCAAAGGGATGCGACCCACGAGCGTCATTTCATTGATGCTACACTCATGAAAACAAACTTGCATACGTACCTAAATACAATGCTATGTGTCATTTCATTGATGACGTGTTAGTCAAAAGCACTGATATGACACAGATGAGTATTCACAATGTTTTTTGTTTGGACGTGGCGAAAAATGCAACACATTTTTTTTGTATATTCATCATGACGAGGAAAAAAGATAACAATATGCATGTGTCAATGGATCATGTAAATGTAATTATTGGTGTGTAAAATAGAGAGAGCTCATAATAGCATCTCCAAGAGGCTTTCTAAATAGTATACTCTCTATGCTACATTTTCATGTAGAGAGTCGGCTCCATATTTCGATGGTCATTCAGAAAATATATATACGGATGCATAGTCGTGTGTTAGATGCATTTATGTTAATTTAAATGTAACCACAATTAGTACATGAAACATATACTTTATACCGTACTGTAAATTATTGTGCAGACATTGAGGCTGCTTCTGCGAAATGCAAATAGGACCCACAAATTTATGTGACTTAATTTAAATGAAATGACGAATATTATAGGAAAAACATATGCTTTGTACAATCTTGTATAATATTATACCTAAATTATGGTGTTGAAGCCTGTTCAAATTGATCAAAATTGGGAAGAAATGTGGATCGTGTGTACTATTTGAAACCCAGTAGAAGCACATAGTTCCTTTTTTGGAATTTTTTTGGGCAAAAAAAATTCCATCATCGGGGTCATGATTATTTTTTGGAAATTGATTAGTTAAAAGCCTTACAATAAAAGATAAACAAAAATTGCTCTTTTAAAAAAATCGCTAAACGCACTCCCCAAATCAACCGCATCTGAAACATGAACAAATCACATGACCTACTGTGGCCCAACGACCTCCGCGGCCTATCAAACATCCGCACCAGCCACCCTCGAGCGAAGCTCCATTTCGCTCGAGGGTCGGATGCCATGTGGGTGAACTTCCGCCTTGCTCAAGGGCCTGGCATCCCTCGAGTAGCTTTCCGCCTTGCTCGAGGGGCCAGTGCCCCCCCAGTGGGTCTCCACCTCGCTCGATGTTCGTACCACGTGATGTTCGTACTCTGAGGACCATGTGTGGTTCGAGGACCGGTGGATGGTCGCTTCCTTGTGTGATGAGTGATTGACAACGTTGTGTGGACTGATTCTTGGCTAAGTATTGCAGGTGCAGGTTGCGGCTTGATTGGTGTTGGTGCAGGTGAAGAACAAGCGCGAAAGGTCGTCGCCGGTGAGGCCTCCAGGTGTGGAGAAGACAAGTAGGCTTCGTTCGAGGGACCCGGTGGCTAACGGGGTCAAGTGCGGGCCGCATGGTGGCATGAACAGCAAGATGAATTAATGGACGGTTTCTTGGTTGAGCCTCAAAACCAAGGTCGAGCCGGGACTACATGGGAGCCAAGTCATGAGTGGAGATTGGCGGAGGCTACACCGAGTTCGCGGGGTTTCCGGTGGTTCACCGTAAAACCACCGGGTTCCTTGGTTGATCCACAAAGCCAAGACCGGAGAACCGAAGACGGAGCCGCAAAAGACGGCACCGGACCGGCTCGACCGGGTGGGTCCGACCGGTGGGGACCGGTCCGACCGGTGTGCGACGACGCGGTCCGAATCTTCGAAGCGGAGGACACGCGTCGGGATCGCATGGCTTGCGTCGAGGCTACGCGAGGGTGCGGTCGCCGGCATCCGTCCGATGGTGAAGACATCAAGAATTCCAAATCCGCCCTTGAGGGGCTTGTATCCCTAGTTAGTAGAGAAGGGCATTTTAGACATTCGGTTGCCTCCATATAACCCAAGAGGTGAGAGGATGGCAGCCAACTCTTGGAACCCTAGCTCATTAGTTTTCCTATTTTCCACCTATTTTTCTCTAGGTTTTCCTTAGGACTAGCAAGAGAGCTTCACGGAGAGATCTTGTAGAGAGGGATGGATGATCGGGCGGCTTGCTAGACCTTGTACGAACCTTTGTTTCATGTATAGATGATTCGGCGTGGTTCCTCAAGGTTTGGATGTGTTTTCCCCGGTTGTTCTTGGTGGTGATTTTCGGAGCCCTCTCTCGGTGATTTCTTTGGGTTGTTTTTGGGACTTTTCTCTTGGGGATTTGATGGGGGAAATTTGTGGGAACCCTTCGTGGTTCTTTGGGCTGTGATTCCCCTCCCAAATCCGTGAGTAAAAGTGCTCGATTTTGGGGTTTCTTGAGTTCTTGGGTTGGAAGTGCTTCCGGCGGGATTTCTTCGATTCCTCCTTTTTGGACGAGATTTGGTGGGATTAAACTTGGTTATGGACTCCTCATGAGGTGTTCCTGATATCCCCAAAGTCTTGTTTAAGTCCGTGGAGCGATTCGGGAGATCGAGATTTGGATTTGGGGGGAGTTGACCCGCGGGTCTTCGTTCATCCCGAGCCGCCGGAGCTACACCGGTCTGACCGGTGCTCTTGACCGGTCTGACCGGTGCGAGCCCTTGTCGGTTTTTGCTCGGGTGAACGTCTTGGTGTGTTCGTTGTTGTCCCGTGTTGCCGCCGTTTCGAGTTTGGGTCCGTTTGGTGGTCGGTTGGCCTCGTTTGGTGCCTTGGGGGCTTTCGTGGCCGCCATCGGTCCGACCGGTGTGTCTCACCGGTCCGACCGGTGTAGAGCCACTTAGTGAAAGTTGCTCGGTTTCACCGGCAGAACCCGGTCCGACCGGTGGTGCTCATCGGTCCGACCGGTGTGGGTCCGTAGACTCGGGGTCCGTTGTTCCGCCGCGTTCTCGAGTCGGAAGGCCGTGTGTGTTGGTTCCTAGGTCCAGTGGCACTCCAGTGGCTACGTGGGCTTGGCCAACTTGGGTAGTGAGTCGGAGACGTGTGTTGGAAGCTGTGTTCGGCTTGTTGGAGTTTTCATCTCCATCGAGAAGAATTTTTATCGGCTCCCATTCACTCCCCCCCCCCTCTCCGGTTCGCCGTATCGGTCCTTCAAGTGGTATCGAGCCGGTTCGGGTCTTTGTTGACTCTAACCAGTCTAAGATCCAAGGATGGCGTACCAAGAACGGGGTTCGGGTCCTCCACACTTCGATGGCAAGAACTACCAGATGTGGAGCAAGCGGATGGGTGCGTTCCTCCGCGGAAAGGGTCAACTTCTTTGGGATGTCACGGTGGACACAGGCTATGTCCAGCCGGTTGATTTCCTCGCTCCAGGATCGAGGGACAGCTTCGACGCCAACAATAAGGCGGTCGACTACTTGTTTCGTGCTTTGTGTCGACCGAGTTCGATCGGGTGCACACCGAGCACTTGGCTTGTAGGATTTGGGCGGTGTTGAAGGAGGCTCATGTTGGGAACGCCCAGGTTCAGGCACGGATGTATGCGACCTACCGGAGAGAGTACGAGAACTTCACTCATCTCCCCGGTGAGTCCATCGATGCCTTGTTCCAGAGGTTCACGGTGGTGGTGAACAACATGAGGGCCAATGTGGACGTGCTCCCGTACGATGATCATTATAGAGCAGTCAAGCTCTTACACTCTTTGGATCGTACGATATGGGGCGGAAAGTTCGAGGCCATTGTGGAGTCGGAGAAGTATGACACTCTGACGGTGAACGAGCTGTTCTCGAAGCTCAAGTCGGCTGAGGTGGATAGAGGCATGACTGCCAAGCTCGAGGGACCGACTGATTCCCATAGTCTTGCCCTCGTTGGTGGTTCCAAAGGAAAGACTAACTCTAACCCATCCACCAGGATGTTCTCGTTTTCCTCTTTGATGTCTATGCCAGATGAGGAGTTCGATGACCTTGGAGAGGACGAGCTGGCGCTGTTGACGAGGCGGTTCGAGAGGCTGCACGAGAACCGCGTGAACATGAGGAGGAACACGAGGACATGCTTCAAGTGCGGCAAGACCGGACACTATTTTGCCGAGTGTACGAAGGTGAACAACCCCGACAAGCACAAGTTCAAGGACAAGAAGAAGAAGTCCAAGAAGAAGGATCATGGACATGGGAAGAAGACACGGTCTCGAGAGAAGATGAAGAGATCAAGCGACATCGAGTCTGATTCCGAGGACACGTCTTCAAGCTCGAGTGATGAAGACGAAGAGGATGAGAAGAAGAGGAAGAAGAAGAAGAACTTTGGCAAGTATCTCAACGGCCTTTGTGTGACGGGCCTAAGCCTCAAGGACGACTTCTGCGGCATGGGTCGCAGTTCGAGCAGCAAGAGAAGCCAGAGGGACGCCTCGGACTTGGATTCCGAGGATGAGGTATGTGATGAGCTCTCCTCTTTGCGCAAGGAGAATGAGGAGTTGGTTGACTTGCTTGATAATCGCGATCACATGCTTAGAGAGGCTAAGAAGCTTAGGAAGGAGCTTAGATCTTTGCTCGAGGATGCTAGGACTAGAGTGGCCGAGCTAGAAACACGGGTTCTTGATAGCAAGCTTGAAATTGATTCGCTCAAGGCTAGCCCTGTTGTTTTTGATGAAAATGATTGTGCTGATTGCTCTACTTTCCTAGCTGACTTGACTGATCTTAGGGAGAAGTATGCCTCCAAGTGTGAGGAACTAGATGTGCTTAGGGTTGAGTTGGCCGAGCTACAATCTAGACCCACTTTGCTTGGTGCTTGCACTTCTTGCCCTAGTTTGCATGAGAAAATTGTTGAGCTCGTTCTCGCATTGTTTCACTTGAGGCTGATTTGAAAGTGCCTATTCCTACTTCTTGCTCTACATGTGAGTTGCATGCTATGAAGAATTTGGATCTTGCAAAATGTGTTGGTCGCTTGCAAGATGAGAATGATAAGTTGCGTGAAGCGCTGAGTTGGTTGTCGAGTCAAGAACCTCAGCTTGGTATGATGATTGCTAGCTGTAAGCGCTTTGACGGTTGGGCTTTGGGATTGGATAAGGTTGGTGAGGGCAGTGGTGAGAGAGAAAGGAAATTTGGGAATGTTTCAGTTCCACCACAACCCACACCCCAATACAAGTTTGCATCCAAGCCAAACCAACCAAAAGAAAAACCGAGTGAGAAGGCAAGTGAAACGCCTAGTGAGAAACCAAGTGAGAAGCATTGTGAAGAGCCTCATCCCAAGCCTAAGCCCAGATCGACCCGTTTCCATTGTGAGTTTTGTGGAAAGGATGGTCACAAGAGAGCGTTTTGCTTCAAGAGGAAGCGTGAGGAGAGAATGGCGAAGAAGTGGGCTAACAAGGACAAGTACCACCCTTCCGATGGTGTACTTGAGCCTCGTGTGCAGTTGTCCAGGGCCAAGGCGAGTGTGAGGACAGTTCGGGCTTGGGGAGAGCGGAAGGCTGCAGGTGGTGCTGCTGCCCAGGTCACACCTGAAGGACCGATACGGCGAACCAGAGAGGGGGGGAGTGAATGGGAGCCGATAAAAATTCTTCTCGAAGGAGATAGAAACTCCAACAAGATGAACACGGCTTCCAACACACGTCTCCGACTCACTACCAAGGTTGGTCAAGCCCACGTAGCCACTGGAGTGCCACTGGACCTAGGAACCAACGCACAACCTTCCGACCCGAGAAACGCAGCGGAACAACCAAACCTCGAGTCTACAGACCCACACCGGTCAGACCGGTGAGCACCACCGGTCAGACCGGTCCCTGCTGGTGAAACTGAGCAACTTCCACTAAGTGGCTCTACACCGGTCAGACCGGTGAGACACACCGGTCAGACCGATGGCGACTCGAAAGCCCCCAAGGCACCAAACAGAGCCAACCGACCACCAAACCGACCCAAACTCGAAACAAGCAGCAACACGGGACAACAAGGAACACACCAAGACGTTCACCCGAGCAAAAACCCACAAGGACTTGCACCGGTCGGACCGGTCAAGAGCACGGTCGACCGGTGTAGCTCGGGCATCGGGATGAACAAAGACCCGCGGGTCAACTCCCCCAAATCCAAATCTCGATCTCCCGAATCGCTCCACGGACTTGAACAAGACTTTGGGGATATCATGAACACCTCATGAGGAGTTCATAGCCAAGTTTAATCCCACCAAAACTCGTCCAAAAAGGAGGAATCGAAGAAATCCCGCCGGAAGCACTTCCAACCCAAGAACTCAAGAAACCCCAAAATCGAGCACTTTTCCTCACGGATTTGGGAGGGGAATCACAGCCCAAAGAACCATGAAGGGTTCCCACAAATTTCCCCCATCAAATCCCCAAGAGAAAAGCCCCGAAAACACCCCAAAGAAATCACCGAGAGAGGGCTCCGAAAATCACCACCAAGAACAACCGGGGAAAACACATGCAAACCTTGAGGAACCACGCCGAATCATCTATACATGAAACAAAGGTTCATACAAGGTCTAGCAAGCCGCCCGATCATCCATCCCTCTCTACAAGATCTCTCCGTGAAGCTCTCTTGCTATTCCTAAGGAAAACCTAGAGAAAATAGGTGGAAAATAGGAAAACTAATGAGCTAGGGTTCCAAGAGTTGGCTGCCATCCTCTCACCTCTTGGGTTATATAGGCGGCAACCGAATGTCTAAAATGCCCTTCTCTACTAACTAGGGATACAAGCCCCTCAAGGGCGGATTTGGAATTCTTGATGTCTTCACCATCGGACGGATGCCGGCGACCGCACCCCGCGTAGCCTCGACGCAAGCCATGCGATCCCGACGCGTGTCCTCCGCTTCGAAGATTCCGGACCGCGTCGTCGCACACCGGCCGACCGGTGCTCATCACCGGCCGAGCCGGTCCCCACCGGCCGAGCCGGCCGACCCACCGGTCGGACCGGTCGCGTGCCGCCGCACCTCCGTCTTCGGTTCTCCGGTCTTGGCTTTGTGGATCAACCAAGGAACCCAGTAGTTTTCTGGTGAACCACCGGAAACCCCGCGAACTTGGTGTAGCCTCCGCCAATCTCCACTCATGACTCGGCTCCCACGTAGTCCCGGCTCGACCTTGGTTTTGAGGCTCAACCAAGAAACTCGTCCACGACTTCATCTTGCCGTTCATGCCACCATGCGGCCCGCACTTGACCCCCGCCGGCCACCGGGTCCCTCGAACGAAGCCTACTTGTCTTCTCCACACCGGAGGCCTCACCGGCGACGACCTTTCGCGCTTGTTCTTCACCCGCACCAACACGAGTCAAGCCGCAACCTGCACCTGCAATACTTAGCCAAGAATCAGTCCACACAACGTTGTCAATCACTCATCACACAAGGAAGCGACCATCCACCGGTCCCCGAACCACACATGGTCCTCAATCTCCCCCTTGATGAGTGCATTGACAACACCCACACGAAAGTAACAAGAGAGAAAAGAAAAAGAAAAGAAACGAACAAAAAGAAACTCCAACAAGCGATCGAAAGCCAAACAAAGGCAAAGAGCAAGATCACTTGAAGGAAACAAGTCTCGGACCCCTTAGGCAAGGGCAACGGCTCGACACATCCGAGACAAAGCAAAGCTCAAGCAAAGAGCACAAACCACCGAAACAAAGCTCGAAAACTCTCAAAGAGCTCCCCCCCGCACACATGCAAGCTCCCCCGAACCAATGCAACTCCCCCGGACGAATGCATGCAAAACGGTCGAAAAACGGGCAGCCGCAGCAATTTCAGCTCACACCGGTCAGACCGGTCATCACCACCGGTCAGACCGGTGCCTAACATATGTACAGGACCAGCACTCACACCGGTCAGACCGGTGCTCATCACCGGTCAGACCGGTGTACAACAGAGCCCAGAAATGGCTCGAAACCACCTGAAAACCTTCTAAACGCGTCCAACAAGCCATTTCAAGCTCAAACTTCTCCCCCTTGTTGGCAATGCATGAATCGAGCCAAAAATGCAAAATATTCAACCTAGAGCTTCTCAAATAGACAAAATTCAACAAAGAATGCTACACATGTCCAAATGAGCAAGTTAGGTACTCTACGGCTTCGTATCGATCTCAACTACAGGATCACCAAGTTTCACAACCATTGGACGAAGCTAAGATGGATTTTGGCAATTTTGCGAAAAACTTGCCTCTCATGAGCAAAGTCCTAAACATGATCAAAGCATATCAAAATGGCAAAGCCACACAAACTTCATGCTAGGACAGCCATTCTAATCATAAGACCATCACAAACACCCACAAGCACCTCATGTCATGTCAAAGCCACCGAGCCATGTGCCTACTTCTATGTATGAGACTTCTCATTGGTAGGCATCATGCAACGGTTTAGCACCCAAAGCAAATTAAATTCAGCACATATGACATGGGAGCATATTTTCCAAGCATTTTTCATTTCATTTTCAGATTTGTAAATGGTACATGAAATGTCTTTGCGACAAAAAGGAACGTATGCTCCTCCACAAGATAAATCAAGAGGGCTAAACATTCATGATGGCAAATGAGCCTTTGGCCCCATATGATCAATAAACTAGCTATCCAACCACAAATTAAGCATAGCAAGGCCACAAAAACATGTCAAGAGCATGTAAAGGAATTTACACATGAGAGAGCATGCATGTGACATTTTTCAAAAGCATAGCTATCAACCATGGATTATTCATCAAGATCATCAAGAGCTAAGCCAAACTAGCCGTAGCATACCAAACAATCTCACAAAGACATATATCTCATTCCATGGTGAACAATGTATATGAGAGAAGCTTTTCCTAACCAATGCATATGGTACAAATGCATGCAATCTAAGATACAAGGATGCCTATACATCATGTTACATATGCCATGCCAAATGCAAGAAATGCACAAAGGAAAGCTATACATATGCTACAAACCGGCTCCTCGAGGGGAGGCAAAACGGGCTCGACACCACCAGCAAAAGAGAGCTCCCACACACAAAGCTCACAAGCTCCCCCTAAACTCATGCATTAAGGCCAAAGAGCGTACAAAGCTCACCTTACACACATGAGATAAGGCAAAGAGCAAAAGAAACCAAGTGGCTTGACCAAGACCACACACTCGAAGGTCACAAATACACTTACCTTTATCATTTCTTCACAATTCACTCATCCTTGTCCACCATTCCCGAAAGTGATGCACCTACATATCACTACCGGGATATGAAGCCGAAGAACCACCCCCCGATATCAACCAAATGTTCTCCGGGCCATCCACCTGCAACTCAAAACCAAGAGCCAGAGCGAGCAACCGACTCAACACTGGGGTTAGTTCCAAATGTGTAAAACCAGTGCCTAGCCATTTGCTCGAAAGTGGAGTTAGCAAAAACCAAACCATCTTTCCTACCAAAGCTACCTCCACGACCACCACCACGGTAACCACCATGAGGGAACCAACCCTCTCTGCCTGGAGGAGGACCAAAACCACGAAAGAAAGCCCGTGGACCATCCCTCCTATCCTTCTCAAAGCCATGACTCCTCCCATCCCCGTAGTGAGCTCGAGGGGGAGAATGCCTAGCAACCGGCCTCCCCGCAAACTTTCCGGACCAACCACCGGAACCACGACCTCCCGAAACATCCCTCGCACCCGTACGAGCACGAAACCCAAACCGCCGCCGTCCGGAGCTCGCACCGGTCTGACCGGTGCTCCACACCGGTCCGACCGGTGTAGCACGGGGCAGCGCACCTCCAACAGCCTTCCGCTCTCCCCAAGCCCGAACTGACCTCACACTCGCCTTGGCCCTGGGCAACTGCACACGAGGCTCAAGTACACCATCAAAAGGGTGGTACTTGTCCTTGTTAGCCCACTCCTTCGCCATTCTCTCCTCACGCTTCCTCTTGAAGCAAAACGCTCTCTTGTGACCATCCTTTCCACAAAACTCACAATGGAAACGGATCGATCTGGGCTTAGGCTTGGGATGAGGCTCTTCACAAGGTTTCTCACTTGGTTTCTCACTAGGCGTTTCACTTGCCTTCTCACTCGGTTTTTCTTTTGGTTGGTTTGGCTTGAATGCAAACTTGTATTTGGGTGTGGGTTGTGGTGGAACCGAAACATTCCCAAATTTCCTTTCTCTCTCACCACTGCCCTCACCAACCTTATCCAATCCCAAAGCCCAACCGTCAAAGCGCTTACAGCTAGCAATCATCATACCAAGCTGAGGTTCTTGACTCGACAACCAACTCGGCGCTTCACGCAACTTATCATTCTCATCTTGCAAGCGACCAACACATTTTGCAAGATCCAAATTCTTCATAGCATGCAATTCACATGTAGAGCAAGAAGTAGGAATAGGCACTTTCAAATCGGCCTCAAGCGAAACAATGCGAGAACGGAGCTCAAGCAATTTTCTCATGCAAACTAGGGCAAGAAGTGTAAGCACCAAGCAAAGTGGGTCTAGATTGTAGCTCACCCAACTCAACCCTAAGCACATCTAGTTCCTCACACTTGGAGGCATACTTCTCCCTAAGATCGATCAAGTCGACCAGAAAACGAGCAATCAAGACAATCGTTCTCATCCGAAACAACGAGGCTAGCCTTAAGGGAATCAATCTCAAGCTTGCTATCAAGCACCTGTGTCTCTAGCTCGGCCACTCTAGTCCTAGCATCCTCGAGTGAAGATCTAAGCTCCTTCCTAAGCTTCTTAGCCTCTCTAAGCATGTGATCGCGATTATCAAGCAAGTCAACCAACTCCTCATTCTCCTTGCGCAAAGAGGAGAGCTCATCACATACCTCATCCTCGGAATCCAAGTCCGAGGCGTCCCTCTCGGCTTCTCTTGTCTGCTCGAACCGCGACCCATGCCGCAGAAGTCGTCCTTGAGGCTTAGGCCCGTCACACAAAGGCCGTTGAGATACTTGCCAAAGTTCTTCTTCTTCTTCCTCTTCTTCTCATCCTCTTCGTCTTCATCACTCGAGCTTGAAGACGTGTCCTCGGAATCAGACTCGATGTCGCTTGATCTCTTCATCTTCTCTCGAGACCGTGTCTTCTTCCCATGTCCATGATCCTTCGTCTTGGACTTGTTCTTCTTGTCCTTGAACTTGTGCTTGTCGGGGTCGTTCACCTTCGGACACTCGGCGAAATAGTGTCCGGCCTTGCCGCACTTGAAGCATGTCCTCGTCTTCCTCCTCATGTTCACTCGGTTCTCGTGCAGCCTCTCGAACCGCCTCGTCAGGAGCGCCAGCTCGTCCTCTCCAAGCTCGTCGAACTCCTCATCCGGCATAGACATCAAAGAGGAGAAAGAGAACATCCCGGTGGATGGATTAGTGTTAGCCTTTCCTTTCGAACCACCAACGAGGGCAAGACTATGGGAATCGGTCGGTCCCTCGAGCTTGGCGATCATGCCCCTATCCACCTCGCCCGACTTGAGCTTCGAGAACGGCTCGTTCACCGTCGAGTGTCATACTTCTCCGACTCCACAATGGCCTCAAACTTTCCGCCCCAAATCGTACGATCCAAAGAGTGTAAGAGCTTGACCGCTCTATCATGATCATCGTACGGGAGCACGTCCACATTGGCCCTCATGTTGTTCACAACCACCGTGAACCTGCGAAACAAGGCATCGATGGACTCACCGGGGAGATGAGTGAAGTTCTCGTACTCTCTCCGTAGGTCGCATACAACCGTGCCCTGAACTTGGGCGTTCCCAACATGAGCCTCCTTCAACACCGCCCAAATCCTACAAGCCAAGTGCTCGGTGTGCACCCGATCGAACTCAAGCTGACACAAAGCACGAAACAAGTAGTCGACCGCCTTATTGTTGGCGTCGAATCTGTCCCTCGACCCTGGAGCAAGGAAATCCATCGGCTGGACATAGCCTGTGTCCACCGTGACATCCCAAAGCAGTTGACCCTTTCCGCGGAGGAACGCACCCATCCGCTTGCTCCACATCTGGTAGTTCTTGCCATCGAAGTGTGGAGGACCCGAACCCCGTTCCCGGTACGCCATCCTTGGATCTTAGGGCGGTTAGAGTCAACAAAGACCCGAACCGGCTCTGATACCACTTGAAGGACCGATACGGCGAACCAGAGAGGGGGGAGTGAATGGGAGCCGATAAAAATTCTTCTCGAAGGAGATAGAAACTCCAACAAGATGAACACGGCTTCCAACACACGTCTCCGACTCACTACCAAGGTTAGTCAAGCCCACGTAGCCACTGGAGTGCCACTGGACCTAGGAACCAACGCACAACCTTCCGACCCGAGAAACGCAGCGGAACAACCAAACCTCGAGTCTACAGACCCACACCGGTCAGACCGGTGAGCACCACCGGTCAGACCGGTCCCTGCTGGTGAAACTGAGCAACTTCCACTAAGTGGCTCTACACCGGTCGGACCGGTGAGACACACCGATCGGACCGATGGCGGCACGAAAGCCCCCAAGGCACCAAACAAGCCAACCGACCACCAAACCGACCCAAACTCGAAACAGGCAGCAACACGGGACAACAAGGAACACACCAAGACGTTCACCCGAGCAAAAACCCACAAGGGCTTGCACCGGCCGACCGGTCAAGAGCACCGGTCGAGGCCGGTGTAGCACGGGGCGACTCGGGATGAACAAGACCCGCGGTCAACTCCCCCAAATCCAAATCTCGATCTCCCGAATCGCTCCACGGACTTGAACAAGACTTTGGGGATATCATGAACACCTCATGAGGAGTTCATAGCCAAGTTTAATCCCACCAAAACTCGTCCAAAAAGGAGGAATCGAAGAAATCCCGCCGGAAGCACTTCCAACCCAAGAACTCAAGAAACCCCAAAATCGAGCACTTTTCCTCACGGATTTGGGAGGGGAATCACAGCCCAAAGAACCACGAAGGGTTCCCACAAATTTCCCCCATCAAATCCCCAAGAGAAAAGCCCCGAAAACACCCCAAAGAAATCACCGAGAGAGGGCTCCGAAAATCACCACCAAGAACAACCGGGGAAAACACATCCAAACCTTGAGGAACCACGCCGAATCATCTATACATGAAACAAAGGTTCATACAAGGTCTAGCAAGCCGCCCGATCATCCATCCCTCTCTACAAGATCTCTCCGTGAAGCTCTCTTGCTATTCCTAAGGAAAACCTAGAGAAAATAGGTGGAAAATAGGAAAACTAATGAGCTAGGGTTCCAAGAGTTGGCTGCCATCCTCTCACCTCTTGGGTTATATAGGCGGCAACCGAATGTCTAAAATGCCCTTCTCTACTAACTAGGGATACAAGCCCCTCAAGGGCGGATTTGGAATTCTTGATGTCTTCACCATCGGACGGATGCCCGGCGACCGCACCCTGCGTAGCCTCGACGCAAGCCATGCGATCCCGACGTGTGTCCTCCGCTTCAAACATTCCGGACTGCGTCGTCGCACACCGGTCAGACCGGTGCTCATCACCGGTCAGACCGGTCCCCACCGGTCAGACCGGTCAGACCCACCGGTCGGGACCGGTCCGGTGCCGCCGCACCTCCGTCTTCGGTTCTCCGGTCTTGGCTTTGTGGATCAACCAAGGAACCCGGTAGTTTTCCGGTGAACCACGGAAACCCCGCGAACTTGGTGTAGCCTCCGCCAATCTCCACTCATGACTCGGCTCCCACGTAGTCCCGGCTCGACCTTGGTTTTGAGGCTCAACCAAGAAACCGTCCACGACTTCATCTTGCTCGTTCATGCCACCATGCGGCCCGCACTTGACCCCGCCGGCCACCGGTCCCTCGAACGAAGCCTACTTGTCTTCTCCACACCCGGAGGCCTCACCGGCGACGACCTTTCGCGCTTGTTCTTCACCTGCACCAACACGAGTCAAGCCGCAACCTGCACCTGCAATACTTAGCCAAGAATCAGTCCACACAACGTTGTCAATCACTCATCACACAAGGAAGCGACCATCCACCGGTCCCCGAACCACACATGGTCCTCAACACCGGTCAGACCGGTGTGGGGCACCGGTCAGACCGGTGCAGGCCTGGACAGGCAGCTGTTTGGGTTTCGAGCTCGTACAGGTGCGAGGTTTGTTTCTGGTGGTCGTGGTTCTGGTGTTTGGGCTGGAAAGTTTGCAGGAGGTCAGTTTGCTAGGCATTCTCCCCCTCGAGCTCTCTATGGGGATGGGAGGAGTCATGGCTTTGAGAAGGAGAGGAGGGATGGTCCACGGGCTTTCTTTCGTGGTTTTGGTCCTCCTCCAGGCAGAGAGGGCTGGTTCCCTCATGGTGGTTACCGTAGTGGTGTTCGTGGAGGTAGCTTTGGTAGGAAAGATGGTTTGATTTGTGCTCTTTCGAGCAAATGGCTAGACACTGATTTTACACATTTGGAAGTAACCCTAGTGTTGAGTCGATTGCTCGCTCTCGCTCTTTGTTTTGAGTTGCAGGTGGATTGCCCGGAGAACATTTGGATTGATATCGGGGGTGGTTCTTCGGCTTCATATCCCGGTGGTGACATGTAGGTGCATCACTTTCGGGCATGGTGGACAAGGATGAGTGAATTGTGAAGAAATGATAAAGGTAAGTGTTTTTGTGACCTTCGAGTGTGTGGCCTTGGTCAAGCCACTTGGTTTGTTTTTCTCCTTCTCTATCTCATGTGTGTAGCATGAGCTTTGTATGCTCTTTGGCCCTAGTGCATGAGTTTAGGGGGAGCTTGTGAGTTTTGTGCTCCTTTGCTCTTTTGTCGATGGTGTCGAGCCCTTTTTGCCTCCCCTCGAGGAGCCGGTGGTTTGTGAGTTTTGTGTGGGAGCTCCTTTGTAGCATATGTATAGCTTTTCTTTGTGCATTTCTTGCATTTGGCATGGCATATGTAACATGATGTATAGGCATCCTTGTATCTTAGATTGCATGCATTTTGTATCATATGCTTTGGTTAAGAAAAGCTTCTCTCATATACATTGTTCACCATGGAATGAGATATATGTCTTTGTGAGCTTGTTTGGTATGATATAGTTAGTTTGGCTTAGCTCTTGATGATCTTGATGAATAATCCATGGTTGATAGCTATGCTTTTGAAAAATGTCACATGTATGCTCTCTCATGTGTAAATGCCTTTACATGCTCTTGACATGCTTTTGTGGCTTTGCTATGCTTAATTTGTGGTTGGATAGCTAGTTTATTGATCATATGGGGCCAAAGGCTCATTTGCCATCATGAATGTTTAGCCCCCTTGTTTTATCTTGTGGAGGGGCATAAGTTCCTTTTTGTCGCAAAGACATTTCATGTACCATTTACAAATCTGAAAATGAAATAAAAAATGCTTGGAAAATATGCTCCCATGTCATATGTGCTGATTTTAATTTGCTTTGGGTGCTAAACCGTTGCATGATGCCTACCAATGAGAAGTCTCATACATAGAAGTAGGCACATGGCTCGGTGGCTTTGACATGACATGAGGTGCTTGTGGGTGTTTGTGATGGTCTTATGATTAGAATGGCTGTCCTAGCATGTAGTTTGTGTGGCTTTGCCATTTTGATATGCTTTGATCATGTTTAGGACTTTGCTCATGAGAGGCAAGTTTTTCGCAAAATTGCCAAAATCCATCTTAGCTTCGTCCAATGGTTGTCAAACTTGGTGATCATGTAGTTGAGATCGATACGAAGCCGTAGAGTATCTAACTTGCTCATTTGGACGTGTGTAGCATCCTATGTTGAATTTTGTATATTTGAGAAGCTCTAGGTTGAAAGTTTTGCATTTTTGGCTTGATTCATGCATTGCCAACAAGGGGGAGAAGTTTGAGCTTGAAATGGCTTAGTGGATGCATTTAGAAGGTTTTCAGGTGGTTTCGAGCCATTTCTGGGCTCTGTTGTACACCGGTCTGACCGGTGAAGAGCACCGGTCTGACCGGTGTGAGTGCTGGTCCTGTACACATGTTAGGCACCGGTCTGACCGGTGGTGATGACCGGTCTGACCGGTGTGAGCTGAAATTGCTGCAGCTGCCCTGTTTTCAGCTGTTTTGCATGCATTCGTCCAGGGGGAGTTGCATTGGTTCAGGGGGAGCTTGCATGTGTGCAGGGGGAGCTCTTTGTGGTTGTTCGAGCTTTGTTTTGGTGGTTTGCGCTCTTTGCTTGAGCTTTGTTTTTGTCTCGGATGTGTCGAGCCGTTGCCCTTGCCTAAGGGGTCCGAGACTTGTCTTCTTCAAGTGATCTTGCTCTTTGCCTTTGTTTGGCTTTCGATCGCTTGTTGGAGTTTCTTTTTGTTCGTTTCTTTTCTTTTTCATTTCTCTCTTGTTACTTTCGTGTGGGTGTTGTCAATGCACTCATCAAGGGGGAGATTGAGGACCATGTGTGGTTCGAGGACCGGTGGATGGTCGCTTCCTTGTGTGATGAGTGATTGACAACGTTGTGTGGACTGATTCTTGGCTAAGTATTGCAGGTGCAGGTTGCGGCTTGACTGGTGTTGGTGCAGGTGAAGAACAAGCGCGAAAGGTCGTCGCGGTGAGGCCTCCGGTGTGTGGAGAAGACAAGTAGGCTTCGTTCGAGGGACCCGGTGGCCAACGGGGTCAAGTGCGGGCCGCATGGTGGCATGAACAAGCAAGATGAAGTCATGGACGGTTTCTTGGTTGAGCCTCAAAACCAAGGTCGAGCCGGGACTACGTGGGAGCCAAGTCATGAGTGGAGATTGGCGGAGGCTACACCGAGTTCGCGGGGTTTCCGGTGGTTCACCGAGAAAACCACCGGGTTCCTTGGTTGATCCACAAAGCCAAGACCGGAGAACCGAAGACGGAGCCACAAGAAGCACACGCACCGGCCCGACCGGTGGGTCCGACCGGCCCGACCGGTGGGGACCGGCCCGACCGGTGAGGAGCACCGGCTCGACCGGTGTGCGACGACGCAACGTCCGAATCTTCGAAGCGGAGGACACGCGTCGGGATCGCATGGCTTGCGTCGAGGCTACGCAGGTGCGGTCGCCGGGCATCCGTCCGATGGTGAAGACATCAAGAATTCCAAATCCGCCCTTGAGGGTCTTGTATCCCTAGTTAGTAGAGAAGGGCATTTTAGACATTCGGTTGCCTCCATATAACCCAAGAGGTGAGAGGATGGCAGCCAACTCTTGGAACCCTAGCTCATTAGTTTTCCTATTTTCCACCTATTTTTCTCTAGGTTTTCCTTAGGACTAGCAAGAGAGCTTCACGGAGAGATCTTGTAGAGAGGGATGGATGATCGGGCGGTTTGCTAGACCTTGTACGAACCTTTGTTTCATGTATAGATGATTCGGCGTGGTTCCTCAAGGTTTGGATGTGTTTTCCCCGGTTGTTCTTGGTGGTGATTTTCGGAGCCCTCTCTCGGTGATTTCTTCGGGTTGTTTTTGGGACTTTTCTCTTGGGGATTTGATGGGGCAAATTTGTGGGAACCCTTCGTGGTTCTTTGGGCTGTGATTCCCCTCCCAAATCCGTGAGTAAAAGTGCTCAATTTTGGGGTTTCTTGAGTTCTTGGGTTGGAAGTGCTTCCGGCGGGATTTCTTCGATTCCTCCTTTTTGGACGAGATTTGGTGGGATTAAACTTGGCTATGGACTCCTCATGAGGTGTTCCTGATATCCCCAAAGTCTTGTTCAAGTCCGTGGAGCGATTCGGGAGATCGAGATTTGGATTTGGGGGAGTTGACCCACGGTGCTTGTTCATCCCGAGCTGCCCAGGCTACACCGGTCTGACCGGTGCTCTTGACCGGTCTGACCGGTGCGAGCCCTTGTGGGTTTTTGCTCGGGTGAACATCTTGGTGTGTTCGTTGTTGTCTCGTGTTGCTGCTGTTTCGAGTTTGGGTCAGTTTGGTGGTCGGTTGGCCTGTTTGGTGCCTTGGGGGCTTTCAGGCTGCCATCGGTCTGACCGGTGTGTCTCACCGGTCTGACCGGTGTAGAGCCACTTAGTGAAAGTTGCTCAGTTTCACCAGCAGGGACCGGTCTGACCGGTGGTGCTCACCGGTCTGACCGGTGTGGGTCCGTAGACTCGGGGTCTGTTGTTCCACTGCGTTCTCGAGTCGGAAGGCTGTGTTTGTTGGTTCCTAGGTCCAGTGGCACTCCAGTGGCTACGTGGGCTTAGCCAACTTAGGTAGTGAGTCGGAGACGTGTGTTGGAAGCTGTGTTCGTCTTGTTGGAGTTTTCATCTCCATCAAGAAGAATTTTTATCGGCTCCCATTCACTCCCCCCCCCTCTCTGGTTCGCCGTATCGGTCCTTCATACTCACGCAATGACCTCCCCGTGGTTGTCATGTCTCGTACCACGGGTGCACTACATGGTCACAGGACACACCTCTGAGCAAAACTGCAGTCATCACCCACAAAAGACAAGGCCTGTCAGGATGTTACTAGGTGGGGGGACATGCGCAACAATACATCCACGGATGAACAGGGACCTTGCTCTTCACGAGACAACAGTCATCCGATAAGGATGCCACGCTGGTTGGAGTACAGATAAGATCCAAGCTCGTCCACCGCGGCTATAAATAAGTGATTGTGCCACGGAGCGTACCACTTGAACTAGCCGAGAGAACCATGGCAAAGATGCTTAGTAATTCTTCAGTGCCTTGTG
Organism: Cenchrus americanus; assembly: GCA_947561735.1. Lineage (NCBI taxonomy): Eukaryota > Viridiplantae > Streptophyta > Magnoliopsida > Poales > Poaceae > Cenchrus > Cenchrus americanus. Next base: position 135,009,651 of record OX387239.1, read on the forward strand.
CTAGTACGTGCCCACCAGAGCATAAATTTAGGCCATCTGCGTATAGAGCTAGAAGAATGCTTGCGAAGTTAGGGGAACTGCATTAGCCGCTTCACCTGCGCCCAGTGAGGAATCTAGGTTGCAGCGTAGGGCAGTACATGGCTTGACATACCTTGTTAGTGGAGGCCTGAGGTCATGCTGCAAATCTCCTTGCTGCGCCGGGGAAGACCGAGGTGACGCTGGCTCAATTTGGGATCTTGTGGGGGAACTCGAGTATAGGTGAGGGTACCATAGGAAACCTTCTTGGGCTAGAGTAGAGGTGGCTGTGTGGCAACTGCGACCTCAACGGCGGTGGAGGTCCTCAAGTAGGTCCTGAAGCTAGAAGAAAGCTTGCGACGCACTTCATCAGTATAGGTTGCGTCGTAGGCATTATGTAAGGTAGATTAGGACTTTTAATATGTTTGCATCTTGTAAACCATGGGCCAAAGTCCTTTGTAGCTTATGAAGCTTTTACACACGTGTTTGCATGGCAGACTATGTGTCTCGAGTGTTGTGTAGAGGCGCCCGGGCGACAATGGCGTGGCCAAGGTCCCAGCAAGGCTATGAATATACTCATATCTTTCATTGATTAGTTTCTGGATACGGTGCCAGTTCGGTATTCCCTGCACGTCTATTATATATTCATTGATTAAATTTCAATTTCTTAATTTAACTTGTGGCTTGTGAGGCAATTTCTTTGGTTGTGTGGTCATTTTGGGTTTATAAATATCCTTTTCCATTTATATAGCATGACGTATATGGTATAGTATTTGCTTCATTAATTAGTTTGCTAGAAAGGTATTGTGCTAGGTGCAGATTATTTATTGCCAAACTTTAGTTATTTTCTATCCGGAAACCTCACGTCACCTATATAAATACAATACAATACTAGGTTCATCGTTAATAAAAAGTTCATACAACATAACGATTTCGTTCGCATCTTTCCTGTCCTTAGATGATGCAATGAAAAGTTCTCATGATTCTCTTGTGGATACCTTGGGTATTATTTGCCATGTTAGTATGATTTACCAACACGTTGGGTACATTGTTATCAGAGAGGTTGCCATAAAAGACAACCGGTATGTTTAAACATTATTATTAGATTGAATTAGTAAATTGTGTTAGCTAGCTTTCTATGACACTAAAGAATGCTTTGGGTAGACGCATTGTGTTTCTACAACTTCTAACAGATCCAAGCGAGATCACTTTATGTATTTTGTTATATGCATGTGCTAACAGAAGCATGCTTATTTCCACACGTGTTAGTGTGAATCAGGTCTCAGGTAAAACATACTAAACTTTCTCTATATTGATTTTGTTTTCATGTAGTACATAAATATCGATCTACACCTTCGTGTGCCTTCTTTTTATATTTAGGTTGCTTAGATGCGCACCACGGTACATCAATAACTATCATAAGGTTAGCAGCTAGCTCGAAATTCTCATGCATCGAAGGTACATTTTGTCCTAAATATTTGCAAGGTTGTTATTTCGATTATTATCATGTCACCTTGTTCAAACACAATTTTATTCACTCTATATTGGAGTTAAGTTGTTAGGGCTTCCTTGCATATTGATGATCTTGTCGATGATGAGCCACGTATATTTGGAGACTATTTTTCAAGGCTTCATAACGGATGGTGCATAAGAATATGCATGAACCTTCTACACTCACTTCGTCTTTCGTCCGGGGTGCAGGATCGTGTGTTCTGGTGCCGCATCAATGTCATGCTGTCAGATGCCGTTGAAGTTGTTAACGGCCTTGTAAAGAAAATACTTGGCATTGACGATTTTCTGGTTGGAGTTGACAACAACCTTCCTCTTGTATTTCTTGCAATTGGGCGACAAGAGGACTACTCGAAGGTCTTAGGGAAAACTTATTATTGTCGTAATATATTTGTTGAGTTTCATCGTGTTCACTGGCTTGGTTTGTATGATTGATGTATCACGGTTGATGGAAAAGAAAATTAATAAATATCATGAATGAGATTTCAGTTTTAGCCAATATTAAACCTTATATTAACGCATTATACTGGAAAATTGTATTAACCCCTGCAAAACACCTGTGTCGCGCCACATTATCTCCGTTCTACGGATCTTCTGTGGATGCGACGACGTGGCCAGCGCACATAGATCCCCTGCGCCAGCTAGAGTACCAAATTTGATGTGTCTGGATCCGGTGTGCCTGGTGTGCCTGCGGTCTTCTTTCTTTAAAAATGCATGATATAAAGTGTTAATAAGGAGATTATAAAATATAAGGAAATTCTTCTTTTGTTTATTTATTATTATTTTTCATTTTACATTGTTTTATTTAGGATTTAGGATTATGATTAGGAAAGAGATCAAGTAGTTTCTCTGTATGCTAATGATTCACCTGCATGTAACAGCATGGTGATGTTGATTATACGTATCATGGAAAGTGCAATGTTATATATTATTATTATATTAACAAAGATTCATAATTAATTACTTGAACTTTAGTATAGATTATAGAGTAAGACAATAAAAAGATTTCTAGGATCCTCTTATCGCGGGCGCATCAAATCTATAAATGCATATCATACCATAATGATAATGATGACGACAATGATAATAAGACAAGTAAGACAATATAAATAGTAACAAATTAATGAAATTATTGTATTTCCATATTAGAATATAATTGATGCGCTATTTAACACCTGTAGGTTGAGCACTCCTGTGTGCGGTTTCCCATCCACGAATTCGACAATGATCTCATTTGGAGTTTTCCTTACGGTAGAAGCTGCTCTTGCACAGCCCCATGGTACTGAAGTTTGCGTCATCGCTGTTGTAGCACCTGTTGGCCCAACTAAATTAAAGGGTTTCAAGCCATTCTACACACAAAAAATTTGTTGGAAGCACACGAGGTTAGTATTGATTCATATTGTTTATACTTTTTATACATATGTTATATAATGTAACATGTAATATTGTCTGTGACACATTTTTTGCATGTAGCAGCATAACATTTCTTCGTGTCCTAACTGACGAATACACGGAATATGGTAGTTTATTCACCCATCCCCATACGCGCAATGATTTTGTCATTGCCACAAATGTCCTTGTTAACCGTGATAGAAATTCTCGTGTCCACCGTTATGTATTCCACATAGTCATCACGATATCTAGCACTATTTTAGGAACACGGGGATTATTGTGATTCCCTATAAATTTTTATGCCCCTATATATGTAATAATATCTTCAACTTGTTCGACGAAAAACTACCTTTCCTTTGCATCCTCCATATAGAAAGGCACGAAACCATGTCGTCTCTGCAATCCTATGGTTTTCTTTCTATTTGTATGCTCCTGAATATTTTGCAGGAAATACATTTTGCTTGATTTTGTAAGTATACTTCCTTTCAAATTGTCAGGGACAGCCATAGGGATCCCTTAATAAAAGGGGAAATCATCCCTTCCTGAAAATAAATGGTTAAACGTGCAACTGTGAATCACCCCCCCCCACCGGTCACGGCCTAAAGACAAATAAAGCCCACGGCCCAAAAGCCTTAGTGGCCCACAAAACCGCCATCCCTGGTACCCCTCGGGCGAACCTCCGTCTCGCTTGAGGGGCAAGCACCGCATCATGGAACTCTTCGCCTTGCTCGAGAGCGTGGCGCCCCTTCAACATGTCTCCGTCTCGATCGAGGGCCTTGGCTCCTCAGACGAGTTTTCGCCACAATCGAGGGTCCCAGCCCCTCAAGCGAGCCTCCACCTCGCTCGAGGCCTCCGTCTGCCCACGGCGCCCCGCCTGCTCCCCCGACCGAGGTATTAAATGCTCTAACACACCGCAGGAGCCCGACTCAAAGGCGAATCTCCGCCACGCCGATCTCCTATCGCAGCCTGGGAATCAGATCCCGGCACTGTTCGAACAACCCATCGTTGTGCATCCATCCCCGGCACTATGCGGGTGCTGTGTGGAATGACTGATGTCACTCTGTGGCACTGTACTGCCCACTCCTGTCCTTCCTCCATGCCGCACCCCTCGAAGGGGAACGATGATGCCCTCGAAAGGCGTACGGTTACCAACTCAGCGCCCGTCCAGGATGACACCGTGGCGTAAGGCCAGCGTAGCGCAGCTCCTCCGTCACGTCCGGCCCTGTGCGGCCATCCCCGTCACTGTGCCGCCATCCCGGGCACTGCGGGGCCATTCCCAACACTGTGAGAGCCTGAGCTGACGGGACGCCGCCACACCGGTCGCTGTACAACTCAAGATCCCCTGTCAGCCGGACCCTCGAGCTGGTGTACGGACAACGACCAGGCAAGAGCGCTAGCATGACCACCCTTGAAGCTTCCCCTAGAAAAGGACAGGAGCCACCACGACGCCTGCCAAGGCCGAGATTCGCCTGACAGCCATCAAATCGCGAGTGTTGCGCGCCATACCGCAACACTACACCTAAAGCCATGCGACACAACTGTAAGTCGTCTCCCCTTGGTCTATAAAACGAGGAGATGGCCCCCTAGCCACGAGGGACGGCGGACAGACGAACACACAACAGCTCGCCCACCAGCTCTCACTCACGATATTGGCACTTGCCTCAATCAGTTCGTAGGGACTTGGAGGCTTCCCCTCCTCTCCCGCCTCACTTGTAGCCCCCTCTATGAGCACCACGGTGCCTTGAAATACAGCGCCACGAGCGCAAACCTGTTGGACGTACAGCCCATGGCCAGAACCAGGATAAACTTCGTGTCCCATTGTTTCTTAGCACCGACCATCGAGAGACCAATCTCAGCGCAACTACTAGTTAGTGTCGGGACTACTTTCCGCACCAACAGTTGGCGCGCCAGGTAGAGGGACGCACTGAGATCAGCTCCTCACAAGCAGTCTCGATGGTGATCCGTACCGAGATCACATCCCAGAGGTATGCCATGGGCAGCTCGGACCCCTTCCCAGCCAAATTCGAAATCAGGTTCGGGAGCCTGAACATTCAGACTACGGGGAATGGCTACCTCATGCGCCTCACCAAACGCGACGAGCTTCATCCGTGGAGGTCCACCGGGCCAGTCCTGATGACTGCCACACTAGCGATAGACACTCCAGCACCCACTCAGGCGAATGTTGCGAACACCTTGATGCCTCGGCGCCGTAGGCGCTCAAGCCAATCCTCGCGCTAAGCGCGCATGGAGCGGCGCCGGGCCACACACGCCATGGCGCGGGTGGGACGCGCCCACTGACGCAGCAACACTGCCCGTGGGGGAGCATGCGGGCGTAGGGCCGCAGTTCCCCTATGGGATGTGCAACGCTGCCACAATGTACACCTCGTCCGTCAACACCGACATGGACGCGTACGAGGATCTTCTGGGCCACCACCTTTTGGCAGTCCGGAACCTCATCGCTACCACAAATGGCGAGTCGTATCACGGCTCGGCTAGCAAGCTGCCGCCCGCGACCTCGCATGGCTACGCCGAGTGGGACTTCTCCGGTGTACCAGACCCAGTGGTGTTCCAGCGGTTCCTTGACACCGCGAACTACTAGTTCGGTTATTCCGATGACTCCAGCATTGGGAGCTATGACCCCGCGCGTGGGTGTTTTGTTGTCGTCGCTGATGAACACGCTGACGATGCTAATGAAGTGGGAGACGAAGACGCGCCCCAGAACCCGGGATGAATCCACCCCCTGCCCCACCGGTGGGAGGCGCTGACATCCCCGCACAATTGGCTAAGGCGCGCGAACTCAAAGCTAAGCTCGCGGACTAGTACTGGCAGGTGCGGCTCCTGCGCGCCACCATCGTGGGAGAAGCCTCAGCGCGCGGCGAACGCGCGCGAGAGTTAGGCAGGCAGGCCCGCGAGCGCATCAACACCAATTTCAACATCGACGATCCACACACGCCGCCACGGGCGAGCCAGAAGCTCATTGCAGCGGTCGCTGCTCTAGGCCATGCCCGAGCCATCAACACCTGCTCTTGCTTCTCACGCAGTCGGTAATCCAAGTTGTACTAGTCAAGGCGCATCTACCTCTTGTTCTTCTTCTCCTTCGCGAGGGCCGCCCGGTCCCGGTCCCGCTCCCGCTGCTGCGCTGTTGACGGTTAATAGTTGTATCAAAGTTCGTTTAGACTTGCAAGCGGACAAGTCTCCCGTCGTAGTCAAGGGACCCTTCTTCTCTCGAGTGGTGAACCCAAGGTATCGAATCCGTGGAACAAATGTGTGACGCAAAAGATGATCTAGTAAAGCCAAGTAACTTCAATCTTCGGTAAAAGAAACCCTAATGCATCTAGATGAAGAACACAAAACAAGTATAAATCTAATCTACTAAAGACTGGAGGTAATGAAGATAGATTAGGTAGATAAACCGATCTAGAGAGATCGGGTTAAGCTTTTTGTTGAAGTTCCAAGCAAAGAAGAAGTAGCAAATCGAATCTCATTAGAAGCCTCTTTAAACCGTGGTTTCCCCTCCAACTTCGAAAACGCCCGCCTTTCGGAACCCCCGTTCTGTCACAACGTATCCCTATTCATGCGGGTAGTCTAGGGCGAGTCCAAGGACAAGTCGAGTTCTTTCGGAAGATTCGGCGTGTACCTCTAGCCACCGCGGCAACAAGAACACCCTATGTGATCTATCTCGAGAATAGATCTAGAATAAGCAAAGCCGATCGAAAAACGAAATCTTCAAACAAACACTTGATCGCTAGAAATCGGATTCAACTTGATAATTCAACCATTACAATGATACATAAACAAGATCACAACCGGGATCCTACCTTGATCTTGCTTCTAGCTCCGGGAACTCCGACGTGGTCTTCCGTGCAAGGTTCCCACGTCGGCTAGGGAGACCCTAGTCAACTAGCTCGACCCTCCCCTCTCCAGGATGGTGTCCCTCTCTTCTCTGCTCCTCGGCGGCCGGTGACGAATTAGATGATGCATGGCTCTCGACCCCGGGGCAATAAATAGCCCGATTGGCAGCTAGGTCAATGGGGGGGCTATTGGGCCCTGGTCTGGGTTGGGCCGGCCGGCCTGGGCCCATCCAGGCCCAGCCCGCGGCCTCCTTTGCGTGATGTCGGTTCCCGAGCTTCCTGGATCCTTCCCCCTTCTGCATGTAGGCCTCTGTCGTCAATTTCTCTCCGAATTGGACATAGCTCCTTGTCTTGCAAGATTCGGCACTTTTCTGGTTAGGTCCTCGGAGTTTGTCATCTTCTCGGATCAAGTCCCTGACTTCTTGGAGTTAAGTTTGCTTCATTGGATGACTTGTACGGGACTTCAAGGTCTTGTCACAAGGTGCTTGATGAACTTATCCCGAAAGTCTTGCTTTCAATACTAAATCCCTACATAAACACTAAACTCCAAATCCGACATGCACAAGTGAACTTGTTATACCACGAGGGTTAGTACCATTGGATAAGGTATAAAACTTATGCCAACACCGAAGGTAAATTCATGGCTAGGTTGACGGATTTTCACCGTCAACATGCGCTGCGCGGCGCGGCTGGCGGCCTGCGACCGCGGTGTCGGCGGGTCCGATCGGGCGGCGTTGACGTTCACCGCCTGCCATCAGACCGAGACCATCAGGACAAACAAAAGCACGAAAGGCGAAACAAAAGGCGAAGGAAGGTAGCGCTCACCTGGCCGGCATCGGGAAGCATCACGAACGACCATCGGTCGTCGTCGCTGTGCTGCACCGCCTTGAGGTTGATCATGCACCTCGCCCGTGTGGCCGCGTATCCCTTGGGAAGTGGCTCCTGCAGTAGCCGCGACCGCGCCAACGACATGGGATTGGCCGCGTCGGTCATCTCGTAAATGCGAAGCTCTCTCTCCATAAGGGGATGACCCGCCGGTGGTGGAAGTTGGCGATGACGGACGCCAGCGCCAGCCCGGAATCCGCCAATTGGCGCAGGGCATTAGTGAGGGGCTCGAGCCTCCTTTGCCTCGAAGGGGTGACACACCGTACACCCAGGCATCGGGCTTTTCTCTCAGCACCTTCCCAGTGTACGATGGAAGACCGACGCCGTCGTTGCGGAGGTAGAACCACCCCTTCTCCCACTCCGCGTTGTTGGACGTCATGGTGCACAGTAGGTACAGCTCCTTGCGTGTGTCCCGCAACGCGAGCGTGAGGCCGCCGGCACGAACTGCTCAACGCGTCCCCTTCTCGCCCGTGGCGAGAGTGTGGAGTTCACCACAGAAGAGGTGGGCCCACAGGTCCCAGATCGCCGGGATCCCCAGGAATCCCTCACAGACGACGACGAAGGGGGCCGCCTGCGAGATGGTGTTGGGGGCGAAGTTGTGAAGCTCCACCCCGTAGTGGTGGCACAACCCGCACATAAACCTGCTCGCGGGGGTGTTGAAGCCACGCTTGTGTAGGCGGATGAAGCTGAAGACGTAGCCCGGCGGGGGGTTGGGCTCCCTAACCGACGCCGTCGGGACCATCCACTGTGGGTGCAGGCCGTCACCGACCGGCGTCAGCTGCCCGCCGTTCACCAACTCCTCCAGCGACAGCCAGGTCGCCGTCGACCGGGGCCGCAGGAAAGGGTCCAGCACCCGAATCGGAGCCATGGGGGAAAAAGATGGGGAGCGCGAGCAGCGGCGGGGGCGGAAGAAACTAGGGCGGATCCGGAGCAGAGGGGCCCGCGACAGGAAAAGAGATGAAGTGTACGGGGGATGGATGCGAACGACAAAGGTAAGGAGCCTCACTCCTCCTCCCCTCCTCCCCCGTGATTTATAGGATCTGAGGGAGCGACACCCCCAGGAACTCCGCGTGCGGCGGCAATTAATGCGGCCGGCGCCTAGCGCCGCTGACAAAGAGGCCCCGCCACGACGAAACGACCAGACGCACATGCGCACGTGCTATGATTACAGTGCAGTAACCCAGGGGATGCGGCGCCCCGTCCCATCACCTTCCCACGACGCCCGCATCGCGCCGCCTGAAAAGGCGCGCCCACTCCGCACAACCCGCGGCCACTATCACCGCCCGTTAATGGTAAGGTTCCTTCTTGGGTACGGATGACCCCCTCACGAAACTAGAGCCAAGGGCTCGGGAACCGACCCCTCGCGGGTGTGATCGATGCCCTGATCTAAAACGGGCAGAGTTGTGGCTCACTACCTCGCCTCCGTGAGAACGGACTCGAGGGTCCACAATAACCAGACCCACACCGCAGATGCACCTCGATCTGAGGATTCACTCATCAGCTGTTCGAGCCCCAGCCCGCCGAGGGAACAGTGGGCACCGCAGATGCACTTCGATCTGAGGATTTACTGATCAGCGGTTCGAGCCCCAGCCCGCCGAGGGAACAGTGGGCACCGCAGATGCACCTCGGTCTGAGGATTTACTGATCAGTAGTTCGAGTCCCAGCCCACCGAGGGAATAGTGAGCACCGCAGATGCACCTCGATCCGAGGATTTACTGATCAATGGTTCAAGGATCAACTCGACTGCGGCCTAGCAAGCCCCACAGATCAAACCAAGACGGGGCACTCCGGTGCCGCCCCGCAAAGGCCCTACTAATTAGAGGTACCAAGACTGACCCACGAAGGGTTCGAATAGGCGCCTTAGGTTGACAAAGTCAGGGACGACCAGAGCGCACGCGTTCGAGCCGGTCCTCAAACTCATACGTTTGAGGGCGCCCCATAGTTCGTGTTCAAGGCCGACGAGGGTAGCTAGTTGAGGGATCCTATCGAGGGAGAGCTTTTGCACCCTTGGTCCCAATCGAACGGGACAGAGCCCTGCCTAGCATACCCACGTGAAGCGCTCTTATGGACGTGTCTCCGGACCACGAGCCGACCCTTATCGAATGGGGCACGGACGTCAACTTGAACTACCCATTAACAGCTCAACAAGGGATCCATGATTCGCGACCCGTTCGATGGGAGTCATGGACACCTCGCCCCTCCGCCGTGCGAAAGGGTAGCGAGGGGCGCACGGACAAATCGAAGAGCACCCCCTGATCGCCCTGAGTGGGCCCAGGATTGGGGGATCATCGCACGGCTACACCTTCTAGGCATACCCGATCGTAAGCAAGCACCGGTCCGTGCGCATGGCATTGCTGAGGCTGGATAGAACGAACGCCCCACAGACTGGCAACTCAACGCAAAAAAAACCTTGCAGGAATGCACACATTCTTCCAAGGCTTCGAGGGCTACACCCGCGGGTGCGCTAGCACGTCCCCACGAAACATCACGACGTCCGGAAGGGATGAGAGTCCTAATAGAAAGCTTCAGCCTTTGCGGGTCCCTACGGATACCGCTGCAAAGGCTCGAGGGCTACTATCGGGGACAGCCATAGGGATCCCCTAACAATATGGAAAATCGCCCCTTCGTGAAAATAAACGGTTAAACGTGCTACTGCGAATGTTGACGGTGAAAATCCGTCAACCTAGCCATGAGTTTACCTTCGGTGTTGGCATGACTTTTGTATCTTATTCATTGGTACTAACCCCCGTGGTATAACAAGTTCACTTGTGCATGTCGGTTTTGGAGTTATGTGTTTACGCAGGGTTTTAACGTTGAAAGCAAGACTTCCGGGATAAGTTCATTGAGCACCTCGTGACAAGACCTTGAAGCCCGATACAAGTCAAGCAATGAAGTGAACATGACTCCAAGAGCCCAAGGACCAAGCCCGAGAAGATGATAAACTCCGAGGACTGAACCATAAAAGTGCTTTGAATCTTGCAAGACAAGGAGTTGAGTCCAATTCGGAGAGAAACCGACGTCAAGGGCCCACATGCAAAAGGGGAGAACATCTAGAAGACGTGGGAAGCAACACCGGCGAAGCGAGGCCGCGGGATGGGCCGAGTGGGCCCGGGCCGGCCGGCCCGAGCCGGCCGGCCCGCCCCACCAATTCGGGGCCCAATCGGCCTCTCCTTTGACCTAATTGCTTCTCGGGCTATAAATAGCCCCCCGACCGAGAGCCACGGAGAACCGAAGTCGTAATCCGCCGCCGAGGAGCGAGAGAAGCTTGAGGGACACCATCTCGGAGATGAGGGTCGTGCTAGTTGTCTAGGGTTTCCCTAGCCGACGTGGGAACCTTGCATGGAAGACCACGTCGGAGCTCGGAGCGAGGATCAAGATCGAGGGAGGGCCCCGGTGGTGATCTTGTTCATGTAATCATTCATGGTGAAGTTTGTAAGTGAATCCGATTTCTAGCGATCAAGTGCCTTCTCGATGATTTTGATTTCTTCTTGGTTTTGCTTCTTCTACGATCTAGTCTATAGCTAGATTACATAGGGTGCTCTTGTAGCCGCGGTGGCTAGAGGTGCATACCGGACCGGCCAAGTGATTTCAACTTGTTCTATCGAACTCGCCCTAAGCTCCCCGCATGAATAGGGATACGTTGTGACGAACGGGGGTCTCGAAAGGCGGATGTTTTTGGAGTCGGATGGGAAGGCCACGATTTAAAGATGCTTTTAATGAGATTCGCTTTGCTATCTTCATCTATCTTGTTTGGAGCTACAACATAAGCATGATCTAGATTCTCTAGATTGGTTATCTCTTGCTTTCTCTTGCTACCTCTTTAGTAGATTAGATTAGATTCGTTTTCTTTATGAGTTAGTAGATTAGATGCATCTTGTCTTCATAAGATAGCTTACCTTGCTTTACTAGATTGAATCCTTGCGTTGCACATTGTTCCACGGATTCGATACATTGGGTTCACCACTCGAGGGAAGAAGGGTCCCTTGACTACGACGGGAGACTTGTCCACTTGCAAGTCACAAACGAACTTTGATACAACTATTAACCGTCAACAACGAATCACCCCCCGCACCGATCACTACCCAAAGACAAATAAAGTCCACATCCCAAAAGCCTCAGTGGCCCACAAAACCTCCATCCCTGGTACCCCTCGGGCGAACCTCCGTCCCGCTCGAGGGGCGAGTACTGCATTGCGGAACTCTCCGCCTCGCTCGAGGGCCTTGGCCCCTCAGACGAGTTTCCACCACGCTCGACGGTCCCGGCTCCTCGAGCGAGCCTCCGCCTCGCTCGAGGCCTCCCTCCGCCCACGGCGCCCCGCCTACTCCCCCGACCGGGGCATTAAATGCACTAACACACCGCGGCCGCCCGGGTCAAAGGCGAATCCCCACCATGCCGATCTCATGTCGCAGCCTTGGAATCGGATCCCAGCACCGTTCGAACAACCCGCCGCTGTGCAGCCATCCCCGACGCTATGCGGGTGTTGTGCGGGATGGTCGGTGTCACTCTATGGCACTGTACTGCCCACTCCTATCCTTCCTCCACACCGCACCCCTCGAACTCGGTGCCCATCCAGGACGACGCCGTGACGTAAGGCCAGCAGAGCGCAGCTCCTCCGTCACGTCCGGCCCAGTGCGGCCATTCCCGTCACTGTGGCGCCATCCCGAGCACTGTGGGGCCATTCCCAACATTGTGAGAGCCTGAGATGATGGGACGCCGCCACACTGGTCGCTGTACAACTCAAGTCCCCCGTCAGCCGGACCTTCGAGCTAGTGTATGGACAAAAAACAGGCAAGAGTGCCAGCATGACCACCCTTGAAGCCGCCCCTAGACAAGAACAGGAGCCACCATGACGCCTGCCAAGGTCGAGATTAGCCAGGACGACCATCAAATCATGAGTGTTGCACGCCATACCGCAACACTACACCTAAAGTCATGCGGAACAACTATAAACCATCTCCCCTTGGTCTATAAAAGGAGGAGACGCCCCCTAGCCGCGAGGGACGGCGGACGGACGAACACACAACAGCTCACCCACCCGCTCTCACTCACGATATTGGCACTTGCCTCAATCACTTCGCAGGGACTTGGAGGCTTCTCCTCCTCTCCCGCCTCTCTTGTAGCCCCCCTCTACGAGCACCACGGTGTCTTGCAATACATCACCACGAGCGCAAACCTGCTGGACGTACGGCCCACGGCCAGAACTGGGATAAACCTCATGTCCCATTGTTTCTTAGCACCGGCCATCGAGAGACCGATCTCAGCGCAACTAGTTAGTGTCGGGACTACTTTCCGCACCGACATAGATACAGGTTCATGTACTTCCTATATTAATTAAATTTCCCCTTTTTGTTACATGTACATTGCTCTATATAACTGTTGACGTAAAATCAGCACCTCACGCCAAGCACACAGTAAGCCGGATTAGCTAGCTTCACACACGTGGCCCGGGTGTTGAATCCGGAAGCGTGCGAGTCAATTTTCCCTGAAACTGACAAAGGATGAAAACGGTTAGATAAAACTTGGAACTTGCCAAGTGGTACCAGACAGTTCCGTATTTACGGCTATGAAGCCAGTTAGAACGACATATAGCTATAAATAAGCTATTTGTCAGCAATTTAAACAACATTCGGCAATTGATAAAAGCATGTAAACAGAATACTGCTGAATGTATGATGTAAGCATGATGGAAAATCAATCTTTATTTAAACAATGTTTCAACACATAACCATGATCGATTATTAAGGATAAAGAATTATAAAATAAATAAAAGCGAAACATGATTATGAATCTGCAGTAAACAAGCATGGATAGACCAAAAGCACTAGTGTACCGCATGTCTAGGTGAAGGACCGATACGGCGAACCAGAGACGGGGGGAGTGAATGGGAGCCGATAAAAATTCTTCTCGAAGGAGATGGAAACTCCAACAAGATGAACACGGCTTCCAACACACGTCTCCGACTCACTACCCAAATTGGCCAAGCCCACGTAGCCACAGGAGTGCCACTGGACCTAGGAACCAACACACAACCTTCCGACCCGAGAACGCGGCGGAACACCAAACCTCGAGTCTACATACCAACACTGGTTAGACCCGTGAGCACCACCGGTCAGACCGGTCCCTGCTGGTGAGAGTTGGCAACTTCCACTAAGTGGCTACACACCGGTCAGGCCGGTGTAACACACCGGTCAGACCGGTCCAAGCCTGAAAGCCCCCAAATCACCAAACAGGCCTACCTACCTCCAAACTGACCCAAACTCGAAACAGCTGCAACACAGGACAACAACGAACACACCCAGACGTTCACCCAAGCAAAAACCCACCGAGGGTTGCACCGGTCAGACCGGTGAAGAGCACCGGTCAGACCGATGTAGCCTGGGCAGCTCAGGATGAACAGCACCCGCGGGTCAACTCCCCCAAATCCAAACCTCGATCTCCCGAATCGCTCCACGGACTTGAACAAGACTTTGGGGATAATAGGAACACCTCATGAGGAGCCCATAGCCAAGTTTACTCCCACCAAAACTTGTCCAAAAAGGAGGAATCGAAGAAATCCCGCCAAGAACACCTCTAACCCTAGAACTCAGAAAACCCCAAAATCGAGCCCCTTTACACACGGATTTGGGAGGGGAATCACAGCCCAAAGAACCACGAAGGGTTCCCACAAATTTCCCCCATCAAATCCCCAAGAGAAAGGTCCCAAAAACAACCCAAGAAAAACACCAAGAAAGAGCTCCAAAAATCACCACCAAGAACAACCAGGAACAACACAACAAGGTCTTGAGGAACCACGCCGAATCATCTTTACATGCCACAAAGGTTCATACAAGGTCTAGCTTGCCGCCCGATCATCCAACCCTCTCACAAGATCTCACCATGAAGCTCTCAAGCTAGTCCTATTGAAATCCTAGGAAAATAGGAAGGGAAAATAGGAAAGCAAATGAACTAGGGTTACAAGAGAGTTGGCTGCCATCCTCTCACCTCATGGGTTATATGGAGGCAACCGAAAGTCTAAAATATCCTTTCCTAATAATAAGGGATACAAGCCCCTCAAGGGCGGTTTTGGAAATCTTTAAGCTTTCTCCATCGGACGGATGCCCGACGACCGCAACCTGCTTAACCTCGACGCAAGCCTTGTGATCCCGACGTGTGTCCTCCGCTTCGAAGATTCCGAACTGCGTCGTCGCATACCGGTCAGACCGGTGCTCCCCACCGGTCAGTCCGGTACCCATCGGTCAGACCGGTCTGGCGCTGTTGCAGCTCCGTCTTCGGTTCTTCGGTCTTGGCTTTGTGGATCAACCAAGAAACCCAGTGGTTTTCTGGTGAACCACCGCAAACCCCGCGAACTCGGTGTAGCCTCCGCCAATCACCACTCATGACTCAGCTCCCACGTAGTCCCGGCTCGACCTTGGTTTTGAGGCTCAACCAAGAAACCGTCCACGACTTCATCTTGCTGTTCATGCCACCATGCGGCCCGCACTTGACCCCGCTGGCCACCGGGTGCCTCGAACGAAGCCTACTTGTCTTCTCCACACCTGGAGGCCTCATCGGCGATGACCTTTCGCGCTTGTTCTTCACCTGAACCAACACCAGTCAAGCTGCAACTTGCACCTGCAATACTTAGCCAAGAATCAGTCCACACAACGTTGTCAATCACTCATCACACAAGGAAGCGACCATCCACCGGTCCTCGAACCACACATGGTCCTCACTAGGTACTTTCAAACCCGTCAAGCATGACATCAAACAAGTTAATCCACCGCATGATACAACTTGTTTGAAATCACAACACCAACCAAGAATAGATCAATCCACCGCATGATACAATCTAAACATGGAAGGCTTTTATTTAAAGCAAAACTCATGAACATGTTTCACTCGTGAGGGGATTGCCGAATACAGCTGTACAGCCGAATCAGGTTTCGCAGAGAAGAAACAAACTATGCAAGATTAACAAGCTTGAACCCGCAACACGTGACAATCTAGATTGATTTGAATTCGGCTATTAGAGAACGCATGACTCGCTTGCTGCGTCAAACCAAAGGTTTGAGCATGCAACACGTGGATCACAAACAAGATAGAGCCGAATATAATCAATCTAAATTGGGCAATAAGAGTGTTACATGAATTAAACACAAAAGTAGAATTCAAAGCAACACATGGTAACTTAATGAATCTATCAGATCTTGCCAAATCTAATAGAGCCAATAACTAGCTCCAAGCTAGATCTAAGCCTACCACATGACTCATGATCCAACAAGGAAACCTTCTTGAACCAAGCTTAAATCCACCGCATGATACTAAGCATGGTAACAAGACTACTTGCATCACAGTCTAAATCCACCGCATGATACTAGACATGATACATGGTTGTCGGTACTTACAGAGGTCGACGGATCGATGGCTCCTCTCGAAGAACTCGACGACACGACTAGAAGGACTCGAAAGTTGGCACGGCGCCGGTTTGTTGTGAAATTGTTCGATCCCTATTACAAACACTAAGGGTTTATATTTATACCCTAGCTCTAACACGACTCCTAGTCGACCACGATTACAACATTTATTGCCTAAAATTAATACCATGGTGTCATGTTCGTCTAGTACCCGTCATCAATTCATCCCCTTCTTTATATTCAATCCACGTAATCACGCATTCTCGAATACTTTTCGCTTTCCCTCGTGGAACAATTCTTCTGCCGAATGATGATGTACTCCCGACTGCAGACGCCTCTACCGAATGCTTTGAGGAAAACCTTCTGCCGAATGGTGCTCTTCTGCCAAATTCGGCCCACATGTCAGTCTCTTCCCTGTACCAATTTTTGGTGTTAACAATAACATCAACCAGTGGGTTTAGTTTTCCAAACACCTCATTCATCCCCTCGACACACAACAAAAAACAAGACGGCATCAAAGAAATGGGAAGGTACACTACTTGACGGTGAGTACACACGTAAATGCAGTAATAGAAAGCTGTAGTGTTCATTCCCATTCTGTCTATGTATATCTATTTTCATTATAAACTATAGCATTGTTTTTGGATGTTGTCATATCCATTTTCCCTGTAGAGATAGGATTCATTTGTTGTTGATTTTTCAGAAAATAATGGCTCCATGTGGTTTTTCTATGCGTGCTTCGAGAGTCTTTGCTGAGATGCTTGGTGTTCAACATGGTCATCAAGATAAGATTGTTTTGTGTCGAGTTGATCGTGTTAAGTACAATCAGTACTTCACTGTGTTCCTTGTTCTACAATACATTCTTGGGTATCAAAATTTTCGTTTAGCTATAGGAAGGCATGGTGAATATATGTACGCCACCCAGCCCACCTCTGCAATGGTTGAGACTTTGCATGGACACCATTACAAATGGAAGAAGGAGGAGGTTTCATTCCATTGTATTACTTTTCTTAACATACGTGACTATAATAAGCCAGATGAGATGGGTCCAGCAGTAGTAGACATGCTATATTAGTCACTCTACCTTTGGTATGTTTCATGTGATCACACAACAAGAGAAGAATAATTTTTTTATAAAATAAAATTCAGTAATAGTCAGTTTTGATGTTGCTGTCATTTTCATTTATATATACGCCTATATAAATGAATGTTGTTCATGTTGTTCAATCAACATTGTTTCAAGAAGAGAATATATCAATCGATTCGTTACATGTTCAGTTATATCATTTTGATTTGGTTTGTGTATGTGTTTGTGTATAGACTCACAGTGTTAATTGTTTTTCAATCACGTAGGTTACTTGTGTAGTTCATTTCTATGTGTATAGTTTTCCTTTTGGCTATCATTCCCAAACACATACACCAAATACATGTGGGGTTAATGTTTTGCTACGAGTTTGTCTTTGTTTCAACTAAAAGTTCGTTGTCTTTAGTACAAAAGGTAGGTACAAGTTCCATAACAATATGGCTCCATTTTTCAGATAGCGTTCTTCCCTAAATGTAAATGGATTCTTCCAAGCAAGCATATGTTGCAATGAAGGTTCATGCGTAACAAACCTGATCAACGTGTGTCTTTAACGAAATATCTATATGTATTATATGCCTTTTTTGATGTATAATAACATGTGTAGGTTGATAACCTTCGGGATGTCCACATTCAAGCGATGAAGGTTCTCAGATCTGTTATGCAGGAATTAGGAGGGTATGAGCCCGTTTATGATGACTTGTCATTGCATCCTTCCTTTTTAAATTACAAGTAGTCCTTCGAGATACCTTCAAAGCTCACGGGGGTAGGTATGGTGCGTGTTACCGTACGGGGGTTGATGCCCGAAGGAGCTAGCAAACATGATGCTTTTGAGCGAATAGCACACAATGCTTTGCAGCTGCTTCAGCATGACCATGACCTTATTGTAACCAGTTTGAAGCTTTGGAAATTTGAGCTAGGTGCGCTATTCTGGTGCATCAGTTTATTGAGATCAGAAACATTCATGGGTTGGTACATTCCAAGTGTTTGATGGTCACGGAAGGCATAGGATTTGCATCTGACGTCTTGTTAAACAAAGCTTATGAATTCAAGAACAAAGTTGTGAAGGATATTGGTCAAGTTGACATGGAAAAGGTTTATAGAGATTGTGCTAATCAACTTCAACTAATAAGTGAAAGATCAATGGGTGAGGTGCAGTGGCAATATGGATTTACTAAGACGTTATAGAGCTTGTACAAATTGAAACTACCGAGGCCATACATCGATTATACTTAATTGTTGCTCAAGGTCAGTATTTTTGGACATGTGATATATATTATCTATAAAATAATGGTAGATATATCTACCCTGTATTTATATGCTGATGATTATGAATGTCTTCTTTTTTATCCATCTTACTTCTTATTATTAATATTATTGATAGGTAGGTGATGTTAAAATTATCAGTGGGCTTGCAGTTATTCTTGAGGAAATGACATCCAGCGTAGGGTTTCAATATCTTGACACCAAGATTTGCGAGGTTAATGGTGGAGAATGCATTGGTGCAGTTCATCTTTTACACCTACAGTCTGGCGACAAAACATGTTTTGAAAGCATGACAGGTCTGAAGTTGTCTTTACTTCCATGGACCAGCTATTCGACACCTCTATCAAAATTTGGCCTATGAGTTATTGATCCAAACTTCACTATAGTTAGAGAACTTGAAGAGGTTGAAAAGGCATTGAAAAAAGAGATGGAAAAGCTTACTAGTGGTACTGGTGCACTAGAAACTTGGCCTCATGAAGCAATACTTGAGATTCACAGTCTGGCCGATCAGTTTGATGAAGACGAATATATCCACCGTTGTTGGTTGCTATGTATTTTGATTTGAGTCGGCACCTAGACGTTGTACCCTAGATGATCAAAGATGTAGAACGTAAGGCCAATTTTTTATTTTACTATCATTCTATATTTGGCGTGGTTTTGATTTTACTATCATTCATTTTCCCATGTACGGGTTTGATCCATTTTCCTATGAAAACAATAAAGTATTATTTTGTGATGTATGCATTTTTTTAATAATTATATAGTTGTATTATTTTTTGGTCAAATGATGCAGCATCATTACAATTAAAGACCCGTTGGGGGGCACTGGCCCCTCGAGCGAGGCGGAAAGCTACTCGAGGGGTGCCAGGCCCTCGAGCGAGGCGAAAGTTCACCTGCGTGGCGTCCGACCCTTGAGCGAAGCGGAGGTTCGCTCGAGGGTGGCTTGTGCGGTTGTTTGATGGGCCGTGGAGGCCGTTGGGCCGCAGTAGGTCATGGGCTTTGTTCATGTTTCAGTTGTGGTTGGGAGCGCGTTTAGCAATTTTTTTGTTTTAAGACAGTTATTTTCCCTGTAGTTAGGGGACCCCTTATCGTTGTCCCCGATAGTAGCTTCGGAAAGGCTGGAAGTTTCTGGTAGGACCTTTCTTACCCTCGAGCCTATGCAACGTTCTGTTGCCTCGAACTGCTGATCAGTAAGAGTCTTAGTGCGAGGCGCCAGGCATTCCTCGAATCGCGCTTTTGAGGGCTACCTCGAGCAAGCACGTTCGTGGTCGCCTCTGACCCTGAGTGTCTGTTAGGGTCTCCTCAAGGGATCAGGCCTTGAGCCCCCATTTGATTGGACCTTTGGGGGCACCTTCTCTTGGAAGGAATCCCCACACCCTTTCATGTCGGTCGTAGACCCAGACCTCCCGCGCGTGGTCGTGGCCCACGTGGCGTTGCGCAAGTGTGATGCGCGCACCTTATTAGGAGTAACGGGTCATTCAAGGTGTTCTGTGGCGGTTCGTGTTTTTACCACGTTGTCATGATGGCGCTCGCGCGTGCGTGCGGTGATTCGAAGAAGTGGGGCCCGGGCGACATCCATCGCATTAACTGCGGCCGCCCGCCTCGGCCCCGGCCGTTCGATCTCCTTAGCCCCCTTTTACTGTATTTATGGTAGTGAGTAGAGGGGGGAATTTTTACATTATCCATTCACTGGCATCGCGCCCGCCTTCTTCCTCCTCTCGCCCTCTGATCTCATGCCCACTTGCTCCCCCCACCTTCGCACTCGTTTTCCGCTTCTGCCCCCACCATGGTTGAGTACCTCGAGGTTGAGCCATGGTACCGGTCCAACGTGGACGCGCACACCCTCGAAGGGCTCGTCGTCGGCGGGCAGCTGACGACCAACACCGACCCGAGCAGGCCGGCATGGATCGTTCCGCCGGCGCATCGTCAGGAGCCGCAGCCCCTAGAGGGGTACGTTGTAAGCTTCGATCGCCTGCATGAGCGGGGATTCAATGCTCTCACCAGCAAGTTCTTGCGGGGGTTCTGCTACCACTACGACGTGGAGCTGCACAACTTCGCCCCCAACTCAATTTCGTAGGTGGCGACCTTCGTAGGCATATGTGAGGGGTTCTTGGGCATCCCCGTCTCGTGGGACCTGTGGCTCCACCTCTTCCGGGGTGAGCTCTTCACGGCCAACAGGGGCAAGGGCATGCACCGGCCCGTTCGCGTCGACGAGCTGACATTCGCGCTGCGGGGCACGGGGAGCGGTGTGTACCCTCCCTGCAACATGATGACCAACAACACGGAGTGGGACAAGGGGGTTCTACCTCCGCAACGACGGTGCCGGTCTCCCACCCTACACCTGCAAGGTTCTGGGCAGCCGCACGTTCCACTGAGCGTTCGGGTGTCTGATGACGTGGGACGGACGAAGCTCGTTCCCTACATGGTGGCTTTGAAGGCCTTGAGGGAGGCAGAGCTGACCGCAGTGGCCATCCTCGCACAATGCCACTGGCCGAGGTGATTCCCCTCATGGAGAGGGCGCTTCCCATCTATGAGATAGTGGAGGGCGCGGACCCCGACGCGCTAGCACGGTCGCGGCTGCTGGCCGTACCCTTCACCCCGGTGTACGCGGCCAAAAGGGCAAGGCGTGTGGTGGACACTAAGAAGATGGTGTGCGGCCCTGACGAGGTGTTGTGGTCGCCCCGGATGTGTCCCGACGACAGGCACATCGAGCTGGTAAGAAATTTCTACCAACCTTGTTAGTTTTTTATTTGTCTTTAATCTCATCGGCTGACCCTTGACAATCGTGGTGACGGTAGCCAGCGATGGAAATGAGTTCCAATGGCTCGGATCCTCCCACTCCTAGGTCCCACGCAGCCAACCGTGGGCGGCAACAAGAGGAGAAGGAGCGGAAGGACACAGAGAAGGAAACGAGGAAGAGGCGCGAGGAACGCCGCAAGGTGCACAGCCTGGTATGGGTGCAGTGGGAGAAAGAAGGCCTTTCTCTCCCGCCGACCCTCGAGAACACGAGAAGCGACAGCGACGATGACGTGGGCTGCTCGGAGCTTGAGGAGGGGGATGAGGACGAGGTGCCTTTGGCCGCAGGGAGATAAAGATGTTGTTGTTCAGGCCCGTGCCGCAGCTGCCTCCACAGCGGGCGCAGCTTTGGCTGGCGAGGGCACTGTGATGGGGGTGTGCCCGCACGGGGGGCGCGTCGTCCACGCAGGCCTCGAAAAAATGCAAGTGTCAGGTGTTGAACCGACGGTAAGCATCGTATCGAACTTCGTTTAGCCCAATTTGGTTTTGTTGAGTTCCTGATGTTTCCTTTCCTTTTCTCTCAGCCGCACTGGTGCTCCCATCGCGCCCGAGATAGTGCCAACCAAGGCACTAAGGGCGGGGGCCTGTGATGCGGTCCGCACAACGTGACCTTGCTCGACGAGGACACTGCGGTCAGCGACAGCGACGGAGCCGCCACTTCAGATGGTGGCGTCACATGGCATCATGCGGGAGGAGGAGTGGGCCCGTGCGGCCAGGCCCGGGACGGGCGGAGCGAGGGAGGTTCTACCCGCGGCGGATGTGTCGGGCGCGCAGTATGTGTCCCCAGCGGAGGGCTACGGGACGCCATGCTCCGGTTCGCACCCAGGATGCCTCAGGAGTTGCCCGGGGACCTATACGGGGTCGGTGCGTCCTCATCGCATCAGCCCGGCGATGACGGCCTTCCCGGAGATTGGTGCACCGGGCTGGAATGACCTGAGGTCCCATGGCAGACAGTGGACCGCGCGAGAGCGGAGTACAATGA
Source organism: Cenchrus americanus (assembly GCA_947561735.1). NCBI lineage: Eukaryota > Viridiplantae > Streptophyta > Magnoliopsida > Poales > Poaceae > Cenchrus > Cenchrus americanus. Next base: position 135,031,821 of record OX387239.1, read on the forward strand.
CTGGCAGGAGTTCCTTTGGGTTGGGTCTGAGGTGCAGGGCCTACTTTGCGAGGCTGAGAGGCTACACACAAATGTGACGGTGCCGCTCTTCTGTGTACGTGTATTTGTTTCGTCGCTCCTTTACTCTTCTTTCCACCCTCACTTGTGTCCCATCTGAGTATTCTCCATCTCCTTTGTGTTGGCAGCAACCGTGCTGCGACGCTAAGGACAAAATCACCATCATCGCCAATCTGCACACCAAACTAGAGGAGGCGTGTCGGGAGAACGAGCATGTGCGCCTAGCGATCAATCGTCTCTACGAGCAGCTGGATGGGGTGAACGTGTACTTCAAAATGAGGAAGGATGACCTACGCCGTACAAAGGAGGAGTGTGACAACCACCGTGCCGCGGCGGAACAAATGGCCAAGGAGGCCGAGCAAGTCAGCGCCGCGCTGCATGGCAAGGACAGAGAGCTCCAACAGGAGCGCGCTGCTCTCGGCGAGGCAAAGTCCTAGCTGGCGCTGAAGGACACCGCCCTCATCGAGGTGCAGGTTTGCGCTGAGCGCGAGCGCATGGCACTAGAGGACGTGCAAGCGCGCCTCGCTCAAGCTGAGGAAAAGGCTCAGGAGGTCGAGGGGCTTGCCACCGCCCTGAAGTAAAAGAGTGATGCACTAGCGGCGGTAGAGGGCCAGCTTTTTCGAGGAGCACACCGCTCGTGAGGGAGCGGAATCTTAGCTCCAGCTTGCACGTGAAGAGCTTGGAAGGGCGACGAACGCGCTTATGGAGTGGGACACCTCGACCCGCCAGCTCCAGCAAGATGTCGACGCCACGTGACCTGCGCTCAAGACTGAATATGCGGGTCGAGGGTAAGTCACGTTCCTCGGCCCCTTTAGTTTTTTGTTAAGTCCTTTCGAGGCTTGACATTTTTTCATGTCACAGAGCTATAGAAGAGCTCGGTGAATCCTTCAGAGGAGATGCGGGCTCTCCAGGTCGCCTACGAAGAAGCCTAGGGTGAGCTCAAGAACCTGGAGACCGCTGCTCTCGAGGTGTGCCGCGAGCTCGAGGGGCCGAGGGCCAGTCCTCGGGTAGCTCAGTGGTGAGCTGCCTGCGGTCCCTGGGCAGGCGGGTCACCGAGCGCTTGCGGGGCGCCCTTCGGCTCGGTGTCCAGAAGACCTTGGGGTTGACCTCGACCCACAACATCCTCGACTTCGGCCTACTGCAGGACGGCTATGTTTTTCCCGAAGGAATCGTGGGCGAGGAAGCTGAGCTTGATGAAACGAACCGAATTTCCGCAAATGGAAACTCGACTCTCTGCACCCTCGTGATAGTCCCAGGAAGCGGCTATCATGTGCAACCCCTGTCTCAAGTGGTACAAATCCATACAACAAGGGAATAAAAGAGACATTACATTATATTATTACTACATCAAAGTACAACTCTTCAGCACAAGCCGGGTACAAGTCCAACAGGACTGAATCAAGAAAGGTAAAACACCTACGCAGTGGATCTATAAAAGCGAAGCGTCTCCAGCCCCACAGGCAAACTTGAGCATAGGACCAGCTTTAGTCTTCACACCTTCGGCGTAGATGTTGTAGTCGTAGACGATCACCTAGTCTGAAACGCGAGCATCTACCCGATAAGTGGGTAGGTCATGTCAGCTTCCCAACAAAGAGCAAAAGTGGTGGTTGAATCTAATATGCATGGATAAAACCTATATTGGGCTGTAGAAAGTTATGCATGCAGTAGCGCGGTAGCAACAATCAAGGTATGCAGAATAAGCAGCGAGGTCCACACCTCCGGAAGGTCCACACCTCTGAGGTCCACACCTCCGGGGTCCGCACCCCTCAACAAGGAAGTCCACACCAAAGCAATGAATCACAACCACGATCCAGCTCCCAACTCTCATCTGCGATGTGAGGCCCACCTGCTCCTACCCCCACATCTCAACGGCCTCAGGCCGGGCTCACACACTCGGGGGAGAGAAGAAGCATAAGGAAAGAGTCTAGCCAGATGAGAGATCAGAGGACTGTCCATAACAAGTGGACACGGACTATAGCTATAGGTTTAACACTCTGCAGAGGTTGTACAACTGTACCCACCCGAATAGAGCCCGGATGGTAGCGAACCACTGTTGACAGATAAAACTTGTATCCACCTACGATCCGCAAGCGTACAGACCAACACCTTTTTCACCACGGGATTCCCAAGGTTCTTGTCAATCCATGGAGCAAGGGGATTGCTAGCGCTTAACCAAGTACTAATCAAGTTGAATGGAAAACCTTTGAAAGAGTATTAATCTAAAGGTAAAGACAATCTAACCTAAGTTAATATAAGTTGATCAAACAAATCTAGGGTTAAACTAGATGGTAAAGGGTGGACACAAGAGAGTGATTAAGAAAGATAAGTGTTCCCTCCCTAGGATCTAGGATAACATAGATATGCATCTACTACACGAGAGTGGTAAACCAATCTACCAGGGGTTGTGACCACGGTTTCGCCCTTTCCCTCCCCTCGTACTGTCACTACGCGAAGGTAATCGTGACTAGACCTATGATGGACACGGTATGTTGATGGAATCTATGGGAGTAGCAGATATCATACGCCCAAAAAACACGGTAGCTAACCTTAATCATCAAAGCATCATCAACATGAAAGCAATAGATTGAAACCACGAATCAAGTAGCGATCACATAGCATGCATCCATCTAACCCTAGGGATGAACGGAGACATTGCCCCATCATCATACACAGATTGAAGCACATAGGGGTGATGGAGACTCCGGAGAACGTCGTCGATGAAGATGGCGGCGATGGAGCTTGGGAACACCCCTAGGCCAGCGGCTTGGAGTCCTCCTCTTGCTTCCTTCTCTCCGCCGGCGTTGATCCTTGCGACGAGCTCATCAAACTCTCTCCGTCATCTTGCGGCGGCTCTCCAATGAATGGATGTCAATGGGTCACTATATTGGGGTGCCTAGGGGGTTGTATTTATGTCCATAGGGTGCCTTTGGGCGTGCTCCACCTTGCCTTGCACGAGATCCTCCTTGGGAGAGAAGCAAACTTGGTTACCATAAAATCAACCAGATTTTCCTGATTTGCAGTCCTTCCTTGCCAGCGCCATATCTCCCACGTCCGGACTCCAAATAATGCAAATTCGGTGTCCAGGTTGTGTGACACGAAATTATCTTCAACTTTGGTATTCATTTTTTTCCTTAAAAACGAAGATAAGATCTCCAAATCAGCCTTGGAAGATAATCTGTTCTGATTTTGGACTGACTGCGCAGCAGGGATTTCGGGGGCTATATCTCCTAGCTCCCTTATCCGAATTGGGCCTTCCACAAGGTATCATCGAGACCCACAACTTTGGTAGTCAAACTTTTGCCATTAAAGACCGTTTAAGTCTTCGAATCTGCACCGAAAGATCATGTTGTCCTGAGCTGCGAGAATATCTCTCGGGTTGAGTTGATCTCGTTGGCAAACATCCAAGTCCCCGGAGTTTTGCGTCTTGATGCTTCGGTCCTTGGGTTGTTTGGAGTCTTGTTCACTTCGTGTCTTGACTTGTGACGGGCTTCATGATCTTCTCTTGAAGTGCTTGATGAACTTATCCCGAAAGTCTCCTCATTAACGTTAATTTCCTGCGTAAACAACAAACTCCAAAATCGACATGCAAGTGTGAACTTGTTACATCATTAGTATGCCTAGTGGCGGGTTAGTGGCAAATCATAATCAAAACCAATGTATAACAAGTACTCTAGGTTGATGGAAATTCACCGTCAACATCTCCCCAATGCTGAAACCTTGCTTGTCCTCGAGTAAGTAATCCTCGCTTAAAAGGGAAATCAGTGTTGCCTTCCAATGTTGTCCCTGCACTTAGTCATTCATGACGAGGAAAATTGCTCTCTCTCTTAAGAATTTATTTGTAAAGTTCAAGTTCTGACCGGCTTCTTTTTCATTGTGGAAGATAGACTAACAATAAAGAACAAGCCACATTTAACACGATGCTCTCAAACTTAAGTGAACTTCAAACCATTACCTTGTCACATGGAAGATTTTGAAAAAGATGCATATCCAACATAAGTGAAAATCTTTTGCATGAGCTCATGGAACACTCATCTCATCAAGTCACTCAAGCCTATACTAGATTATTTTCAACCTACTCTACTCATATGTGATAGTGGAAGGCTTGTGTGGAGCTTGGAAGGTTAAAAACAATCCTAGCAAAACATACATCCGAAATATTGTCAAATTAAGAGAGAGGTCTATTGTAATTACCGAGACTCGTCAAAAAGGCCATGGAAAATAAATGTTGGAAAGAGAGAGGGATGAAACACAGACATTTAGATAAGTGGGCATGTGCAAGTGGCAAATGGATGATCCCGAGGCACGAGTGAAGTCCTCATTATCGGATTGCACATGGTTGAAAGATTTGAGTATGGATTTGTCATGAAGGCACTTGAGAACTTATGAAGCAAAAAGAACCGAGGAACATCTTTATTATTTTTCTTAATATTATTTTATTTCCTTCTCATTTTTCTCTCTTTCTTTTTTTCACTTTATTCTTCCTATTTTTCTTACTTTTCTTTTCTTCTCATCATAATTTTTTCTTTTTTCATTTTTTTTTCTTTTGCTCCTCAAAACTTTTTGTTTTGCAACATAATACTTACATAGCATTTGTGTCAGAGAATGACTCCTCCCCCATGCTTGAATGATGCTCGTCCTCGAGCATAAAAGAGAGGGGAACTGACTACCAAAGTAAGTATAAATTCCATAATCTTGCGGAATATTTGAATCTCCATCGAGAACTTTACTCCATACTCAAATTGGGTTGTGGACAAGGAGGTGATCACAAAAAGATGTTTTTGGTTTAGGGTGGAGGCCCAGCGAAGTTTGTGAAATTTTCGATGTGAAAACCCACAATGCATAGACAAAAAGGCTAGCATGAAAAAGTTACACAAAGGAATGACCAGCTTCTTAGTCTCGAACCATAGAAATCAATCATAATCCAACTCATCAAAATATATGTTTGCAATCTACGGGTTTTGTTATCATAAAACATATATGTATATGGCTTTGGTAGGTAGAACTTTGCAAGAGCATCACAAATATGTAGATAGCATAAAAGTTAAGTTTTCATAAAAACAACAAGTTATCCGGCTATCCATAAACTTAAATCAAAGAGCAAAGATATGTATGTGGGTCTAGAGCATAGTCATTTCACCTCCACAAATAAAAGAGCCAGTATTTAAATTAATTTCAGATCATATTATAGAGAGCAATTATCCAAGACATGCATAACTTCATGTACGTAAAACAAAGCGGCAACTTTCATCATCTTTCCGTAAGCATAGGCAATATAAAACATCGAGGTGAACACATGGTCATGCCTATCTATTGAAAGTAAAAAGAAACCTAGGTTATCCTCCTAGTAGCCATGTTATTGTTGGAAGAGAATAACAAAAGGTTGCACCTAGTTGAGGTTGAAGGCATACTTACAAGCATTTGTGTTTGGAAAAGAGAAGGTCTATGGAGGTGTTACCATCCTTTGTAGTTCTTCGTTGCCTTCTTCCGACATCTCCATGTATCGATGCGGCTTTTGCTTTTGTCTTGATTTATCAATGCTCCTAAACTTCTGAATTTGATCTTGTATGCTTAATGGAGTCATTGGTCGCCCTTCTCTTCAATGTTGTCATCACCATCTCCTCTTTCTTGTTCTCATCATCTCCTTGCTGTCTCTTTTTTATGGATTTCCCCCTGTCCAGAACAGAACATATATCGAAATATAGCTCTATTGAAAAGTTTATGAAATTACCTTTCCAAAGTGTGATCATTCATCGAAAACGGAGTTCAAACAAGGGAGCTATGTCCGTTTTACTTCAGCGCTGCGTGCTGTCCAAAACTGATTTCAGGACGTGTTGCACTCGGTGATTCGGGCATAACCGCTTGTAGGAACTTCCGATTGTCTTGATTCTTGATTTGTTGGAATCGTAACTTCATGGGGCTTCTAAATATTCCAAAAAATACCTAGTGTTTTCCCTTCGAGACCATGCAGAATTTTAATGAGATCGGTGGCTTCTTGCGCATTAATCCGGAGACGTTGATGATCTTGATCATTCTATCTTCTAGAGCATCATGTTGCACTTCCGTGTTGAAGATTCAGGGTCTCCCCCATGCTTAGCATTTTGATAGTCATGGAAGAAGAAGACAAACCATTTTTATCTTAGCCATCCTTCAATTTCCTTGTAGTGAGTCTTTATCTTGCATGCAAGACATTTTAAACGCACATTCTTCCCCCAAGGTGACGGTTGGGAGTAGATAGAATTGCCAACAATCCAACAATACTTCATAAGATTCTTAACTTGTGGCATAATTAGTCTAATGAGGAATAAAAACCTAATTTGTGTACGTGGTGCAAGGTGTGTATGCACATGATAGGAAAGCATATAAACAAAGATAATGTTTTCACCTAGTTCCAAACACCATGTTTACAACTAGGTTGCCAAATTTCTCCATAGCCATAAAGGTTTATTTATCAAGGGTTAAAACAACATGTATATCCCTAAATCAATAACTCTTATAGCACAAGAAAAATTAAGCGCATTGCAAAGCTTATAAACTAACCAAAGCAACATGAAAACATATGAAAAGCTAGCAAGGTCTATCTAACTTAACCATGATGGTCCGCAATCATGTTTAAGCACCACGTTTACACAAGATCACAAAAGGAAAATACTCATAGGGCCCTATGAAGCATAAACATGGAAACTGAAGCATGCATCATTAAGTATATAAAACAACCAAGCCAACTATGTGCAAAACATGCATACACAAAGAAACATCACATTGATAACAAAATGCAATGCATGCAAATAAATAAATATGAGCATGAACATGATGGTGGTTCTAAAAAGGAAAACTAAACTTAGATTAATAACCACAAGTTGATCATCATAAGATGGTGCCATTCTTTATTCTCTCTAAGAAATGAATAAAAACAAAAAGAAATGGGTTGCCTCCCGAAAAGCGCTTCATTTAAAGTCATAGAGCTCGACTTTCTCACATACCTTCTTTTCGTCGCAGAGCCATAGCCCTTCATGCAAGAAGAAAAGGTACCAATGCAGCTTTAATTTACTTCCCATGTTGTGCTTGATCACTTATAGAAGACTTGCCCAAAGCATCCTTTTTCATCGGTATCTCCTTCTTTATCATCCTTCGGTGCTGCCTTCACTCCATGAATTTTTTTCTTTAATGCCCAGAACATAAAGTATACCCAAGATCTACTCCATTGCACAGTGCACAAAATTTCCTTTCCAACAAGTCTTTATTTTCCCAAATCGGACTCCGGACAAGAGAGTTACGTCTGTTTTACTTCGGCGATGAAATTTGTCCTGAAATTTCAGAACGTGCAATGCTCAATGTTTTCTCCATAACTCCTTGCACGGGTCTTCAAACTTGTTGGTTCTTGATGTGTTGGAATGGTAACTTGATGGAGCTTCTGGATATCTCATTTTACTCATTTTTACACCTCTGAACAAGCTCTCAAATTGATGAAGACAGCAGCATCCATCGTGGGATTTGGAGAGATTGATGATTTATCTTGCAACTCTTTTAGGCATGACTTCTTTTTTAATTATTCCAGCCTTGTCTACATGGTTAGTGAAAATCAGGCCTTCTCCCGACATGTACCTTTTTTAAGGTCATTAGCTTGACCAAGCACAAAACATGATCGAGATTTACAAAACTTATTGTAAACATATGCGTCCATAATTAACACCACATGCGAATTGTAGCAACAAGTCAAGGTGTAAATAAAAAAGCATATGTTTCATGCATAGCACTTAGCTCATCATTAGTCAAAGGTTCTTTAGGTGTGAGATTAATTGGATCAAACATAAATGTTTCCTCTTTTTCATTCTCAAGAAAATCTAGCCTATCAACATGATCATTATTGGAACAAGGCATAGAATTTAAACTATCATTCTTACTATTGGTTGAGCATGAGTATTTGAATTTATCAACATTAATACCAATAATATCTTGAGATTTCAGTACGTACCTTGTCCTTAGAGCTTTTTCAACAAGAGTGATATTTGGTAGATCTAGAGGTGTTGAAGGCGAATCAATCTCAACGAGTGAAGGTGTCTCTTTGTTACTTTTTTGCACCCCCTCCATCTCATCATGTGGAACGTGTAATCCATCAACTTCATTTGCATTTGTCTCTTCTTTGAAGTCTTCATTGTCATCCCAATCTTCGTCTTCAAAGTCTTGTATGTTACTTTCTTTATCTCCCGTGTACCACATGTCGTCAAGATCCCTCATCATTGATTCACTCTTTTCTTCATCCTTGAGTGCTTCCATGTCTTGCCTTGCTATTGTGTGGGCTTCAATAGAAAATAAGCTATAACCTTCTAACTTGAGTCCTTTCTCCCCCCATTTATCATTTGAGTCACTAGGCTCGTCACGGTTGTACTCTTCTCTTTCTTCATCATAGATCCTTGAGTTGTCAAACCGGTCGATCCATCCTTCATCTCCTTCTTCTCTTTCTTCTTCAAATATCTTTTGGATCGACTCTCCACTCATCTCTTGATCAAATATATCTTCAACTAATTTGGCAATGTGTCGGTGTTCCTCCTTCCTTCGGTAGTTGATTAGTGGGGCGAAATCAACTTGAACCCAACCGGATTGATTGAACTCCGCCAATGGTCTAGCATTCCACATACTTCGGCCTACATTCATGTTAGTTTCAACATTTTTAACATCCAAAATGACTGCTATTACCTTGGGAAGTGGATCTTTAATTTCTTGTATGGTCGGTTCATCTTTCTTGACCTCCGGTTCATCTTTTTCAGAAATTTCAGCAAGCACCTTGGGCTTGCTTTTGTCGTTTTGCTCCTCCCGACAACGTCTTTGCCAATCTCGTTGTGTTTTTTGTCCATTGCTTATCCTTTGTAAGATTTGTGTGGCTTCACTAATTGTTTTATCCATTATATCACCGCCTGCACACATGCTTACAAAATGAGATGAGTTAGGGGTTAGTGAAAAATAAAAGGTATGCAACATCAAGTCATCGGAAAATCCCAAGTTCGGGCCTCGCTCAAGTAGTTCATTAAAACGGTCCCATACTTCATCAATTCCTTCATCCTCTCCTTGCTTAAAAGTGAGCACTTGCCTCCTTAAGTCTTGGACCTTGCTTATGGGAAAGAACTTCAAAAGAAACTTCTTCACTAGCTCATCCCAATTTCCTTTTGCTTCAACGGACGCAAGTGTGTACCATCTTCGCACTTCACCTTCGAGAGAGAACGGAAAAAGATTGCACTTGAACCAAGCGGCCGGAACTCCTTCTTATCGCACCATGTTGCATATCATCGTGAATTCCTTAATGTGTCTATATGGGTTTTCATCCTCCAATCCTCTAAATGGTTTTGTCGCCACTAACTTGATGATTCTAGGCTTCACTTCATAGTGGGTTCTAGCAAGCGTCAAATCTGATTTTTGCATCTCAATGTCTTCCATTGACGGCATTGCTAGCTCCCTTAGCGACATCTCTTCGTCTTCCAATGGTGAGGTGAACAAATCCATCTAGGCACAAGAAAAGTACAAAGAAAAACAAAAAAAAATTCTAGAAAATAAGGGTTAGATGTTAGTAATCAACAAAATTAATACTAGATTAAATGTAGCATCTGGCTTGTTCCCCGGCAACAGCGCCAGAAAAAGGGGCTTGTTGACGGATAAAACTCGTATCCACCTACGATCTGCAAGCGTACGGACCTACACCTTTTTCACCACGGGATTCCGAAGGTTCTTGTCAATCCGCGGAGCAAGGGGATTGCTAGCGCTTAACCAAGTACTAATCTAGTTGAATGGAAAACCTTTGAAAGTGTATTAATCTAAAGGTAAAGACAATCTAACCTAAGTTAATATAAGTTGATCAAACAAATCTAGGGTTAAACTAGATGGTAAAGGGTGGACAAAAGAGAGTGATTAAGAAAGATAAGTGTTCCCTTCCTAGGATCTAGGATAACATGGATATGCATCTACTACACGAGAGTGGTAAACCAATCTACCAGGGGTTGTGACCACGGTTTCGCCCTTTCCCTCCCCTTGTACTGTCACTACGCGAAGGTAATCGTGACTAGACCTATGATGGACACAGTATGTTGATGGAATCTATGGGAGTAGCGGATATCATATGCCCGAAAAACACGGTAGCTAACCTTAATCATCAAAGCATCATCAACATGAAAGCAATAGATTGAAACCACGAATCAAGTAGCGATCACATAGTATGCATCCATCTAACCCTAGGGATGAACGGAGACATTACCCCATCATCTTACACGGATTGAAGACATAGGGGTGATGGAGACTCCGGAGAACGTCTTCGATGTAGATGGCGGCGATGGAGCTTGGGAACACCCCTAGGCCAGCGGCTTGGAGTCCTCTTGCTTCCTTCTCTCCGTCGGCGTTGATCCTTGCGACGAGCTCATCTAACTCTCTCCCTCATCTTGCGGCGGCTCTCCGATGAATGGATGTCAATGGGTCACCATCTTGGGGCACCTAGGGGGTTCTATTTATGTCCTTGGGGTGCCTTTAGGCGTGCTCCACCTTGCCTTGCACGAGATCCTCCTTGGGAGAGAAGCAAACTTGGTTTCCATAAAATCAGCCAGATTTTCCTGATTCGCAGTCCTTCCTTGCCAGCGCCATATCTCCCACGTCCGGACTCCAAATAATGCAAATTCGGTGTCCAGGTTCTGTGGCACGAAATTATCTTCAACTTTGGTGTTCATTTCTTTCCTTAAAAACGAAGATAAGATCTCCAAATCATCCTTGGAAGATAATCTGTTCTGATTTCCGACTGACTGCGCAGCAGGGATTTCAGGGGCTATATCTCCTAGCTCCCTTATCCGAATTGGACTTTCCACGTGTCCAAATCGAAGGTATCATCGAGACCCACAACTTTGGTAGTCAAACTATTGCCATTAAAGACCGTTTAAGTCTCCGAATCTGTACCGAAAGATCATGATGTCCTGAGCTGCGAGAATATCTCTCGAGCTGAGTTGATCTCGTTGGTAAACATCCAAGTCCCCGGAGTTTTGCGTGTTGATGCTTCGATCCTTGGGTTGTTTGGAGTCTTGTTCACTTCGTGTCTTGACTTGTGATGGGCTTCATGATCTTCTCTTGAAGTGCTCGATGAACTTATCCCGAAAGTCTCCTCTTTAACGTTAATTTCCTACGTAAACAACAAACTCCAAAATCGACATGCAAGTGTGAACTTGTTACATCATTAGTATGCCTAGTGGCGGGTTAGTTGCAAATCATAATTGAAACCAATGTATAACAAGTACTCTAGGTTGACGGAAATTCACCGTCAACATCTCCCCCATGCTTAAACCTTGCTCGTCCTTGAGTAAGTAATCCTCGCTTAAAAGGGAAATCAGTGTTGCCTTCCAATGTTGTCCCTGCACTTAGTCATTCATGACGAGGAAAATTGCTCTCTCTCTTAAGAATTTATTTGTAAAGTTCAAGTTCTAACCAGCTTCTTTTTCATTATGGAAGATAGACTAACAATAAAGAACAAGCCACATTTAACACGATGCTCTCAAACTTAAGTGAACTTCAAACCATTACCTTGTCACATGGCAGATTTTGAAAAAGATGCATATCCAACATAAGTGAAAATCTTTTGCAAGAGCTCATGGAACACTCATCTCATCAAGTCACTCAAGCCTATACTAGATTATTTTCAACCTACTCTACTCATATGTGATAGTGGAAGGCTTGTGTGGAGCTTGGAAGGTTAAAAACAATCCTAGCAAAACATACATCCGAAATATTGTCAAATTAAGAGAGAGGTCTATTGGAATTACCGAGACTCGTCAAAAAGTCCATGGAAAATAAATGTTGGAAAGAGAGAGGGATGAAACACACACATTTAGATAAGTGGACATGTGCAAGTGGCAAATGGATGATCCCGAGGCACGAGTGAAGTCCTCATTATCGGATTGCACATGGTTGGAAGATTTGAGTATGGATTTGTCATGAAGGCCCTAGAGCCAACTGGATTTGATCCACTAGTGGGCTCAGATGGATTTGATCCATTATGGTGTAAAGGTCCTAATGGGCCACAAATGTTGTAAAGCCCATTAGTATTTGAAGGGGTACACCATCTATTAGTCCTGTATTGCTAATGGACGATGGTGTGGGGGGTTTTCCTCCCAATAAATATGGACCACACCCCTCCTGAAAAGACACAACTATCTCAAGTAGCAGCCGCTCTGCCAACGCTCTCTCCTCGTCGCACTCATAGACCTAGCAATCCGGTGTGCGTCGCTTCCTTCTCCGTACGTGTGGATACCTTGGAGGTGCTGCATCTGGAGCACTTGCATCGGACGAGCCGCACGTGCAAGTCAAGAAGGACATGAGCAACTGCACTGCCGGCTACCCTTGACGCGTTCGTCTACATCGAGACGGTTCCGCTGCATCTGCGCGTCTAGTGATAATCCCGTGATCTCTGACAGCAGCAGTTCCTGTTTTGTGGGGAAAATTTTGTTTTGCGCTAGCGTAGCCACCCAGTATCCCTTCAGTGATACTAGAGTCGTAGCTGCTAAGTTTTAGATTCGGGATGTGTGCATATGGAGATATGCAGATGTAGATCAAAGTTTTGATCGGCTTCGTGTTCTTGACGTGATGGTCGTGTAACGAATTAGTCCTACCGGTCGGAATTCCGCCATCGGAGTTAAGTGATACACGTAAACCCAGTCACAATGAGAAGTAGATCAATTAGATTGGTCGAATCGAAGCTAGGTCAAGTGCTAGGCGCTTGGGATGCGTGGCGGTGGCAGATTGGATCTCTACCGGCCCGGAAAAAACCAGAAAACATATTGTTTGGTAAAACAGTCATAACTTTTCGTGGTTAACTCGGACGAAGACGTTTTCTATACGAGAATTGATCTACAGAAAATTTTACACATGTGATAAACCAGCTTTGCTGTTCTCAGCGAAATTAATTTTGCCAAATTTGGCTTGCAAGATGGGTTTTCAGGCGTTTTAATTTTGGACGTCGGAATTGCGATAATCTGTTTTGCAGGTTTTGTGATCGGTATGGCCTATATGTGTATGTGATGCATGTGTGTAATTTTTTCGTGACCTGCGTGTCACGCATAAGGCAATACAGCTGGAGCCACATGTATTGTCAAAATTAATGTAATGGTCTGCGTACCAATTTGTGATGATCTAATACGCGATTGTGTAACTTTCATTACTAGGACGCGTTAGATAGTTCTTGGAGGACTCATCACATGGAGGATGGCACACACAGATCATGGAGATAGAGATCAACATGATGTACAGGTCAATGGATATGGAGATCAACATGTGACAATAGGCCATACCGTGTTACAACTGTGTGAATGTCGTTCTTACCGTTCTACTTTTACATGCGACAATGTTATTTTCTTGCATGTGATGTTACGAGTAGAACGATCCCTTTGGAATTTTAAGTTAACATGCCCTCCCAACACTTGCCACCGTCCCACGTCTCGTACAATTAGTGGTGGGTCTATGAAATTAGGGTACCACTAGTTTTCCTTGACTAGACGGGTTTGTATCGGATACTTACATGCATAAGTGTTGGTTTGCTTATCAAAGTCATCTTAACGGTTAAGGACCTTGGGGCATAAAGGTTGGGAGCCTAGACATAGAGATGTCACCCAACAACAGGAGTCATATGTGATATGATTAGCAAAGAGTTGCTTACCGATCTACCTTGTTTACTAGAGGTGACGCAAAAGCTCACTAGTAGACTTGTTAGTTGTGGATTCTGAATCACTAAGTATCAATGTGGGGATATTGATTTTAGTGGGAGTAAATTCTTTTATTTTACTCAGTCATGGATATTTTGTCTTAGTGTTTTGCATTTATTATTCTGTTGTAGATTAAAGGCACCTAGCAACACCACATCGTTTACCTTGCATTTGGTCCTTGAGAAGGACAAGTTGACTGGAACAAACTTTACGAATTGGATTCGTAATCTGAGAATTGTTCTCAGAGCTGAGAAAAGGGAAGAAGTTCTAGGCACCCCCATACCAATAGATGATAACGTTAAGAAAAGCATGAGCAGTAGTCATGTGATGACGATCCAAGCCGATCTTTAAAAGGAAGGGCAATTCTTGGAAGAAGAAAAGTAAAGCCAAGGATAAGATCTCAATGCCAAACCAGGCGCCCAAGGCTAGTCCAGCTGCCAAGGCTGAATGTTTTCATTGTAAGGAAATCGGTCACTGGAAAAGAAATTGTAAGTTGTACTTAGCTTCTATGAAAAGCAAGGGAAGTAAGGGTACTTCCACTTTAGGTACACTTAATGTTTATGTTACAGATATTTTCCTCGCTGATTCTTATACTAATTCTTGGGTATTTGATACCGGATCGGTTGCTCATATTTGCAACTCGATGCAAGGAATGCTAAGAAGTAGAAGCGTGGAACGAGGAGAAGTTGATTTCCGCGTAGGCAATAATCACTACAAGAAACTATTTAATCTGTGACGCATTCTCCGCGACGTTTTCAGAAAACGTCACGAATGTGCATTGCAGTCCAAAACACTGTGACGATTTCTTTAATTCGTCGCGATTCTACGACGTATTCCTTTTCTTCGTCACGGATGTGCATTGAAGCCCAAAACACTGTGACAATTTGTTAAATTCGTCGCGATTCTACGATGTATTCCTTTCTTTCATCACAAACACTGCGACGATTTGTTTAGTTTGTCGCGATTCTACGACGTATTCATATTTTTCGTCACGGATGTGCATCGATGGATATTGAAGCCCAAACCATCACGACGATTTGTTAAATTCGTCGCAATACGGCCCACAACACCGTGACGTTTTAGCAGATTCGTCGCGATCCGTAAAAAAACGACCCACCTCACCGCACCTAGGACCCACCCACACGCCACGCGAGCGCCACCTCACCCAAGCGCCACATCACCACCACGTGAGCGCCCGGGCCCACCTCAGCGCCATGCGGCGCCACCTCACCCGGGCGCCACCTCACCACCACGCGAGCGCCGGGGGGCCCACCTCACCGCCACGCGAGCGCCACCTCACCCGGGCGCCACGCCACCACCACGCGAGTGCCGGGGGCCCACCTCACTGCCACGCAGGCGCCACCTCACCCAGGCGCCACGTCACCACCACGTGAGCGCCAGGGGCCCACCTCACTGCCACGCAGGCGCCAACTCACCCAGGCGCCACCTCACCACCACAGGAGCGCCATGGGCCCACCACACTGCCACACAGGCGCCACCTCACCCAGGCGCCACCTTGCCACCACGCGAGCGCCAGGGGCCCACCTCACTGCCACGCAGGTGCCACCTCACCCAGGCGCCACGTCACCACCACGTGAGCGCCCGAGGCCCACCTCGCGCCACGCAGCGCCACGTCACCACCACGGGAGCGCCGGGGCCCACCTCATTGCCACGCGAGCGCCACCTCAACCGGGCGCCACGTCACCACCACGCGAGCGCCGGGGCCCACCACACCGCCACGCAGCGCCACCTCACCCAGGCGCCACGTTACCACAACGCGAGCGCCAGGAGCCCACCTCAATGCCACGCAGGCGCCACGTCACCACCACGAGAGCGCGAGGGGCCCACCTCACTACCACGCAGGCGCCACCTCACCCAGGCGCCACCTCACCACCACGAGAGCGCCACGGGCCCACCTCACTGCCACGCAGGCGCCACCTCACCCAGGCGCCACGTCACCACCACGAGAGCGCCACGGGCCCACCTCACTGCCACGCAGGCGCCACCTCACCCAGGTGCCACGTCACCACCACGAGAGCGCCAGGGGCCCACCTTACTACCACGCAGGCGCCACCTCACCCAGGCGCCACGTCACCACCACGAGAGCACTAAGGGCCCACACACTGCCACGCAGGCGCCACCTCACCCAGGCGCCACGTCACCACCACGAGAGCGCCAGGGGCCCACCTCACTACCACGCAGGCGCCATAATAAACTGCTGTCGAAATCATTTTTTTCATTTGTTAAAGTTGTAGATCTTGGTAGAGAATGATTTTAGAAAATTTTAGAAAAAAGAATCAGCGAATTTGGAGTTAGTATGAGGAAGAAAAACTAGTTACAAGTTTTAGTCAAAGATTAAAAAGAGAAAACACACTTGTTCATCTCAGTTCATAGCAATTGAAATTTCTGTTTTTAATCTTCGGATAAAACTTGTAAACTGTTTTCCTTCCTCATATGAACTCCAAATCGGTTGATTCTTTTTCCTAATTTTTTCTAAAATCGAGATGTTTTACTCAATGCCATTTGTTTGTTTCTTAATTACTATTTCTTGGTTGCTTTGCATACAACATAACTTTTCCAACTAAAAAGAGAATATAAAAAAATGTTTTTTCATAATAATTGCTAATATAACTTAATATTCTCTAATGTTATGGTCAACATGAGATGGTGTCAAAAATTGAGGTGCATACAAGTTTGGTCACGTTATTAGTTGTTCAAATCTCAACGTTCGTTTTCAATTGTGGGAAACTATGTGAGTCTTGTGTCCTATTTGTGGACAATGTATTGTGCCACTTTGTAAAAATCATATAGATTTTTTATCATATACTCGTGAGACTAAAATATGTTTCCATGCCAATTTTTTAAAAATTTTGAGCATTTTTTAGATAAATATACTTCAAATTCATTTGTGGACCATTTTGACCATTATTTTCGATAAATTCACAGAAATTCATTTGAATTAGTAAAATGGTAAAATAGTTATAATTATATTGAAATTTTTACCAGTCAACTTTTATATAATCTATTAGATATATAAAATATATTAGTTTATATAAGATTAATATTTGTATGTGTTACTTCACAATGGTGCAATAAAAGAAAACGAAAAAGAAAAACGTTAAGCCACACAGGCCAACCTGAAAGCGGCCCACTTTCACGTCAGCCCACCAACACCTCGGTCGCTGGGAGCCCTCGATCTCGCGATCGGACGGTCGACATTCATCGTAATGTTTATATATATATTGACTCCACTAACCCTAATCCCCCTCCTCCTCCACTTCTCCACCAGGCACAGCCTTCCTCTCCTTCCTCCTCCGCCGCCTCCCTACCTCGCCGCCTCGCTCTCTCCTCTCTGCCACCTCCCTCCCCCCTTCCCGCCTCTCCCCACCTTCCTCCCTCCCTGATCCGCCGTCTCCCTACCTCCTCCCCTCCTCTGCGCATCGATCTGCGCCGCATCGAGGAGTGGCACCGCGACCCCGTTCCTTCCTTTTTTCCAGTTCGAGTTTGATTCGATTCGAGTAAAAGCCACCCCACGCACGCAGCACCTCCCCTGCTCTGCTCCCCCTGATTCCCTCTCCTCCTCCTCTACCGCCGCCGCCAATTCGTTTCCATGCCGCCCAAGCGCGGGAGCCGGCGCGGCCGTGGGAGGCCCAGGAAGGACGCCGCGCGGGCCGCCGACTCCGGCCCCGATCCCGACCCCGACGCCGCCGAGGTAAAGTAAAATCACCCGCTGTTTCCATGCTGTCGGAGGAGACCCATCTGTTCTCGTCCGGATTTGCTTTGTGTTGACGTGCTCTGAATATAATTCGGTTTTGCTTTGTGTTGACGTGCTCTGAATTGCCACTCTTCTTTCTCAAGGTAAACTGAACCGTGGGCTCTCGGTGATCGACAGCTACATGCTGCTGAGGGAAGGGACCGAGAACGACGACGAGGACTTCTACCTCGCTTGTGTTCTCGGTTGGTGCGTCGAGTGGGTAAGCACCATCAACAATCCGTGGATACTCTGCTACCAAGGATTGGGGCAACCCTGGTGTTTGACGAAATGTTTCTGAACCGGTCTGCAGCTCCAAGCGTCTACTCTTGTGCTGGACGACATCATGGACAACTCGTACACGAGGCGAGAAAACCTCTCTTTGGTACAGGGCCGCCAACGATAAGTTCTTGCGAGCATCACTGCCATTTGATGTGGATCTTCATGGCACGGAGGATGGCTAATGGTTTCTGCTGGTACTGCAGGTTGGCATGTCTGCTATAAACGACGGTGTTCCGCTGAAATGCCATGTCCAGGCCATCATCAAGAGATACTTCAAAGAAAAATTATATGCCCTCAATCTCATGGAACTCTGGAACGAGGTAATTAACTGGAAGCATCCTTGTCAGCAGTTTAGCCCATGTTTCAGCTTTGCTCTGCTATATGAATTTCATTGCTGTACTCAACTGAGTGGGAACTGTAGTAATATTTCATGATAACAGAAATAAGTGAGTTTGCGATTCACTTATTCTTTCGCTTACGAGTTTTTTTTATTCTTTGAAGGGTTCAATCAATCGCTTGTGCCATTGCAACACAAATGAAAAAGGTAGTGCGTGTTAAAATGTCTAAATTATGCTAGAACTTAGAACGATGATTTATACACACTTAGAACACACTGAAAATATTCCGGTTCTTGGGTCAGATCCCAGACTCATGTGTGTTTTGCACATTAGCGGTTTATCATTATGACTTGTTAAATTTGGCCGTGCATTTCCTCAATCATTAGTTTGGCTAGCTGCATATGCTGCTGAAATCAAAATTAGCTTAGCTTCAAAATATGTATGCCCAAATCTCCTAGTACACCATGTGTTACCGATGCAACTGGTTAGGAAAGTTCTTCTTATAGCAAACTTTTAACTCGTTATTAGTATGGTGAATTTAGACAGTTAGCTCTCAGATCTTCTGGATGTTCATGGTCAGTGTGAATTTCACACTGAATAATGTTTACGTGTGCTGGACTGCTGGTTTAATTCATTGAGCTCTACTGTTGACCAACTCACAACACTGCTTCTTTCTGTATTTCCTTACAATTTTGTATGAATTCCACTCTCCTTACCATGCCGAAATGTCAATCCAATTTTGTGGTTGGTCACTATTCCATTAAGCATTCCCTTCTTGTGTGGCAACTGCCAACCTCTGAATTATCACAGGTAAATGATGGTTGCCATGCCTCTTGTCTGTGCAAGTATGGATTCTGGTAGTGCTACTCCACAAGGGATGGGTTGTGTTATTTTCTCAAGTTGTCCATCTGGTTCTTTTATAACTTCTTTTGTGCTAAAAGAAAAGCTTGCAGCTTACATGTGATGTCCTTAAATCAAAGTGGGTATATACTTTCATCATTAAGCTGCTATCGTGTGTGCCCTTGTGGCCTTTTTTTTGAAGATTTTTTCTTGAATCTTGAATGAAATATTTTCGGAACTGTATATTATCATGTATTTTGCATCCTTTTTCTGTTATCAACTGTCACTATTACTTTGCTGGGTAGATGGACACTTGTAAATGCTTTTTTAATGATGCGTATAGTGAGCTAGTATGTTGTTCTTATCAGAGATAACTAACTTTTTATTTGTTAATCTGTTGGATGAATATGCACTTATGGAAAATCTCCCGAACAACCATTTTGATAGTTGATTTTTTTAAAAAAATGTGAATGAATTTCTGGCATCTTGTCTAGGTCTACGTGCATTATTTTATTTTAGCATTTATACATATGTTATATGTGATATTACAGTATTTACATTCTGAAATCTTCAAGGCGTATGTACAGCATTTGGAATGTAAATAGAAATGTACTTTGTTTGAACCATCACAAATGTCAACCAAGTGATAGGATTCACATATAATACTTTTTCTAATCCCGTAAATTGGTTCTTCTCCCTGCATTTTTTGTCTTTTTCTCTATTTTGTGGCACTTTGTATAGGGACCGAACTTTTGCAGGATTATTTACACGTGAAACCCCTGTTGCATTTTTAGCAAGCCTTAGTTCTTCTTTTCTTATTGGCCTAAAAAATTAGAATGATAAACATGCTCGTGTCGACTAAGCTGAAAATGAATGTGCAATGTCCTAATTAGATGAAATTTTTGCTTTTTATTTTTGTTAGTCTTTGTTGAGGTTGATAAACAATGATTTGGATGACTTTGGCCAACTTTTGATCCGAGTTGTATGAGTATGTTCGAGTCGGGTTCGCTTATTGATGCTATATTTACGAACTATTTGCTTGTAGGTCCCGATATTATCAAGGATGATAAAGATATGGCATCAAAGTACCAAAAAGAAGAAGCGAAATATTGCTCAGGTGGAGGCCTCGGATAAAGAACAAACATACGGTATTATGGTTATTACTGTATGTAAAATTCCCAGATCCTACCCAAGCTTAAATCTGTAGCACTATGGTAAACATGATAGTATAAAACATAGTTTCACACACTGCTACATGCAGACTTACTTTAAGCCATTCAGAACAATGCACATGTTAGAAATTAAGCGCACCACTTGGTAGCACACCACAAGAGCATAAAAGCAATTTCATAATGGGTTTTATCCTTATTCCTCGTATCTGTGTCCACTTTCATTTTAGAGATAATTCTATTATAGTGTTACACATTGACATATGCCGCAATATTCCTTAGTCAATGTTTGTGTCGACTAGTTTACCTTGTAGATGGAGCCAACAATGCAAATTTAAATACAGATCTACATAGATATGATCTGATGATAGATTAATATAAGAGAAAAGAGTGGATAGGAAATCTGAAATGCTTGTGGCTATTCTTCTGTACCTGTCCTAGTTCTATCACATTCCTCCTAGTGTTTATCAATCACTTTCCTCATGATTATTTCTGCTCTTTGGTATATTCATTCTGGTACCCCATGATCATGTTTACTTTCTGAGTTTTGTAACAACTAACTATTTACTACAAAGTATTGCTGAAACATAGAGATGGGATCCCCTCAAGCTGCTTTCTAATTGGATTCAGGTTTCCTTTATTTCAGGATTTATACGAACTCGCAACGAATCAGAGAAAAGAGTGGCAGAATAACAAAGAGGAAGGTGTAGTGTTTTAGGAATGGTAGATATCTGAATGCATGTGTTATCTGCCTCAATATCTGATTGTGTTTGTTGGGTTTCCCCCCAGAGATTGTATCTGATTTGTCTGTTCATTGAATTTTGGTAAATGTGTTGGAAAAATGTACCCTCCGAAAAATAGGCTGAAGATGGGCTAATTTTGCTAATTTTATGCTGGAATATAATTCTGAAATGGGCTGTGGTGGGCTAGAATTTGTATCTGCTGGGCTTAAAATTTTTGCCACGTCATCGTCCACGTACGGTGCCACATCATTGTCCACATAGGATGCCACGCCATCATCCACGTAGGATGCCATGTCATCGTCCACGGAGGATGCCACGTCATCGTCCACGTAGGATGCCACGTCGTCGTCCACGTAGGATGCCACGTCATCGTCCTTGTAGGATGCCATGTCATCGCCCACGTAGGATGCCACGTCATCATCCATGTAGGATGCCACAGCTGCCATGTGTGTAGCAATCTGTGACGATTTTATTTTGTCACGGATTGTGAGCCATGGGTTGGGCTGCATGGGCCTCGGGCTGCTCCGTGACGATTCAGATACGTCACGGATCGCGACGTTTATTAAGGGAACGTCGAGAGATTTAATCAATGATGCTCATTCCACCACGAAAATGTAAATCGTCACGGATGCTGATTTGCGACGAATTTTATTTAATCTGTGACAGAATGGTTACGTCACAGATTAAATAGTTTCTTGTAGTGAATGCAAGAGTTGCTGCATTGAGCATCGGAACGATGCAACTACACCTCCCATCAGCATTTATATTGGAAATGAATAATTGTTATTTTGTTCCTAGTTTGAGTCGAAACATTTTATCCCCTTCATGTTTGATGAAGGATGGTTATTCATTTGCGAGTGAAAACAATGGTTGTGTGATCTCTAAGGATAATATGTTTGTGGCTTGTGCATCCATTGTGAATGGCTTATTTGTTTTAAATCTTGATGATTCACCTATCTGTAACATAAATGCTAAAAGGCCTCGACCTAATGATTTAAGTCCTACCTACTTATGGCATTGTCGTTTGGGTCACATCAGTGAAAAGCGCATGAAGAAGCTCCATAACGATGGACTTTTAACTTCGTTTGATTTTGAATCCTACGAGACATGTGAAGCTTGTTTGCTAGGCAAGATGACCGAGATGCCTTTCTCAGGTTTTCCTGAGAGAGCCTCGGACTTACTGGAACTCATACATACGGATGTGTGCAGACCAATGAGTACGACAGCTAGAGGTGGATACCAATACTTCATAACGTTCATTGATGATTTAAGTAGATATGGTTATGTCTATTTAATGAAGCACAAGTCTGAAACTTTTGAAAAGTTCAAAGAATTTCAGAGTGAAGTAGAAAATCAACGTGGCAAGAAAATCAAGACCTTGCGTTCTGATCGTGGAGGTGAGTATTTGAGCCATGAGTTTAGCAGTCATCTAAAGAGTTGCGGAATTGTTCCACAACTTACGCCACCTAGAACACCTAAAAGAAACGGTGTATCCGAGCGACGTAATCGAACCTTGTTGGACATGGTCCGATCAATGATGAGCCAGTCGGACCTACCATTATCATTTTGGGGTTATGCTCTAGAAACCGCAGCTTTCACTTTAAATAGGGTACCTTCTAAGTCCGTAGTTAAGACACCATATGAGATGTGGACTGGTAAGACTCCCAGTTTGTCTTTTCTGAAAATTTGGGGTTGTGAGGTTTATGTAAAGAAACTTCAATCAGATAAATTAACACCTAAATCGGACAAGTGCATATTCGTGGGATATCCAAAGGAAACCTTGGGATATTATTTCTACAACCGGTCAGAAGGCAAAGTGTTTGTCGCTCGGAACGGCGTTTTCTTAGAGAAAGAGTTTCTTAAAAGAGAAAAATGTAGACAGAAGGTATATCTTGAAGAAGTTCAAGATGAGCCGCTTGGGCAAGATTTCACAATTGATGCTAATGTAGCTGAACGAGTTGAGATGCCCATGGCAAGAGAAGCACCACCACAACCACGAAGGTCTGAAAGGGCACGTTGCGCAACTGATAAGCTCAATCTCATGATCACGGGAGAGCGCGACATATTGTTGTTAGACAATGATGAACCTATGACATATGCGGAAGCAATGATGGACCCAGATTCCGAGAAATGGCAAAGTGCTATGAGATCCGAAATAGATTCCATGGATGACAATCAAGTTTGGAACTTGGTTGACCTGCCAGATGGTGTTAAACCCATAGAGTGCAAATGGATCTATAAGAAGAGGGACATGGATGGAAATGTTCACATCCATAAAGCTCAACTTGTTGCAAATGGTTTTCGACAAGTTCAAGGAGTTGACTACGACGAGACATTCTCACCCGTAGCGATGCTTAAATCTATTCAGATCATTCTAGCTATAGCTGCATATTTCGATTATGAGATATGGCAGATGGATGTCTAAACAGCTTTCCTAAATGGAAATCTGACTGAGGATGTGTATATGACACAAACCGAGGGATTTGTTGATCCAACCAATGCTAGAAAGGTGTGCAAACTTCAAAAATCCATTTATGGATTGAAGCAAGCATCTCGGAGTTGGAACCTTCGCTTTGATGAAGTGGTCAAAGGGTTTGGCTTCATTCAGAGTGAAGAAGAGCCTTGTGTTTACAAGAAGGCAAGTGGGAGCTCTGTAGTATTTCTAATCTTATATGTGGATGACATATTACTGATTGGAAATGACATTCCTATGCTTAAGGCCGCTAAGACCTCATTAAAAATAGTTTTTCAATGAAGGACTTAGGTGAGGCGACATATATTTTGGGCATCACAATCTATAGAGATAGATCGAAAGGCTTATTAGGATTAAGCCAAGACACTTACATTGATAAAGTGTTGAAAAGGTTCAACATGGAAGAGGCGAAGAAAGGGTTCTTGCCTATGTCACATGGCATACATCTTAGCAAGACTCAGTGTCCTTCGACAACTGATGAGCGGGAACGCATGAGTAGAATACCGTATGCTTCGGCCATCGGATCTATTATGTATGCAATGATATGTACACGTCCAGATATTTCGTATGCACACAGTGTTACAAGCAGATACCAATCTGATCCAGGTGAGGGTCACTGGACAGCGGTTAAAAATGTTTTTAAGTACTTGAGAAGGACTAAAGGCATGTTCCTAGTCTATGGTGGTGAGGAGGAGCTCGTTGTAACGGGTTACATCGATGCTAGTTTCCAAACTGACCAAGACGATTCAATGTCGCAATCAGGATACGTATTTACGATAAATGGTGGAGCTGTGAGCTGGAAGAGTTCCAAGCAGGAGACAGTGGCTGATTCTACAACAGAAGCCGAGTACATCGCGGCTTCGGAAGCTGCAAAGGAGAGTGTTTGGATAAGGAAGTTCCTTTCTGAACTTGGTGTGTTTCCGAGTGTCTCTAGCCCATTGGATCTTTATTGTGACAACAATGGGGCTATTACGCAAGCAAAGGAGCCAAGGAACCACCAAAAGAATAAACATGTACTGCGGCAATTTCATCTGATATGAGAGATCGTTAGACGAGGTGATATCAAGATATGCAAAGTACACACGGATTTGAATGTTGCAGATCCTTTGACAAAACCCCTTCCACAGCCTAAGCATGAGGCGCACATGAGAGCTATGGGTATTAGATATATTCTAGATTAGCTCAAGTGCAAGTGGAAGAATGTTAGAAATATGTCCTATAAGGAATCATAGAGATGATTATATTTCATTATATCCATGTCACTTGGTTCTTTTATTGAATATCTATGAAAGGCAACTTGTATTTGATTGGCAATTATGTGAATTGTTTGTGAAACTCTTTTACTTGTATGGTTAGTCAAAAGTTGTCCCTAGTATGAGTTAATGACTAGCACATGAATTAGTTGATGACTATGTTTCACAAGTCATGAACATGGAGATGTATAACTAAATGTGGGCACATGTATGACATGGGGCTGGACTGACCCAATTTGAGGCCTTGTTCTCTGTTTACACAACGTATACGCTATGTCCTTAGACTTGAGATTGTCGCATGTACTCAAGATGTGAATTGACCTACTTAGGGGCCATCAACCGCTACTCCGTAACTGGGTAGTCATAAAGGTGGCTTTCGGGTTTGTCAGGAAGCATGCTGTGAGGCATGGTCAATCAAGATAGAATTTGCCCCTCTACTTGAGAGAGATATCTCTGGGCCCCTCGAGTGATCGGATCAAGAAATGCATGGCCGTGTTGGGTTAAGGGTTAACCCCCTTTTGATGATCCGAATCACAGTGTCGAGAAAGAGAGGTCAGCTTGGAGCTAGACCAAATATCGTGAGGCAAAGGGAATAGCATGTATGAATTGTTGTGATGGTTTGTCTGATAAGATCTTTACGTATGCATAGGAGTTGACACGTCTTGCTAGAGGCCGCTATCAACTATTGATCGAGTAATGTACTCGGGTCAAGTCTATGTGTACGTGAACCTATAGGGTCACACACTTAAGGGGTTGGAAGCCGAATGAGGATGAATATACTTGCATAGTTGACTCTAGTGCAAGTGGGAGACTGTTGGAAATATGCCCTAGAGCCAACTGGACTTGATCCACTAGTGGGCTTAGATGGATTTGATCCATTATGGTGTAAAAGTCCTAATGGGCCACAAATGTTGTAAAGCCCATTAGTATTGGAAGGGGTACACCATCTATTAGTCCCGTATTGCTAATGGACGATGGTGTGGGGGGTTTTCCTCCCAATAAATATGGACCACACCCCTCCTGAAAAGACACAACTTCCTCAAGTAGCAGTTGCGCTGCCAACGCTCTCTCCTCGTCTCACTCGCGGACCTAGCAGTCCGGTGTGCGTCGCTTCCTTCTCCGTACGTGTGGATACCTTGGAGGTGCTGCATTTGGAGCACTTGGATCGGACGAGCCGCACGTGCAAGTCAAGAAGGACGTGAGCAACTGCACTGCCGGCTACCCTCGACGCATTCGTCTACATCGAGACGGTTCTGCTGCATCTGCGCGTCTAGTGGTAATCCCATGATCTCTGACAGCAGCAGTTCCTGTTTTGCGGGGAAAATTTTGTTTTGCGCTAGCGTAGCCACCCCGTATCCCTTCAGTAAGGTGTGCTGATGAGCGCTACGAGGCATGTACTGGTGATGCGGCAATGTCCATGGCAAAGCAACTAGGTTGCGGGTCGAGGTTGTTGAGCGTGAAGCAGAGGCCTCTGCTCACGACACGGCCGTCCATCACATGCGGCATCCTGGTTTCAAGCACATGGCACGGTACACGCTTCACAGCACGCTTCACATGCGGTGCTGGACGACGACGACAAGACAACGGTGGCGCAATGAGAGAGATGACAGCAAGGCGGCGAGCTCCTGGAAAAAGGGGGGTGCGGCACAAAGGCCAAGTTGCACATATCGACGACATGGTCGGTGGCGCACAACAGGGACAGGAAAGCAAATACGCTATGCTCAAGGCTTAGGTACAAGACATCGAACAGGTCATGGGCATGCCACGGCTTGCATCCCCGGCATGCCATCCCAGGGCATCTCGGTGAAAAACAAAGACGAGCACGGCTCGAAGGCCGGCCAACACAGGCAGACAAGGTGGCGTCTATGGACGGTGCAAGAGAGGGCAAAGAAAACCTAAACTAGAGGGTCATGGCTCACACACAAAACATCGAACACCCTGAGGGCGTGCCTGGTTCCTACCATGGACAAGCCATCCATGGTCACTAGTGCTCGAGGGGCATCAGAAACAAGTAGCACAGCACGAAGGTCGGCGTCACAGGCAGGCTGCTGGGGGGAAAGGAGGCGGCTAGGTCGGGCGGCTCACCATCGGGCTCGTGGAAGGTCACAGTGGGGCAGGAAGGGTTCGTGGCCATGGTGATGTGGTGCGGAGTAGGCCGGCTCGGTGTCGTGGTTTGTCTCGCGATCGCCGTGGTACTCGACGTCCTCCCGGTGCCGCGCGGTGCTCCTTGACGGCGGCGTGGTTGTCGATGCATCAGCGGTCTAGCTCCTCTCTGCGGCGACGTCAGGGCGTCGTGGGCACCATGGTGCTCGGCTCCTCGGCGCGGGTAGAAGAA
Organism: Cenchrus americanus; assembly: GCA_947561735.1. Lineage (NCBI taxonomy): Eukaryota > Viridiplantae > Streptophyta > Magnoliopsida > Poales > Poaceae > Cenchrus > Cenchrus americanus. Next base: position 135,058,780 of record OX387239.1, read on the forward strand.
GCAGGGATGTCGGGCCTTGGTGTTGACGACGCCTCTTCTCGGTGCGGACGTCCCCGACGACGAGGGCTCCGGTCAGCTGCGCTCAGTGTTCCATGGCCACTAGTGCCTTGACGACATCACCACGTTCCGGTGCCGCGCTGCACAAAGGTGAACGGTGGGGCGCGAGCGACCTTCTTGGCGGCGCCCTTCCTCACGGCCATCGACGGCGTTGCGAGGAGTGGTGCTCTCGACTCCAGGGTCTCCTCCTCCTCCTTCTATTTCTTCTCCCCCTTTCTTTTCCTTCTTTGTTTCAAACGGCTGGTGGCAGAGGATTTGGGGGAAACGAATCCCCAGAGCGGCGGCAGCGCAAGGGATAGGAGCGGCTGGGGCACAGGTGGTTCTTAAAGGAGGCAGCACTGTCGGGCATACTCCCCGGGTACTCATGCAAGGAAGGAAGAATAGTAGAAGACGGACTCCTAGTAGAATTCCCCTATACTCCTACTAAGACTCGCTCTGTGTACTCCTACTAGGACTCCTGCCTTGTAACCGACTAGGAACCCGCCCCCTGGACTAAATAAGGGAGGGCCGGGTACCTAGCCGCGCATCCCCAATCCCTCCGGGGACAATCCAACACCAAGCGCAGGGCGCCATACTTGATCCCCCAAACAGGACGTAGGGTTCGCCACCTTGGCAGCCCGAACCTGTATAAATCTTGTGTCTCGTGTCCTTGTGTCGGTGCGGAATATGGTCCCGACACTAACCAGTAGATAACGCCTAGGTCTATCCCTCAATGGTCGATGTCAAGCAACAAATGACACAAGGTTTATCCTGGTTCCGGCCGAGGGGGCCGTACGTCCAGCAGTGGTGTGCTCGTGGCACTATATTGCTCGGCACCGGGGGTGCTTGTAGTGGGGCAAGTACAAGCAAGGCGGGAGAGGAAGCGTGGCTTCCAAGTCCCTGGTGAGTGGCTGAGGATGTTGTGGGAGAGTAAGAGAGTGAGTGCACGGTGCGTTGTGTTCAACTGTGCTTGTTCCTCTGAACTTGTCCCCCCCGCGGCTGGGGGCTCGCCTCCCCTTTTATAGGCCAAGGGGGCGGCGAGTTACATGCACGCCGCGCTACCTAGCTACGTGTGGGAGCACGTCGTGCTACGGTGTAGAGCGGGCGGCCGTCCGGACGATCTTCGCTACGATCCGGCCATGATGGCCTACCTCGTACCCGAACAGTGGCGGTTCGAGGGTAGGAGACGGCAGATGGCGATGGCGTCCTCTGATAGGCTTCGAGGGAGGTGCTGATGATGGCTGGTACGGGGTACAGGAGCGGGCAGAACGGCGTTCCTTCCCAATGAGCTCTGCGGTGGTGGAGTGGTTGCTGCAGTGCCCGGGCGTGCGCCTGCGGAGTCAGGCGTGCGCCTGCGCGCGTGGGTACGGCGGCCGCGCCGTTACAGTGGCCGGGATGGCCGCCCACCGGCCTAGCGCCCCTCACCCTAACCGCGGGGGTCACGGGAAAGTGGAGTCGAGGGTGCGCCCGGCCCCCTTTCGAGGGTCGGGCGCGTTAGTCGTACAGTAGCGTGCGCACGGTGTCACGGGACTGACACCGGCCGTACCGCACAGTCCACCCCACAGTGGCGGGGATGGGCTCCTCCCTGGGGAGTTGGTGCGGCGGCACCGGGGCGTGAGCCCCGGCGCATGATGGCGCCGCCCCCGCGGCGTCGTGGCGTTAAATGCCCAAGTACGGGGCGGCGCACGCGCGCGGGCGCCCGTGAGCGTGGCGGGCCCCGGCCCGAGGGTGGAGCGGACCCTCGAGCGAGGCGAGGCCCGCTCGAGGGGGAGCGAGCCCTCGAGCGGGGCGGGACCGCTCGAGGGAAGGGTCGCCCCTCGAACGGGGCGGAGTCCGTTCGAGGAGGGGGTTGCCCCTCGAACGGGGCGGAGCCCGTTCGAGGAGGAGCGTACCCTCGGGCGAGGCGGAGCCTGCTCGAGGGGTCTTTCAGACGAGCCGTCTTGGTGGGCCTCCGAAGTCCTGCCGCATGGGCCATGTCCTGCATGGTTAGTTTCCTGCATGGTTAGGCTTAGCTTATTTAGATGCAGGGATTTAAGTGAGGGTTCCCCCATTGTTTAAGGGGACCCTTAGGGCGGTCCCCGACAGTAGCCCCCGAGCATCTGCGGGTTTGCCATTGAGGCTCCCGCAGATGCTGGAACCTACTGATAGGACGTTCTTCCCTCCTTGTTTGCGAACGCTTTCCGTGGGGCCGCGTCGGCGGACCCGCGGGTCTAGCCCTCGAAGCCCCGCGGGAGTGTGGGCTCTCCCTGGGCAGGGGTTAACCGCGAGCAATTCGGTCGAAAGGCGTGGCACATATGCCAACCGGCATCGGCGGTATTTCAGCGGCATCGGGGGTGCACGCTCCCCCGTCACCTTGTCTCCCGGCGGGTGCAATTTCAAGGAGGTGTAGCCGTGCATCAAGCCCCCGAGCCTTGGCACGTTCGAGGCGATCGGGTCGAGCCCGACGACTTGTTTTTTAACGCGCCCTCGCCGTCCCTCCGCGGGACGGAGGGTGAGGTTTCCACGACTCCCATCGAGCGGGTCGCGAATCGCGGATTCCTCATCGAGCCGCTAGCGGGTGGTTCAAGTGGACGTCCATGCCCCGTTCGATAAGGGTAGGCCGCGCGGTCGGAGACACGTCCATGGAAGCGCTTGCGTGGGTTTGCTAGGTGGGGCTCGGTCCCGTTCGCTAGGGACCGAGGGCGCGGAAGCTCTCCCTCGGTGGGATCCCCCGCTAGCCGCCCTCGCCGGCTCTCGAACACGACATGTGGGGCACCCTCGAGCCGACGGGCTCGAGGAACGGCTCGAATGCGCGTGCCCTCGTCGTCCCTAACTCTGTGATCTGAGGCGCCTGTTCGAACCCGCCGAGGGTCAGGCTTCGAACCTCTGATCAGTAAGGCCGTGCGGGGCCGTGCCTTGGCTAGCCCCGTCTTTTCACGTTTGCGACCGTCGAGGGGTCTGGGCGTGCCGACCCTCGAGGTGCTGGTTGGTGGCATGGCGCGGCATGAGTGCTTTCGGTGTCGCTCTATTTCAAGCGTGACCTGGGCGATCCTCTTACGCGCGTGCCTTCTTTTAGAGGGTTGACATTGTCTCGAGTTGGGGGTCATGCCGCTCGAGGGTTCTACGTGGCATGGGTGCCCGCGGCGGTCTACTCTACATCGAGCAGGTCCCGGGCGACCTTCTCACGCTGATATCCCATCGAGGGTCGCCTTTGTTTCGAGCTGAGGGTCATGCCGCTCGAGGGTTCTTCGTGGCATGGGTGCCCGCGGTGGTCTTGCTCTATATCGAGCAGGTCCCGGGCGACCTTCTCACGCTGATGCCCCATCGAGGGTCGCCTTTGTTTCGAGCCGAGGGTTCGCCTCGCTCGAGGGCTCTCCTTGCTTGGCAAGGGCCCGGGCATTTAATTGCCTTGCGGTCGTGGCCGCGGTTTTGCAGCGCGGGCGCGCCTTTTAGGCGGCGCGGCGCGCGCGCGCGCGTAGTGGGCGGCGTGGCCGGCGGACGTGACGGTTTTGCCTTGGTTGCTTTGCCCGGTCTCGCCGTAATGATGACCCGCCTGCGGTGTTAGAGCCGCCGCGGTCGTGGTGGGGCCCGCCGTCGACGCGATGGAAAGATTCTGCCGGTTAATGCGGCGGGGCGTCCGCTCCGAGAACTCGCCCCCGTTGCCTATAAACTGCGGGGAGGAAGGGACGGCGGTTTTTTACCTTGGCTTCTCACCGTTTTCAGTCCTCCGTCCCTTCGCCTTCGCCTCACTCTTGCCGTCGCGCGGGCTCGCTGCTTAGAGCTTTTTCCTCGTTTCCTTGTCCTCCGCCTTCGCACTCGTTCGTCCCCCCTTATGGCGCCGCCTCAGCTTCCGATCAGGGTCCTGGAGCCGTACGCCTGGGAGAGGTCGACCGTGACCCGGCTCGCCCTGGGCGAGCTGGTCGTCGCCGGCCGGCCTGTCGGCCAACGAAGAGGGGCGCCGGCGGAGTGGATCGTGCCGCCGGCGACGCACCTCGAGCCCAACCCGCGCGGAGGGCTACGTGGTGAGCTTCCTCCGCTACCACGAGCGCGGCTTCAACGCGCCGGCGAGCACATTCATGCGGGCATTGTGCTACCACTATGGGGGTGGAGCCGCACAACTTTGCCCCCAACGCGATCTCGCGAGCGGCCACATTCGTGGGCGTGCGCAAAGGGTACCCGGGGATCCCGATCAATTGGGAGCTGCGGGTACACCTCTTCCGCGGGGAGCTCATCACGCGGCCCACGTCGGAGCCGGGGACCCGCGCGCGGTGCGCGCCGGCGGGATGTCGCTTCCCTGCGGGGGCAGCTCAAGGATTTCTACATCCCCTGCACCATGACGACGAACAACGCCGGCTGGGAGCGGGGATGGTTTTACCTGCGCAACGCCGAGCCCGGCCTCCCTCCCTACACCGCGGGTGTTCAAGAAGAGGCCGGACTCCTGGGGCTACGGGTTGTCTACGGCCCAGCATCGGGCGCGCCAGGAGTCCGTCCTTCGCGCCTTGCAGCGGCTGGCGAAGGAGGGGCTCAACGCGATGGGCGTCCTCGCCTTCCTCCACCACCGGCGGGTCGTGCCGTTGATGGAGAGGCCCCTCTGCATCTTCGAGATGACGGAGGCGGCCAACCCCGTCGACCTGGCGAGGTCGCGGATGCTCCCGACGCCGCTGGAGCGGCCGTACGCGCTCACCCGGGCGCGGAGCGCCGTCGACACCCGGACGCCGCGCGCCGCGGGTCGGACCCCGTGGGATATCGAGATGCTCCCCACCGGCCGTTGGTGAGTGTGGTTTTTGATTCCGTTTTAGTCCTTGTTCTTGCTTCCGTTTCCCGATGCGCCATTGTCGCTCTTGCGCGCGACCGGTGCGGTTCAACGCCGCCAAGTCCGTTCCACCCACCCCCGACTCCCGTGCGCTCGGCCGGGCGGCGCGGCGGGAGCGAGGGGGAGCGGGCGGCGCGCAAGAGGGAGCACGCAAGGCGGTGCCAAGCGCGCCGCGACGCACGGTCCGCGGAGTGCACGGCGGCGGGAGGAGCCGGGGCTCTCCTCCCGGACATCGAGGAGCCCTCGTCCTCGGAGCGGAGACGAGGAGGAAGAGTCCGAGGGGGGAGGGCCCCTCGGACGGTGGCGCCCCGCGCCCCCGTCGCCGGATCCCGCGCCGGCGTCGGGGGGTGGCTTCGTGCGGGGCGGGCGCGTCGGCGCCCGCCGCGGCGTCATCGTCGGGGGCGGCACGCGCGCGCGAGGTGCCGCGCGCGTGCCGCGGAGGCACGCGCGCGGCGGACGTGCCTCGCGCGCGCGTCAAGCGTGCGCGCGCGCGCGGGAGCGCGTCCGCGCGAGCGGCGTCATCGTCGAGGGGCGCGTCGGGAGGCGTGCCGCGCGCGCGCGGCGAGCGTGCCCCCGCGCACCGCGGCGTCGTCGGGGGGTGCGGCATCGGGCGCGCCCCGCGCGCGGGCGGGCGTGCCCGTGCGTGCGGCGGCGCCATCGGGGAGGCGCCGCGTCGGGCGCGGCCGGCCGCGCCGGCCTCGTCCGAGGCCTCGAGGAAAAGGAAGCGGGCCTTTTCCTCCGCGAGGTAAGGAGCCTGTCTTCCTTCGTTTGGTTTTAGTGTGCCGGTGATTAGATGCTCTAACCCTCTTGTTCGTGTTTGCGCGGGCGGTGCCAACCGTTCCTCCTCTTGCACCGGCCAAGGTGCTGAGGACGGATGCGTCGATCCCCACCCGGCGGCGTTCGTCGAGGGGGTCGCGCCCGGGGACGAGCGCGGCGGCGGGCACGAGCTCGCAAGCGCCCGGCCGGGGCCTCGAGGCCCCGGCCGGCGGATCGCCCGCCGCGGCGCGGCCCGGAGGTCGCCGGGGGCGGCCGGCGCCGGCCGCCACGGAGGCGCAGCCGCGGCGGTGGCTACGGGTGGAGGTGCCGCCCGCGGTGGCGGCCACCGCGGAGGAGGCGGAGCGGGCGCAACTCGCGGGGGCGCCGCGGATGCGGCGGCACGGGCGGAGGTGGCGGTGACGCGCGCCACGACGGGCGCCCGTGGCCGCGGAGGCGCAGGTGGAGGCGCCGGGGCGGAGGCGGAGCAGGCGGCTCCTCCCCGCCGGCGGTCTCCGGGCGGAGGTGGTGGAGCTCTCGGATGACGCGCCCGCCGCCCGGGTGGAACCGGTGGGCCGGGCGGCCCACGAACTCCCCCCGAGCCCCGGGGGAGGGGGCCCTCGTGAGGCGGCACGAGGGTCACATGATAGTGGGGGGCCGAGGGCACGATGCCGAGGCCTCGTCCTCCCACGCCGGCCGCCCCGCCCAGGTGGGGGGGCCGTGGAGGATCCCCGGCGTTTGCCGACGCCCGGGAGGGAGCAGGAGCTTCGGGGCGAGCTTCGGAGCCACGGCGCCACGCTCAACCGTGCGTTGAACGAGGCGCTGCAAGTTCACGGCGGCCCGGCCTGGCTTGTCTTCCAGGTGAGCCACGGTTGCTCGTCCCTCTTCCTTTTTCGTTTCCGTGTGCTGCATTCAAGCCTTGACACTTACGAAATTCGATGTGTGGATGCCAGGAGCTCGAGCGCCGTGCTCGTGAAAAGTACAGCGCGTTCGACCAGGTGAATGCCGAGGCCCGCCAGCTCCGGGAGCGATGCAGCGCTTTCGACGCGCTTGCGGAAGCTCTCGGGACGCCGGCGGACGGTGGGCCGGTGTACGGGCGATGGCGTGGTGCGACGTGCTCCCCGAGAGCTCGGGGCGGGGCACCGGCGCGTCACTCGAGTCTCGAGCGGATCCGCGCGGCCCTCGTCGATCGCGACGAGGGCGCCGTGGAACGCGCGCGAGGACACGGACAAGACGCGGACGCCGGCCGCCAAGCGGGAGGCGGAGGTGGCCACCGCTCGCGCCGAGACCCGGGAGCTCCGCGCGTCGCTCGAGGGGGCACAGGGGCGCGGCGGCGCCGGGGCCGAGGAGCGGGCGCGCGGGTTGGAGCGCCGCGCCAAGGAGGCCGACGACCCGAGGGCCGCCCTCGACGCCAAGGCCGCGGCCCTCGTCGCCGCCGAGGGGCAACTCCGGCGGGGAGCGCGTCGCCCGCCGTGGGCCGAGGAGCGGCTCCGGCGGGGAGCGAGGGCCGCCCTTGGCGACGCCCCGAGCGGCGCTGGAGCGGGAGCGCGTCGCGCACGAGGCAGCGGAGAGATCGCTGGAGGAGCGGAACGCCGCATTCTCCAAGGTTGAGGACGAGGCGCTGGCGCTCAGCATCAGCAATGCCAATCAGGAGATGGCCCTCCGCGAGCAAGGCGAGACCGTCCAGCGTCTCGAGTTGGCGCTCGAGTCCGCGCGCCGCGAGCTCGATCTGGAGAGGAGACAAGTCGAGGGTGAGTCACTGCTTGACCCTGCTTGTTAGTTCTTGCTTTAGAGGGTTCGTTTCCCCCTTTCTGATTTCTTGTCGTGTTGTCGATTTCAGGCTTGCGCACGGCCTTGGGGCATGCCGCTGGGCGGGCCGAGGCCCTGCAGGCTTCCCACAACTCCTCTGAGCAGGAGCTGCAGGAGCTGCGCGACGCGGCCCTTGAGACCTGCCGCGTCGTCGAGGAAGGCGAGGCGCGGGCGGCGGCTCGGCCGGCCGGCCGCCCGCGCGCTCTCGGCGGCCACGTCACGGAGCGGATGCGCCGGGCGTTGCACCTGGGCGTGCAGAAGGCCCTCGGAGTGGTGCGATCCCACTACGAGGTCAACCTCGAGGCGGTGGCGGAGGGCTACATCGTGACTGAGGGCGTCGAGGACGAGGTGGCCATGGAGCGCGCGGACGCGCTTGTTGCTGACGCCGCCGGGTCGCTTGCCGAGGCCTTCGAAGAATTCCTCTTCCCAGACGCCGCCGATGCTGCCGCTCCATCCGCCTGAAAGCACCTGGGCGCTAGGCCCGTTTTTTGTTTATGTGTATCAGAATTCTGGCCTCGTGGCCTTTTGTAAATAAACAAGTCATTTCATGAACATGGGCAGTTGCTTGTAAATGAAATCGTTTGCTTATTACGCTTTTTGTTTCTCCTTCTTCCTGAGTAGATTCTAGTTAGGGGAGTTCGTTTTTCGCAGGGGGCCCGCTGGGTTGGAGGCGAGAGAGACGGGCCATAGCCACGCGGCGTAGGCTGTCTCTGGCTCGCGCGCTCCTTCCGCTGTGCCACCTGCGCCCTGTTCGAATCATGGCTCGAGGTTGAAGTAGAAAACGAACTTAGCGCGTGTGAATCGTTTTTTATTTTTGCGCGAAAAATGGGACCATTTTGGGGGGGGATGCCCCCCCGCAGTAGCCCCCGAGGGTAACTTGGGTTTCAGGGGAAAGCCGAGTTGCCCTTTTATTAGACTTGAAGTATTTACATAGGTGACACCAACTGGGGCGTTGGCCATGTGTTTTTACAACAGAAAATACTTGGAAATCCTAGCTAAGGGTAGAAGCGACGTAGCTGTTGGATGTTCCAAGCGTTGGTGAGTTCTTCGCCGTCCTCATTGGCCAGCTTGTACGTGCCCGGTTTGAGCACCTTCACCACGACGTAGGGTCCCTCCCATGGGGGCGACAGCTTGTGGCGCCCTCGGTTGTCTTGGCGTAGCCTTAGGACCAAGTCCCCCTCGCTGAAATCCCTCCGACGTATCTTGCGTGCTTGGTAGCGCCGTAGGGACTGTTGATACCTTGCGGAGTGCATCAACGCCACGAGGCGTGCTTCGTCCAGCTGATCCAGCGAGTCCTCGCGGGCTCGCTGGTTAACATCCTCGTTATAGCCTCGAACCTTGGGCGACCCGTATTCCAGATCCGTGGGGAGGACGGCCTCCGCGCCATGAACTAGGAAAAACGGGGTGAGCCCGGTGGCTCTGCTTGGGGTGGTCCTTAGGCTCCACACGACCGCCGGGTAGTTCTTGGAGCCATTTTCGGCCGCATTTGTTGAGCCGGTCAAAAATTACGGGGGCTTGAGGCCCCGTAGAATCATGCCGTTGGCACGCTCTACTTGGCCGTTGGTCTGTGGGTGTGCCACAGCTGCCCAATCCACGCGGATGTGGAACTTGTCGCAGAACTCCAAGAACTTCCGGCCCGTGAACTGGGACCCGTTGTCTGTGATGATGGAGTTTGGCACCCCAAAGCGGTAGACGATGTCGGTGAAGAACGTGACCGCCTGTTCAGCCCTCAAATTCGTGATGGGACGCACCTCCACCCACTTGGAGAACTTGTCGATCGCGACAAGCAGGTGGGTGAAGCCCCCGGGCGCCTTCCGCAGGGGCCCGACGATGTCCAACCCCCACACGGCGAATGGCCATGTTACGGGGATCGTTTGCAGGGCGTGAGTGGGCAAGTTGGTCTTGCGGGCGTAGAACTGGCACCCTTCGCAAGTGCGCACGATTTCGTTGGCGTCCGCGACCGCGGTAGGCCAATAGAAGCCCTGGCGGAACGCGTTGCCAACGAGGGTGCGTGGCGCGGCGTGGTGGCCACAGATTCCCGCGTGGATGTCCCGTAGGAGCTCGCGCCCCTCGGGAATCGGTATGCACCGCCGGAGGATGTCCCCGACGCGGCGCGCTTGTACAGCTCGCCGTCGACGAGGGTGAAGGATTTGGCCATCCTGGCGATGCGCCTGGCTGCGGCCCGATCTCCGGGGAGCTCCCCTCGAGCGATCCAGGCGGTGTACTTTTCCCTCCAATCCGCTTGGACAGGAGCCAGCTCTATATCCATCGCATCGACCCCGTGGGAGCCGTACCCCTCGAGAAGGGAGAGTACATACGCCTCGTTCGAGGGGTCCTCTTCCATGGGTTCCGCACCCGCTGGATCCGAGGGAGCCCCCGAGGGTCCGCCGTCGCTCGAGGGGTAGGGCTCGAAGGTGACCGAGGGCTGCGCGATGTCGCGCGCAAAAACGTTTGGGGGAACGGTGATCCGCCCGGACGCTATTTTTGCCAGCTCGTCTGCTTCCTTGTTGTACCGGCGGGGTACATGATTAAGCTCGATGCCGTAGAATTTGTCTTCGAGGGCCCGCACGGCTTTACAGTAGGCCTCCATCTTGTCGTCGTGGCAGCTCGCGTTCTTCATGACTTGATCGATCACGAGGCCGCGAATCCCCTCGCACGTCGAGGCGCTTGATGCCCGGCTCAATGGCGATTTTGAGGCCGCGAGAGAAGGGTCTCGTATTCCGCCATATTGTTGGACGCGGGGAAGTGGAGGCGCACTTGCGTAGCGCATGTGCTCCCCGAGGGGTGACACGAAGAGCGAGCCCGCGCCCGCTCCCTGTCTTCATCACCGAGCCGTCGAAGAACGAGTCCGGCACTCGCTTGAATGCGAGGGGGCGGCGGCACGCGTGTCCGTCCACTCCGCGACGAAATCGGCTAGGATTTGCGATTTGATGGCCTTGCGCGGAGCGTAGGCGAGCGTCTCGCCCATCAACTCCATGGACCACTTGGCAATTCTGCCTGCCGCGTCGGGGTTGCGAATGATCTCTCCTAGTGGGAAGGAAGAGACCACCGTGACTGGGTGGGCCTCGAAGTAGAGGCGGAGCTTGCGCCGCGCGAGGACTATCGCGTACAACAGCTTCTGGACCTGGGGGTAGCGCGTCTTCGTGTCCGACAGGACTTCGCTGATGTAGTAGACCGGCCTCTGCACAGGCAAGGCATGCCCTTCCTCCGTGCGCTCCACGACGATCACGGCGCTGACCACCTGGGTGGTTGCGGCTACGTAGAGTTGGAGGGGTTCGCCGTCTCGCGGCGGCGTAAGGATTGGGGCGTGCGTCAGAGACGCCTTCAGCTTGTCGAGCGCTTCCTGGGCTTCGGCGGTCCAAGAGAAGCGCTCGTGCTTCTTGAGCGACGGTAGAGGGCGAGGCCCTTCTCACCGAGCCTCGAGATGAAGCGGCTTAAGGCGGCGAGGCACCCCAACACTTTCTGCACCCCTTTGAGGTCCCGAATTGGACCCATTCGCTCGAGGGCCGCGACCTTTTCAGGGTTGGCCTCGATTCCCCGGCCGGGAGACGATGTACCCTAGGAGCATGCCCCGCGGCACTCCAAAGACACATTTTTCGGGGTTGAGCTTGACCCCGTTGGCCCGCGAGCAACCGAACGCGATGCCAAGATCGCTAACCGGGTCGTCCGCCTTCTCGGTCTTGACGACGATGTCGTCTACGTAAGCCTCGACCGTCCGCCCGATATGGTCCCCAAAAACGTGCTTGCATGCGCGCCGGTATGTTGCGCCCGCGTTTACGAGGCCAAAAGGCATCGTGACGTAACGAACGTCTCGAACGGTGTGATGAACGAAGTCGCGAGCTGGTCGGACTCCTTCATCTTTATTTGATGATATCCCGAATAGGCATCAAGGAAACAGAGTAGTTCACACCCGGCTGTGGAATCAACGATCTGATCTATGCGTGGCAAAGGAAAAGGAACTTTTGGACATGCTTTATTGAGGACCGGTGTAGTCTATACACATCCTCCACTTCCCATTTTTCTTTTTTACAAGCACAGGATTAGCTAGCCACGTAGGGTGGAACACTTCCTTGATGAATCCGGCCTCGAGGAGCTTCCGCGGCTCCGCTCCGATCGCCCGTCGCCGCTCCTCGTCGAAGCGGCGCGGCCCGCCGCGCACGCCGCGCGGCGTTAGGCAGGATATCAAGGGAGTGCTCGGCGACCTCCCTCGGGATGCCTGGCATGTCCGAGGGGCTCCACGCGAAGACGTCGGCGTTGGCGCGGAGGAAGTCGACGAGCACTGCTTCCTATTTAGGATCGAGGGTCGAGCTGACCCTCAACGTCTTGACCTCGGGGGCCAACGGGTCGAGGGGGACCCCTTTGGTTTGCTCGGCGGCCTCAAAGGTGCCGACGTGCTTGGCGACGGAGCTGAGGTCGTCGTTGACCATCTTCTCCAGTGTGTTTACCAGCGCTTCATCCAGCGCTAGCGCCTCTGCATGTTCCACGCACTCGACGTCGCAGTCGAATGCGTGCTCGATCGACGACCCGACGGTGATGACGCCGTTTGGACCCGGCATCTTCATCTTCAGGTACGTGTAGTTGGGGACCGCCATGAACTTGGCATAGCACGGTCGCCCAAGGATGGCATGGTAGGCCCCTTTGAATCCCACCACCTCGAATGTGAGGGTTTCCTTGCGGAAATTCTTGGGGGTCCCAAACCGGACGGGCGGTCGATGCCGCCCGAGGGGTTGAACCGCTTGCGGGGGCGCGATGCGGTGAAACGGCTTCGTGCCGGGCCGCGGCGGGTCCCACCCCAATCCCCATTAGGCGCAATGTATGCGCGAAGAGGATATTGAGGCTACCGCCTCCGTCCATAAGGACCTTCGAAAACGGGGCGTTCCCAATGATGGGATCGACCACCGGTGGTCTTGGCCGGGTTCGGGATGCGATTTGGGTGATCATCCCGGCTAAAGGTGATGGCATCCTTCGACCGGTTGAGAAAGGCCGGAGGTGCCCTCTCCGCGGCGAGGACTTCGTGCCGCTCCTTCTTGCGCCGCCGGGTTGACATGTCGACGGTAGGTCCCCCAAAGATGAGGAACACATTTTCGACGGGGGCGGGGAAACCACCCGCGTCGCCATCGCCCCCATCTTTCTTGGCCTCCGCCTCCTTCGCGGCGGCACGGCCATAGAACTTCTTGAGCATGTCGCCTTGCTCAAGAGTGTGATTCACGGGGGTCTTGTGGTAGGGGCATGGCTTCTTCATCATGTCGTCGAACACCCCCGGCCTCGAGGAGCCGGTCGAGGGCCCCGTCGGGCCGGGTCAACGCCGAGGGCTTCGGCGTTGCCGCCGTTGCGCCCCGCTCGCGCGCCTCGCGGCGCGGCTTCTTCCCCTTCTTGCCCCGCTTGTCGTTGCGGCGCGGCTCCTTGGACCCGCCGCCCTCCGCGGCGTGTCCTCGGAGCGCTTGCCCTTCTTGCCGTCGAAGATTGCCCCCACGGCCTCCTCTCCGGAGGCGAAGCCGGTGGCAATGTCGAACGGCTCGTTCGAGTCCGTAGGCGGGGCTGCGTCCCGGCTCGCGCACAAGGTCCCGCACGTTGTGCCCTCGAGGAACGCGTGCACGATCTCGGACCGTGCCACGGCGGGGAGCTGCGTGCGCCGCTTGGAGAAGCGGCCGTATGAAGTCCCGCGGCCGACTCGCCGGCTCGCGTGCGGGGAGCGCGAGATCCCGAGGAGTTCCCGGGGCGCACGTATGTGCCCCGGAAGTTGCCCACGAAGGTGTGGACTAGATCGTCCCGGGTTATGGATGCGGGCTGGCGGGCAAGTGCTCGAGCCATGTCCGGGCCGCATCGCCCAGATGCAAGGGCAAGTTGCGGATGATCACTTCGTCGTTGGTGGCCCCCGCCCGGTGACCGAGGGCCAGGCGGTAATCGTTGAGCCAGACACGAGGGTCCGTCTCCCCGTTGTACTTGACGATCGTCGAGGGCTGACGGAAGCGCTGGGGGAACGGCGCCGTGCGGATCTCCCGCCGAACACACGGGTGCCGGGGGCTCCGGCGTTGGGGAGCGATCCTCACCGCCGTCGTAGCGTCCACCCCTTCGAGGGTGGTAGCCCCCGGCCGCTCGCGCGTCCGCGCTTGCCGGTGCGCCGGCGTTAATGACGTTGCGGGCGTCTCCATCCGGCGCCCGCGTGTGTCAAGGAGCCGCTCCTTGGCCGGCGTGCGTCCCCGGTCGGCAAGTTGACCCACGTGCACCGAGGGTTCGCCCCACGGTGCCGGATCATCACCCCCGCGCGTCCCCCTGTTGGCGGATGCGTGAGGCCGAGCTCTCGGCCTGCTGGACGGCCGCTTGCTCAAGGAGGGTCTGCACCTCGCGGTGCATGTCTCGAGCCTCGGGGGTCGAGGGTGCCGGCATGGCGCGCAGTAATGTTGCGGCGGCGATGAGCTTTTGGCTCGCCCGTGGCGGAGTATCCGCGTTGTCGACGTTGGGGACGGGGTTGAGGCGGTCACGGACTTGTCGACCCAGTTCCCGCGCGCGTTCGCCGCGCGCGGAGGCCTCCCCTGCCATCGAGGCGCGGAGTAGCCGCACGGTCCGGTACTCCTGCGCCGGCTTGGCCTCGAGCTCGCGAGCTTGGGCCACCGCGCGTCGACGTCGGCCCCGGCGAGGGTGCGCTTGGCCCCGCGGCCGGGCGCGTGGCGACCCCCGGGGGCGGCGTGACTTCCCCATCTCCGGCGCCGCCCGCGCCGGCGGCGTTGGCCGGTCGTTGGTGATGACGGCGCAACATTCCCGCGTGGGGTCGTAGCTCCCGGTCTTGGAGTCGTCGGAGCGACCAAACCGTAGTCCGTGGCGTCAAGGAAGCGCCCGAACGCGACCGGGTCCCGGCACACCGAGAAGTCCCACTCCGCGTACCCATGGCGGTTGGCGGGTGGCATCGTGTCGACGGAGCCCGGGGACGACTCATCCGCTGGCTGAAGTGCGGGATCCCCGGCGACGAAGACGTGGCGACCGGGGAGGAACCCCGCGCATTGTCGTGTTGACGTTGGCGTTGTAGGCCGTAGTGGCGCCACGCGGCCGATGGGAATGCGTGGTCGGGAGACCGCGCGCGGCCCGCCGGGGCGGTGGCGGTCGTCGTGACGGTGGGCGCACCGCGTTGGGCGGCGGTGCGCTCGGCCTGCCGCCGCTCGGGACCGCGCCCGACGCGAGCGTAGCCCGGAGCGACGACGGCGTCGCGGCGTCGGCGGGCCCGCGGCATCCGTGCCTGCAGGCGCCTGCGCCGGTGTCGTGCGTGCGGCGGAGACCAGAGCGGACCTGGCCTCGCGCTGCACGCGTAGCTCCTCACGATTGGTGAGGCGCATGAGATAGCCGTTCCCCGTGGCCTGGAAGTTCAAGTCCCCGAAGCGGATCTCGAACCCGGCCGGGAGGGGGTCTGAGCTACCCATGTTGTAGCGCGTACCACGGTACTCAGTACGGATCACCATGGAGGGAGTTAGCGAAATGACCTTTGGCGCTCGTTTGCCCCACGGTGGGCGCCAACTGTCGGTGCGGAATATGGTCCCGACACTAACCAGTAGATAACGCCTAGGTCTATCCCTCAATGGTCGATGTCAAGCAACAAATGACACAAGGTTTATCCTGGTTCCGGCCGAGGGGGCCGTACGTCCAGCAGTGGTGTGCTCGTGGCACTATATTGCTCGGCACCGGGGGTGCTTGTAGTGGGGCAAGTACAAGCAAGGCGGGAGAGGAAGCGTGGCTTCCAAGTCCCTGGTGAGTGGCTGAGGATGTTGTGGGAGAGTAAGAGAGTGAGTGCACGGTGCGTTGTGTTCAACTGTGCTTGTTCCTCTGAACTTGTCCCCCCCGCGGCTGGGGGCTCGCCTCCCCTTTTATAGGCCAAGGGGGCGGCGAGTTACATGCACGCCGCGCTACCTAGCTACGTGTGGGAGCACGTCGTGCTACGGTGTAGAGCGGGCGGCCGTCCGGACGATCTTCGCTACGATCCGGCCATGATGGCCTACCTCGTACCCGAACAAGGTGGCGGTTCGAGGGTAGGAGACGGCGGATGGCGATGGCGTCCTCGATAGGCTTCGAGGGAGGTGGCCGATGATGGGCGGGTACGGGGTACGGGGAGCGGGCGAACGGCGTTCCTTCCCAATGAGCTCGCGGTGGTGGAGTGGTTGCTGCAAGGTGCCGGGCGTGCGCCCGCGGAGTCGGGCGTGCGCGCGCGCGCGTGGGTACGGCGGCCGCCGCGTTACGGTGGCCGGGATGGCCGCCCACCGCCTAGCGCCCCTCACCCAACCTGCGGGGTCACGGGAAAGTGGAGTCGAGGGTGCGCCGGCCCCCTTTCGAGGGTCGGGCGCGTTAGTCGTACGGTAGCGTGCGCACGGTGTCACGGGACGACACCGGCCGTCCGCACGGTCCACCCCACGGTGGCGGGGATGGGCTCCTCCCGCGGGGAGTTGGTGCGGCGGCACCGGGCGTGAGCCCCGGGCGCATGATGGCGCCGTCCGCGGCGTCGGGCGTTAAATGCCCAAGTACGGGGCCGGCGCACGCGCGCGGGGGCGCCCGTGAGCGTGGCGGGCCCCGCCCGAGGGTGGAGCGGACCCTCGAGCGAGGCGAGGCCCGCTCGAGGGGGGAGCGAGCCCTCGAGCGGGGGCGGGACCGCTCGAGGGAAGGGTCGCCCCTCGAACGGGGCGGAGTCCGTTCGAGGAGGGGGTTACCCCTCGAACGGGGCGGAGCCCGTTCGAGGAGGAGCGTACCCTCGGGCGAGGCGGAGCCTGCTCGAGGGGTCTTTCAGACGAGCCGTCTTGGTGGGCCTCCGAAGTCCTGCCGCATGGGCCATGTCCTGCATGGTTAGTTTCCTGCATGGTTAGGCTTAGCTTATTTAGATGCAGGGATTTATGTGAGGGTTCCCCCATTGTTTAAGGGGACCCTTAGGGCGGTCCCCGACACCTTGCGCATACCTTCGAGTTCTCGGTCTCCCGATCACGATCCCCACCGCACAATCTACTACGTCGGGTACCCCCTTGGTAGGTTTGCCGGTCTAAAACACCGACAGCTGGCGCGCCAGGTAGAGGTGATCATCACCACCGGGCGAATTCGAAGGACCCTCGTCAACAAGATCAATCTACTCGTCGACTCGCCGGGATCCGTTGAAGCAAGTCGCCTTGCTCTTGTCAAAGCGTAATCAATTTTCCTACGCCGCGCGTCCGGGTGCCTCGGCTCGTCACGCGGCTCCTCGCGCCGCTCGTCGTCGACTACTCCGCCTCGCGCAGACTCGTCGTCGTCGACTACTCTGCCTCCGCCGCGCGACCGGGTGCCTCCGCTCGTCACACGGCTTGTCACGCGGCTCCTCGCGCCGCTCGTCGTCGACTACTCCGCCTCGCGCAGGCTCATCGTCGTCGACTACTTCTCCTACGCCGCGCGTCCGGGTGCCTCGGCACGTCGCGCGGCTCGTCACGTGGCTCCTCGCGCCACTCGTCGTCGACTACTCGGGCTCGTCGTCGACTACTTTGCCTCCGTCGCGCGCGTCCGGTGCGTCGGCACGTCGCGCGGCTCGTCACGTGGCTCGTCGCGCCGCTCGACATCAACTACTCCGCCTCGCGCGAGCTCGTCGTCGTCGACTACTTCTCCTACGTCACGCGTTCGGGTGCCTCGGCACGTCACGCGGCTCGTCACGCGGCTCCTCGCGCCGCTCGTCGTCGACTACTCGGGCTCGTCGTCGACTACTTCGCCTCCGCCGCGTGTCCGTGCGTCGGCACGTCGCGCGGCTCGTCACGCGGCTCGTCGCGCCGCTCGACGTCGACTACTCCGCCTCGCGCGAGCTCGTCGTCGACTACTCGTCATCGACTACTTCGCCTCCGCCGCGCGTCGGGGTGCCTCGGCACGTCGCGCGGCTCGTCACGCGGCTCGTCGCGCGCTCGTCGTCCACTACTTCGCCTCCGCCGCGCGTCGGGGGTGCCTCGGCACGTCGTGCGACTCGTCACGCGGCCTCGCGCCGCTCGTCGTCGACTACTCCGCCTCGCGCGAGCTCGTCGTCATCGACTACTTCTCCTACGCCGCGCGTCGGGGTGCCTCGGCACGTCGCGCGGCTCGTCACGCGGATCCTCGCGCCGCTCGTCGTCGACTACTCCGCCTCGCGCGAGCTCGTCGTCGTCCCAACTACTCTGCCTCCGCCGCGCATCCGGGGTGCCTCGGCACGTCGCGCGGCTCGTCATGCGGCACGTCGTGCCGCTCGTCGTCGACTACTCCGCCTCGCGCGAGCTCGTCGTCGTCGACTACTGCCTCCGCCCGCCGCGCGTCCGGGTGCCTCGGCACGTCGCGCGGCTCGTCACACGGCTCGTCGCGCCGCTCGTCGTCGACTACTCCGCCTCGCGCGAGCTCGTCGTCGACTACTTTGCCTCCGCCGCGCGTCGGGGTGCCTCGGCACGTCGCGCGGCTCGTCACGCGGCTTGTCGCGCCGCTCGTCGTCGACTACTCGTCGTCGACTACTTCGCCTTCGTCGCGCGTCCGGGTGCCTCGGCATGTCGCGCGGCTCGCCACGCGGCTTGTCGCGCCGCTCGTCGTCGACTACTTCGCCTCACGCAGGCTCATCATCGACTACTCCGTGCGCCGCGACTTCGTCTTGCGGCCACACTGGCTTTACTTCAGCAACACCGTACGTGGTGACTACTTGTCTCGCGGCAACACTGTCTCTACTTCGAGTATGCTGCGCACCGCCACGACGTCATCTTCCCCGGTCGCATCGCGCCGACCATTCATCTTCACCAGTTTTCCAAACTAGTCAAGGACGGCAGTCACGCCCCCAACAACTAGTCGGAATCAACTCTGACTAGTCGACTTCAACAACAACCGTCGCGGCTCCATCGCCGATCGCCACGACTTCATCTACAAGTCTGCCCAGGCAGCAACAGCTAAGTCATTTATCTAAATGATTACTGTTTCCTTGGCTTGTTCTCCTCATCATGTAGGACTACTTGCCGACTACTCATTTGTGTACGCTTCTCGGTGGGTTTTCACGGGAGCTACACTC
Organism: Cenchrus americanus; assembly: GCA_947561735.1. NCBI lineage: Eukaryota > Viridiplantae > Streptophyta > Magnoliopsida > Poales > Poaceae > Cenchrus > Cenchrus americanus. The sequence goes on from OX387239.1 coordinate 135,077,169, forward strand.
TGCTGACTACTGTTGGGGTATATCAATCGAGTCACCATGAGTCTACTTCATCAACTCGGGGGCTATCCCTAGGAAGCAGCTTCTAAAGTCCGCTCCGTGCGGCAACTCAAAGTCGACTTCTACAGTCGCATTCTAAAGTCCGCTCCGTGCGGCAACTCAAAGTCGACTTCTACAGTCGCATTCTAAAGTCCGCTCCGTGTGGCATCTTAAAGTCGACTCCGGTCGCATCTTCGCCTGCTTCGGTGGCATACTACGTGTGTAAGCTTCGATGGAACCTAGCTGTAAGCGGCCCTTGGGTCCTGGCGACGATGGAACCTAGCTGCACGTGGTCTTCACGCTCTGTACCATGGGTCCAAGTGCCCTAAGTACTCGCGCTCCGTACCTTGGGTCTGAAATCCATGGCCCAGGTACGCAAGTCGACTCCGGTCGCACCTTCAAGTCCACTACGGTGGCACCCGTACCTTGGGTCTGAAATCCATGGCTCAGGTACTCAAGCCCACTCCGGTGGAACAAGTCGACGCTAACGGTCGCACCCAAGCCCACTCCGGTGGCACAAGTCGACGCTAACGGTCACATCCAAGCCCACTCCGGTGGCACAAGCCCGCTCCGGCGGCAACTGTATCTTGGGTCTGAAATCCATGGCCTAGGTACACAAGTCGACTCCGGTCGCACCTTCAAGCCCGCTCCGGCGGCAACTGTATCTTGGGTCTGAAATCCATGGCTCAGGTACTTAAGCCCACTCCGGTGGCACAAGCCGACTCCGGTCGCAATCTTAAGCCCGCTCCGGCAGCAAAACTACTCATTTTCTCTGATTTTTTATTCGCTTTGGCTTTCCGGAAAGTGCTTTTTGTTTTTTGCATCTTAAGTCCACCCCGCGTGGCACAAAGTCGACTTCTTCAGTCGTATCTCAAAGTCCGTTCTGCGCGGCATTCTAAAGTCGACTTCTAAAGTCGCATATCAAAGTCCGCTCTGTGCGGCACCCTAAAGTCGACTTCGGTTTCCAAGTCGCAACTCAAAGTCTGCTCCACGCGGCATCATAAAGTCGACTTCGGATTTCAAGTCGCATCTCAAAGTCCGCTCCGCGCGGCAACTAAAGTCGACTTCGGATTTCAAGTCGCATCTCAAAGTCCGCTCCGCGCGGCACAAAGTCGACTTCGGTTTTTAAGTCGCATTCTAAAGTCCGCTCTGACGGCACGACTACTTCTCAAGCTCCACGGCTCGACGCCAAACTGCTACTTGGAATCTCTCCAGCTCGGGGGCTACTTGAAGATAACTTCAGCATGCTTCGCTCGCTCTCAAGCTCGGGGGCTCCTCACTAATCACTACTCGACGTGGCTCATACGGCTTTTTGTCTTGGGGGCTACACGCTGCAAGAGTACTCGGATGATGGCTTCGCGAACACTGAAGACCCTTGGATTGATTACCTAATCATTTCAAGGCTCGGGGGCTACTATGCTACACCCATCATTCAAATTTTTTCAAGACTGATGAGCTGGACCACCTTCCAGCCTCGCGGTAGTTCAAGTACTATTGAAGACTTCTCCAAGCAGTACTCGAGGACGCTCAAGAACTACTCGAAGAGGCTTCAAGACTACTCGAACTACTACTCTCGACTCCAACGTGCTCGGGGGCTTGTCGGGCATACTCCCCGGGTACTCATGCAAGGAAGGAAGAATAGTAGAAGACGGACTCCTAGTAGAATTCCCCTGTACTCCTACTAAGACTCGCTCTGTGTACTCCTACTAGGACTCCTGCCTTGTAACCGACTAGGAACCCGCCCCCTGGACTATATAAGGGAGGGCCGGGTACCTAGCCGCGCATCCCCAATCCCTCCGGGGACAACCCAACACCAAGCGCAGGGCGCCATACTTGATCTCCCAAACAGGACGTAGGGTTCGCCACCTTGGCAGCCCGAACCAGTATAAATCTTGTGTCTCGTGTCCTTGCGCATACCTTCGAGTTCTCGGTCTCCCGATCACGATCCCCACCGCACAATCTACTACCTCGGGTACCCCCTTGGTAGGTTTGCCGGTCTAAAACACCGACAAGCACTTTTGACGCAAGGGCGAAATTGCCCCATGGCCATCCATGGCGCCCGAGCCATGGCGGCGACGTGGCTGCAATCCGCCCGCCCCTAGGGTTCGAGGGCACGGCTGCAGGGCAAAGGGGTCAAATCCCCCCTTGGAGGAGCATCCGAGGCTGGAGCTAGGGTGCCCGCACGGCTCGGCGTGCGTGCCGGTCGAGGCCCCGCGCAGCGCCTGGGTGCGGTGCGTGCATCGGTGTGTATGGAAGGAGGAAGAAAGGGAAATAGAGGCCGGCTGACGTGTGGACTCCGCCTTGCGGTGAGAGCAAAGAGGAAAGGTGCGAGCTGGGCCTAGCTGGGCTACAAAACTGGTTTGCCTGTTGGGCTTGGCGGTTTAGGGAAGGTGGGTTGGTCTGGTTAACTATGTAGGCTGGTTTGGGATCCACTGATGGGCTGGGTTAGATGTTAGTGTTAGTTTAAAGGTTTTCCTAAATAGATGATGGTTATAAGTATATAAGTTTGAATTTGAATCTAATTCAAATTCAAACTCCACACAAGTGAACTCCAAACAAAATCCACGGAAACTCCGACTCACAATTTACCATAGTTTGAAATTAATTTTGATATGGTTTTATTTATAAGGGATTAAAGGTGAGAGGCTAGCAATTTGGTCCAAAATTTGGTAGCACACATCTTCAAACAAAAAATTTTAAAATTTTGCGAAAATTTATACATGGTAAAATCAATCAAAATTCTGGTATGTTACATTCTACGCCCCTCACGAGAATCTCGTCCTCGAGATTAAGCTCATACTAGGTGTGGTGAGGGTCTTCGCTTCAGTATGGTTTTCATTTCTTCCTTAAGTTCATCTTACAAATGTTGATGACGTCGACGACGTGGGTCTTCGTAGACAGTGCCTCTATTCCAAGGTTCTGCTTGTGCTTAGTCTCAGGATATCTTGTTTCGAAGCGAGGGCCTCTGAAGCTAAGTGATTTTATGTGTCCTATGTCAGTAGCATCCATAAGCACTCTCCAAAATGATCCATATATCTCACGACTATACTCTGGTTCAAGCACGTTAGAAATTCCAACTACGGCTAGATTCCCTTGTCTAGTCCATCTCTTAATCCATAGGTAGATATCCTGGTTTTCCAAAGAATTAGTTCAATCACACCCCTATGGCGTGCACTCTCAGCAACTAGCTGAATCTGAGTGAACACAACTTCCTTCCAACTTCCTTCCTCTGAAGATCCAATAATCCTTACCAACTTCGTATGTCCCTCATGTTGTGATCCATCTGTTAGCTTAGCACCTCCGCTACTATTCTTGTTAGGGTGCAGCGGTATCTGACATGTCCGATTAACTTCTGGTCATAAACATTATGAATGTTTACTTCCCATTCATGATAGTCCATGTTAAGAGGGTTATCTTCAACACCTATGTGAGTGATTCTATCTATCCAAAATCTTACATCAGTCCTTTTGATCCCAACTTCTTCAAATGGATCTTATCGAGGAAATCACTTCCATTTTACTCATGCGCATTCAACAAACTCAGGATACATAGGTGACATTAACTTTTAGGAATACCATCAAAGCTTAATTAATTTCCTTAGAGCATCTGTAGTTATCATAACTTCAAGGAAGGATCGATTCATTTGTGCAACATTAACGTAGACCATGATCCTCTACCCCTCCTTTGACTTACTCCTCATGATGGTATTCTCACCTTTAAATATTCTGGAAATGATCATAGCTTCATGGCCTTGCCATGCTTATTCAGCAATTCCAAATAATGTCACCCATTTAAGTGAGCAATTTTCCTCACTTATGCTCACAAACTCTTATTACCTATTTTCCAATAGGGTGGTAAGTCCCATCTTCGAGGTCGAATAGATGACTTATGTCCCGTAGTTGTCGGATTAATTCTTCTTCCCACTAGTTCGATCTACGGTGTCCAGTAGAGACTCTTTACCATTGGGTTTATCCCGAAAGTGGGATCATTGAACTCCACATCTCACTCCCGTTATCAATCTCGTAATTCCTTTAGATACCCTCGGGGCATCCTATTCCAAAATCACAACTTGTGGTGCACAACTGTTTACCGCTTACCTAGTAGTTTCCAAAACAACTACTTAGGGGTGTAAGATGGATTAATCCAATAAAAATGACTCTAGGATGACTGCTCGTGTAGTGCAAACCTTAAATCCTTTGAGTTCAGTCATTCGAATCAAATCCAAAACCTCAACAATACCTTCCATGTAGAGATACTGTCTACTTAGGGATGATCCCTTATGCATGGATTCGTTACTTCCGAATACATGGTCAGGGGTGCATTCCATAAAACATGCGTGATTGTCCGTCTGTGGAGAGTTCGATGTTCTTATATCCAATCCCTCGTTATCTTGGGTTGTCTTCTCATATGTTCGTCGCTCTCATCGACGAATCCATTACCAAAATATGAGGTTACTACGTTCTTCCGAGACCACACATGGTTCAATCCGCGTTTAGTGCAATGACCCTATCGGCCAACTCTGTATTCTATTAGGAAAATTACCAAGGTAGACATTCATAATGTACCTTACGGAACCTAAAATACTCGAATAAATCTCCCATGTTGATTGTTGTTCCATATGGAGTACTTCATCTTTACCCGATAATTGAGTCCCGTCTGAAATTATCCAAAATGCATCGCTGATTTCTTAGGGTACTCAATTGATCTTAACCAATGTATGCCTCCATAACGGTACTTGCAATTCCGGGCTTCAAAGGTTGCAAATTCTTGAGGTACTCATTTTCTGATTTATGAACTCGAGTCCAATGTTCATAGGGTATCTCATCCAAAGTCCTAGTCTGATTTGCTGAGGTTGCAAGAAATCTTTCGTGTCGTCTGAAGCTTGACCTTGTTAAGTTGGCTTGAGCATGTCGATCTTCATTCTGCTAGCTTGATCTTGTGGGATGGGAAGCTAAGGCCTCTAAAGGAGTCATCTAAAGATCTAGCAAGCATAAGCACTCCATACAATTTCACACAAGCATGAAGAGGCATAACAACCATAAAACCATGAAGATCCAATCACTCAAGCAGTGCACCAAACGAATGTGTACCTCGAGGCTGACTCCTAAGACCTTCGAGGATACACTAGTGTAAGCATACTAGTACATCGTGGGCACTCGAGGGACTTTTCCTAATGTTAGTCATAGAGCACTTGAAATAATATGTGTCATCTGATGTTTCGGCACTGAACCTTCTGAAGTAGGTTGGTGGAACTTTTCTTTGTGCTAGCTCTCTTGGCTTTGTCCTTGGAAGTAAGAGGGTACTCTATATTTATTGCTTTATCCATGCCCCTTGTTTCTCATTCGTTCATCTTATTCCAGTCGTCGACCATGGCAGTGCATCCAAGTTTCATACTGTTTGACGAAGGGAAAGTCCATAGGGTCAATTATTCAATTGTTATTCTGAGTATGTGCTGCTCGCTTGTAAGCTAGTGTTATCTTGATCGTTCAATCCATTGGTTGCCTCATGTAACTACAGCTCGTTATGATATCTTAATCCTTTGCGACTCGACCATCCATATCGCTTCAAGTCTTTGGGTCTTCATCCAACTGCTGAGCTACAGGCATCGCAGGAGTCTCCGGCTCCTACATCCAAACTTATGTGTGCCAATTCCATATAGTAGACTGCAAGTTTCTTACGTTGGCACACATGGAATTAAATCTTAACTCCTCATTATCCTCGGAGTAGGCATCTCGTGTTATCCAAGCTTGGTGCATCTTGTTGTTGTAGATTCATCTGTATGCATACTTCATGTATCACGGGGCAGTCTAATCATTGTTCGGTGGATTGAGTTCCATAGTAGAGACAATCATGTTGGCGTAGAATTACGCTGCAGTCTTAGGGGATATTCCAAGTGAGTCCAGTAGATTTTCCTCCTTTTCCCTGTACTCTTTATTCATAGTTGTCACAGTCGTACTCTCTGCCTTGTATCAAACGTCGTTCCGTAGGGTTGCATGGTCCTGAAGCATGTGACACCTGCTGTTCTCCTTAGGTCACCAACCGCGCAGAGGGGTTGTTAGTGAGCCGAATTCAAGGACGTAATAGTATATTTCAAGGTGTTTATATAAAAGTCAAGGAGTATATACTCAATCAAGGATGTTTAGGCTATCCTAAACTATCGACCATTGTTAGGGCTCGTCCTACGGTCAAGTACAGCTCTGATACCACCTGAAACGAACCGAATTTCCGCAAACGGAAACTCGACTCTCTGCACCTTCGTGATAGTCCCAGGAAGCGGCTATCACGTGCAACCCCTGTCTCAAGTGGTACAAATCCATACAATAAGGGAATAAAAGAGACATTACATTATATTATTACAACATCAGAGTACAACTCTTCGGCGCAAGTCGGGTACAAGTCCAACAGGACTAAATCAAGAAAGGTAAAACACCTACGCAGCGGATCTATAGAAGCGAAGCGTCTCCAGCTCCACAGGCAACTCGAGCATAGGACCAGCTCTAGTCTTCACACCTTCGGCGTAGAAGTTGTAGTCGTAGATGATCGCCTAGTCTGAAATGCGAGCATCTACCCGATAAGCGGGTAGGTCATGTCAGCTTCCCAACAAAGAGCAAAAGCGGTGGTTGAATCTAATATTCATGGATAAAACCTATATTGGGTTGTAGAAAGTTATGCATGCAGCAGCGCGGTAGCAACAATCAAGGTATGCAGAATAAGCAGCGAGGTCCACACCTCCGGGAGGTCCACACCTCTGAGGTCCATACCTCCGGGGTCCGCACCCCTCAACATGGAAGTCCACACCAAATCACTGAATGACAACCACGATCCAGCTCCCAACACTCATCTGCGATGTGAGGCCCACCTGCTCCTACCCCCACATCTCAACGGCCTCAGGCCGGGCTCACACACTCGGGGGGAGAGAAGAAGCATAAGAAAAGAGTCTAGCCAGGTGAGAGAAGAGGACTGTCCATAACCAATGGACACAGACTATAGCTATAGGTTTAACACTCTGCAGAGGTTGTACAGCTGTACTCGCCCGAATAGAGCCCGGATGGTAGCGAACCACCCGAAACCCTACCATACGGCTGGAGTCCAAGTAAGTGGATAGTACCCTCCTGCGTCTCCGAGTCTAGCGTAGCCCCTGCTGTAGAGCTCGTACTGCCAACGAGGGCTCCCTCAAAGATGTGGAACCCTTCCTCGGCCTTGCCGGGGCAAAGTCTTCTAAGGAGGCACGCCGTCTCCCATCACGATCACACCGATCCGTCTATAGGCAGGGTGCTATCCACTACGAGTCTCACCCCGCACTCCCACCCAATACAAGGCGGGCGGTTTGTGCGGTAAAAGTCCACTGAAGCAAGGTCAGCTGACGATCGGTCCTTAAGGGCCGAGAGCATGCACTCACCATCTCCATCCCATCCGACACGCCGCTCGGGCAAGAGGCCAGATCGCATCTCCCCGAGGTAGGCATTCACAAGTAACCAAACGGCTCGCTCCCACCAGTAACACGTCAAGGAAGAACACACCCAGAACTCATGCTAGAACACACCGAGATCTCCCACATCTCAGTCCAAACCCAGAGAACCATCCATAATCAAGAAACAAAAGTTTGGATAGTGTGATATGGGACTAACTAGGGGTCTGTAGCTAGTCCCGAGGTAGGTAAAGCAAGGAAACAGGATATATCAAATATCAAGGCGTGGCTAATCAAATGGCTATGCAATCCATCAAGTCAAGTAACATAAATATAGCACTAGCAACTAATAGCACGCATGGGTTCTACATGGTTGGGAGTGACAAGACACCTGCGCGGTAGTCGGCGTAGAGTAGTAGAGGTTGAGCGTCCTCTCGGGCAAAGTCGGGGTAGACGCATCTCCTCAGTCGTCGCAGCTCGGGTCTTCAAACAAGAACACAAGCCTACACGAGACGCAACGCGGAAATAAATAACTAGCATTCATCTAATGCAAAAACATCGGTAAGAGCCAATTTAGAAGATCCAAATAAACTCCATAGTAAATACAAGCAACACTGGTTTAATTAATGGAAATAGAGCAATTGGTTTTAAAACAAAAGTATTTTAAGCAACTAGTTTATATATATTAGATAACATGGTAGGAACAAGAGTTAGTCAAAGTTAGTTCACGGGTCTCACGGCTAAGATCTCTAGAGGTCAAGCTTGCAAGCGGAAAGCGGAGAGGCTGAGATTAACACTTGCAAGGTTTACTCTCGGATGATCAAAAATAGTAGCGCAAAGGATGATGATAGCAGAGCGACACAAAGATAACTAGTAAAGGCATTACCATGCCAAGAGATGCGGTTACCACTCAGAGGAGATGAAAGGATCAACTCGCCACCGATATTGAGTGGTGATGGGGTATGGTGTGCTGATGAGCGCTACGAGGCGTGTACTGGTAATGCGGCAACGTCCATGGCAAAGCAACTAGGTTGCGGCTCGGGGTTGCCGAGCGTGAAGCAGAGGCCTCTGCTCACGACACGGCCGTCCATCACATGCGGCATCCTGGTTTCAAGCACATGGCACGGTACACGCTTCACAGCACGAAGCCAAGTAGAGCGAGAGAGGATATGCGCGAAGCAGCACAAAAGGGATGGCAGTGGTGTCGGAAAGGTAAGCGATGCGAACATGGGGTAGGATTCCTGTCCGCGGCACGCCAATGGCTAGGTGCGGGGCTCCGGCGTCCCAGACCCACATTAGCACAAAGGCGGGCAGCGCCCACGAATTCTATTGCATGAACGCAGGGCAAAAAGGGTTTGGTTCAAGGGCAAGAGCAGAGAAGGACAAGGTAGCGGCGAGCGCCTCGAAATTATGAAACCAACGCAAGTGGTTTCATAATTTTCGGAGCTCTAGATATTTAGTTATGAATTTTCAAAGATAAAAGGTTTTATAAATTAATTTCCAAAATCATTTATAAAACAGAAAAGGATTTTTTTAATTTGAAAAAAAAGGGATGACGTCAGCGGTCAGTGGATCAGCAGGTTAGTGGGCCGAAAGTGGGCTCAAGGTGTTAGTGGGCCAGACTCGGCCCAATGGACTCAGCACCTTTGGGCCAAAAGAGCAAAGTCCAGAAGTGGTCCCCGAAATAAATTCCGAGTCCAACCGATAAAAAGAAAAGGGCCGAGATGGATTTAGACAGGCTAGTCGGCCCACTACCTCCGCGGACGTGCACCGGAGAAGTCCGGTGGATATCCTTGGAGTTTTTTGGGGTGCACGGCATGTCCTTGCCGCCCATGCCTGCCTCGGCGCGTACCCAGTGGCGACGGTGTACGGCGTGCGGCGACGACGGGTGGTTCTGGTGTTTGCGCGAGCGGACGCTAGTGTCCACTAAGACCCAGCGACTTCATCGGCGCAGCCATAGCCCTGGGGGCAAGCTCTTTGGTCGGCCCGGTGTGGTGGCGCTCTCGGCGCAGCGCCGTGGCGAGTTGGCGGCTTCAGCCTCTCGCAGCGCCTGTCCTTGCGCTAGGCGGCGCTGGACGCGGACGCATGCGTGCACGTAGGCAAGTAGCACGGCAGCACACTAGGCACGACGCGGCGCTGGACGACGACGACAAGACAACGATGGCGCAATGAGAGAGACGACAGCAAGGCGGCGAGCTCCAGGAAAAAGGGGGTGCGACACAAAGGCCAAGTTGCACATATCGACGACATGGTCGGTGGCGCACAACAGGGACAGGAAAGCAAATACGCTATGCTCAAGGCTTAGGTACAAGACATCGAACAGGTCATGGGCATGCCATGGCTTGCATCCCCGGCATGCCATCCCAGGGCGTCTCGGTGAAAAACAAAGACGAGCACGGCTCGAAGGCCGGCCAACACAGGTAGACAAGGTGGCGTCTATGGACGGTGCAAGAGAGGGCAAAGAAAACCTGAACTAGAGGGTCATGGCTCATACACAAAACATCGAACACGCTGAGGGCGTGCCTGGTTCCTACCATGGCCAAGCCATCCATGGTCACTAGTATTCGAGGGGCATCAGAAACAAGTAGCACAGCATGAAGGCCGGCGTCACAGGCAAGCTGCTGGGGGGAAAGGAGGCGGCTAGGTCGGGCGGCTCACCATCGGGCTCGTGGAAGGTCACAGTGGGGCAGGAAGGGTTCGTGGCCATGGCGATGTGGTGCGGAGTAGGCCGGCTCGGTGTCGTGGTTTGTCTCGCGATCGCCGTGGTACTCGATGTCCTCCCGGTGTCGCGCGGTGCTCCTTGACGGCGGCGTGGTTGTCGATGCATCAGCGGTCTAGCTCCTCTCTGCGGCGACGTCAGGGCATCGTGGGCGCCATGGTGCTCGGCTCCTCGGCGCGGGTAGAAGAAGCAGGGATGTCAGGCCTTGGTGTTGACGACGCCTCTTCTCGGTGCGGACGTCCCCGACGACGAGGGTGCCGGTCAGCTGCGCTCAGCGTTCCATGGCACCAGTGCCTTGACGACATCACCACGTTCCGGTGCTGCGCTGCACAAAGGCGAACGGTGGGGCGCGAGTGACCTCCTTGGCGGCGCCCTTCCTCACGGCCATCGACGGTGTTGCGAGCAGTGGTGCTCTCGACTCCAGGGTCTCCTCCTCCTCCTTCTATTTCTTCTCCCCCTTTCTTTTCCTTCTCTGTTTCAAACGGCTGGTGGCAGAGGATTTGGGTGAAACGATCCCCAGAGCGGCGGCGGCGCAAGGGATAGGAGCGGCTGGGGAATGGGTGGTTCTTAAAGGAGGCGACGGTCTCGACGCAAGGGCGAAATTGCCCCATGGCCATCCATGGCGCCCGAGCCATGGCGGCGACGTGGCTGCAATCCGCCCGCCCCTAGGGTTCGAGGGCGCAGCTGCAGGGCAAAGGGGTCAAATCCCCCCTTGGAGGAGCATCCGAGGCCGGAGCTAGGGTGCCCGCACGGCTCCGCGTGCATGCCAGTCGAGGCCCTGCGCAGCGCTTGGGTGCGATGCATGCATCGGTGTGTACGGCAGGAGGATGAAAGGGAAACAGAGGCCGGCTGACGTGTGGACTCCGCCTTGCGATGAGAGCAAAGAGGAAAGGTGCGAGCTGGGCCTAGCTGGGCTGCGAAACTGGTTCGCCTGTTGGGCTTGGTGGTTTAGGGAAGGTGGGTTGGCCTGGTTAGCTATGTAGGCCGGTTTGGGATCCACAGGTGGGCTGGGTTAGATGTCAGTGTTAGTTTAAAGATTTTCCAAAATTGATGATGGTTATAAGTATATAAGTTTGAATTTGAATCTAATTCAAATTCAAACTCCACACAAGTGAACTCCAAACAAAATCCACGGAAACTCCGACTCACAATTTACCAAAGTTTGAAATTATTTTGATATGGTTTTATTTTATAAGGGATTAAAGGTGAGAGGCTAGCAATTTGGTCCAAAATTTGGTAGCACACATCTTCAAACAAAAAGTTTTAAAATTTTGCGAAAATTTATACATGGTAAAATCAATCAAAATTCTGGTATGTTACACTTGAGGTCATCAGGGTGGTTGACGCATCCATGGGAGACCCTGTTGCGGCCCTCGCCGACATGTTTGAGGTGGATCTGTTCCCAGATGCAGCCGAGGGTGAAGCTGTCGCCGCTCCGAGCCCCCGCGCTCCCCGAGGATCTCGGGCCTCGAGGCTCATTAATATTTTGTTAGAAATTTGGATGAATATTAGTCGTTCTACAAACAATATATATTATGTTATGCACAAGTTTTATTTGCGAGTTTTATTTCCATATGTTATCGTGTTTTTCTCGTGCCTTTAGGGTTGAGGGGGGAGCCTCGAGCGAGGCGGAGACCCGCGGGGGGGCGCTGGCCCCTCGAGTGAGGAGGAAAGCTACTCGAGGGGTGCCAGGCCCTCGAGCGTGGCGGAAGTTCACCCGCGTGGCGACCGACCCTCGAGCTTTTGAGAAGTTTTTGTTTGTGGCAGGAGATTAGACCTATTTAGGAATTTGTGAACAAACGATAGTGTGGAGCTAGGTGCTTACTCAAATACGTGTACCCACACATTAATTTAAAAGGAAACATGCATATTGATTGGATTGTGCTTTATTTGTTGAATGAATGATTTGATGAATTGATGTGTGTGCCCTTCGTCCTCGATATTTGTTTTGAACGTGTGATTCTGCCGGGATGATTTTTTCCAAAAACTATGCTCCATTTCCTTGTATCCACTAACTATACTCCCTTTAACCATTCCATTAAATACGCCATCTCGTATTTGCATTTCCATGGAAGACGTACCTTTTTTCTGTTTTGTGTATTTTTGCGTATTTGCATTTCTCGTATTTGTGTATTTTGCTTGTATCCACTGACTATATTTCCTTGTATCCACTGTCAGGATGATACCTTTATGTTAGATAACAAAATATGCTATATTTTTTTATATCACGTGTGTGTCGCACGTGCACTTTACTAGTAGTCTAAAACTTACGAAACCAATTTGCTAGTTCACTTATGGTGTGTGTGTGTGAGATCTAATTTAAGTACTTGTTTGAATTAATTGTGTGTATATTGGTACAGTTTTAGATATCTTTGAACCAAGTTAATTAGTAAATGCATAATAATTTCATATGTGCTTCTAAAATTAGGGATCCAACTTGTTAGCTTCCTTTGACCAGAATATGTTGTAGTTGTTGTCCTTTATGGGATGATTGTATAAGTATACAACTTTAATTATGTGCTTGTTCTAAGGATAGCTTGCTTGTAAAATGCCTAGTAAATTAATTGTACTCATGTGGCCTATAAGTTTCCCTTGCTAAAGGTATAACTTAGAGTAATTATGCTTGTCTTAATTTATCACATATAACAAGTCTAGCTAACTCTAAAATAGATAATAACCTTACTACTCTTAGTGAAGATGTGATGGGTGTTAATTGTCTAAGGTTTGCCAATTAGAATTACTACCGAGATTACTTGAGCATGTTCATCTATTTAATATTGTTAACCATGAAATAACTTCCGTTGTAGATGCTTTATATTGTGACAATCTAATTATATAATAGCTAGTATGTCAATTAAAAATAGCACAACTAATGTTGATTGCATTCCCATGTTATAATTTGTCTTCGGATGATATGTACACTTGTGTGAATATTTGTTCACACACTTCTACCCTATACAATTTCTTGTGCACCTTATTCCAAATCTTTGATTGCTTGGCCTGGTTTAGATGGCTAAAGTTTCTAACTTTTCCACTCCCTCCATCACATCAGATTAAATGCGCCAAAAGACATATGTTCAGAGTATTAAATATAAGTTAAAAAATAACTAATTACACAGCTTGGATGTCTTTTGCGACACGAATCTTGAGCCTTAGTTAGGCCATGGTAGGATAATATTTACCACAAACAAACGAAATGTCCTATAGTGTGCTACAAGAGTTCCAGCAGTTAAAAAGGCAAAATTTTCAACCAACTAAACAAGTTGTTGATGATCTTAAATCATGATATCATTCACTTCTCATGTCTTTGCATCTCATATGCATACTCATTCATAACATTCTTTCTAATTTATGCAATCATCTAATCAATCTCGTAGATGACATTACATAGTGTTGCATTCATGAAACAACACCTCAGGCAAGCACTTATGTATCTCATTCTATTTTCTAAATGTGGTTGTGCATGAACTCAACCCTATCCAGACATATGCAATGTATACGACCTATTATACATATCAACTCTTGGAATTAACTCGACTTATTTAGTGAAATTATGTATGCTAAAAATCTCAATATAATTGCTTAACCATACTTATTTTTCGGTAGAAGTCAAGAAGTGGCAAGGTCACCACCATTCGGTAGTACTCGAGAATGGATTAAAATTGAGCAACTATGAATATGCATGAGATGCAAAGACATGAGAATGGATTAAAATTGAGCAACTATGAATTGAGCACTAGAACCAAAATAACAATGAGTAGGCAGATATATAATGAACTTTTCAATAAGCAATAGACTACAGGAACACAGCTAACGTGCTCATCGCTCACAAGTCATACATTGCACTTGACTGTCGTTAACTGCAAGTCCGCTGTCCACAACTGTTTTTGCACCTCTTGTTTTACACCAAGTACAACAGCTGTTACACATTCTCACAGTACCAAAATTTAATTTACACATAAGCAGCGGAAAGAATGAAAATCCGCTGCCTCAATTTTGCAGCTACAAAGTAATTCACCTATAACCTCATTCAGATAAGAGACAACTCACGCTCCTTGCAGCAGTTCTAAATGGAGGGGCAAGAGGCTAAAATTGTATTAGAGAGCCCATATTAAGGAATCTGAGCAGATAAACTCAACCAAACTTCATGGCTAGTATCTGCTTTAAACAGAACCACAACCCAACAATATGTAAGCTTATAGAAGCCACAACCTCCCCCTCCAGGTCAGCCATGCTGAGGACATATATACACTCCTGATCAATTCATCGATGTTGAAACTTAGACCTCCCAGCCAAATGCATCATTATAGACACTCAAAAGAAACAATATGCAGTAACCTATCAGTAACTTCCCCAATTCATCTGAGCTTGCGGCTGTTGGTAAACACTGCTGGGTGCCCCGACTATTTCAACAGCTCCAGCCATGGTGCGAGATGGCTGGAACAGCGGATGAACAGCAGCTCCTGCCACAGTGTGTGCTGGGTGGTAGATCCCTCCAAAAGGACCAGCTTGAGGTGCAAAAGTTACCTGCTGTCCCTGAGGGGCGAGACCATAGAAGGAATTGGCCTGGATAGCAGAAATATCACATCCAGGTGTAGGAATCCATAGAGCCGAACCTTCAGTCTGGTTAACAAATACCAGACGTTATCAACTTTGACAAAAAAAGGACAGTTAATATGTTGAAACAAAACTGTAAACAAGAGGTCTAGGGAAATTTATGAAATGGCAGAGGCACAGGAACAGCACAAATTTCACTTCAAACAAGCATTGCAAACACAATGAAACAGTGATTCGTACTACCATTTCCCTCTTACATCTGTTAACCAAGCATTGAACCAAAAATAGTTGAGGCGAGAAGATAAAAATGATTAGAGGACGCATTGGTTTTTTTTTCCTTTGATTTTTTTTTTAATGATACCTCTCTATTCACTACAAACACTTCCAGAAATCCCAAAATCCGATAGGTACTTAAGCCTGTTTAGAAGAGCTTCTGGATTCTGAGAGAAGTGATTCTTTGACTGAAAGTGATTCTTTATGGTTTTCTAGGTTAAATTTTGAGGACGTGATTCTGTGTGGAAAGTGAATCAAGAGAAGCTACTTTTTTTCAGCTCCCAGCTCCTTTATATTTCAGAGAAAATCATCATATAATCACTTTTCAAGTTTTTAGTTAAATAGCATTTGGCAGAGCTCCTCGAAGAATCTGCCAAACAAGCCCAGATTATTTCATGCAGCTTCCTATTTCTAAAGTATCTCGTTTTACTACTTCAGCCTTAGCGCAACCATTGTTGTGGTATAATGTTAGAATGTTAGATTTAAAATTCACCCCCACCAGGTACACTCAGCAGTGATGCTAGATTTAAAATTCGGACTTATCTTTCCATAAAGCATCAAGATAAAACTGAATCATGAACAACATTAGCAACTGGTGTTCTATAACACTGGAGAAAAACAGAAAATGTCTTAAAACTTCTAAAAAAAGTTATCTTAAAAATACATTAAATAATGATGTGTCAAAGACCTATGAAGCACGGATACGCCACCCTGGTAGCGTATCCAGTTTCGGATACGTATACGACATGGATACAGCCAGGATACATATCGGCAGCCGTGTCCGCATATCCTGAAATTGATGGGCCGAAAACTTAGCTTTGGATACGTATCGGCCCAATTTCGATACAGCCCAGCCAACCTAAGAGACTTATGCCCTGCTATCCATCCCTCCCCTGCGATTCCTTCGACTCCCGAAGCAGCCGCGCCTTCCGTTCTTCCGCCCGCCTCCACGCGCCGCACGGGCGCACGTCAACGGCGTCTGCCCGGCGACCAGCCTCTGCAATCCGCATCACTGGAGTCCGGCCGGAGACGAGCCGCCATGCCTGCCCTGCCTCCTGCGACAGCGACGGCTGCCACTGCCTCCTGGCTCCTGCGATGGCTGCCCTGCCCTGCGCCCCTGCTTCCTGCGAGCTGCGACCTTGAGGTGAATTCCCCTGAAGGCTCTGATCCCCTCCCTCCCCAATCGAACCTAGAACTGAGTTCCCCTAAAGGCCCTGATCCCCTCCCTCCCCAATCGAACCTAGAACTGAAGGTCTTCTTTAAAAATGAAAATGCTGACCTTTCCATTGATGAGCCTGAGTTGCAGGCTATAGCATTCGGATTGGATGATCTGGACAATGAGAACAATGAGGAAGCCAAGGGAGAAGCTTGATTGTTGATGGCTTGAAGCTATATCCTACTATAGTCTATAGTACTGTATCACTAGTTTGCTAGTTTGCTACTACCTTTTATTAATTTCTTCAATTGGAACCTGCTGCCTGCTGGCTGCTGCTATCATTTTATTGAGTGTAATAGACCTTAATGTCTCTTGTTGAACTTGAACATCTATTTTGCAATTTAATATGCAATGTTATTTATTTATTAAAGAAAAAATGTTTAAACGTATGCACATATCGGATTGTTTTGAGAAATTGTTGTATCCGCGTATCCGTATCCTTCCGATACCGATATACGTATCCATATCCGTGCTGCATAGTCAAAGACATTACACTTGTTTACATATAAACAAAATCATACCTGGAGCCCAGCAATATAGATGCTATTTTCCTTGAACTGAGATGAAGTAACATCATTATTCTCTGCCACAGTTGTGTTATTAGTATAAACTGATGGACTAGAACCATATATTCCATGGCCACCAGGTATTCCAATAGATGTCTGGCTCCCAGTGTTAGGACCAAGCTTGAATGGAGGGAGGGAGTATTTGACAGGTGGCAGAATTCCTGCGCTTCCAGGAGCTGGATACATGGCCCCAGTTGAAGGTGGCTGGGAAAATGTAGCGTTACTAATAAAAGAGTGAAGAGTAGGGGGTGGAATAAAAAATGGTGAAATGTACTGATTGTATGGGACATAATTTGCCGGAAAATGTGGTATATGAACACCCAAAGGCTGGCGAAATACAGGAACAGATTGTTGAGGGATAGCAACTGAAGTCGGTAGAACTCCAGAACCAGGGATAGCAACCGAAGCAGAAACAGATGAAGCAATCACAGGTGGGTTATTCCCCTGTAGTAATTAATAGATATAAATAAATATGTAAGGATAATACTCTCATGGTGCACAATATAAACTATAGACCTAGCGAACAAGGCAATGAATATGATATAGGAAACCCAAGGTCAGGTGTTTTCTCAACTACTTTAGATATTACATGTAGCCTTATATCATGTATGTGATGCAATCTCGAGTGTTGATACACACCTCATGATCCTGGCCAGTTTGTGCAGGAATCACTTGAATATTCCCATACTTGTGAGCAGATTCAGCAGCAAGAAAAGGGGACAGCCGTTCATCAGCATCCGTTGCAGGAAGGTACGATTGCATAGAATAACTTGTTAAAAAATCAATTGGTGCTTGTACCTGTCCATAATTGTATAGAACTTAAATCAGGGCTGTAGCAGGAACCCTACCCAAACTGTAATGGTGGCTCCTTGATATAAACACAAATAAACAAGAATTTTTTTGGTGGACAGTTTGACACCCTCTTTGTGGCATCTAGAAGCATCAGGTGCATAAGAATATATTGGTGAACATACGCAAAAGCTCAATCTCGTGCCTCGATCCAACCTGAATGGCATAAGGGAGCGCATCTCTCTTTCCACCTTTTAATTGGACCTAAGTGAATCCAACAAGGGTGAGAAACCACTAACACCCACTTGCACCACTTGGACTGGATCCAAGAAAAGAGATTTGAGTTTGATCATATGTTCACAAGTAGACTCGCACCAGATCCCAACCAAAAGCGCAAGCAAAATTTCTGACTAGATAAGCATTGCACCATTCTCATTCTACAGCAATTAGAGGCATGACTACATGAGAAAGAAGACCCTATGGGGTTACGAAATTGTGCCCGCCTAACAGCTTAGTTCATTTTATCAAACCAAGACATTTACCTACAAACAAATTTAGTAGCTTGTACTTTGATTAATAAATGTTAGGCCAACATGCAATGGTAGTAATGCAATCTTCATTCAGCTTGTATATTGTTGTGTAGACAACTGTTATGCTGTGGTGCAATCAGGCTGGTGCTATCAAAACATTTTTCCCATCAAATGAAAGCAAATATGCAACTGCAAAAGAATTTTAGCAGCATCCCATGTAAGAGTAGCATCACATGCCTGAGATTCAAACTTATCTATCACCGCAATCTGATTCCCAGGTGATTGTGGTGCCAATCCATATGCCATATAAGATGGTGCGGTACAAATTGATGTAGATTGGGGAACCCCTGAAGCGGCTGAATCATCCCTGCATTCACCAGATTCTGTCGGGGCAATAGAGAAAATCTCCGTTGCTGAGGGTGCACAATTTTTTAGCTTTGCAGAAGGTAGTTGCTGGGGAACATGATCAACTTCATCTTGAACAGGAGAGGATGAATTCTGATCTCTGCAGTTCAATAAAAAAATAAAAAAGGAAGAAATACTATGAACAAATACAGTTGAAAAGTATCACCAAACACTAGCTGTTTGAATTACTCTGGACTAAATTTAATTTCAACATCAGAACATAATTTGGCTACTGTATGAACCTACAAGAAACATCTAGAATTCAACAAAATATATGCTGCACAAGACAACTTTGAATAGAAATTAATATGGATATAAAATCTAAGAGGTTGTAAACTTGTATCCACAAAAACTTAAAAAACGAACATGGTCTACCATACATCCGTACATTACAAGAAAACACTGAGAATCCAAGAAAACATATAAATGCTGACACAGACAGATTCACAAAGCAAATTCACATGGAGGTAGCTATGACTAATAAACACCAAGGCATGACTGATGCAATAAAATACATTTATGCTTGATGATGGTGAATCCTACTACTAAATAATGCAATTGCCTGCTTAAACTTCCATAGCATTGAGCTGGAAAAGGGATGAAATCCAATCAAAGCAAGAGTTAGGAACCCATGAAGGTTACCATGTCAGCACAAGGTTAAAGAATATGTCCATGGTCTTCAAACATCAAATTGCAAAATAAGTTGATGAGTTTCTTTATACAAGTAAGATTTAAATCAATCAAAGCCTCAAGAACTAAATAAAATGGTGAGACTAAATGAAGCAAGTTGCAAGAGTAACTATAACAGTGTGATGTTCTTAATTGAATCGTCAAACTAGGAGAAATGGGGCAAAATTGAACCAAATGCTGCCAAAAATTATCCAGTAACAGCTTAAAAGAGTGTCACAATGATGGAAGTCTGTAAACAAATCAAGAGAAAAGGAGTTAAAACTGACCTTTGCACAGGTTGAGGCTCATCATAAATGTCATTCAATTCATGTGACCAATTGTATTCAGGTAAAGAGCTCTTCGCACACTCAGGGTCAGAAGAGCCTATGATCTGCTGAAAACTGGCACTGAAGCTTCCGAAGCTAAGGCCATATTTTTCTGACTCGGACACTTGAATGAGATCTGGAATTATCACATGTTGCTTATCTGATAACTGCGAACCATTGGAGCTCTTGTCCACCTTCAACAGATCCTTTGTGCCAATTGAATTTGATATTGCAGATGACTGGGGAATGGTGTCAGCAGCAAAAGGTACATTGTTAGGTACGGCGACATTCTCAGTTGCTTGGGAAGCAGCGGAGCTAGTTGGTTTTGGCTTCCATTCTTTACTTGGAATAACTAAATGACAGATGTTCCAAAAAAAAGTCATTAATAAAAAGCAGAAGATGTTCAGATAGCATAAGGCAGCGTAAAAACTAATACTTTAATTCAAAAGGTAGCATCTGACCATCATTAGTTTTGTCAGACACAAACTCGAAATGAAAAGCTCACTCAGCAAGCATTAGCACAGGTACCAGAAGAGTTTTTTTTTTTTTTTGATAAAGCAGAAGAGGTATTGAGATACTTTAGACTCTAGAGTAACAAGCAAGGTTTTGAAAACAAACACCAACTCCATTAAGGAGTCACATTCTACATAAATAACATTGCCCAGTAAGGATGGGAGTCTTCCAGATGATCGTCCAAATGATGATGAGATAGATTGTTGGGAGGAGCCTAACGATGCATGGAAAAAGTTTGTAACAAATATCTTAAAGTTCACTTAAACTATATAGAAATACTCCAAGTGAATTCTAGCATACCTTTATTGTCTATTGGTACATCACGGCCCACCTTATGTTCTACCGATGTCTTGTTGCTTCCAATAGCTTGTCTGGAAGCACCAGCATCACCAGGGCTGTGAGAATCAAGAGAAGGCACAGCCATGGAATCTGATGGTGATGCTGGTCTTGGTGGTTGTGTTACATTTGGACCTACAGTAGCAACTACATCCTGAGACGAAAGATCACCTTTCAGATCAGCCGAGGCTGCAGAACCAGACTTAATCGTATCACCAGCAGCACTAGAACTTGTCATCACCACAGCAATAAGATCAACTGGTTGACAAGGACCGTTGGGAAGACCACTTGATGAACTGTCATCAATGAAGATTAGTGGTATTAGCATAGGGCAGGCTAGATTGATCTATTGGTGCATTAATAATAGGAAATCACCAAAGCAATATGTACCCCTTCCAGCCCAAATTATAACTCATTTTGGCTTTTCTAGTTATGTAGCATTTGCTATGCACCTAGATATACACGTCTAGAAACATAGTAAAAACTATGTATCCAAAAATGCCAAAACAACCTATTATAATTTTAAAAAGAGGGAGTAGTATCGTAGCAGTGTCAGTGTCACATAAAAGTGAATGCTACTGTCTAACAATGAGATCTATAAGACACAAAAAATGACTTTTCAGGAAAAAAATATTCCACCCCCAACTCGAAAAATCGAACTCCATCAGGGCCCCTGCTCGAGCACCAATTCTAGGGGGGCACCCAAATCCCACCCTCCGGCCCCTTCTCCTGCGGGTGCATTGGGCGCCCCCTACTCCACCGGTAGAGTTGTTCGCCCCCCACGCTCGCACGGATTCCATCCCATCGTCGGCGCCCGACCCTCCCCTGCCGCCTCCACCACCACCTGGATGGAGCTCGCGCTCATCCGAGCTGGGCCATGCTCCTCCACACTGTTGGCGCCGCCGTCGCCGGCAATGCCCTCAAGCTCGCCCACACCTGGCCGGAGCCTGCGTCCAGGGTAGCATGCCATAACGCGGGACCGCGCGTGCACGCGGAGCTCCTCCACGCCGCCGTAGGCGCCCGCGCCCTTGACTCCGCCGAGCTCCGTCCGCCGCCACCCATCGAGCTCCACCCGCCGCCTCCGCTGCCACCCGGAGCACAGATCCGGCTCCGTTGCTCCTACACGGCTGCAAATCCTGCTCGGTTGCTCCTTCACAGCTGCAAATCCGACTCCCTCTGCTGCTCTATTCCTCCGGCTCCTCCGCTCCGCCGCGCCTGAAGCTCGATCCACCGGCCCCGAAGTCCCGGGGCAGAAGCTCGCGCTCTCCTGCACGTGGCCAGAGCCACCACGCCTAGGCGGCCGGGCGGAGCTCGGATAGATCACGGGAGAGAAGAGAACGTGAAGGATAAAACGATGACCCACTGACGCATGGGTCCCACTTGTTAGACCAAAGTATGGGCTTCCAAATTGGTGCTATTGCTGGAGTTGAGCAAAAAATTAGGGCCCCAAAAGGTTTGGGGGAGCTCCTACTCACCCAAATAGGGGCTCTAAATAGGTGCCATTGCTGGAGTGGCTCTAAGGCGTGACAATAATGTGAAGGGAAGCAGAGGAAGACTAAAATTCACATGAGAAGAGGCAATAAAACGAGATTTGAAGGGATGGAATATAACCAAAGATTTAGCCCTAGATAGGAGTACTTGGAAAACAGCTATTCATGTGCCTGAACCCTGATTTGTGGCTCTCTCTATGCAGTAGCAGTAGCTATATTTCCTGTTTCCCTAAATACCCCTGCTATGACTATATGTACCCCAGCTACCTTTGTGGCTAATTGAGAAAGTGATTTCTGGGACAACCCCAACTTGCTTAGGACCGAAAGGCTATGTTGTTGTTGTAATCATGCACAGTGATTCCTTTTTGAAAACTAATCTACACAAA
Source organism: Cenchrus americanus (assembly GCA_947561735.1). Classification (NCBI taxonomy): domain Eukaryota; kingdom Viridiplantae; phylum Streptophyta; class Magnoliopsida; order Poales; family Poaceae; genus Cenchrus; species Cenchrus americanus. The sequence continues at coordinate 135,099,388 of OX387239.1, forward strand.
GAATAACCAATATTGCTATTCAGCAAACTTGATGACAATGGAATCCAGAACACTGTAACAAGTAGGTAAAATGTGCAGCTTGAAAGCAAGCAATCACAAAGTTTATCATCTCAATTTGAATTTTGAAGGGAAACATGTCTTTGAAGATGAAGGAACTCCAACATATAGCAACTATCATAAAGATCACAAGTTATGAAAACCGCCAAACAAGAAAAGAACAGGACACTCTTATGTATGCTGTTACAAAACAAGAAAGCACTTTAGTCTTTGGCTTGTTTCAGGTCAATCATTGCCTTATTTCATTTTGCAATAGAAAATCTTTTTTTCCAGTCATCTCAGCTACATTAAAATTAGTAATTTAGTAATAATAAGATAACAATTGACTATAACTTATTCTAAACATTGAAATTCAGAATATGCACCGACTCCATTGTGAAATAGATGTCACTATGATAAGTCTGTCTGCAGCCAAAGTATTGCAAATTTAACCACTTTTAGCATATTTAGCTTAGTCACACGAACTTATTCTAAACATTGAAATTCAGAATATGCACCGACTCCATTGTGAAATAGATGTCACTATGATAAGTCTGTCTGCAGCCAAAGTATTGCAAATTTAACCACTTTTAGCATATTTAGCTTAGTCACACGGAAAGTATATTGGCACTTCTTCCAATAGGAAACATTAGTAACTAAAGCTTGTACTAGTTAACTAGTCAAAAGGACATATATTGCATTATTGCATACCTACGACACATCTAAGAAGTATGTGTACTAATTGAATCAAAAGTTAAGAAATATCATTCTAAATTGTTCTAAATCATTAGATATGCCTAAATAGCTCCACGTTTAAAAATGAGCACGAAAACATTCTCGAAACGTTTTTGGATGGCCATAAGAAATTAAGAATAAATATATATCAAAGGCTTCAGCTCATTAGTACAACAAGGGAACTTTCTACATAGAGCTGCATGAAATCAAGTTTGTAAGTAATTCAGCTTAACTTAAGCAAGCTTTCTGAGAAAATCAGATGCTACTGTAATTGTGAGCCCTACCAAACACATTAAACTGAAACTCATATCAGAACAAGAAATGCATGAGCCAACATATGCATCTTTCTGTTAGAAAATACTGGGCGAAAATAAAGAAATACACAAGAAATATATACTCAGGAACATTTGGCAACGGTTTTTGTTAGGGATGCATTTTATGGCAATCAGTTCGGGAGCCGTAGGAAGAAGGAACAGCAGCAGCAGCCAGCACCAGCTGCGCCAGCTGATCTGGCTGAGTAGGCGCCAGGTTTGTTAGCAGAGGATAGCATCAGGTTTGGGTTGTTAGCAGATTAGTAGAGATTGGTTTGTTAGTGCTGGCATTATATATGCCGGCTGAGTGTTAGTTTGAGGGATAAGCAAGGGTTGAGGTTTGTTAGGATTCAGAGCCTCCTTAAGGAGGGAGGATCACCACCCCTTGTACCTTGCCATGTAGCCACATCATTTGGTGTTCAGACTTCAGAGCCATTCAACTCTGCACCTGTTTCGCCCACCCAATCCTCCCCTGCTCGCCGCAGCGCACCATTCCCACCCACACCCACCAACTCATCCCTGTGCCATCTGATTCCACAACCACCACCACCATGGGCTGTCAGCCAAGAACCATCCCTCTTCGAGCTGAAGAAGCTCATCGTCGATCTGACTGGAGAAATCTCCTCCCTGGAGGTCGACCAAGCTCACCTCCACGTCGCCGCGTTTCGTTCCCGGAGATGTCCTCCGGCGCCAAGGCAAGGGCGTGGCAGGCGCCGCAACCAGCGACACACAAACTGCGCTTCCCCAAGTTCGACGGCTCCACCAACCCGCTCGCCACTCTGTGATCAATTCTTCTAGGTGCAGCGCACCTCGAAAGATGAGAAGGTGCAGCTTGCCTCCTTCTACATGGATGGCGACGCTCAGCAGTGGTACTTCTGCGTTGAGCACAATCAGGGTGCGTTGGCAGCTTCAGCTGTGGCTATGCTGGTGAAGCGGATTTGCTAGTGAATCTGAATCCGTTTTGGAGCAACATTTGGCAAAACAGCTTCTGCTGGCTGTGTAAAGTGGATACGAAGGAGAAATGTCCACAATACCCTTCTCTTTTGTGTTTTTTATTTCCTTCTTTTATTTTCTATTTTCTTTTTCCTACAATTTTTCCCATTTTCCTTTTTTTCTCTTCTTTTTTCCTTGCTCTCCTCTTTTCTTTTTTTCCCTTCCTTATTTCCTCCCCCTTATCTCCACCGCAGGCCACCTTATCCATTCGAAACGCATCTCTGTCGCCCTCATCTCCATCACCGCATATCTCCCGTCGTCGCCGGCGCTCTCCCCATCCTTCCACTGACCTCCCCCGCGCTGGCCGTCGCCCCCATCTCCATCGCCGCATATCTCCCGTCGTCGTCGGCGGCGCTCTCCCCCTCCTTGCACTGACCTCCCCCGCATGGGCCGACTCCCAACACGCGGCCGGCTCCCGGCACCGCCACCTACCTCTCCCGGCGCCGGCCGGCTCCCCCACCGATGGGCTCCGGTTGCGCCCGCCGCCGGCCTTGTCCGCGGCCTCCGCCCTCCTCGCCGCGCCGCCCATCTCCCGGATCCGCCCATCTCGCGGCGTCCGTGGCCTCTTCGGCTCCACCTCCCTTCCTGGCTCCGTCGCCGCCGGCTTCCACCTCCCCTGCACCAGCTCCACCGTCCTCCAGCGTCGTCGCCGTCGAGCTCCGAGACGCGCCAGAGGGCAAGTCGAGGGCGTCCTGGCGGGCCCCACCGAAGGGCACCGCAATCCATAGACGCGAAGAGCCGCATGCGAAGCGGGCGAAGCTCCCTTTTCAGCTGCGTCCGGGCGTTTTCGCTCTAGAGAGCGGGATTCACGGGAAGAGGCGAAGCGATTCGTGGCAAAGCTATTTTTTGGACCCCTTTGGCACGGTTGTGCCAAAAACAGCTGCCGAAGCTGCTCCTTAAGTTGTGCCAAAGGGACCCTCAGGGAGTCCCGACCTAGCTCCGCTTCGTCGACCTCGTCTCTCGGTGATTCGACCCACCAACGCACAGCAATCCACTCGGCGAACTCATCAAGTTGCAGTGTGCCGGCACTGTCACGGAGTACGTCGACCAATTCATGCGCCTTCTCGCGTGCTGTGATGTCATCACCGAGCTCCAGCAGATTGACATCTTTAATGTTGGCCTCGACTACCCCCTACGCATTGACGTCGAGCTCCAACGGCCAATGTCCCTAGAGGACGCTATGGGGCAGGCTCACTCCTACGAGCGTCGCAAGACTTTGCCGGATTCGGCCGCGCCAGCGGGGTGCATCTTCAGTTGTGCGACCGTGCACCGCGCCTCACCAAAAACCCCTGCCGCGACAGCCGCCAGATCCTCTACTTCGGCTCCACCAGCAACGCCGAACGCGCCGCTCAAAGCCCAAGTCGGCGTCGGGCAGCCGCTTCACCCGGTTGTCCCAGAAGAGATGGCACAACACCGCAACGCCGGCCTCTGCTACAATTGACCCGCGAAGTACTCGCAAGCGGCTCAAAGCCCAAGCCGGCGTCAGGCAGCCGCTTCACCCAGTTGTCCCAGAAGAGATGGCGCAATACTGCAACGCCGGCCTCTGTACAATTGACCCACGAAGTACTCGCAAGAACACATGAAGGAATGCCCCGGTTTGGGTTGTGAGGATAGCATCAGGTTTGGGTTTGGGTTTCGGTTGTTAGCAAGGTTCAGCTAGGCGCTAGGCGGAAGCTAGGCGCTGACCCACTGCCTAGCGCCTAGTCGGGAGTACTCGCGCCTAGGCGTTCCTAGGCGTTTGCAAATACACTTATATTCATATATTATCTAAAAAAGATAAGGAAAATGGAGGAAAAAATAAGCCCATCAAACCAGCCCAACCCAAGCCAGCCCAAGTCTGCGCCGCGCAGCCGGCCAAGGGGGAGGTGGATCTCCTTCCCCCGACCGTGCCGCCACCGCTGACTCCTCCGCCAACATCGTCCGCCCGCCTCTACCTCTCTTCCTCCTCTGCCGCCGCCGGATGTCCCTGCCTCCTCCGCCGCCGCTCTCTGCTGCGCCTCATCACCAGGTCGTCGGATTTGCACGTGGGGACACAGGGGCGCCGCGGTACCCCCTCCACCTCCCCCACCGGCGCTGCCGCCGAGCCGCCACCGCCTAGGGGCCCATCTACCCTCTAGGCGAGGCGACGGGCCTCGACTCGCGCGGAATCGCCGCCTAGCTGAACCATGGTTGTTAGCAAATTAGCAGGAGATTTGTTTGTTAGTGATGGCATTATATAAGCCGGCTGAGTGTTAGTTTGGGGCATAAGCAAGGATTGAGGTTTGTTAGGATTCAGAGCCTCCTTCGGGAGGGCGAGTCAGCACCCCTTGTACCTTGCCATGCTAATAAAGCTGTCCTCTGTAGCCACATCAGTTTAGAGGCAAAAGACTGGACAATGAATTTGATAAAGACAGATTTCATGACAAATCAGCACCAGAAATGTATGGATACCTTGTCATGGAAGTAGAAACGTTGACATCCATATTTGTATTGATTGTCAGAACAGAGCCACTGCCTTTTTCCATGACATTAATTATTCCATTCTCCTTTCCAGAAATAGCATTTCGTCCAGGAGAACCTTCAATGACAAAAAATTAATGAACCTTTGTGTAACCATTTGACTTGGCAAAAAATGTGTATAAAGTTTACTTTATGTTAAAAATTAACATGGACGGTCTGGTACTCTGGTTCCAAATCTTTTGGATGGTTATTTTGTCAAAAAGAATCGTACCAAAAGCAGCTCTAACTTGCAAGAGAATTCTCAACATCAAAATATAAACACGTGAGCACTTGAAAGCCTTCATGGTGTACAATAAGGTGGCATGTAAAAGCAAAACTCCAAATGGCTTTTTAATAGCATTGAGTGTTTATCTCCAAATCTTATGTTGGCAGAATGCTGTAAGCATACCATTAGAACTGGACAAACTGTGTGAAGAATATTTCCCCCGGCCACTCTTTCCACCTCGTCCCTGCAGGGCAGGTCTCCACCGGGAATCAAATGGCTCTTTACTACCCTGTGGATAAAAGTAACTTGACGTTAGAATCAAATTAAACAGCACCTTGAAACAAGAACATAGCCAACGATTTGTTCGATGCATGAAAGTTTTGAATAATGGGAATTGAAACATTTCTGAATCAAAGGCGGGAGAACTTGACGTAGATAGGAGAACATATGCACCTTGACGGATGTTGAGAAGTACTGTGAGATTCATGCTGAAGACTACTCTAACCCAGTACTTCCTAATGCTAGTATAAGTCTAGTAGCTTAAGTGTCTTTTGTAGTTTTTATTTCTACTTGACCCCCTATGCTTAGCCAATCAGGTTACCCCTTGGTGGTAAAATGCTACCTCCAATTCCTATATATGTAACCCAATACCTCTTTGGAAGCCTGTGGTCAATGGATAGATCTTTTGGGCTAACAATTTGTACCAAGAGCCTATCCTTCCCACCCCCCCCCCCCCCCTCTCTCCCGTGCTCTACCTATCCAGCCCGAAACCCTAGCCCAATTCGGCGGCAGCACAAGCTCTACCAGCCAATATCCGGTCGTCCGGTGACCTGATTGACCCTCCCACAAACCGGATCCAGCGGCGGCTCGCGCGGATCGGTGCGGAGGTGTAGCGAATCGAGCACGGCGGCGGCGAATCGGTGCAGCGCTGGATGGTTCCTCGTGAGCGGGCTGCCTACGGAGGCGAAGCAGGGTCGCGTGCGAGTAAGGCAGGGCCCCTAGCGGCGGTGCGAGCGGAGGCGGAGTAGGGGCGCGGGTCCAGTCGGACGTCGTATGCGACGCGCGCCTAGGGCAACGCGCGGGTGCGGACGGCGGCTCGATTCGGCGCGAATCAGAAGCAAGCTGCGGCTGGTCCGCTCCGGGGAGCTCGAGCGTGCACGCAGCGGCTTCCAGGCGAGGTCCAGGCGCGGCAGGGCAGGAACCCTACGCATGGGTGGCAGAGGACCGGCGCAACAGGAGCAGGGGCGCGTCCAAGGGGCACGCACGGCCTCTTCCCTGGCGTCAACGGCGGGGGAGCAAGGCAGAGGAGCTCCAGGCCCGAACGCAGGGAGTACGGGCGGCCTGGGAGCAGAGCTCCTTCATCCCCAAGGCGGCTATTCTTCCCCAACGCGACCTCGCTCTCCTTCGACTCCATGGCGGGCTCACGCGGTGCTCGGACTGCGGGTGGCGCCAGCGCGTACGACGTAGGTGGCGTGGCCGTGGACGGCGCAGGCGAGTTGACTCCAGGAGCTCCGGTGGCCGACGCGCCTCCTCTGGTCTCTGTCCGCACCTATGTCTCCTCTGCCTCCTCGCTCGGCTCGGTGACGTCCAACGCGAGGAGCGCGGAGTTGGAGGAGGCTGATGCGGCAGCGGACAGAAGGGAGGCAGCGGCAGCTGCGCAGCGACATGCTGCGCGTGAGGAGGAGCAACACATGGTGGCCGAAAAGGAGGCGACAGCGGAGCGGCGGCGGGAGCAGCGCGCAGCCGCCGCACGCGAGGAGGACCGGCAGTGGGAGACCGAGCTTCGGCGCGCGGCTGCAGCTCGAGCAGCATGTGCAACGGATTTGCGGACCGCAGCGGCGCGTGCAGCTGAGGCAGCTCGGTGTATCAGGGTTGTTGCCATCCAGCAGGACCAGGAGGCGGCAAAGCTCCATCCACGACCACGACCACAACAACGCACCCCGAGGGTGGTCAAGACTAGGGATGAAATCGATCGGAAACAATCGAAAATATGCATTATCATTTCCTATCATATTTTTTTACTTGGAAACGATACGGAAACTATACGCTCGAAAACGATACTGATAACGAAAAATTGATACATCGAAAACGAAACCATTTGATCAAAAATATGTCGACATCGATCGATTACGGTACCTCAAATCGAAAACACCGGAACCATGAATGGACATATATGCAACATGTTCACAACCAAATGAGTGACCAAGAGTCCAACATAAATACTATTGCACCATATGCCCATACTATAACCACCTATGACAAACAACTACTAAGTTTTGCAGCCAACAAGTTTCTGTCACAGTAGCCAACCTACCAGCTAGGCTGCTGGCGACGGTCGTGTCCGCAAGCTGGGGACCGCAAGTCGAGACTGAAGTTATATACGTAGGGTTGTGTTATTAGGCCATGTTGGGCCTCAGTGTTACCTAGGCTTATGAGCCATCCGTTGACAATTCGGAATTCCGACGGAATTTTCCAAGAAAAAACAGTCGATACATGTATTTGGCGGAACAAAGCCACTACCATTTCCACTTCCACCAACGTTTTCCTATTTCCATAGCATTTCCAGCTTCTACCATTTCCATTTGATTGTTTCTTATATTTTTCGGAAACGAAGCTCGGTCATTCAGGAATTTCCGTAACTGTTTTCACCCCTAGTCAAGACCATCATCAGGGACTCCGGCAGCACACAGTGGCCGGTCTTGACAAAGACTAACTACGACGAGTGGTCCTCGATGATGAAAGTAAAGCTCGAAGCTCGGCAGATGTGGGATGCGGTGCGTCTGGGCGGTGTGAGCCGTCAGGAGGACCGGCGGGCGCTGGAGGCGCTTTGCTCTGCGGTCCCGACAAAGATGGTGCCGACCCTCTCCGGGAAGGCAACGACCAAGGACTCTTGGGACGCCATCGCTACGGAAAAGGGCAGCAGCGACCGCGCCCGCAAGTCTACACTACAGAAGCTTCGCGAGGAGTGGGACCGCTTGGCTTTCAAGCCGGGCGAGGAGGTCGACGACTTCGCTCTCCGTCTCTCCAGCCTGAGGCAGCGGCTGGAGCAGTACGGCGACTACGAGATCACGGAGGAGAGAGCTGTCGCAAAGTTCATCCGCTGCTCTCCCGAAGAAGTACTTACAGCTCAAGATCACCATTCAGACGAAGACGATGATCGACATCTCGACGTTGACGATCGAGGAGCTAACAGGACGGTTCAAGGTTGTGGATGACAAGGAGGAGATGGTTGGCGAGTCTTTCCCGGACGGTGGCAAGCTCTACTATGCCATTGAGCACTGTCAGTGCCACGTCTGCCGGAAGAAGGCAGAGCCTCCAGACAGACACAAGTGTGGGAAGCCACGCAAGGTGCCCAAGGCGCGTGGTGGCGCTGAGGGCGATGCACGAGGTACCGAGGAGGCCGACTCTGAGTAGAGCGGCGACAAGATGGTGACAAGTGCTACAATTGTGGCAGGAGTGGCCACTTTGCTCGGGAGTGCAACCAGCCGAGGCGGGCCCGAGCTCGCGACGGAACGAAGCGCAGCCAGGCCCACGACGAGCCAAGACGCGGTCAGGCCCACGACGGACCGAGGCATGGCCAGGCCCTCGTCACGCAGGTCGTGGAAGAAGATGAGGAGGTGGCTCTGTTCTAGGAACACCACTCCAGAGTCGGTATCAAGAATAAATGTTTTTGTTCTATGGGCGCGCCTAAGTGCACTTAAGCTCCATTGCTTTATGTAAAGCTGCTAGACTTAGGGGGAGAATGTTAGTATAAGTCTAGTAGCTTAGGTGTCTTTTGTAGTTTTTATTTCTGCTTTACCCCCTATGCTTAGCCAACCATGTTACCCCTAGTGGCACCTATATATGTAACCCAAGACCTCTTTGGAAGGATGTGGTGAATGGAATAGATCTTTTGGGCTAACACCCAGGATCTCCTACATTCACATTGTTTCAGATTTGACTACAATTGTTTTTAAAAGGGTTATCAGAATAATTAGAGTTAGTGTAGCTAAAGCCAAATCCAAGGAGATAAATACGATGCGATGGAGCGCAATATTTAGATGCTTCATAATATATTTTCCAATTAAATTGAAACATAAGGTCAAACATGTCGAATGTTGTTTTTAGTAATATTTTAGCAATTAACCCTTCAGACATGTTATAAATACAACACTTGCTAGGGACTCAAATAGCATTTCCCACACCACTCAAATAGGTATACTAGAGTGATGCGTTTGAGCATGAGAACACGGATACAAGCCCTTCAAGGTTGATGTGTGTTGGGCTTCTTTTTCAAACTATTATGCAAGAGCAGTTGCTAGGGGTGATTGGTAGGGTGCACAGACTGGAGCCTGGCTAGGATAAGCCCATGGCCAGCCCAAGCCTACTTAGGTATAGCATTTTAGTTCGTGTTTGGTAGGGCTTACTATGCTCATGTTTGGTAAGCTGCAGTGTGATAAAATGGCCATGTATTTCCTATAGGTAAACTTTGTTGGCAATGGAGCAGCCTACTGCCTCCACCACCGAGTTCTCAGCCCACACACTCACGCCACACCTGTGGTGCAAAGTGTTTCTGCTGAACTGAATTGCATTGCTGCCTTTCTACCCTTTTGTAGAGGCCAAAGTCAACTCTAGGTACAAAACTACTCACTACTTCCACTAGCTACAAGTACAGCTACTAGGTTGTACATGACTACCCAGGGCATGCTTGCCCACTCAAATGAGTGCCATGTTGCCTTATACGGCTGGGCAGGAGGCACTTGAGGAGTTATACCAACTCCATTGACTTCTGCTAAGAAGGGGATTAGAGAGGAGCTAAGCAATTACATAACAAACTTACCACCCATCACCTCTCCACTTCTCTCTTCTTCCCTAATCTGACTCCGTCGTCGCCGGTCCTTGCGCTTGCCCTCCTCTATGGCGGCGACAAGCACCCACACGGGTGTAGGCTGGCACAACAACGCTTGAAGTTTCGCTCCCACGTGGTGTGGGAGGTGAGCAACGTGGCGAGGAACGAGCTCCGACACCGTCAAATCAAGGTCCGCCGCAGTCGAATCGAGCTCCCGCGACGTCGAGCAGCAGCCGCCCGTGGAGCTCCATCTAATCAAGATTCAACACCTTCGAATCGAGGCTCGGTATTGTCGAATCCAACTCCAACTATGGCGAATCGAGGTCCTCTGCGTTGAATCGTGGCGCTAGGTCCACCGCTGCGACCCGCCGTTGCCGACCATGCGGGCGAGCTTCGCCTCTGCGGCCCGCCATCACCGACCATGTGAGGGAGTTCCGCTGCGACCTACCGTCGCCGGCCTTGCGGGGCCCACTCCTCCTCCGGCACCGACTTCACCAGTTCCGCCTCACCGTTCCTCCTGCAGTGAGTTGAATGGACATCTGGGGCCAGCTGATGCCCCGTGTAGCCTGCATAGTGGGGAACCGGCCTCACTTGTGTTTCCCACTAGCCAGGCTTGCACGCCCTTTTTGCACTGGCCTATGCAGCCTACCAATCAAAGCTGGGCTGCATTCCATAAGCTTGGATAGGACATATGCAGGCTACCAATCACCCTGTACAAGTCTAACAATATGTTCGGCAAATCAGTTCAGCAATAATCCCTTCTCCATTAGTTCGGGGCAAAAAAGACATAGCCAAGTATCAAACCACTAAAAGTGGCCCGACCAAATAATCAAAATCCTAATATGTAGGCAATGCCAAAGAAATCCCATGTCTTATGATAAATTGATTCAATCACAAAAGAAAATGACACAAATTATGGGGATTATAAGATAGATAATAATAGACCCAAGTGTCATTATTAAACCTAGCCTGAAACAACAAGCAGTTCATTTTAAATAAATGTTTCTCCTACTAGCTTCAACGACTTGCACAGAACTCGTATTTAGTAATGGATCGTGCTTTGAAAGAGAAAAGAACAGGAGTCAGGACAGATGGAAACATCACCCTACCTCTTTTTTCTTGTCACGCTTCCTTCTCACCTCATGAAAGGTATCTGAAATTTGAAAATGTCAAACCAAGTCTAAGTTGAGTCACAGAGATTACAAGTTTACAAGTGCTGAGACAAAATAAAGCATAAAAAAGAGCATGCTAAAGTGGACCTAGACCAGTATCCCATAGCAACTGATCCACTTGTGTCAACGTACCACTTGTGTCAACGTAACTGTGAGAACATATAGCGACTGTATAATAACAAACCAAGCATATGGCCACAGGCCCACCTGTAGACCTAACAGCTTACAGGACTAAACAAAAAATCTGATTCAATTATAAGTCATATGCATTGCACATGCATAGAGCAAGGGGGAAAAAAGAGATATCAGCTAAGGGTGAATTTTTGGAGTTGCTAGTTTGCCACCATACAAAAACTAATTTAGTATCACATCATAGGTATAATTCTTAAAATCCAAAAAAAAACAGCAGATAAGAAATGCTTTTCAGAAAATAACAAACAAAGCCTTAAACACCTGTTGAGAACTGCATGGTACAAGGCCATAAAAGGAAAAACAAAATCTTATGTTTTCTCAAATCCACTCACTTTTAGTTTACCAGATCAGAGACAAAGAAATTGTATTTTGAACTTATACATTTTGTGCATTACATTAGAAGGACCATCTCCATGCATGGTATATTTGACACATTTTACAAATAAAGCTCTGTTTAGGAGAATTTCATGATGAAGGAGCTATTCAGAGGAAGTTGGTCAGTGAGAAAAGGCTGAAAGATAATATAAACCGCACAACAAATATGATATAATTTCATTCAATGCCAACATTTGTTCAATTACTATATTACCATTATCAGAGTTCACATGAACATTTCACTTCTACAAACATTAACCTACATGCATATTTCAAGCAAGCTTCAACGTGCAACAATGTAGAGGTGTATCCAATCAGAGTGAGGACACTCAAAACACTGGTTGAATTCCACCTTGCTAAAAGGTTATATAGCCCACTATGTAACGCTACAGCTTAATCAACTTGCGTTACAAAGAGCTCCTCACCGCATCCAAGCTCTATGGTGATGCATTCGACCCAGCACATTTGTCCTGCAATCATGCCATATTCAATTTGTCGAGGAGTTCAGAGAAAAATTGGGTGAGATTAAATTCTTTAAAGAGTAAATTGCGCCCACCATACTACAACTTGTCAGGTGGGTGCGGAGTCCAACAAGTTGTAAAATGCTCAATTTACTATAATAACTTGTCATGTGGGTGTGGATTAGTCCAACAAGTTATAAAATGCTCAATTTAGTACAATAACTTATCAAGTGCTGCATATTGATCCAAAACCATGTAAAATAATCAAATTAGTATAACATTTTTATAAGGATGTGCATATTGATCCAAGAACTTGTGTAAAATACTTGGTTCAATGTAATAACTTGGCAAATTGGTGCACCTATAGTCCAAATTTATAAATGATAATGTATCAGACAAATAAGGTAGCATTCAAATTTTCTTCCAACTAATAGTTTTTTTTGTCTATTAAAGTTAATAATTTTGAATCAAATGTATATACATTACTTATTTTTTATTAGTTAAATTGAATCAAGTTTTCAAATTACGCCATTAGATTACCGAGTGACTAAGGTTCATAAGACACTATATGATCTTTTGTTTCTTCTGCACCTTTACTCGTGTATTTAACAACTTCAGAGAAGCATGTTCATTTTCATTATTTTAGTTCATTTTATCTTTCAATTAGTACATGAGACTTTAAAAATATTTATGTCAAACTTCTAAAATTATTAATTGTTAGTACAAGTTACCATATTCTATTACTAGCTGAACAAAAATAATATAATCAAATTTGTATGAGATTGATCATTTTATAAGTTGTTGGACTAATTCGCACCCACTTGACAAGTTATTATATTAGATTGAGCATATTACAAGTTATTGGACTAATTTGCACCCACCTTACAAGTTGTTGTATGGTGAGCACAATTTACTCTTCTTTAAATACTACTCAGAGATGTTTTCCCTTTGGTATCTTAGAGAGGGGCAAAAGAACCACCACCAACTTCAATTGATGTTAATGGCAATAGATGGAAATTGGGAGTAGGCACAGGTTGTCTATCTTCATACATAAAATTGGGAGTGTCTATAGCTCACACAAGTGAAATATGGCATCTCCTCACACGGATTTTAAGACCATTAGATTTGAGATGGATGGCCAGGATCAACTCACTCTCTTTCCACCCTATCCTTTCTTCCCTTTCCTTCCACCCGCATGACCCCCGACCCGGTCTTCTTCTTCATCGCCCCGACAGTCACCTCCCACCGTCGGCAACAACCCGCCGCCCAACCCCTCCCTCACGCCTCTGACGCGGGCGGGGTAGGGTTCCGCCAGAGCTCCGTGCCTACCGCCAGCGGCGCGAAGCTTTGGCGGGACCCTACCCCCGCCCGCGACCGCCACCCTCGCGCCCCTCCCACCGCCGCTCCAACCGCCGCAACGACCTCCGTTTCCACCGTCGAAGCAATGGCACCCCCACCCAACCCTAGCCCGACAGCCATCCTCCACCGCCTAACTGGCGGCGGCGGGCGCTGCATCCCCCGACTGCCTCCTCCGTCAAGCCAGTCTGCTACCACCGATCCTTCCTCCATGGACGGCGGTGAGCAATAGCCCCCCCCCCCCCCCCCCGCGAACCCCTAACCCTAACCTCGCCGGAGTTGGAGAAGAAGAGGATGGGTGAAGAATGGAGGTGAAGAAAAATTTGTGTGATTGTGTGATGAGATGCTCCATTTCACCTAGGTGAGTTATAGCTTTCCCTACAAAATTTGATTCAACCCCTTACTCCCATCAGCAGACAGCAGATTCAAGCAAACAGGGGGCTAATTTTACTACCATTAAACATATCTAAACACCAAGTCTAACCATAAGAAAAAAAATAGCATGAACCTGTGCAATAATTCAAACATCAGATTGCTTCATGCTTCACGGAGAAACTACAGTTAACCCTTATAATTTTAAATCGTGAACATACAGATATCAGAAGCTACAGGGCTACTTAAAGGTGATACAAAAAAAGGTGGTTGTTTTCTGGACATGCCACCACTATGTTCGCACTCTATTGCTATACCACAGAAATGTTTATTCATCGAGAAATGCGCAGCAAAGTTTATTCATGGAGAAACACCACTGCAAGTTTCATCATCGAGAAATGCCACTGTGGATGCAATCTGTTTGCTATACACCGTCATAAAGACAACAAGAACACCTTGAATCTTGATTGAAACCAAGAGAACAAGGCAAAGAATCATCATTTCGATATATACCATCAAAACATTTGCATGTAGATCTTTACCATGAAAAGAACCAAAGTTATAGATCTTTACATCCTCGACGTGGAGTCGCTGTTCGCACAGCTCCCAGCAAGTCGGCGACAGGCAATCTGGCAAGATTCGGCTCCCTCAGCCGCCTCCTTTTCCTGGGCGACGTTGGGGAAGTCCCGCACCCCTCCTCGCTGCAAATTGCAGCTGCAGGCAGAGCCACCCGCCGCACCCTGTCTGCGGCCTCCCCTTTCTCGTTGTGCCCTGTTCGCTGCACCAGCAAGTTCAGCGATGCCCGCCACCAATGGAGGCTGACCGCTGGAGCAACCACCAATCATAAGCGCACACCTCGCGGCTCTGCCTCCACTAGTCCACCAACATTTGGGGAACATTGCGTCATCTTCTTTTCTTCAGAATTGGATCTTCCTTTAGTTTGTGAATCGGTGCCAATTTCATAGCAATCGTATCACAAAATAGCTTGGAGGGCAAAGATGTCAAACTCTGGTTTTCTTGAGTTCAAGCTTCTCTATTCAGATTCGGATGTCAACTATCGTTTTGTCAAAAACAATGTCTTCTTTGATATTATCTGCCCTTAGGCGCCCAGGTGCCCGTATTCTACGAAACAGGATGGTGCCTGTGGCAGTGCGGTCGCGTCATCATCTCCTCCTCGCCCGTCACCGACTTGCTGGAGCTGCGCAAACAGCAACTCCACCTCGTCGAGCAAGTAAACGGTGCCAAACTGACAGAAGCTAACAGAATAGTAGATAACTATAACTTTAGTTCTGTTCATGGTATAAAGATCTACAAGCAAATCTTTCAATGGTATATATCAAGAGTCTTTGACATACAGCCTATTAAAAAAGATGTGTTGGACACTCAGGCCACTAAAAAGTTGGACTGGACATCCAAGCCACTAAGCCAAAAATTTTTGACGCCCAAGCCATTCCGTTCGGGTTCAGTTAGGATTTAACGGGTAGAGAGCCCTGACACGTGGGACCCACATTCACAGGTGACAAGTTGGTCTTCTCATAGCTGCCGTTGACGTGTGAGGCCCACATGTCAGGATCATCTTCAACCTCTCTCACCCTCTTCTTTCTCCTACCCATGTCCCCACTGCGCATGCTGGTGCCAGGGGCGCGCGAGCATCGCGGGCCGCGGCCCCTCCCCGCCGCTCGGTGCCGCGCGCCGGCCGCCGGAGCCGCGCCCGGCCGCCGTGAGCCACCCCCGCCGCCCGGACCCGCGCCCCCGCCGCCCGGACCCGCGCGTGACGGGGGGGTGCCGCGCGCCGGCCGCGCGCGCGTGCCCGGCCGCTTCGCTAGCGCGCCGCCGCGCCCGTCCGCGCACGAGCCGGCGCGGGAGCCGCACGCCCGGCCCGCGGCGTGTGCCGGCGCGGGAGCCGCACGCCCGCCGCGGCGCACGCCCGTCCGCTACGCGTGCGCGCCGCCCGCCGCGAGCCACCCCGCCGCATGGACCCGCGCCCCTCGTGCCGGCCGCGGGAGCCGCACGCCGGCCGCGCGCGTGCCGGCCGCCTCGCATGTGCGCCGCAGGAGCTCACATCCAAGCCAAGTAGCAACAATCCTCCTCCTTTTCCAAAATCGGTAAGCAACCGGCGTAGCCGCTGCTTCCTCTCTTCAAGCTACCACGCACTCGACCTCCTTCCGGTTTTCTTTCTTCTTTCCTCGTTTCTATTGATCCGCAGCGAGCCGCCCCCGGCCGCTCGGGAGCCGCGCGGCCGGCCGCCCGGGCCGTGCGTGGCCCCTCGGTGCCGCGCGCCCGGCCGCCGCGGAGGCGCGTGCGCGCCGGTCAGCCGCCCGCCCGGGCGCGCGCCGGTCCGCCCGCCCCGAGCGGCGAGCCGCACCGCGCCGGCGCGAGCCGCACCGCGCCGCCGCCCCCGAGTCCCTGGCCCGAGCTGCGATGCGGACGCGAGAGAGATGCAGTTTTTTCCCTTGGCACACAGATGTGGGACACATTGAGTGCAAGATGGTCTTTTTGCAGTCCGGACCCACTTGTCAGAGCTCACAAATGGTGCTAATCTAACGGACTATGGACGGAATGGGTTTTATGTCAAGAAAGTTTGAATCAATGGTTTGGACATCCAGCCAAACTTTTTAGTGGCTTGAGTGTCCAATGCATCTTTTTTAATGGTGTGTATGGTTCTTTGGATGCTATGATCCAATTTTCCGAGAGAACAATGGCACGGAGGCACTTTCTTCAACCAGCCAAAGAACCCTGCTTGATTCCAAAAACCATAAAATGCAACCCAACAGTGACGCAACCCTCTACGTACCCTCTCGAGAACCGAATCAAGAACGAATCGAATAGCCCGCGGATGCAACCTTGTACGCCCCACGCCCAACTAGAGCCAGCCGCTCGGACGAGGAAACCAGATCAAGCGACGAAATCTAGACGGAGCGGGGAAGGGATGGGCAAGGGGAGCGATCGGACCTTCGAGGAGGAGCCTCTGGGCGGTCTCGTTAGGATCCATGTTGCACTCGCGGAGCATGTCGTAGACCTCGTCGTCGGTGTGGCCGCCGGCGATCTCCTTGATGTCCGCGACCGTGCGCCGCACCACCGCCGGGATCAAAACCCTACCGCCAGCCGCCATGTCCGCCGCCGCCGCCTTGGCGAGTCCTCCCCCTACCTCCCGCGTCCCCCTCGCGCGCAGGGTTACGTGTCGCGAGGAAGATTTGCGAGGAAACGAGCTGAGGTGAAGGGCAACGAGGGGCGGCTGGGTGGGGCCGCGGACGACCGGAGGCGAGAGTGGGGAGCAGTGGGGGAGATATTTGCGCGGGGGGTGGGTGCATTTTCGAGTGGTTCACGTCAGCATTTTCGAGGCCTTGCTAAATTTTACATGGTAAATTTTATTCTTTTCAATTTTCAAAAAACATGCAAAAACAAAAAAAAGAGTTATCCCAATAGTTTGGTATAATTCACTTATCAAACCCATATCTAAATTACATCGTGAATCCTAAGAGAAATAAAATTTTGTTTATGTCCCTCCACTTTTGTTTATGTCCCTCCACCTTCTGAAAACTTACATTAGGAATCTTTCCTTATTCTTTATTTTTTTCACCATCTCACCTACACGGAAACACCAATGGCAACCACGATCCGCGCGCATATATACACGTGGGGAGGTGAGTTTTTGTCAAGTTTCTATTTTTGCCAAGTTGGTTTGTCAAACTGTTGGAGACCAATTTTTCTTATTTTGACAAAATTAGATGGATGTCAAGTTGGTTTGCCAAATTATTGGAGTTGCTCGATCTGAGTTTTCCAAATTTTATTTGGCAAATCTTTCTTGTGTTTTGCCAACTTCTAAAAAATATGTCAACTAAAAAAGAGTTTATCTCCAATAATTTGACATAATTCACTTGCCAAACTCACACCCAGATCTAACTTACATCAGGAATCTTAAGAGAAACAATATTATGATTATGTCGTTCCACCTCTTGAAAACTTACATCAGAAATCCTTCTTTATTCTTTATATTTTTCACACTCCTACCTACAGGGAAACGCGGATGACAACCACGATCCACGCGCGCATATATGCGTGCGTGGGGGGTGAGTTTTGATTGTCAAGTTGGTTCGCCAAACTGTTGGAGACCATTTTTTATTTTGCCAAAATTAGATAATTGACAAGTTGGTTTGTCAAACTGATGGAGTTGCTCTTAGACTAAGGGCCTGCTTGGGGCACTCCACTTCCAAAATAATAGCTCCACTCCACTAACTTTTCATTCTGTTTGGATATTCTTAAGATCCACTCTTGGGCTTCACTCCAAAAGATTGAACACCAAACGAAAAAAAGGCCGCCCAACAGCAATTCAGCAGAGCAATTCATCGAACGCGCAATTCAGAGAGGCAGGGTGTGGCTTGCTAATCGGAGGAGATGGGGTTCCTGGTGCTCTGGTCGTGCTGCTGTGTTGTTTGCTCTGCCGATTGGAGAAGGCAGTAGGGAGAAGAGAAAGCAAAACGGGAGGTGCTGGCTACCTGCTATTCTAGCTGCTAGCAAATTTGAATATGAAAGCTGCTACTTGCCTTGCTGCATCTCCGTGGAGATTAGAGAGCCAAGCTCACTGCTTGCGTGATGGTGGATGGTGCGGCTGCGGCTGACAACGAGCTGGGCACGGAGCGCGTGGGGCTTCTGGCCCGACCGCCACCGGGGAAGGGCGTCGAGGCGAGCCGGCGAGCCGGTGGTAGCGCGGCCGACAGGAGCCGCGCTTGTGTGCATGCGCAAGAGGAATGGTGTTGACGCAAAATCAGCACCTCGCGCCAAGCACACAGCAAGCTGAATAAAGCTGGCTTAATACACGTGTCGGATCTGAAGCGTGCCAGTCAATTTTCCTGAAACTGACAAAGGATGAAAAATGGTTAGATAAAACCTGGAACTTGCCGGGTGGTACCAGACAGTTCCGTATTTACGGCTAGAAAGCCAATTAAAATGACATATAGCTACAACAAGCTATCTGTCGGCAGTTTAAATATCATTCGGGAGCTTTAAAACATGAAATCAGGATATAGCCGAATGCATGACATAAGCATGACAAAAGATCGGTCTTTGTTTAAACATCATTGCTCGCACGTGGACATGACCGATTTTCGAAGATAAATAACAATAAAAGTAAATAAGGCGAAAGTATAATTATAAATATGAAGTAAACAAGCATGCATAGGCCAAAAGCACTAGTCTACCGCATGTCTAGATACTTTCAAACCCGTCGAGCATGACACCAAACAAGTTAATCCACTGAATCTCACCACCAACCACAAATAGATTAATCCACCGCATGATACGATCTAAATATGGAAGGCTAAAAGCATACATTATTTAAAACAAACTTATGAACACGTTTCACTCATGGTAGCATTGCCGAATAGGGCTATTCAACCGATCCGGGCTCCGTGAAGAAGGAACAAACATTTGAAAAGTCAAAGCTTGAACCCACAACACGTGACAATCTAGATTGATCTAAATTCGGCTATTGAGAGCACTTGATCCTTTATAATAAACAAAGACTTGAAAGCACATCACATGGATCTCAAAGAGGTAAAGCCGAAACCAACCAATCTAGATTGGGCAAAAAGGTGTTACATGAATTTAAACATAAAGCAAAATCCAAAGCAACACGTGGTAACTTAATGAATCTATTAGATCTTGCCAAATCTAATAGAGCCGATAACTAGCTTCGAGCTGGATCTTAGCCTACCGCATGACTCATGATCCAACGGAAAACCCTCTTGAACCAAGCTTAAAATCCACTGCATGATACTAAGCAAGGTAACAAGACTACTTGCACCACGGTCTAAATCCATCGCATGATACTAGACATGATACAAGGTTGCCAGTACTTACGGAGATCAGCGGATCGATGACTCCTCTCGAAGAACTCGACAACTCGACTAAAGAACTCGAAGTTTGGCACGGGGCCGGTTTTGTTGTGTAGATGTTCGATCCCTATTACAGACATCAAGGGTTTATATTTATACCCTTGTCCTAACACGACTCCTGGCCGACTACGAGTACAACATTTAATACCTAAATTAATGCTCCGGCGCCAACATCCGTCTCCTACCCGTCATCAATTCGTCCCTTCTTTATATCCGGGCCACGTCATCACGCATTCCCGAAAACTTCCTTTTAAAAGCGCAAACAGTCCTTTTGCCGAATGATGGCGTATTGCCGACCGCAAGCATCTTTACCGAATCCTCCGAGGAGATTTTTTTCTGCCGAATAGCACTTCGTTACCAAACTCTGCCCACAAGTCAGTCCCTTTCCTGTACCAATTTTGGGTGTTAACATATGCCCCTTCAATTACGGGATAAAAGTGATTTTATTCTGGAATTGACCATAAATGCTCAACGTCTCCGGGCTAAATCTGTTCAACACCCATTCTTTCCTCTTGTAATCCGTTGGAGTCTCCGCTCAGATCCAAATCCTAGGTCACCAATCCCCCAAGCTCAAATCTTCAAATGGCGGACCAAGATCAAGCTCTCCAGGTAAATCTCATCCCCTCAAGGTCCATTCGGTATTACTTTTTCAATTCCCATTGAGAACAAATCATCATCCTATTTCCTCGGACCTGTGGGAACCTCTGACCCCCTCGAGTTCATTGAAGCCGAATCTAAGAGAATCCCCTTTAAAGCAGCTTTATCAAGACCCCATGAGTGGCAAGACGCCTTCAAAATCTGGCCCCTGCCCCCAATTGCAGGTTGGAGAAACTGGTATAAGAGGATACTTGAGGATGACAGTGCAAAAACCGGCAATTGGGACAGCCTTCGCATTGCCCAGTGTTTGGAGTTATCTTTGGCCGAAACTCCCAAGAACGAGAGTCTTCTGATCGCAGCCTGTCATTTTTGGTCAAATGGTGTCAATGCTTTCATTTTTGGTCATGGACCAATGTATCCTACTCTGGCCGATGTATATATGATGACCGGCCTTGATATCACATGATCCATGCATCCTTACAAATACAAAGGATCCACCAGGCAAAGAGGAGTGAAAACAGGAGTTGGATATAAGGTATATATCCAGAATCATATGTCTGATGGCCCTCTAACTGAAGTTGAGTACAGGGCCTTCCTGAACATGTGGCTATGTAGATTTGTCTTCTGCGGCAAAGCCAATGAGCCAACCCGGAACCATATTGCACTGGCCGAAGATTTGGCTGCTGGTCATCTCATTCCCCTTGGAAAGTATCTCCTAGGGAGTGTATACCATATGCTTCATCAGACCACCCTTTTGATGCACACCAGCCAAAAAATTTCCTGTGTCAATGGCCCTTGGTGGTTTGTACAAATGTGGCTGCAGCTATACATGCACCAGATCGTTGATATTGATCTCAATAATCGGCATTTTCCTTCATCCAACTATAAAGAAGGAGAAGTTCAGATTACCAAAGGATGTCAAACTTATGGAGAAGTTGCCTCAACCATATCCATTGACCAGAACATCAGTCAACTCTTTGAGCTTTTCTTCAGAGGTTTCACCAATACCCTTTGGCTTCCTTATTTGAACAATGATAACTTGACCCTCCCTTATGAATTCAATTTTGAGAATGGATGCAATGATGTAAGATCCATAGAAATTTTCAATATCTTCATCCATCCATGCATCCTGCCAGCAGAATTTTGTGGAGGAAGGAAAAATCATAGCACATTTGAATATTATCAGCCAAACATGATGGCCCGACAACTAGGATGTGGCCAAGTGCCTCCAAGGCTATTCCTTCATGAATTCCTCAAGCCCAGAGAGGAAATCAAAGAAAACCTGCAAGCCAGAAGGGTCTTTGAATATCAATGCAGTCCAACTATTTATACTTGGCCCTTTGTACCAACATCAATAGCTTGTCCCTCTTTTATTTCCTGGTGGCAAGAATTCCATGATCACATCTTCAGTGAGCCAGTACATTCCTTTTGCCTTGAGCTAACGCCTGACTTCCAGCTAACTTCAGAGGTAACACACTTATCTTATTTCTTTTCTCAAGCATGTCCTTCCTTACTGATCATGATTTTTGCCACCTTTCGCAGAATACAGTGCCTGTCTCTCCAGCTAGGACAATTTCTTACAATGCTGCAGGCCCAATTTCTGCCTTGGGATTTAAATCCACAACATTGGTCCAGCTGATGTCCAGATATGCTACATCAGACCCAACTCTTATCAGTTCAACTTCTGATAAGAGGAAAACTCCATCCCTGGTTGCTCCTCCAGCTGCCAAGAAGAAAAGAACCTCCAAAAGAGTTCTTATTGAGGTTAACATCTCTTCCTTCTTGAGCATAAAACCATTCTTCATTCTGATAAATTTATCTTGTGTAATTTCAGACCAGAGTTCAGCAACCATCAACCACTACAGAACCTGTCAATGCCCAATCTGTTGGTATGGTCCTTACTATTTTACTTCTTTTCAATGACCATTCTTTTCATTGGCACTTACCCTCTACTTGTTATTTGCAGAAGAAACATTGGTGAATCAACCTGTGGGGAATTCTTCTCCTCAACATGCTTCAAATCCAAATTCACCAAGGGTCCAAACATCTTCCCCTCAAGCAGAAACTTCAACTTCACCAAGGATTCAATCATCCCCTTCTCAAGTAGAAACTCCGGTTTACCAGGGATGGATCCATCTTCACCTCAGCCAGAAGCTTCAAATCTACCAAGGACTCCACCAGCTTCCCCTCAGTTAGAAACTTCAGCTTTACCAGGAACTCCTCAAGCTCCTCCTCAGCTGATCACCCAGGAACTTCCTCTTGAGCCTGAAAAAATCCCTTCTCCAATTCAGGAGGCCAGGAATGAGGTAAGTATGGCCATTCAATCCTGTTATTCTCTTTCAACAAATCATCCTTAATTCGGCAAACCTTCCTTTTTAGGATCAGGTTGCATCACCACCAAGCTTTTCATTCACTGTGGATGATTTAACTGCCGAAAAAGGTGATGAAGCATCTTCAAGCAAAGCTCTATCAGAGGAAAACCAGGCAAAACTGAGAGAAATCCTCTCTTTACTGCAAAGAGATATCCAGGACCAAGTCAGGGATGTTGATCTTCTAGAAGAAGTACTTGAATCCATCACTCAAGAACTTTTTGATGATATCAAAGCCTCCCTAGAGCCTATCTCTCAACTGGATAACCACTTTGTAGCAGTGAGGAGAGCCTTGAAGAGTCAATCCTCCCGACCAGTCCTGGAACAAAAGAGAGCTAAAGCCAAGCAATTCGTGAAAGAATCACAGGGTCAAATCCAGAGCAACAAGGAATTGCTGGCTGAACTGTAGCCTGCACTTGAGTTGAAGATTCCTAGGAAAGCTGCACTAGAAGCTGAATTGAAGAATCTGACAGCTGAAATCGAGGCTGATAAGAAAAAGATAGCCGAACTCCCTGGATTAACAGAGAAAATCCAAAAGGAAGCTTCAGCAGCCCTGATTGAATCAAACCAGCTCAAGACAAAACTTTCCGCCCTGTCCAACACGCAGGAAGCTGATTAGAAACTGCTAGAGAATATCAGCAAAATGATATCAGATGCTTCTAGTGTAATCTCAAAATACTTGAACATTTGATTGTATCAAACAATTTGCAGCCGAATGATTGATCGTCCTTGTAATTTTGTTTACCATAAATTTCACTTTCCACTTTCTGTCTTGCCTTGCGAGTATCTTTAGACGATCCATTCGACAATTCTAGTCAAACAGTACTAGACCCGAACAGCGATCCGACCACAACTCAACCGAGCCAGTCAACCGAATATGACTCAGCTTGAATTCCAAACGACCCGACGACGATTCGGTTAAGGAAGTCTCTCCACCTCCCAAATTTTTCGAGATATGCACCACGATCTCTGGCCACGATTTCCTTGCTAGTCCCATAAATAAAAACCGTGGGTGCCCCTAGCCTTTCACCAAGCCTTCTGTTTTCAAGCCTTCGCCAATCTAAACTTCCCTTTTCCAGCACTAGTACTCCCAAAAAACTCGATGGCAGGCAACAACAACAGGCGCCGGGCCAGCGACGAGGCTGAAGGAAGCCGCGCTGGCGGTCGTCAGAGGTGGTGATCATCAACTCGTTTTACAGTTCTCTCTAGATTTCTTTCTGTTTCTGACGATCCACTTTGCATTTTCAGGCTCATCTAGTGGAATCCGGCTCCTGCGCCGGCCAAAACTCCAGACATGCCGGACGACTCCTCAGAGTCGTACAACTATTCTCCTTCGCGCTACGACGAGTGCGACGCCCTCTGGTTCAAGGCGGAGCGCGATGAAACCCGGCGCGAGCTGGAAGATGTTTCCAAGAAGGCCGGAATCGCCGAGCTTGAATGGTGGCACCAACGCAAACAGCTGCTGGAGACCATCAACGGTAAATCCTTTGATCTGTTTGGACAACTCAACTTCGAACTAACCGCCATTGCCTTGCAATGCTGTAGACCGCGACGCTGAGCTCAACTGGCTGAAAACGCTGGTGAAGCAACTGGCAGACAAGGTGAACGCCCCCGGGGACACGCCGGCAGCTCGCATTGCCACGGTGGAAGACCGCGTCGATGAGGTGGCCCTCCATGGCGTTCGTCTTGGCACCACCCTAGGCCTGGCCGCCATGGCGACGCACACCGGTGTCGACTACTCCACGCAGCTGCGCGGCTTCCAGGGTGGCGCGCCGGAAGACGTCGACGAAATCGAGGTCATCCTAGAGCGCCTCGACGGCCACGGCGACGCCATTGCCGACTCCATCCATCCCCAGTCTGTGCTGAACAGGCTTTTTGACTAGTTTGTACTAGGGATGTTTGGAATTTCGGCAATAAATAATGAAATTTTAATTCCTGTGTTTGTATTGTGATGATCCCCTTTTGCTTGTGGACGCGAATCCTTACTGTTTTTGAACGAATTCGGAAACTTTATCTTAGCCGAACACGCAAAAAACTCCTGCCCCTTGGCAGAGAATCCGCAGAAAATTCTCAATCTGGGAACCATAAACATTGTTCAATGAAAACCCTTTGCATTTGGAGAGAAAACCCTGCCGTTTGGTATTCCAATAATGTACGCCAACCAGTCATCACTCCCAATGCGCTCTCACAGCTAATAAAATAGCCCCCTTGGTGCCCTACAATTCCACTCGTGTACACTTCCATCACCTCACATCTTCTCTCCCCGCTCCAGAGGGAAAAAACCCCAAGGCCATGGCGGACAAGGGAAAGCAACCCATCAAGGAGGGCAGCACTCCACCAAAGAAGCGCACCATTCGAGAGTAAGTTTTCTGTCAATCCTTTCTTTTGCTCTCGATTGCAACCTTATGATCCACCCCTCTTCTTTTTTCAGCCTTGACTTGCTCCCTGAGGAGATCTTTGGAACTGAAGAGGTTCCCGAGTACATCCTCTCTGATTCCTCCACTGAAGGAGAAGACGCCACGCCGGAACAAAGGACAAACCACCAACTGCGCCGCTGCATTCGACATCTAGAACACAACCTGCGAGACATCACCGCCCGCTGCGGTGCCGAACGCGAACGCCGCATGAGCTTGGAGGTGTTGGTAGGGGGTAAGATCTTCATCTCCATCTGATTCCCACGTTTAAGCTCAGATCTCACATTCAACAACTGTTCCTTTCTTCAGATGTTTCTGACAGATACAACAACTTGAAGGCTTCCTGAGACAGCCTGATGGAAGCTGCAAGTCACGGCAACCCCCGAAGCTTCCAGGTTGCTGTTACAGTGGTTTTGGAACAGTTGAAGAGGGAAGAGCTGAAGAGGAAAAACACGGAATCAAAGGAATAAAGCATACTTTCACTTCTTCCTCCAAGCCTTCTGCTTCCCACCCTCTTGTAATCTTAAGTAGCTGGGTTGTCAAATAAAAGCCTGCAAGAAACATTTGTAATGTAGAATATTTTTGTGCTAAGGGCAATACACTTCAGTATTGGCCATCTCCTCTGTTAGGATTTTTTTGTTCTAAAGGCGGCTTCTTTCCAAAACGTCGGTTGTTTCCGTATTTCAGATGCTTGTAATCCTGGTGCTTGTAATCAACGATCAACTTCAATACTAGGATAATATTTCTTCAAATATCTTCCATTTATAGCAGCAGTAAACTCCTCTCCTAGTAGAGTTTTCAAGATATAAGCATTTACAGGTGTACATCTGACTACCCGAAAAGGACCTTCCCAATTCGGGGACCATTTGCCGAACGCACTGTACTTAGTCCCGATCGGCGTAATGCTTTCCAAACCAAAACTCCTTCTGCAAATTGCTTGACCTTTACTTTCTTGTTGTAATATTTAGCAACTCGCATCTTGTTCTCTTCAATATTTTCCAGGGCCTTAAGACGAATCATATGCAAATCCTCTAACTCGTCCATCATTAAGCCACTGTAATTTTTGGAACTTAAATCCTTTTGCAAAATTACTCTCCTTGAATCTGATTGTATTTCCCAGGGCAAAACAGCATGATGCCCATAAACCAACTCATAAGGAGATGTTTTTTAGCCCCATGAGGAGTGTTGACGGTGAAAATCCGTCAACCTAGCCATGAGTTTACCTTCGGTGTTGGCATGAGTTTTATACTTTATCCATTGGTACTAACCCCCGTGGTATAACAAGTTCACGTGTGCATGTCGTTTTTGGAGTTTAATGTTTATGCAGGGATTTAGTGTTGAATGCAAGACTTTCGGGATAAGTTCATCAAGCACCTCATGACAAGACCTTGAAGCCCCGAACAAGTCATGCAATGAAGCAAAACTAACTCCAAGAAGCCGGGGACTTGATCCGAGAAGACGACATACTCCGGGGACCCGACCGGAAAAGTGCGCGAACCTTCCAAGACAAGGAGTTGAGTCCAATTCGGAGAGAAACCGACGACATGGACCCGTATGCGAAGGGGGAAACATCCGAGGAAGCAAGGGAACCGACCTCGGGCAAAGGAGCCCGCGGGCCGGGCCTAAATGGGCCCGGGCCGGCCGGCCCATCCGGTCGGCCCGAGCCCATTTAGGGCCCAAATCCGACGTCCTTTGCCCTAGCCGCCAATCGGGCTATTTATAGTCCCCTGACCGAGAGCCACGCGAACGGAAGTCGTATTCCGCCGCCGAGGAGCGAGAGAAGCTTGAGGGACACCAACTTGAAGATGAGGGTCGTGCTAGTTGTC
Source organism: Cenchrus americanus (assembly GCA_947561735.1). Classification (NCBI taxonomy): domain Eukaryota; kingdom Viridiplantae; phylum Streptophyta; class Magnoliopsida; order Poales; family Poaceae; genus Cenchrus; species Cenchrus americanus. Next base: position 135,126,023 of record OX387239.1, read on the forward strand.
TAGGGTTTCCCTGGCCGACGTGGGAACCTTGCATGGAAGACCACGTCGGAGCTCCGGAGCGAGGATCAAGATCGAGGGAGGGCCCGGTGGTGATCTTGTTCATGTAATCATTCATGGTGAAGTTTGTAAGTGAATCCGATTTCTAGCGATTAAGTGCCTTCTCGATGATTTTGTTTTCTTCTTGGTTTTGCTTCTTCTACGATCTAGTTTGCGGCTAGATTACATAGGGTGCTCTTGTAGCCGCGGTGGCTAGAGGTGCATACCGGACCGGCCAAGTGATTTCAACTTGTTCTATCGAACTCGCACTAAGCTCCCCGCATGAATAGGGATACGTTGTGACGAATCGGGGTCTCGAAAGGCGGATGTTTTCGGAGTCGGATGGGAAGGCCACGATTTAAAGATGCTTTTAATGAGATTCTCTTTGCTATCTTCATCTATCTTGTTTGGAGCTACAACATAAGCATGATCTAGATTCTCTAGATTGGTTATCTCTTGCTTTTTCTTGCTACCTCTTTAGTAGATTAGATTAGATTCATTTTCTTTATGAGTTCTTAGATTAGATGCAATTTGATTCTTCAATAGATAGCTTTACCTTGCTTTACTAGATTGAATCCTTGCGTTGCACATTGTTCCACGGATTCGATACCTTGGGTTCACCACTCGAGGGAAGAAGGGTCCCTTGACTACGACGGGAGACTTGTCCGCTTGCAAGTCACAAACGAACTTTGATACAACTATTAACCGTCAACAAGCCCCCTTTTTCTGGCGCCGTTGCCGGGGAACAAGCAATCAAGATCCGATCTAGTATCGCTTATCTTTCAGTTTTTCTCTTGATTTTCTTTTGCATCTCTTATGTTTGATCATCCCTGAAAAGAAAAAAAAAAGAATCAATCTAACCTAGCTTTGATTAACCCTAATTTTTCTCTTTTTAGATTTTTGTTTTATTGCTAACCCTAACCGGAGATGGTTGGCTACCTCTCCAAGAAACCCAAAACTTTTTTGTGGATGATCCAGGAAAACTTTACAGGCAAAGGTGACGTGCAACACAAGCTCGAAGGACCATCAAAATCTCCAAGGGAATCACCACCTCCAAGTCAAGACGCCGGAAGGCCGTTCAAGATCAAGAGGAGGATGGAGAAGATGGAGATAGAGAAAGAAGCTCAACACCTAAAGGCTGCCAAGGCAAGATCCACACGTGGGGTGTTCATTGTGATGAAGATGTTAGAGACGCAAGTGGGACAACTCGCCGAACAACCGATTGGTGACAAAGAAGAATATCCGAGACAACTCCAAGGTCCCAAGACGGCGAAGGCTACTCAAACTCATTCGGGAGAGATGAAGGATCACACTAGAGACCATGAAGATCATGACCGAAGGACCGGAGTTCGAGATGCCGAGCCACAAGGAAGATGTTGCATCCGTCAAGACCAAAGGACAAAGCCGGCCCGTGAAGACCAAAAAAAAATTGACTAAGCCAAAGTGGGTACCCAAGATTGCAACGCCCGCAAAGAGCGTTGATCCGGAGTAATCAAGTGAAGAAGTCTAGCCATGGACTATAAACGAAGCGCTAGGCGGGAGGCAACCCGTTTCGTCGAGTCAAGAATAAGCTACCGGGAGGACAACCCGATTCCAGGTTTTTCAAGTCTTTTTAAATTTAATTCAGTTCTGAATTTTACTACGCAAAACCTTAGACTTAGAATGGTTGAACAATATTAGAGACATAATTCTTGGTTGAACGTTTTGCTTGATCATAAACCCTTTACATGAACCATCCTATGTGTTTGTTTGCTTCCTTTTCGAGAAACCACAACCAAAACCAAAAAAATTTCAGAACCTTAATCAACCTTTCAACCTCGTTATGGTGCTGAGGTTGACTTGTTTTTCATGCTAAAAACACACGAGTAGAGCCACGACTTGTATCTAGATGTTATTTAAATTTCAGCATGTGGTAGGCCTCGCGTGAACCTAGAAACTTGATTTTTGGTTGGTTTAAAAATCCATATCCTTGGTTTCTCTAAGATTAGAATTTTTCTAAGCCTCACTTAATTTTATTTCATTCAAAATCTCTCTCATCTAATCAAAATTAGGACCTAAACCTATGCCCCCATGATCAAGCGGGAAAAGCTTGCTCTCAACCAATGAAGGCAAACTATACCGGTGAGACCGAAACCGACGTAATAAAAAAATATTTTCGACTTGCATTTGTTTTTAATGGTTTAAAAACTTCTCTAAAATTATGTTCAAGCTCTTGCATGGCTCTGAAAAATATTTTTAAATTTCGAAATTAGAGGAGTGCTTAGCCTTAAATTCACTTAAAGGGAGGCAATCTAGTTAACCTAACCATGCATGCACCATAATACATCACGGGATGCCCCTCCAACATATTTAAACCACATGCAAAGTACAAGCATGGGGGGCAGCCAAGGCTTTGTTTTGTAGGAATATCATGGATGCATGTGAGGCAAGGGAGTATGGAAGTGAGTCAAAGCGAAAACATCAAGTGGAAGGAGCAATAATGCAAGCGAAGGAGTGGACGGGAACGTTTGGAAGGTGTACACGATCACGAAGCAACATGAATGCACTAGAGAAGAACCGAGCCAAGAGGAGGAGAGAGGTAAGTCTTTCATCCAACTCTTTGATCGTGTGCTCTAGTTTGTAGGCCGTATCACCTTAGACTTAGCCATCCACCGCGTTTGTTTCGTGCAACAAATCACATCCTTAATCCACTCAAAGTCCAGACTCCAAAATAATATTTGTGTACCTTGTTACCGGGTGGAAACCCCGGATATTTATTTGTGAGGGAGAGTGCTGCAATCATGGAAGAAAACTACAAGCCTTTTCACCGAAGAAGAAGGGATCATCGTCGTCTAAGCCATCATCGACAACCTCTTCGAGGAGGCGCTCGGTTTCCGAGTCTCCTTGGAGTATGGAGGAGGACACGGCACCGCCGAGGAGGAACCACTCTTCTCCTTGGTGGCATGGGGCCACACGAAACTCGTTTGTTAGGGTTACCAAACTTCAATAACATATGGAGGAGCCGCCTGTCCAACCTCACCACTTGACACGATCATCCGCTCCACCTCCATACGCTCCGCGGTATTCCAAGGGGTATGTCATCATGACAGAGGAGGAGAAGAAGCTCGCTCACCTTAAGTAGAGGCTTGTAGCAAACATCGACATCGACGACCAAGCTCTCCACATATTGGGTTTCACACGGGACACCGGTGCAATTCTCTAGCGGAGTGTCGGCAAACACCCACAAGGAATTCGCCTAGGAAATTTTCATGACCATGGCGCATACCCTTGATGAAGGAGTGCTGAGTCTCTCATTCCGTTGGAGGGAGCCCACAAGAGGAGAAGAAGGAAGACACCGTCGGAAGGGTAACCTTGATCAACGATGCTATTTCTAGCACTTTGATGGGGTAATCTCCTTTCATCCATGGGTTGTAATCGATCTTGAGATGTAATCACACTTTGTTGGATTATCTATCTATCATCTTGTGTTGAAAATACTTTAATGCTTAAGGCTAGCAACCATGCCGTAAAGGGAGTAAGGGCTCCAATGCTTCCTTGGATCCATTCAACACAACCCCGATAGATTAGATTGGTTTTCATGTTCGAAATGATTGCATGTTCTAGTATCGTAGACCCATGGGCGAGTGTCTCCTATTTTCAAAAAGGAGCTCGGAACAAGTATGTGCACAAAGGCACATGGGAAGGCTTTTGGAGTATGATCACGGGAAGAGACCATCAACGAAGAAATACTATCCGAACCCCATCATCCAAGTGTGTCACTTTTGTGCAAGTGGATTTTTGGGGAGAATAAGAGAGACATAGATAACCAACACGGAGTTGAATTGGATTTACTCGCAGCCAATCAACCTTACTCACCTATGATCAACCAGTGGTGTTGTGAGCAACATCGGATTCGGGAGATCGGGTTGTTACCTCTCCATGTTGACTATCTCTTTAAAACCGGGTATTACAAGGAACCCAAATCATCTCCTACCCAGGACTTCCCTAGGAATATATGAAGAAAGGAAAATATAAGAGTGAAGATGAGAGAGGAGGCTTCCGAGTGGCCTAGGTGAATTTGCCCCTTCCGGATTGAAGATTGAGACTTTTCTTGAGGGGAAGAAGATCGGTTAGAGGAAGGACTTCTTGTGCCGGCGAAGAAAAAAATAATAAAAGAAAAGAATTATAGGAGAAGGATCTTCTATGGCCCAAGAAGGAGGTGCACAACAAAATTATGTTCCACCATTCGGAGAAATTCCGGCATCGCCAAATTACTACGGTGGTGTACCAATGCAAGCATGGGGGAGTGGTGCAGCCATACCCCCACCATTTTGCGGTGCCCAACGTAGCCTTTGCGGAGCCATATGCACACCTTCCTCAACCACAACAAAATGTGGCCACCATTGGAGGATACGTTGCAAGGATCATGCAAATTATTGCAGCCATCCAAACCAATGCAAACCAAATGGGTGAAAGAAATGCAAATGTCGCTTATGTGCTTGGACACCTTCACCTAGAACCGTCAGACAATTCATAGGAGGAGTGGTGCATTCCTATTACAAGTAAGGGTACAACAACCAAGGCTATCAACATCAACCACCGGCGGAAGATTAGAGAGAGGAGAAGCTTTAGTTATCTTTCCTTTACCCCCTTTTCTTTAATTTTCAGCTTGGATGTGCCTATGTTTGCGTAGTATTTTCAGCTTTGCTTTAGTTTTCAGTTTTTAGTTTAATTTTCAGCGTGTATCTTAGTGTTTATTTTCATCATGAATAATGTCGCCACCAAGTTTTTACCTTTGGTAAAGTTACAAAGTTTGTGCCATGATGATATATGATTATAATTGCTGCTTTGTTTATCTTTGTAATTGACTTATGCATGTTTGAACTAGTGCTCTCTTAAAAATACAAATCTGAAATTATCTAAATGCTAGCTCAATCTTCAGCGGAGGTTATGATTAAAATAAAGACCCATAGTGTTTTATGTGCTCTCAAGTTATGAATAGATTAAAGATGTCTTTTATGCTCAAAAATATCGCTAACCTTGTCATAAATATCACTTGTGTGTTGCTCAACCTATCCAGAGCCTTATATATATTTGAGTGCATAAACCTTAGTGTACAAGATTTATTTTTGAGTGAGTTATTGCAGGCCATGATTTCTCTGGCCCGAGACTAAGAAGCTGGGCATTCCGTTTTTGCGTATCTATCTTATTGCTAGCCTCTTATCCGTGCATTGTGTATCCCCGCATCGGAGATCTCACAAACTTCGCCGGATATCCACCCTTAAACCAAATATCATCTTTTGTGATTACCTCCTTGACCACAACCTATCGTTGAGAATGGATCATCAATTCAAGGAAGATCGCAAGACGGTGCCAACGTTGAAGATTTCAAGTATCTCTCCAAGGAAAAATATTCCGGTACCTACCTTATTTTTTTCGCCTCTTTGCTCGAGGACGAGCAACGTCTAAGCATGGGGGAGGAGGTAGGTACGGTGCAGTTTTAGAGTTCAAAAGGGAGTATTTTAAAAAATATATATATAATGATGAAAGAAAAAAAATCCAGTGATATGCATGACTTTCAAGGTATCAAAAAATCAAAACTTCATTGTGAAAGTCATGGACTGAATATATGACGAGGCAAGAAAAAAATGAATGAATGAAAGAAAGAAAAGAATGAGAAAGAAAAAAAAATATATTTGTGCGTAAAGTGAACTCCTCGGTTCTCTAAGAGTGCATTCAAGGCTTCAAGATAAAAAGATCCATTCTCAATTTTCCAACCATGTGCAATCCGATAACGAGGACTTTCTTTGCGCCTCGGGATCACTCTTTGCCATTTGCACATGTCCACTCATCTAAAGTGTGTGTATTTTTCTCTTTCCCCTCCTTGATTTAACATTATTTTCCAATGACCTTTTTGACGAGTCTCGGTAAGACCATGAGAAGCTTGTCTTGTTTTGACGACACCTCATTTATAAATTCTTGTTAGGACTAAACTTTCCCAAAAGCTCCATATAAAGCCTACCACATATATATGAGAGGGAAAGGAGTAGAATATATAGGCTTGAGAGACAAGTGAGATGAGAGTTTATGAGCAATACATGAGATGATTTAAATTTGTGAATTTGGTTTAGCTTTTCTCTATCTCGTTCTTTATTTCAAAAATTCTGAGATCTATTTAAAACTTTGTGAGCATGTTAATACTTGTGGGATAAGCTTAATAAGAATCTACCCTCCATAGAGATGAAGGCTAGCACATTATGGAACTTTAATGAATTAAATTTTGAGAGCATTATGTTTTCTCATGTATGATCAAATGCAAAGTTTAAACATCGTTTAGCAATGATGATATTCATCGAAGGCTTACTCGAGGACGAGCAAGGTTTAAGCATGGGGGAGATGTTGACGGTGAAAATCCGTCAACCTAGCCATGAGTTTACCTTCGGTGTTGGCATGAGTTTTATACTTTATCCATTGGTACTAACCCCCGTGGTATAACAAGTTCACGTGTGCATGTCGTTTTTGGAGTTTAATGTTTATGCGGGGATTTAGTGTTGAATGCAAGACTTTCGGGATAAGTTCATCAAGCACCTCATGACAAGACCTTGAAGCCCCGAACAAGTCATGCAATGAAGCAAAACTAACTCCAAGAAGCCGGGGACTTGATCCGAGAAGACGACATACTCCGGGGACCCGACCGGAAAAGTCGTCGAACCTTCCAAGACAAGGAGTTGAGTCCAATTCGGAGAGAAACCGACGACATGGACCCGTATGCGAAGGGGGAAACATCCAGAAGCAAGGGAACCGACCTCGGGCAAAGGAGCCCGCGGGCCGGGCCTAAATGGGCCCGGCCGCCGGGGACCCGGGCCCGGTCGGCCTGTGCCCATTTAGGGCCCAAATCCGACGTCCTTTGCCCTAGCCGCCAATCGGGCTATTTATAGTCCCCCGACCGAGAGCCACGCGAACGGAAGTCGTATTCCGCCGCCGAGGAGCGAGAGAAGCTTGAGGGACACCAACTTGAAGATGAGGGTCGTGCTAGTTGTCTAGGGTTTCCCCGGCCGACGTGGGAACCTTGCATGGAAGACCACGTCGGAGCTCGGGAGCGAGGATCAAGATCGAGGGAGGGCCCCGGTGGTGATCTTGTTCATGTAATCATTCATGGTGAAGTTTGTAAGTGAATCCGATTTCTAGCGATTAAGTGCCTTCTCGATGATTTTGTTTTCTTCTTGGTTTTGCTTCTTCTACGATCTAGTTTGCGGCTAGATTACATAGGGTGCTCTTGTAGCCGCGGTGGCTAGAGGTGCATACGGACCGGCCAAGTGATTTCAACTTGTTCTATCGAACTCGCCCTAAGCTCCCCGCATGAATAGGGATACGTTGTGACGAACGGGGGTCTCGAAAGGCGGATGTTTTCGGAGTCGGATGGGAAGGCCACGATTTAAAGATGCTTTTAATGAGATTCTCTTTGCTATCTTCATCTATCTTGTTTGGAGCTACAACATAAGCATGATCTAGATTCTCTAGATTGGTTATCTCTTGCTTTCTCTTGCTACCTCTTTAGTAGATTAGATTAGATTCATTTTCTTTATGAGTTCTTAGATTAGATGCAATTTGATTCTTCAATAGATAGCTTTACCTTGCTTTACTAGATTGAATCCTTGCGTTGCACATTGTTCCACGGATTCGATACCTTGGGTTCACCACTCGAGGGAAGAAGGGTCCCTTGACTACGACGGGAGACTTGTCCGCTTGCAAGTCACAAACGAACTTTGATACAACTATTAACCGTCAACAAGGAGCCATTCGGTAAGCCCATAAGGCCTCATTGAGTACCGAATACCACCTCTTTGGCTTCTGATCAATTTTCTTTTGTATAATCTTGATCATGATCTTGTTAGAAGCCTCTGCCTGACCATTTGCTTGGGCATAATAAGGAGAAGAATTCAACAATTTGATCCCCATGCTTTCAGCAAACTCCCTGAACTCTAAAGATACAAATTGAGCTCCTTGATCAATTGTAATTGTTTGAGGAATCCCAAATCTGTAAATGATGTGTTCTTTAACAAATCAACCATGTTTTCTGATGTTACTTTCTTCAATGGAATTGCCTCAACCCATTTGGTGAAATAATCTGTTGCCAAAAGCACAAATTTATGCCTCTTTCTAGATGAAGGATTTATTTGGCCAATCAAATCTATACCCCATCCTCTGAATGGCCATGGCTTGATAATAGGATTCAAAGCTGATGCTGAAACTCTTTGGATATTCCCAAACTTCTAACAATCCTGACACCCTTTGTAATACTCAAAGCAATCTTCCAGCATCGTCGGCCAATAACATCCAGTATGCCTGATAACCCATTTCATTCGATAAGCTGACTGGTGCGCTCCACACAGCCCATCGTGTACTTCACTCATCATTTTCTTTGATTCTTCCTGACCCAGGCATTGCAGTAACACCCCATCTAATGATTTATAAAATAAACGCCCATCAAGAAGAACAAATTTATAGCTTTATACCTGAGCTTCCTAGAAACCTTTCGGGATGGATTTTCCAGATAATCAACTATCTCTTTTCTCCAATCATCTTCTGCTAGATCACTCCCGAAAGCACACACCTCGCTGGCAAACACTTCTTGGTTTTCTCTGTAACCCGAAGCACTTTGAGCCAATCTGTTTGCCTCTTCATTGTGTTCCCTAGGAATATGTTGTAGAATTACTAACCGAAAACTTTTCAAGATTTCTTTACACTCCTCGTAGTAATTCCTCAGGATATCATTTCTACACTCATATTGGCCATTTAATTGTTTTATAACTAGCTCTGAATCTCCATAAATCTCAACTGAAATAGCCTTTGCTTCTTTCAAATATTGAAGCCCTCTAAGCAGTGCCTCATATTCAGCTTGATTATTTGTGACAGTAGGCTGAATAGGGATAGCAAACTCAAACATCTCACCTCTGGGCGAAATTAATAAAATTCCTACTCCACCACCTTTGCCACATGAGGATCAATCAAAGAATAAAGCCCAAGGAGTGATTTCAAGCAAATCAATCGACGGATCACGATGCTCAGTAATGAACAGCAATAATCTGACCTTTAACAGCTTTTGCCGATTCAAACTTTAACTAAAACTCAGACAAAGACAAAATCCACTTGCCAATCCTTCCATCCAAAATTGGCATAGATAACATGTGTTTAATTACATCAAACTTTGAATATACAACGCATTCGGCATTCAACAAATAGTGCCGAAACTTTGTACACGAGTAATAAACACACAGGCAAAGCTTCTCCACAATCGAATACCTTGTCTCAGGATCAAGCAATTTTCGGCTAAGGTACGCAACTATCCATTCTTTTTCCTCAAATTCTTGTATACGGGCCGATGCAATAGTTTGGGTATCGGCCGCCACGTAAAACTTGAAAGGCTTGTACAATTGTGGAGGCACCAACACTGGTGGTTCCTTCATGTACTGCTTGATTTCATTGAAAGCCTTTTGTTGTTCGTCACCCCATACAAACTTCTGATCCTTCTTGATCCTCAACAGCGGAGAGAAAGGCAACACCTTTTGTGACAAATTTGAAATGAATCTTCTCACAAAATTGATCTTGCCAAGCAGTGATTGCAACTCCTTGAGATTGGTTGGAGGAACAACTTCATCAATAGCTTTCATGCTTTTCTTGCCAACCTCTATTCCTCCTTCATGCACCAAAAACCCCAAGAATTCTCCAGCTGAAACCTCAAAAGCACACTTGTTCGGGTTCATCTTTAGCCCATGCTTTAGGGTGCACTCTAGAGTTCTCCTCACATCATCCAGGTGTGATCCATGATTAAAAGATTTTATCACGACATCATCAATGTATATCTCAACAATTTTGCTGATCAACTCATGAAAAATATAATTCATGGCTCTTTGATAAGTTACACCGACATTTTTCAATCCAAATGTCATGACAATCTACTCAAAAAGGCCTATATGTCCAGGACATCTGAAGGTTGTCTTCGATATGTCTTCTATTGCCATAAAAATTTGATTATACCCTGCATTGCCGTCCATGAAACTAATAACTTTATGTCCAGTAGCGGCATCAACCAATAAATCAACAACAAGCATTGGATATCCATCCATGGGAGTAGCTCTATTAAGATCTCTAAAGTCTATGCAAACCCTCATCTTCCCGTTTTTCTCGTAAATAGGGACGATGTTAGAGCTCCACTCCGCATATCTGCATGACCGAATGAAATTTGCTTCGATCAATCTCTCAACTTCTTTTTTCACGTTAGCCAATACTTCATCCTTGTAGATCTTTCGGGGAGGTTGCTTGTAAGGTTTAAAACTAGGCTTGATTGGCAACCGATGCTAAACAATGGAACGATCCAAACCAGGCATCTCTGAATAATCCCAAGCGAAGCAATCTTTATATTCCTTCAATAGCTTGATCAACTCTTTTTAGAAACCCGAATCCAAGTTAGCACTGATAAATGTCGGCCTTGGCTTGTCACCATTTCCAATGTCAATTTCTTCCAATTTGTCAGCCAACATGAATCCACGTCCTAACTTCCCATCGATTCCATCAATTGGATTATCCATTAAAAATTGCTATAAGAGCCGACCGCTTGAATCTATTTGTTGATCACCGCCGATCGGTTCAACGAGACCTTCACCCCAGTCCTTTCCTGAGAAGCAATCTATACCTTGATACTCCCAGAAGGCTGGTTCGACGTTAGCCACGCTCACTGAATCATCTGCTTGGACTACCTCTATATCATCATCTACCCATTGAACAAGCTGTTGGTGCATGGTAGATGGGATACAACAATTCGCATGAATCCAGTCCCGTCCAAGCAGCAAGCTATAATCCCCTTTGCCCTCAATGACAAAGAAGGTCGTGAGCAAAGTCTTAGACCCGATCATCAGGTCCATGTGCACGCAGCCCTTGGTGTCTGAAGGATTCCCAGCAAAATCATTCAGAATTATGCTCGTTGGAGTCAAATCTCCCGGGCCCATGCCAAGCTTCCTGAACGTGGTGTATGGCATCACATTGACCGCAGCTCCAGCATCAACAAACATCTTGGTCAATGGCTTGTCATTGACGTATCCTCTCAAATACAGCGGGCTCATATGTCGATTTTTGGCCGGCTTGTCAAAGGTTGCTTGCTTGGCCAACACCAGCTGTGCCATCAACCCAAGTTGCTCATCCTCATTGATGTCTGGGGACGCCTCTTCCTGCACAACCTGATTAACTGGAGCCATGAACTCATTCGGCAAGAAGCATACCATGCATGTTGGAGCCGAACGACCAGGTCCATCAGGCTTATCCTTTGGATGCCACACCTGCTTTCTCTTGATCCCCACTTGTTTCAACTCCGGATTCCTCAAGCACTGAACTCTTCTCTTTTGGCTTCTCCTCAAGCCAGGTGGGCACCATTGTCCTTCCTGCCAGACATATTCACGTTCCTGCTCTTCATGATCAACCCACTTTTGATCAACATATCTTTTTCTTGGGTGATCATTAACTTCATTTATTTTTACACGCCGACCGTCACTAGGATGTATCCTTCCAATTCTTTCATGGACGGATCGGCGATTGACAGTGTCCTGCCTATACTCAGTGGACTTATCACTGCATTCAGGACAATTGTTCAATGTGGGGAGTTTTAAACCATCATTCCAGCAGTGCTTGAAGAACGCACATCCCCAATGCGCACGCTCTTGCTCTCATGCATGTTCTTCTAGCTTTCTCCTGTGCGCTTCCTCTTCAAACCTTCGCTTCTCCTCCTCGTACTTCTGTTTCTGGTAGCGTTCTTTTTCTTGCTGACACTGCCACTTGTTAAGGAGGATACGTGAAGTCACCCTGGGTTTGGATCGGGAGGATTCCCCAGTTCAATTTGGCTTCTCAGGATGCGAGGTGCTTCTTTGTGGACTTGTTCCACTGTCACTTGTTGTGCAGGATCAACTGATCCATCCTGCTTCGCTCTTGCTGAAGTTAAGACCTTCACCTTCCCTTTTTCCTCAGCGGTCACCATGTTAACAGAAAACCCAACCATGTTTTGAGGAAAAGGGTTACCATCCAACTTCATTTTATTGCCAAATTTCAAGTGACCTTCCTGGATAGCCTTCTGATGGAGTGAGAATTCCTGTCATGAAATCCACAATATCTTTTCTCTTTAACTCCATCAGGTCGAAGCATAGAATGCCCTTCTGGCAACTTGATTCGGCCTTTCTTTACAAGGAACTCAAAGAGCTTGTCAGCCTTGGTCACATCAAAGTCATATGTACCCAAAAAATTGCAAGGCAGCACAGGTAATGACTAACTTTTGTGCGTGAGTGGACAAGCGAGAGCTTCCCCTCTCGACATGACGCCGCCTCTCCTCTCCTCTCCTTTTCACCCTGCATCTTCGCCGGCGACGAGGATTCATGGCGGGTGGTGAGTTGTCCTCCTGTTGGTCCTGCCTGCTCGCCTTGCGGCCTTTGTTCTCTCTGCAGTTTGGCTCTACCTGGACTGGTTTCTCTTGTGCCTGAGGTTTCTACTTTTCTTCATCCGGGTCTTCTTCGCCTCTCTAGTTGTTCTTCTTGGTCCTCTATGGCGTTTGCTAGTGATTTGCTGGACTTTGATGTCGGGATACGCTTTGAGAATGAACTTTACAGTTCGACTGGACTGAGAATTCATGGTCATTCTTGTCGGGAAAATAGTTTCTTCCTACTTGCTACGTACAGGAGATATCTTTTCCAGCTTACTGAAGACTCGGTTGCTTTAGCCCTCCACTCTTGCCTTGGAGGCTTTGAGTCTGACTTTCAAGTGGAATACCAAAGTCATAATCATTATCGGTTTTCTGTCTCCTGTAAAGATGTGGGTTTTGCTATTTACAAACTCAGAAGATTTGTTGGCAAAGCATTTGATGTTTACTTTCATCTCTGGAGCAATGGTGCACTGCACTAGGAGAGGGAAAAGCGAATCTGGGAGGCTGAAGAAGCTAAGAAATGGGCTCTTGTTCTTTCTAAAAAGCAGAAGAGAGTTTCTAATTCGCTTGGGAAAGGAAAAAGGTTCGTTTTGCTGAGAAGATTGTTCAGAATTCGCCGGTTCGTAAATCTTCCCCTATTGAGGTTCCTCATTCTGTCAAGATTGGTTCTTTCAATATTGATTTATCTGATTCTCTAAAGCAAGCAAAGGATGTGTCGGCTGTTTTTGGCATCCTTAAATCCACTCATTTGACTGGTAGTTCTTGTTCTTCAAAATTAGATCATGTTTCTTAGAATGCTGGAAATCTGGATTCAAAGTTTATTTGGAAAAAGAAATCTTCATCCAAAGGGTTTTCTCAGTGTGCTGATGAACAAGTCGCTTCCCCTCGCGTCACCCGAAGGAATTCGTTTCCCCATCCAGCCTCTTCATCTCCGTTTAATTGCTCTGTTAAATACTCCTGGGAGCTCAACCGTATTCGACGTTTGGGGGGATGTGTCCGCTGTCTCGGTCTTTATCACTCTGAAAGTAATTGCTCCTTTTCCCTTCGGTGTGCTGCTTGTTTCAAACTGGGGCATAAATTTAAGTTCTGTTTGACCAAATGTAAGCCAAAGGTCTTTTGGAGGCCCAAGTGTGTGGACGCGCAGCCCAGCCCAGAAACTCAGGGGTCAATAGAATTCCAAGAGTCGGACGCCTACAGTGTTCCTCCCCCAAATCGAGCTCCTGCTACAGAAAACCCCTCCCTTCTTTCGAAGCATCTCGCCTCGGAGGCTACGCACCATTGCTGTCGATCCTCCTCATCACCGCCTGAAGAAGAGATGGCTAACTTTGCGGTGAACCCTGATCCTTTTGTGCCGGATGGTTTGGAGATTGAAGATTGGGCCAGGCCTACGCGTGGAAGAATCATCATCAGCGGCAACCCGCCTCGGCGCCATGATGAGTATGCAATCATCACGCTCACTCCTCCCCCTCCTCAGAATCAGCTTCATGATGCAATGGATGAGATTGTGGTTTTTCTTGAGAATGTGCATCATGCTACTATTCACTCTTGTTGCTTGTCCCCGCTTGGGCTATGCCTGGTGCAGTTCTCCTCCACCCTGGAAAGACAAGTGATGATCAATCTTAGTCCTATGCAGTTGGATGATGTTCGTGAAATTGAAATTGTTGAGCATGATAGAGGTCTTAACTTTCGCAGTTGCCCTTTTACCTGCACCTGCTGGATCATGTTCTTAGCTTTCCCGCTGGATTTTCAGACTCGTGAAATTATTTCCCAAGTTGTTGGGCTGTTTGGTTCGGTTAAAAATTGGATTGACAACTCCAGATGCCGTTCCCGTATTCTCCTGAGATGCAATGTTACCCTGGTCAGCAGAATCCCTAGAAGCATTATCATCAGTGAAGGGAACCAGTTGGGTGATCATGGAAATAGCTGGACTGTCCCAGTATTTATTCTCTCCAGTCACCAAAATGATGTGGTTGCTGGGGACGAGGATCCCATCCCAGCCAATGGCAACCCCCACCCTGAAGCTGGTCAGCCCCAGAACAATATGGACAACCATCCTTTTCAGGAGGATGATAATCAAATCCAAGGCCATTTTGAAGATGTTGGTGATCTGAATGAAGTTCAACAAGAGAATATCAATCAGGGTTGGGAGCAGCCTCCACCTCCCCCTCATGAGAATGCCATGGAATGGGCTCCTTGGCCTCAAGTGGACAATGCTGTGGTTGATGAAAATGAGGTTGATCTGATCAACAATTTGGCAGATATTGCTGTTGCAAAGGCAGTTTCTAATGGCCTGATGCAGCATCCTAAACAACCTCAAGACAGCTCCTCGGTTAGCAGTGGCACTCAGGCTTTCTTCAGCACAAGGAGCACCTATCACTTTAGAGCTGCCTCTCCCTGAGGCTACCTCAGCTTGTCGAGTTGTTACTGTGCCAGGTCATAATGCAGTGAGCATGCAAGATGACTATTCTATCAGAAGATTGGCTGCTAAGTTTGGTCTGCCTCAATGCTTCGGTCCCTCTCCATCTGTCGAAATGCTTGTTCAGGATCTTGCTCAGTATGCTCAGGCCCTTCAAGCTTCTCTTCCCATGAAGGAACCTTTGCCAACCAATTCCTGGAATTTTGTCCCTGCCTTCTCTGCCACAAATTCTTAGTTCCTCAATATGGACAATCCGAGCTGGGGAAATAATGCTGAGGCCTCTTCCTCCACTGGTGCTAGAAAACCTAGGCTGGAATTTATCAAGGACACTGAGCTGGATAGTTCTGACTCATCTTATATGGAGCTTGGTAGCCCTCCCCCGGAAAGCAGAGATATGGTGCTTTATAACCAAGATTTTGCCAGAAAACAGATCCTCATCAACATTCATGGCATGGAGTCCTCCCCTGCTGATAGCTTGGGTGATTTGGTTCAAGACATGGATATTCTCCCTCAACAGACTACTGATCATAGCACGGCTACTCCTCTTGTTCCTGACACTCCTACACCTGCCCCTTCCAGAAGAAGGCGTGGAAGAGCTCAGACTCCTATTGTTGATGATGAAGTTCGCAGGAGTACCCGCTTAAAGACTGGCATGGTGCAGGAACATATTCAGCTGAACAATGAGCCTAGAAGGAAGAAGGGTGATTCAAAGAAATCAGTTTCCATCTCTTCTGTTGCTGACCTCAAGAAAGCCATTGTTAGTAGAAGTCTCGAAGAAACTCTTGATGAGGATGAAGTGGCTCCTATCCCAACTCCTCTTCTTATTGAGCTTGGCCATTCCTTCTGTGGCATTCCTCCTATGGTGTTGAGCCTTGCCACTCTGACCCCTGAAGACGAGGTGGACCAATGAATCTCAAGAAGACAGTTTTAGTTTTCTGGTCTGGGGCTTTTGTCTTTTGTGGCTGGAATTTTATCTTTTGTAATGGGGCACTTGGTTTTCTGCTCATGGTACACTTGTTTATTTTCAGCCCTGCTTTGTTTATGTGGTGGTTATCCCCCACATCCTGGTACTTTCTCTTATTTTGTTACAATGAATAGTCGTGCTTGGAATATCCTATGTTGTAATGTCCGTGGCCTAAATGATAAAGATAAATGGGACCCTATTAGAAACAAAATCGAAGAAAGTCATGCCAACATTTTTTGTCTTCAAGAAACAAAAAAAGAATCTTTTGATCTGTGTTTTATCTGCAAGTTCGCTCCGAAAAGATTTGATCAGTTTGACTTCTGCCCAGCTTTGGGTTCCTCTGGTGGTATTTTGGTCTGTTGGGCCTCTAAGCACTTCTCTGCCGTTATGATTGATAAACAGAGTTTTGCTATTCATCTTGCTATGACCTCCACCCACAGCCTCACCCTCTGGAACCTTGTTGTGGTTTATGGTCCTTGCAGGCAGCCTGCTAGGGATCAGATTGTTAATTGGCTTTGCAATCTGCAGATTCAGGATGAAGATCTATGGTTATTAGTGGGAGATTTTAACTTTTATAGATATGCTGAAAATAGAAACAAAGCAGGGGGCAATTTTCATGATACCTTGGTTTTTAATAACATTATCAGTCACCTTGGCCTGGTTGAACTGCCAATCAAAGGGAGAAGTTATACTTGGAGCAATATGCAGGAAGTCCCCCTCCTGCAACAGATTGATTGGTTTTTCACATCAGTTGCATGGACTTCCATTTTCCCTTTCTCTCTTATCCTGCCCCTTGCTAGGATCACTTCTGATCACTTGCCTTGCAGAGTGCAAATTGGTACTAATGTCCCTAAAGCAAATATCTTTCGTTTTGAGAACTACTGGTTTAACCACCCTGGATGTATTAAACAGATTGAAAGTGGTTGGATCTCCCATTCCAACTCCAGCAATAGTGCCCACATTGTCAGTGCAAAATTTAAGAACCTTCGTAGAATCCTTAAACATTGGTCTAAAGGCATTTCAAACCTTGCTAAGCTCATTGCCAACTGCAATATGGCGATTGCTTTCTTTGATAAATTGGAAGAACTCAGATCTCTCTATCCTCAGGAGTTTAATTTCAGGAAAATTATCAAAGATCATATCGGCAACCTGTTGAGAATGCAAAATCAATACTGGAGACAGAGATTTACCCAACGCATGACTCAGTTTGGGGATGAAAACACCAAATTTTTTCATTCAATGGCCACTGAAAGATTCAGGAAGAATGTGATTAGTCAAATCACGGATGATACTGGCAGAATGGTTTCTAATCATGAGGAAAAAAGTGCTTTATTCTGGAATGAATTCAAAAGAAGGTTGGGTTCCTCTGTTGACACTGATATGCAGTTTGACCTTCAGGCCATTGTCAAACAACATGATAACCTTAAAAATCTGTGTAGCCCTTTCTCTACGGAAGAAATTGATAATGTCATTCTTGATCTCCCTAGTGACAAAGCTCCTGGCCCTGATGGCTTTAACAACTTATTTATCAAGAAATGTTGGCCCATTATTAGAAATGACATGTATAAGTTGTGTTTTGATTTCTTTCATCATCAGGCTGACCTCAAAAGTATCAATCACTCTTACATAACCTTGGTCCCCAAGAAAGATAATCCTGAGAAAGTGAACGACTTTAGACCCATTTCCCTCCTCAACTCCTCTATAAAGATGGTCACCAAGCTTCTCGCTAACAGGCTTCAAACTCTGGTAGTGGAGATTGTGCATGAAAATCAGTATGGTTTCATTAAAGGGAAAACAATTCAAGACTGCCTTGGTTGGGCTTTCGAATTCTTACATCAGTGCCATCACCCGAGAAGAGAAATTATCATTCTCAAGCTAGACTTTGAGAAAGCTTTCGACCTGATTGAACACTCTGCTGTCCTTGCTATGCTGCAAGCAAAGGGTTTACCTCAAAAATGGATCATGTGGATCAATGAGCTTCTTAGTTCTGGGACCTCCTCGGTGCTCTTGAATGGAACTGCCAGAAAAGACTTCAAATGTAGTCGTGGTGTTAGGCATGGAGATCTGCTCTCTCCCCTCCTTTTTGCCATTGCTGCTGACCTTCTTCAATGTGCTATTAACAAGGAATATGAAATTGGCAATCTTCACCCTCCTTTTCCCCAGAGATCTAAGAACCCTTTTCCTATTATCCAATACGCTGATGACACAGTTATTATCATGCAAGGTTGTGACTCCCAACTTGCTATACTGAAGGACATCCTCAATAAGATCAGTGTTTCTTCTGGCCTGGTGGTTAATTTTCATAAATCTTGTCTTGTTCCAATCAATATTTCTTCTGAGCGAGCCAGTTCTCTGGCGCAATCCTTTGGATGTACCGTTGGCTCTTTCCCCTTTACATACTTAGGCCTCCCTATGGGTCTCACCAAACCTCAAGTAAAGGACTATGCTCCCCTAATTTGCAGAATTGAAAGAAAAATGGCTGCTGCTTCTTTGCACCTCACTTATGCTGGTCGTTTGCAACTTGTTAACTCTGTCATCTCCTCCTTGCCTACATACTATATGTGCACTCTTAAGTTGCCCATCACTGTCATTGATATTATTGATAAGCACAGGAAGAACTGCCTTTGGAGAGGCAGAGAATTCAATAGAAAGGGATACAATCTGGCCGCTTGGGACTTGGTCAGAAAACCAAAAGCTAAAGAAGGTCTTGGTGTTATTAATCTGAGTGTGCAGAATGATGCTTTACTACTAAAACAGCTAGATAAATTCTATAAGCAGGAAAAAATTCAGTGGGTCAGCCTTATTTGGCAAAAATATTACAATGGCACCGTGCCTCATATGGCAAGGGAAAAAGGTTCCTTCTGGTGGAAGGATATCCTGCGTCTTAATGTCCATTTCAGGGGTGTTGCGATGTGCATCCCCAATCATGGAAATACAATCAGTTCTTGGGAGGATCTTATTAATGGATGATATTTTTCCTCACCTTATGGGCTTTGCTAAGGATCCCCATATCTCCCTTTGGGCCCTCAGGCAGACTGCTCCCCTGCTTAATTGTTTCAGAATCCCCATGTCCAGGGAAGCCTATAATGAGTTACTTCAATTACAGAACTTTCTTGATGCCCTGCCCCCTGTGGATCAGGATGGAAAAGACACTTGGATTTACATTTGGGGACAACATAGATATGTAGCGAACATGGCCTCATATGCCATTTGTTCGGAGTTTGATTTTGGTGATTCATGACAACATGATCATTGGGACTAACTATATTGTTTGAGCATGTCTTTGTAGACATTTCTAGGTCCCAAGGATGCAAGAAAACCCCATGCAAAAATGCCAAAACAAAGGGTCAAAACCGAGCAAGAAAAGGAAACGAGAAGACACCGTCGGATGAACCGACGGTCCCTCAAATACAAGCGTCGGTGCAATCGTCGGACGAGTTGGTACACAGGGTCAAACCCTAGGTACCGTCGGATGAACCGACGGTCCATTATTTAGTAGCGTCGGACGAGTTGCAGAGGAAGAGAAAGGAAGACAGTAGCACCGGATGATCCGACGGTCTGAGTGGGGACCCCGTCGGTCTATCCGACGCTCAGTTTGAATTCATACAGAGACGCGCCAAGACGAAGCCTTCAGCACCGGATGATCCGACGCCTTGGTCAAGGTGCAGCGTCGGTCTATCCGACGGTCAATCAGAAGCTAACAGTACCGACTTGGACGCGAGGCCTTCAGCACCGGATGATCCGACGTGGCGTCGGAGCATAGCGTCGGAGCAGTTGTGTCAGAGATCCTCAACGTCCACGTGACGTGGGAGGGGCACCGGATGAACCGACGCCCTGGAAAAGCATAGCGTCGGATCATCCGACGGTACCTTTTTCAGTGGCCGTTAGCCAACGGCTAGTTTGATGCCTTGGGCTATTTATACCCCCTCCACTCACCCATTTGAGGTTGCTGGATTGTGTGGAAGTGCAGAGGAGTTCAAGACACATTCAAGATCATATCCAATCCATCCAAGTGCTTAATTGCTCACCCTTAGACTAGTGCATGCTTTGTTTATGTGCTTAGTGCTAGGCTTAGCTTAGAGCTGAGTGAGTGCAAGGTTGTGCCAACCTTGTGAGGTGATTCTTGAGTGAATCCAGTTGTACAAGGTTCGCTGGAAGCCTTGGGGCCTAAGTGGCTCACCGGCAATCGTCATCGACCCTCCGGCTTGGTGTGGAGCGGCGAGGACACTTTGTGCGGGGGACGTGGAAACCCCCTTCCTTGGTGGAGAAGCTCCTTAGTGGAGGCGGCATCAAGGTGACTAAGGGAGCTTGACAAGTGCCTAAGTGGCTAGCCTTTGTGGCGAGTCAAGTGGTGCTCTTGGGAGAGACTTGGTGACCGGGAAGCAATACTCTTGTGTGAGTGCTTCAACAACGTGGACTAAGGGTGGCTTAGTGCCTACCGATACCACGGGATAAATCGCGTGTCAAGAGTTTGCTTCCTCTCATCCCCTTTACGTTTCTGCATTTACTCTATTGCAATCTTTGTTTGCCTCTACTTTCCTAGAGTAGTATCATGCTAGGATTGGCTATAGGTTGCAAACCTTCTTTTGGGATGCGAGTTTTACACTAGAACAACCATAGTTGCACATATAGATAGTATGTTCTAGTTTACCTTTGTGTAAAAGTTAGTGAGCCTTAGGTTAAGCTTTTAAGTTGCCTAATTCACCCCCTCCCCCTCTTAGGCTAACGAGCATCCGATTCCTTACAAGATATTCCTCCAGCAAGTTCTATCATTACCATTTCAGAGATATACACCCTAATTTGACTATTCCTTGGATTTGGAAATCAAAATGTATACCCAAAATTAAGTTTTTCGCTTGGCTTCTCCTGAATGATAGGCTTAACACCAGAAATATTTTGAGAAGAAGGAGGAAATTCTTAGAGGAAGGGTATAGCTGTGCTCTTTGTCTTGAGGATGTAGAAAAATCAGTTGAACATCTTTTCTTTGACTGTCAATCTGCAGCATGCAGATGGTTTGCGCTGGGTATCTCTTGGAATGATCATCCCAATATCCACCAAAAATTACAGGCGGCTAAACTGGATTTTTCTCAACCCTACTTCATGGAAATTTTTATGATTGGTGCCTGGTGTCTCTGGGATGAAAGAAATGACCTCATTTTTAATGGCAAACCTCCATGCCTGGCTGCATGGAAATCGGCCTTTAAAGCTCAAGTCTCAAATCATCTCATTAGAATCAAAGCAAGTATTCATCCTTCCATCTTGCTCTGGCTGCAAGCCCTGTAACTGTTTCTACTTAGTTTGGTTGTCCTTTTTCGCTTTTCGCTTTCTTCTGTTCGCCTAACCTCTGGTTGGGTCTATTGTAAGTACTTGTTTCCCTGCTCTTTTTAATATAACTGCTTGTTGCCGGGGGGCTTTGCCCCACGGTTCTCGGTTCAAAAAAAAGTCATATGTACCCTTGGCTTGCTTTATCCATCTCTGGTTCACAGTTAGCGGCTCTTTGCCCCACACCATCTTAGCTGCGGCTATCTCCTCATCAACGTCAACTTCTTCCCCTTGATCAGCTCTTTCGAGGAATTGGTTGTAGATGTCAGCTATATCATTGTGTTTGGCAAACCTGGAGTCTTTCTTGAATCCGTAAGCTTGATTGCTCATTAATGACAACCTCTGTGACAGTTGACCAAGATTGTCAAACTCCATGCCGAATAGCTTTTCCCGAATAGCTGGCAACATACCCGCAACAACCATGTCGGCCCAATGGATCATCGGCGATTCAAAGAGTAGCACATGCCTTTAGTCTCTCTGAACCTTCTGAGAAACTCCATGGGTGTTTCATTGTGCCTCTGTCTCAGGGTGGTTAGATCAATTAGCTTTTTCTCATTACTGCCAATGAAGTAATGAGCATGGAACTTCTGTTCCAAATCCTTCCAGAAACAGATTGATTGAGCAGACAAAGAAGCAAACCATGTAAAGGTCGGGCCTGTCAGTGACAAGGGAAAGTATATGATCCTGAACGCTTCATCAGCTGAAGCTTCCCCAAGCTGCATCAAATATCGAGCTATATGCTCTATAGTGCTAGTATCATCTTGCCTAGAGAATTTTGTGAAATCTGCAGGAGGTTTCACCCTGTGTGGCAAAGCCACCCTGTGGTACCATTCTGGGAAATGAGGTGTATAAACTTGTCCCTGCATCTTAGGTTTCAGGCTGAATTGGTTTTGCAAGACATCAGCCATTTTCTGTACCATAAGATCAACATTAGCATATTGGTCCCCTGGCCTTCCAGTAGGCCCATTAGGCATTCCTGCAACTGCACGATACCCAGGGTTTGGAAAAGCATCAATGACGCCGTAGTCCATGAATTCTGAATACCCCTCACCATACATATTCTTCTGTAGCCTGTTGTTTGCTGGGGCTATCCTATAAGCAGAGTTAGGTGGAACTCCAGAAGAACCGAATGCCAAATCTCCATAAGTAGGCCTGTTAGGCATTGCCTGATAAGGGTTATGCTGCTGGACTGGATGACCCCCAGTACTTTGTAGAGGCGGCTGAATTGGTTGACCTCCCACACTTTGCATAGTCGGCTGAGCACTTGCATCTTAAGCTGGTTGACCACTGATAGCAGCACTGGTTTCTCCAACCTCCACAGTAGATGCTTGAGGTGTTACTCGACCAAGCGTCCTTTCCATACCTGGGCCAAAGACTCCAACCATCATCTGTTTGAACATGGTCAAGAAAGCAGTATGATGTTTGACCATTATGCTTTCCATGGTTTGCCGAAAAGAATTCATAGCCTCCTGTTTCTCCTCGGCAGACGTGGTATCAGGTTCCCCTGGTAGTAGAACCCTTGGCATGTTAGATTTGAGATACGACACACCACTTCTATTTTTGCCAAATGACATTAAGCACTTTTGTTGAAACTGGTCAATGGCATCCTTCAACTATATCCGCTGTTCCGGAGACAGGTCATCCATGGTGACATCCATGACATCATGAATACCAGGCACCTTGAATCAGCTAGATTTGTCCCACCAGGCGTGCCAAAAAGTGTGTTGACGCAAAATCAGCACCTCGCGCCAAGCACACAGCAAGCCGAACAAAGCTGGCTTAATACACGTGCCGAATCCGAAGCGTGCCAGTCAATTTTCCTGAAACTGACAAAGGATGAAAATAGTTAGATAAAACCTGGAACTTGCCGGGTGGTACCAGACAGTTCCGTATTTACGGCTAGAAAGCCAATTAAAATGACATATAGCTACAACAAGCTATCTGTCGACAGTTTAAATATCATTCGAGAGCTTTAAAACATGAAATCAGAATATAGCCGAATGCATGACGTAAGCATGACAAAAGATCGGTCTTTGTTTAAACATCATTGCTCGCATGTGGACATGACCGATTTTCGAAGATAAATAACAATAAAAGTAAATAAGGCGAAAGCATGATTATAAATATGAAGTAAACAAGCATGCATAGGCCAAAAGCACTAGTCTATCGCATGTCTAGATACTTTCAAACCCGTCGAGCATGACACCAAACAAGTTAATCCACCGCATGATACAACTTGTTTGGAATCTCGCCACCAACCACAAATAGATTAATCCACCGCATGATACGATCTAAATATGGAAGGCTAAAAGCAAACATTATTTAAAACAAACTTATGAACACGTTTCACTCGTGGTAGCATTGCCGAATACGGCTATTCAACCGATCCGGGTTCCGTGGAAAAGGAACAAACATTTGAAAAGTCAAAGCTTGAACCCGCAACACGTGACAATCTAGGTTGATCTAAATTCGGCTATTGAGAGCACTTGATACTTTATAATAAACAAAGACTTGAAAGCACATCACATGGATCTCAAAGAGGTAAAGCCGAAACCAACCGATCTAGATTGGGCAAAAAGGTGTTACATGAATTTAAACATAAAGCAAAATACAAAGCAACACGTGGTAACTTAATGAATCTATTAGATCTTGCCAAATCTAATAGAGCCGATAACTAGCTTCGAGCTAGATCTTAGCCTACTGCATGACTCATGATCCAACAGGAAACCCTCTTGAACCAAGCTTAAAATCCACCGCATGATACTAAGCAAGGTAACAAGACTACTTGCACCACGGTCTAAATCCACCGCATGATACTAGACATGATACAAGGTTGCCGGTACTTACGGAGGTCGACGGATCGATGACTCCTCTCGAAGAACTCGACAACTCGACTAAAGGACTCGAAGTTTGGCACGGGGCCGGTTTTGTTGTGTAGATGTTCGATCCCTATTACAGACATCAAGGGTTTATATTTATACCCTTGTCCTAACACAACTCCTGGTCGACTACGAGTACAACATTTAATACCTAAATTAATGCTCCGGCGCCAATGTCCATCTTGTACCCGTCATCAATTCGTCCCTTCCTTATATCCGGGCCACGTCATCACGCATTCTCGAAAACTTCCTTTTAAAAGCGCAAACAGTCCTTTTGCCGAATGATGGCGTATTGCCGACCGCAAGCATCTTTACCGAATCCTCCGAGGAGATTTTTCCTGCCGAATAGCACTTCGTTACCAAACTCTGCCCACAAGTCAGTCCCTTTCCTGTACTAATTTTAGGTGTTAACAAAGGGCCCGGCAGTGCGGCGGTGGTCGTGGTCGCGCCGATGGTGCGGTGGGGTGGCGGCTCCAGATCGGCCGCGCGGGGAGCGGCCTCCCTGCGGTGCGAGGCTCCTCCTCGTTCTCGTCCTCGTCTTGACGCTCCCTATCAGCGTAGCTCACCCGGACGTCCACCCCACCGCCGCAACACTCCCCGAGCTAAGGAGGGAGGAACAACGACAAGCTCCAGTGGCGGGCGGCTGCGAGCCGCAAGGAAGGCTGACGACGAGCCTCAGTGATGGTCAACGGTGGCATCCCGGTGAGCTGGAGTTGCAGGGGTGGAGGCGGTGAGTGGGCTGAGGACGAGGCGGGTGGCTGCAAGCCCCGGTGGGGAGGGAGCAATGGCGAGCTTTGGTTGACATTTTCTTTTTTTCGAAAGGGTGTGATATGAGGAGGTGTGTAACTGATGGCATTGTGGGTAATTTCCCTCAACTCTATCAGCTCCAAGAATTGATGGAGCACCTCTTAGGGTGTGTTTGGGAGGGCCCCAAGCACCTCCAGATTCAAAAAATAGCTCCACTCTAATTTTTTTCTGTCAAACACCCTAGCTCCGAAAACTCCAGATCCACCAAATCCATGGATCTAGCTCCCAACTCCACCAAATCCATGGAGTACCTCAAGGGGTACTCTGCGAAGACTGATTTCGTACTTACTCGTGGAGTTGGGTGGTTACCCACCTTTGCCACCCATTACACAACTTACCGGTTCGTTTTTTTTCGCGATACACCCCGTCGCGCGCTGCCCCTTCTTCTAGGCGCGACCCATCTTCTACCTCGCGACGGGCCGCCTGCCGCGCCACTCCCTCCGCCGCCTGCTCCACCTTCTACTGCATCGTCTTCGCGCGCTGCTTCCACTCTCTCCACCCCCCGCCCGTGCTAGGGTTCCTCGAGTCCGACGAACTCAGGGCGTTCAACCGCGCTGCTTCGTCCCACCGCTCCGCCCCTGCCGCGTGCGCCCTCGACCGAGGCAGTGACTTCAGCTTCTCCTTCCTCCCAACCCCACAATGCCCAACTCCTCCTTAAGCGTCTGGAACATTTGCGACGCTCGGGACGGCCGCGTCATGCTCTACAAGCGTGCCAGCGAGACGGGCGCGTTCGCGGACCTAGTGGTCTGCGACCCCTTGTACCGCCGGTACGTGCAGCTTCCCCCTCTCCCCATCCCCGACGACCTCGCTGTATCTACAAGGGCCCGGGGCATGCGGGATTTCAACCCCTTCCTTGATCCAGCCAGTAAGGAAGGGGAGCATGAGGATGGGAGGATGATTTATCGTTCGGAGTGTTCTGTGTAGCGCCAGCATAAGCTGGTGACCTTCAACTTCTCTTCAATCACCAGAAAATGGCGTGCCCTTATGTTCAATCGTGTGTTTTCTTTGGCCGCCGATGACATGGCTGTATACATTGGATTATTCAAGCTCCACTACGTGCACGAATGCTTGTACTGGATGATTTATGGTAGTAGCGGTATGCTCTAGCAAGACATTCAAGAAATTAGACTCTCCCGGGTTGAAATCCCAACTGTCACCAGTCGCCAAGCGAAGGCCATTCGTGCGGAAGAGAGAGAGGAGAGAGGAAGAAGAGGAAATAAAGAGGATGACATGTGGGTCCGTTTATAGTGGGTAAAATTGACTTTTCACAACATGATCTCTATTTCCAGAGCTGGAGTTGTTATCTCTGCCAAACACATCTCTTCAGCTCCAAATTGCGAGTCCAGCTCCACGATGGAGCTGCAAATTGGTGGAGCAGCAGATCCAGAGTTGGTTTGGTAGAGCCGAAGCCCTGTAAAACAGGTGGAGTGGAGCTAATTTTTTATGGATTGGGGGCGGAGCTAGTTGAGGTGTTTGGGTATTTTTTATGAAGTGGAGCTAAATTTGGTGGAGCAGAGTGTTCCCAAACAGGCCCTAAGTTCAACAACCCGAGGCATTTGCAGTTTTGCCTTTAGAACTAGCATGCTCGGGAAGGACTCCAATAGCAGGGGCAAAGCCGGAGGCAAATTGCATATGGAGCAGCGAGGAGATGCAAAATTGTATCTTCTCTCTCCTCGAAGGCATCTGCCGCAGGGGAGGAAGAGGGCTACCCGCGCGGGGGAGAAGAAGGAGGCGACAGCGCGCGGGGGAGGAGGAGGAGGAGACAGCGGCTTCCCTGGAGAAGAAGGCCGGCAACTTGTCAAGCGTGATCG
This sequence comes from Cenchrus americanus, assembly GCA_947561735.1. Classification (NCBI taxonomy): domain Eukaryota; kingdom Viridiplantae; phylum Streptophyta; class Magnoliopsida; order Poales; family Poaceae; genus Cenchrus; species Cenchrus americanus. The sequence goes on from OX387239.1 coordinate 135,152,697, forward strand.
AGAGTCACCGAATCATGCTTCGTTGCCACCTAATCGACGGCATCGCTGGAGATCCGTGCGAGGGGAGCACCAGCGGTCGGAGGAGTGTGCTGAGGTCGCCTTTTCCCGCACGTGGCGAAGCTTCCCCACGTCGTCATGTCCATGGCCAACGGGTGAGAGCATGAAGTAGTGGGCCAACGCGACCTCGCCCCTCCTGCTCTGCCTCCTTTGTCCCCATCCCCTGCGCTCTATGTCGATGCACACGAGGAGCAGAGGCGGCGTCACGTCGGTCTAGGGTTGGGACTAGTAGAGCTTCAGCGGAGACGACGAATCAACGACCGATGGGTGCAAGTGGGCCACTCCCCGCAGTGTCGATTGGAGCTCTGCCGCCTCCCTTCCAAGCTCTGTCGCCGTCGTTGAGTTGAGCTTCGTAGCCGTGAGGTGAGCGGAGGAGGCAATGAGGCGAGGTGAGCAGATGAGGCCAGGAGGCGAGGGGAGGGGCAGTGTGATAGAGGGGGAGTGCCCAATCTTTCGGTGAGTGGAGATAAATCCGATTTCGGCAGGAGACGATCCTCACGATCCGACTATGACGAGCAAGCCCGAAGCGCCAGTGCAATCGCAACCAACTCCCTGTGGTTACCGACCTTGTTGGAGCAAGATCGACCTGATCACGCAGACCAATTCCTGTGCGCAATCGACGAACGAACAAGAATTCAAGGCGGGCAATCTTAATATCACTCGAATGTGGAGTCTGCAATACACGAAGGCAGCACTATGCGACTGTTCGGTTGTAGCTAAGGCTAACTTGTAAAACAAACTCAAGTTTCTAAGGCAACGACTACTAAGTATAAAAGGAGGGGTGTCCTAGGGTTGGGAGCATCCTAGATGGGGCACCCACAACTTAGGCCTAAGGCCCATCAAACTGGCGACGCAACACCTTGGCAGATTTTGGACGTCAACTTGTTTCGACGATTTCCGTTGGCTCAGGATGGATTTCATATAGAACCTCCAAAACTGAGTTTGTATGCGACCTGGGCGTCCGTTTTATTGCACACTACTCCTGAACTCTGAATTGGGCTCGAACTTGAATTGCTTTGGGCCTCCACCTTGGGGACTTGAACCGGATTAGCCTCGTGCCTCCTCTTCGACTTGGACACTCTTGTTGGACTTCTTCTACTCTAGTCCATGCACCAATAATGGTCGTATGCATGGGTGTCATGTCCTCATCATTCTCCCCCTTTTGAAGAAAAGTCGTCCTCGACGTCGATTGTACATGAAAACGATCCTGCACAACACAACGAAGAACGGAGTTGCGGAAATAAAACAAACCAAAATAAGTGTGAGGAGGAATAGGACCATGTTTCCAATTGTGTATCATGTCATGTCACATAATATTGGCAACATCTCGGGACACATTGTTATCGAAAGACACGAGATCTTTGTCATTATTATCCTACAAAAGATTAGTACCAACAAAGGACACAATAGGAATAGTCAGTTTATTGCAAGAAAATTGAGCACCAAAAATCATAGGGAGCGACCAACAATGCTTCCCTTTTTGCGAAAAATAACTACTAGAGGAACATGTGAATGTTTGTATGAAGGTTACCCTCTAATCGATCACAATCTTGCACACCAACAGGAGAATTCAGATTTGAACAAATGTAAACCTGATGTACCATATATTGTCTCTTGTTGTTATATTTGCCAATAACATGGTATGAATGTTTTGACAACCATGGCAAATCAGTATGTGCAAAAGTTCTCTGTTTGAAACAATTATGTAAAGAAGACAACAATTATATCTCATCACTTTTTTTAGCAACATGCATAACATGGTTCTTTTCGGTACTACCGTATAAAACTGAAGTAGTAGCACACAATTCATCTTTATCACAAGAAACATCAAGCAAATCACCATGTGACAAAGATAAATCAAGAGATGGTTCACTATTAATCGCTCAACTAAAGAATGATTTGTGGACAAATTCAGCACATTAACACATCTCACCTTCCGTGAGTGTAGCACCATGGACATTACCTATGTTCTCACTAGGAGTATTAGGTGCATTGTGAAGTGATGGTTCCGAATTTGCACATGAGGATGCGCCTGAAGGTTCAGCCATCCTCTCGAGCAGTGTAGTGGTGGGTGTGGATGGTGCTGGCCTCTCGAGCACTGTAGTAGTGGGAGTGGATGGCGCTGGGAGAGTGGGCGCTGAGCTGGAAGTCGAGCATTGTCCTGCAAAAGAGTTAGAATATTGCTTCGAGCAACATCCCTGCACATCATGCACATCACGTTCAGCTTGGCAAGCATATTTAAATAATGTGGTCATATCTGCATATTCCTTATGATCTAGTATGTCATGAATTTCGCAGTTCAAACCACCATGAAAACGTGCCATAACAGCGTCGTTTTCCTCAATTAAACCACAATAAAGCATGCCTTTTTGTAATTCCTGGTAATAGACATCTACAGATTGGGAACCTTGTTGAAACCGCTGCAGTTTAATAAGCCAATCTCGAGCATAATATGAAGTCACAAATCTGTGTCGCATAGCAGCTTTTAACTGATCCCAAGTGGTCGGAATTATAGTTGGATGTCTTTGTTTATAGTCACGCCACCACATTAAAGCAAGATCTGTAAATTCACTAATAGCAATTGGAACTTGAGAATTGGCAGAAATATCATGGTATGAAAATTGTTGTTCAACTTCTAATTCCCAATCAAGATATACAGTAGGATTATATTTGCCATTATAAGGTGGAATTTTAAATTTAGGCTTAGCAAAAGAATCATTACCGGAATGGCGTGGCACATGGTGGACATGACCATGGCTGTCCTTCTGCAACCCTCTGATCGTAGTGCGTAGTGCATCGAGTCGTTCCACGACAGCGTTGACTGTGGTCTGAGTAGACGTCTGTGTGAGCTTGATTTGATCGAAACACTCGTTTGATGAAGTACTCATCAAATCAAGCCATGTATGTATCGTCTGAATGTTCGTAGTAGCTCCATGAACTCGTGTTTGCATGTCCTGCAGCTGGTCATCTCTCTTGTCGTCGCCTGCCATGGTGAGCGCAAACATAAACACAAAATCAACGACAAAACAGGGGTGTATTTACTCACAAAGGCGCTCAAACTAGTGCTGTTATCAAATTCTTATCCGTTCGTACCAAGCACACATGGGTGAACTGCAACCAACCGGTGAAACCTGCGAAATATTAGAGGAGCGATTGCCTGGAGAATCAAACCAGCTCATCGTAGAAATATGTGGAGTTCTAGGTAGGCTGCACTCAAAGGAAGGATTAGCACAATCAAACAATAGAAGCAAAGTTGAATTATAGTGCTAACACCAATAAACGCTGCTGATCACAAGTGAGAGGATAGAAGGGAGGGGGTAGCAGCGTGCGTTGGAGGAGGGAAAGGCTTGGTGCAGCCTCGCAAAACAGAACAGGAGTCGGCGCTCAAAGGCAACCTCGTCCTGGGAAAAAAAGGGCACGACGTGAGTTGAAGAAAAAAAGAAAAGAGCCTCGGTCCTCACGATCGTGACCCAGCGAAAGGAAAAAGACTTCGTGCGGTGTGATGGCCGAACCGGATCGGCCTTCCTCCTGGTGGACTCTTTTTTTTCTTTTTTTTGTTGATACCTTTCCTTGTTTCTTCTTTTTTCTTTTTTCGGACTGTCCAACAAGAGGGCGATCGCTGTCACGCGCGGCTCGAAAGTCCCACGCGAGGGGTTCAGGTGTTGGCGTGGTAGGCAGAGAGGAGTCAAAGTCCCGTTCGACCGAATGGATCGTCCTCCATTTTTTCTTTGGATAACTTTCCTCTTTTGTTTTTGGACTTGCCAAAATAAAGGAAGGAATTAAAAAAATAAAGGCTGGAAGGAGAAACAGGGGTTGGGAACCGGTGCATGCTCCACACGAGTAGGGCCGACGCAAGTTGGGTTCACGCGAGGGGAAGCGACGGCGTTTGATGGGTTTGGCGAGCAGTGGAACGGAAGCAGCTGTGAGCTAGGGTTAAAAGAAAAACAAGAAACAATGCAAAGTATTGAAAGAATGTGCGAGGCTAAAAGGATTGATGGGACAAGATCTAACCTGAAAATAAATTTTTGTTTTGATTTTTGTGGACTGTAGGAAGTGAAAAACACTCGATAAACTCACCGATCAACCTGGAAAGCTGATACCACTTGATAGAGGTAGAGTGCCCGATCATTCGGTGAGTAGAGATAAATTCGATTTGGTGGTTGTTGACCCTCATGATCCGACTGTGACAAGCAAACTCGAAGCGCCAATGCAATCACTGAACCAACTCCCTGTGGTTATCGACCTTGTTGGAGCAAGATCAGCCTGATCACGAAGATCAATTCCTGTTTGCAATCGAAGAACAAACAAGAATTTGAGACGAGCAATCTTAATATCACTCGAAAGTGGAGTTTGCAATACACAAAGGCAGCGCTATGCGGCTGTTCGGTTGTAGCTATAGCTAACTTGTAAAACAAAACTGCAGGGGCTACTGAGTATAAAAGAAGGGGCGTCCTAGGGTTGGGAGCATCCTAGGATGGGGCACCCAAAACTTGGGTCTAAGGCCCATCAAACTGGCGACACAGTACCTTGGCAGATTCAGGACGTGAACTTGTTTCAACGATTCTTGTTGACTCTGGACGAATTTTGGCATGAGACTGGTGCCATTTGAAGTTCCATTAAATTGTGCTTCCAACCATATATAGAACCTCCAAAACTGACTCCGTATGTGACCTGTGGGTCTGTTTTATTGCACACTGCTCCTGGATTCCGAACTGGGCTCGAACTTGAATTGCTTTGGGCCTCCACCTTGGGGACTCGAACCGGATTAGCCTCATACCTCCTCTTCGACTTATACACCCTTGTTGGACTTCTTCTACTCTATTCCATGCACCAATAATGGTCGTATGCATGGGTGTCATGTCCTCATTACAGTGCTTGTCGTATGGACCTCCCTGAGCCCACTACCTCGGTGGGTACCAGGACCGACTACTCAGTGGGCCCCGTGACTACTCGGCTTGTGCCACACGGCACCAGATGGCATGGGGCGCAAGGACTGCGGTGGAGGAGTACTCGAATAGGAAGCTATACATGTCCTGTACTGTGTAGAGAACTCCTAGACGTACCCGATTTGTATTCTCTCCTCAAACCAACTTGTAACCCTACCTCCCGGACTATATAAGGCGAGGCAGGGACCCCTATATCTCTCATACGCATCATCTTATAATCACACCCAATCAATCCAGAGCTACGCAGCATACAGGACGTAGGGTATTACGCACCTCACGGCCCGAACTTGTCTAAATTGTGTGCCATGTGTCTCTTCCTTCGAGTTACCGATCTCGGCGAGGCCACATTCATCTACCTCGGGTACTCCCCTTGGTAGGTTGCCGGTCTAAAACACCGACAGCAGGCGCGCCAGGTAGGGGATCTTGCCGAAGATCTCATGGCGAACTCGACGGCTTCAATCTCCATCTAGCCAACCGTCGCCTTCAACCACGGCGACACCTTCGTCTTCGGGTCCTGCGTTTGCACTGCTGAGGGCGCTGGATCTTTCCAACGCCGCCTCACCATGGCTCCCAACCCGAGCACTGGGCTTATGACGCTTCCCGAAGTGATCACGGGCGAACTCGCCGGAAAATTCGGCGAAATTTTGTTCTACAACCAACACGCCGACTTCGAGTTTGGATCCTCCTCCAACTCGAACTCGACGTCCCCGTGGACCATCGCATGCGAGCCGGCTACTCAGCCATCGTGTGCGGACTTCCCACTCCATGAGCACTTCCCATACGGTCTCTGCAACGCTAGCAAGGCCCATGCGAAGGCTATCACTGCGCGTCGGGCCGGTAAGGAGATCGTCTCCGACTACACCTCGGACTCCAACCCCGTCTCCGGCTACTACTCGGACTCTTTCTACGAGTTCGACTTCGGATCGGACCCTGACGTTCCCGAGTCCAAGAACCCCACGACTGAGCAACCGCTGTCAGGACCAGCTACCGGCCTGGTTATAACATCTACACCCACCGGGAGATTCGTCTACTGGCCTGACCGCAAGCCTGCAGACCTGACAGATGGGAACTCACGCTGCGTCGCCTACCTCGACTCTCTTCCCTTCCAGGAGGGAACACCACTAGCTCCAGCAGAGGAGCATACTCCAATAGAGGCGGCGACTACCGACTCCGGTCTCGGCACTCCTAATCGCCAAGTCTTCATGGCTGCCGGTGAGACACCGAGACCCTCAGGGACCCGCCCTGACCGTTACTTTGAAGATATCTCAGCAGACGAGTTGTCTGCCAATGCACCCGCCGATGAAACCAACGACGACAAGAACGCCCGACATGAGCGCAACAGGAAGTGGAACGAACGACGTAGACGTCTCCGTGAGAACCTTCACATACGGAATCTCACAGAGTCCCTTGACCAAGTCGAAAGCCGGGTGCACACAACCCCAGAACAGTGCCTCATGTCTATCACTACGATAGCACGTTAGGCTCAGGGGATGCGTGCAGGAGAAGTCATCGACAAGCTCGCGGAGGACGCCTACTTCATGAGAGTCGACAACAGAGTCGCTCAAGTGCCTCCCCTCAGAACTCGCGAACTCGACCATGAAGCCACAAGTCGCAGTCCAGCGGACAATGGACACAACTGTACTCGAGGAGAACTACCGCAGAACCCCAACCGTACTCGGGCATCAGCCGGTGGACCATCTCAGGGCGGCAACAGTGCTGGCGGTGCTGGCGGTAGTCGCGGCGCTGCGGCTCATGGCGATGCTGGCGGCGGAGGCAGGCCGACGGCGGGAGCTCCTCACACGGGGCTGGCAGGAGAGTTGGTGGCGGAGGCGATCGCGGAGGCCGAGGCCATGCAGACAGCCACGTCACCGGCGCCTCACGTGGTGGCTACGATGCGCGCCGCAGAATTGAAGAAATCTGACGCAAGAAGTCCTCCACACAGGCAAAAATGACGGCTTCCCCGCCTTCTCTTCTCGGCTTCGCAATCTGCTTCTCTCGGAGAAATTCAAACCTCTGGGGATCACCAAGTACGATGTGAAGCAAGATCCAGTCCAATGGCTCAGATGCTATGCTCCCTCCATCGAAAATGCTAGTGGCAACAACGACACGAAGTGCCTCTACTTCCCTTTCTGTCTGGACCAAGCTCCACTTACATGGCTCGAGTCACTCGTGAAGTACTCGATCGACAAGTGGGACCAGCTCAAGGAACAGTTCACCAGCAAGTTCGCGGGCGCCATAAAGCGCTCGGGTACTCGCATGGACCTGGCTATGGTGAAGCAGGAACAGGGCGAGACCCTACGCAAGTACATGCGGCGCTTCTTCGACAAGCACGCCACCGTAGTTGATGTCACCGACAAAGAGGTCATCGACGTTTTCCAAGACGGTCTCTACCATCATCGCACCTTTGAAGACTTTGGTCGACGCCGCCCGAGTTCTATAACCAAGCTCAAGGACATGATCACTTCATGGGCCGACGAAGAAGACAATGCTAACACTAAGTACGATGCCATTCGCGACAAGAGCAAGCAAAATGCGGGTGACAACAACAACAACAACAGGGATCAAGGCGGTCGCAACAACAACTACTCGGGTCCTAATAGCAAGCGCAAGCCAGACAACATAGTCACGGCTATCCAACACCCTGTGAAAGACTACTCGAAGAAGACCTCCGGCGGCTTCAAGGACTTGCTGAAAGAGAAGTGCCCGTGGCACCTGGAAGGCAACCACACCACCGAGTAGTGCTACCAACTCCGGCGAGCACTCAAGGACTCTCCAGACCCACTGCCCCCTCACGACAAGAAGGGCAAGAAAAAAGCTGACGACGGCAACGACGGCTTCCAAGAACCTGACAAGACGGTGAACGTCGTCTTCAGCGGACTACCCACCAAGCGGTCTCAGAAGGCCACCAGATGAGAAGTCCTGAACATTGAACCAGCGGTCTCGACCCCGCTCAAGTGGTCGGAGGTACCCATCACCTTCTCCCGCGTGGATCAATGGACAAGCTTCTCCGAGCCAGGACGGTTTCCACTCGTCCTGAAACCAGTAGTCGCGGGCTCTACACTCAACAAGGTACTCATCAACAGTGGGAGCGGGCTCAATGTCCTTTTCACCAAGACCTTGAAGAAGATGAAGCTCGACATCACTCACATGCTCACAAAGAGCACATCGCCTTTCTACAGCATCGTTCCTGGGAACGCAGCAATCCCACTGGGTTCAGTGGTCCTGCCAGTTACCTTCGGGGAAACCAGGGAAAACTACCGTACTGAGTACATCAAGTTCGAAGTCGCGGACTTCGAGACTTCCTACCATGCCATCCTCGGTAGACCAGCTATCGCCAAATTCATGGCGGTACCCCACTACACGTTCTTGGTACTCAAAATGCCAAGTCCGGCCGGTGTACTCTCGCTACAAGGGGACTTGAAGATATCCTTCGACTGCGACACAGAAGCTGTGGAACTCGCAACCACCAATCAAGTACCCAATGCCATGATGAAGATCTATGCTGCATCGAAGAAGCTTGCCCCAGGTGAACTCGACATCCCAGAGAAGTCAGACACAGCCAACAAGCCTCAGCCATCCGAGGAAGTGCAAGTCAAGGTGATCGATCTTGGGACAGGCGACAGCAGCAAGACTACCATGATCGGGGCGGGCCTTGACCCAAAATAGGAAGACGCGCTCGTCAGCTTCCTTCGGGCTAACCGAGACATCTTCGCTTGGAAACCAGCAGACATGCCAGGGGTGCCCAGGAATCTGATCAAGCATTCACTTAATGTCGATCCTAAAGCTACCCCGAAACGACATCACCTCTGCCGTTTCACCGACGACCGACGGGATGCCATCAAGAAGGAACTCGCCAAACTACTCGCAGCCGGCTTCATCAGAGAACTCTTCCATCCTGAGTGGCTCGCCAACCCCGTCCTCGTCCGCAAGAAGAACACGAACGAGTGGAAGATGTGCGTCGACTACACCGACCTCAACAAGCACTGCCCCAAGGATCCCTTCAGGTTACCGAGGATAGATCAAGTCATCGATTCCACGGCGGGCTGCGACCTGCTCTGCTTCCTCGACTGATACTCCGGGTACCACCAGATCACTATCAAGGAAGAAGACCAGGAGAAGACCGCGTTCATCACCCCGTTTCACGCTTACTGCTACACGACCATGTCATTCGGGTTGAAGAACACCGGCGCTACCTACCAGCGAGCTATCCATGCCTGTTTCAAGAGACAGCTCCACACGAACGTCGAAGCCTATGTGGATGACGTGGTCATCAAGACCAGAAACTCCGACACGCTCATCGCCGATCTTGAAGAGACTTTCGCATCCCTGCGAGAGTACCGCTGAAAGCTCAACCCGAACAAGTGCGTCTTCGGCGTACCTTCGGGAAAACTAGGCTTCATCATCACCATCACGGCATCGAAGCCAACCCCGAGAAGATCTCCGCCATCACCAAGATGAAAGCTCCCACCTGCATCAAAGATTTGCAGAAGCTTACTGGATTCAAAGCTTTGAGAATGGGGCCTACCCTTCTTCAAACTACTCAAGCACCAAGAGAAGTTCGTGTGGACCCCAGAGGCGGATCAAGCTCTGGCTCAGCTCAAGGACTTCTTGTCCAAACCGCCAGTCTCACGGCTCCTCGCAAAAAGGAGCAGCTACTGCTCTACCTCGCTGCGACTACTCACGTGGTCAGTACCGCCATCGTTGTCGAGCGGTAGGAAGACGGCCATGCCTACCCAGACCAGCGACCAGTCTACTTCATAAGCGAGGTCTTGTCAGAGTCCAAGGCACGCTACCAACCAGTACAGAAGCTACTGTATGCAATGCTCATCACCTCGCGAAAGCTACAACACTACTTCCAGGAGTACTCGATCTCCATCGTCACTGACTACCCGCTAGGTGACATCCCGCGGAACCAAGATGCAACTGGAATAATCTCCAAGTGGGCAGTCGAACTCGGTGCCCTCAACATCAACTTCAAGCCACGAACAACCATCAAGTCGCAAGCACTAGTCGAATTAATGGCGGAGTGGCGGGAAAATCAGCTACCAACTCCAACCGAGCGACCAGAGCATTGGGTGATGTACTTCGACGGCTCGCTCAAGCTCGAAGGCGCGGGTGCAGGGGTACTCCTGATTTCTCCAACGGGTGAACAACTCAAGTACGTCCTACAGATCTTCTGGAAGGTCTCAAACAATGAAGCTGAGTACAAAGCCCTGCTACATGGGCTCCGCCTCGCAGCATCTCTGGGCATCAAGCGACTACTAGTCTACGGCGACTCCGCAGTAGTCATCAACCAAGTCAACAAGTCTTGGGATCGCAACAAAGAGAACATGGATGCCTACTGCCTAGAAGTCCACAAGCTCGAGAACAAATTCTATGGTCTCGAGTTCCATCACGTCATCCGCGACAACAACGTTGCAGCGGACGTCCTGTCGAAGCTTGGTTCTACTCGCGCTCAAGTACCAGCGGGCGTCTTCGTCCACGAGCTTCACGCGCCATCCATCTCGGAGCTGACGCCCATGACCACTGACCCAGCGCCTCTGCCAGCTGGCCAGGAGGTCATGATGATAGATGTGGACTGGCGACAACCCTTCATCGACTACATCTGCGAGCAGAAGGTTCCCATGGACAAAAACTTGGCCGAACAACTCATCTGCCAGGCCAAATCCTACGTTCTAGTCGGGGACAAGCTCTACAGGTGGGGCGCCACTTCTGGAGTACTCATGAAGTGCATTCCCCGAGAAGAAGGCAAGGACATCTTGGAGGAGATCCACAAAGGCGTCTGCGGCAACCACGCGTCCTCACGCACGCTGGTCAGCAAGGCCTTCCGACGAGCTTTCTACAGGCCCACAGCTTTGGGTGATGCCGAGGAACTCGTCAGAAGATACAAAGGGTGCCAGTACTTTGCTAAGCAACAGCACGTCCTGGCCTACAAGCTAGTCACTATACCACCAACTTGGCCTTTCGCCTGCTGGGGGCTCGACATGATTGGGCCTCTTCCGACTGCGCCAGGAGGATTCAACAGAGTTCTGGTGGCCATCGACAAGTTCACCAAGTGGATTGAAGTCAAGCCGGTCACCCGCCCCAAGGCCGACAGGGTACTCGACTTCTTGGATGAACTCGTGCAACGCTGCGGACTACCCCATCGCATCATCACAAACCTGGGTTCTAACTTCAACAATCATCAGTTCTGGGAGTACTGCGAGAACAGCGGGATTGATGTCTAGTATGTCTCACTCGCCCATCCACGGGCCAATGGACAAGTTGAGCACGCCAATGGGATGGTACTCGACGCTCTCAAGAAGCGACTGCATGATGCTGCTAACACAAAAGGAGGAAAGTGGATCAAGGAACTGCCCAACGCACTCTGGGGGCTGCGTACTCAACCCACCAAGCCGACGGGACAGTCACCCTATTTCATGGTCTACGGCTCCGAAGCTATTCTACCTGGCGACGTCATGTGGGACTCGCCGGCAGTAGAGCAATACGACAAAGACATATCTGAAGACAGCAGATGAGTTGACATCGACGGACTCGAAGAAGCTCGTTGCGCCTCCCTCGTCCAATCAGCAAGGTACCTTGAGGGTATCCGACGCTACCACGATCGCAACGTCAAGGAACGCTCCTTCAACATTGGTGATCTAGTCCTCCGTCACATCCAGAACACATAAGGACTACACAAGCTCAGCTCACCATGGGAAGGTCCCTTCACAGTTGCAAAGGTGACCAGACCAGGCCCGTATCGCCTCCAGACACTTGAAGGCGACGACATCAGCAACTCGTGGAACGTCGACCAGCTCTGTCGATTCTACGCATAGTCTCTCGACTACTCTGGGGGCTCAAGTATACACGACTACTCCCGGGCCCTTTCGCTGTAAGCGGCCTCCGGGTCTAGGCACTATTCTCTGGACTACTCTACTCAAAGATCTAGCGCTAATGGCTATTAATGGATCTCGGGCTGCTCAGGGCGTCAAGGACTCTAGTAGCGGTCTATTAAGAGACCATGTACTTTTAGATCCAGCCTATACGGCTACTAACGGATCTATAGCTGTAAGCGGCCACGCGCCCTAGCACTACTCTAGCCGTAGGCGGCCTCCGGGTCCTGGCGACTACACTTGTAAACGGCCCTGGCCATCCAGGTGTATTCTCTCAGTAATAAAGTTTTATTCTCGATCAACTCATTTACTGTTTCTCCCTCAACGGGTCTACTGCCAAGTACTACTACTCGTTCACAACTCCACAGATGGGCACTCCGCACATACACATCGTGACAACGAGTACTCATTTCATGGAAGTCTTTTCATTAAAACTCAAACAAGTTCATCATAACTTTGTTTATATTACATATGTCGCCGTAAGCTAACCCTACAGGACAACTACTGGAGGTTCAGCTTCTCTGCGACTTGTTCGGCGATTGGCGCCATCTGCTCCAGAAGCTCCTTGTATTGATCATCTGAGCAATTGGCGGCTAGTCCACCCGCGACTACATCAACCGGAGCCTTGGGGAAGTATGACTTCATGTACGCCAAGACCTGGTTGGGGATGGACTTCGCCAAATGCTTCACATATGCTGCCAGACGCCCGGGAGCCTCCTTCAGCCGATCAACCAACAGAGCAATCTTTGGCCCACCCGGGTGTGGCACCAGCAGCCTTGCGATGGGAAGTGCGGCTTCTTCAAATTCCTTGAGTTGTCCCCGTAGCTTCTCACTGTCTTCGTTGAGCTTCTGCAGAGATTTATAGCAGTTGACAAGGTCACAGTCCGATGCTTCTTGGAGCTCCATGTGCTTGACGCACTCATAAGACAGCTGCTTATATTCGTACTCAAGTACCTCTCGGGCATCCTTCTCTTGGTAGATGATGTTCTTTAGATCGGTCTCCGATGCCTTCAGCTGGTCTACCCGAGCCTCGAGATCTGCAAAAGTCCGGAGGAATAAGTCAGGCTACTACAAAGGTACTCTCAATAAGTACTCAACAGGCTAGCCGCGGCATACCATTATTCTTCTGACGCAACGACTTGTTCTTGCGAATCAAGTCATCGCTCTTCGCCTGCATTTCTTGCACCTCGTTATGGTACTGGGCGAAGGCTCCATCCAGTTTGGACTGCAGCATGCGGAGTGCTTCCTGGCCTTGTTGAGTTCCTTCTCTAGTGCCTCGGCCGAAGCACTGTATCGCTATATCCCTGGAGCATACCAAATTTCTGTCGGGATCTCTCCACGACATCCTGCATAATGCAACAACTATTACTCAGGTACTCAATTCTGGTGGAATTCGACTACTCAAGGGTACCGTCACATAACTTCATCCACAGCTCGGCCCGATGCATTGTCTCCAAGTTCTGGGCAACCATCGCCGGGTCGATGAGGTCGTCTGACAGAAGCTCCAGCTCGCCACGACTAGTCGGCGCACGCTCTGACATCAGCGCCAAACGAATCGGCTCCGCGTCTTGGATCTCCGGCGACCTCACGACAACATCCATGCTGGCCTCCGGGAGCGGGTCGTCGTGCACCTCTTCTGTGGGCTCGGGGGCTACTGGAACCTCTGGGTCAGTAGTCGCTCCCTCCAGCACAGCGGTTTCTAGCGCGACGCCTTCAACTGGTACGGCTTCAGGGATCATGGTCCCTTCGACTTGTGTCTCTATCAACACAAGGCATACGACGTCAGTACTGGGGGCTACGACTACTACTCGGGGTAGGCGGCTTCACTGCAGTCTACGTACCTTCTACTATGGTGGCCTCCGGCGGCGTAACCTCTGCGCCTGGCACCACGGTCTCGCCCTGGGGAAGGGAAGCGGACTCCTCGACAGCCGGCGACGGGTTTTCCTTAGTAGCCGCCGTGCTGGGTTCTTCTCCTTCCCAGGACAGATCGGTCGACTTCCTGCATAGTACAAAATTGGTGGTCAACCAAGTAAGATTACCAAGTTACAAGTACTACTCGGGAATGGTTTTCACTTACAAGCTAGACTGGACAACAGTCACGGTCGGAGCGCCAGGTATGCTGGCAATGTCGACGAGCCCAGCTTCCGTGGGTGTCTCCTCTTCAGCCTGAGCTGCTACTGGTTCTCCGGCTCCAGTAGTCGCGCTTGGCTCTGGCCTGCTCTCCTCTGCTGGCACTTGCGACTCGAAAACTCTAGTCGTTTGTTGTGTCATCTGTGACACAAGCTCTTCTACGGTGGGGGCTGGACTGCGGCTTCTTTCAGTCGGCTCGCCCACCGTGTCCCAGTCATCTCCTCCCCTTGATCAACAGGGTCGAACGATGGAATCTCCCGCGACAACTCAGAATTCAATTGTCAGCATACAATACTTCAAGACAAGTACTCGTCTACTCTACTCAAGGAACTTACCTCTTGGGACGTAGTCTCTGTCACCTTCAACTTCTTGGCGACTCGTTTGCGCGCCACATTGCGCGGCCTCCTCGGTGGCGCAGGGAGACTAGCCTCCATGCTAGTCGGTGGATCCTCAATGAGGGGGATATTGGGCAGCCCAGGTCGACTGAACCTGGACCGTAGCTGAAATCACTCTTGGAGCGTTTCCCCATCCTCCTCGTTGGACGTATCTTCCATGGTGACGGTGTCGTCACCTTCGCCAGCTTCACGACGTTCTTTGGCCATGCTCTCGCCCTCCTCTGGAACATCTACAAATTGAGGAGGGGGAGTTGGGTCGGAGACAAACTTAATGTCATCCTGCAACAAGCAACTGGGGTTAGCGTGACTACTCCAATTTAATAAGTACTCGGAGGCAGAGGTTATTGGCTACTAACCTTGTTCGGCAGACGAGCCGCGGAGTACTCGGGGACTGGGCAGGGTGTGTACGGTGGCATATCCTTGAAAATTCTGCCCAGCCTCTCGACAATGTCTTCATCATCGACTTCGTTCCCGGGCATCCTCGACGTGTCCTCATCGCCCGTGTACTGGTACCCGAGGGTGTCGCGTGCCATCAGCGGCTGCACCCTCCTCTTCATGAAGCTGAAGGTCACGTGTTCGGCCCTCAGCCCGGCTTCTCTCAAAGCCTTGATCTTCTGCAACAGCTCGGGTAGTTGAATACCCTCCTGTAGCGTCGGCTCCGTGTTCCACCACACCCGATGCTTCGGCTGCTTCCCGCTGGGCTTCGGCAGCTCTGGGTGGTGGTTCGTGATATAAAACCACTTGGCCTTCCAGTCTTGGTTAGAGTCGATGAGCTTGTACGACAAGTACTGGTCGGCGGCGTCTTCACGCATCTGAATGTCGAATCCTTCGACTACTCGTGAGTCGTTGGCGCTCGGTTGTGGCTTCACACAGAAGAATTTCCGAAACAAGATCCAGTGGGGTCTGATCCCCACGAAGGCTTCGCAGAAGTGGACAAAGACGGAGACGTGAAAAATGCCATTAGGGTTCAGGTTCAAGTACTTGATACCGTAGTACTTGAGGAGACCCTTGAAGAAGTCGCTCGCCGGGAATGCTAGTCTACGCTCCATGAACCAGGCAAACATGGGGACCTCGTCAGGGTTCTTCTCCATTGGGTACGGGTCACCCGCGGAGGTGCGCCACATGCCCATCTCCTTCTCCCGGAGGAACCCGCTGTTCACCAGCGCCAGCAGATCTTCAGTCTTCGTCTTGGACTTTTTCCACTCCTTGTTCGGATTGGGGCGCGGGGGAGATGTCAGCGGCATTGACACCTGGGCAGATCCCTCCGCCTCGCTATGGGATCTCTTCTTCCCGGCACCAGCTTTTGCGCCCTTAGACGGAGAAGACTTCATCCTCCAAGTGCATGGGGTCTTCACTCGCATTCGCTCGGGGGCTTCACTAGTGGCGAGCGGTGGCGACGCGTGACTGACTTGCAATCTACGGAGTGGCGGCAAAAGCACGAGTGGATGGTTGGATAGATCTACTCCAGCAGCTGCTACTGCGGGGATTGAAAAACCCTAAGGGTTTCAGCCTCTATTTATAACCTACCGGCGACGCTGCACCGGTCGGATGGATAAGTATCGACGGCTGACTCAGCGGCGGCTGCCTGACTCTTCGGCTTCCAGTACTCGATGCACTCCATCTTGGGGGCTCGGCTACATCTGCTAGACTTCCTGGGTCGTGACAAGACTCAAGAGCAACTCAGGACAAATTCTACAATCAAGATGCCCCTTCAATTCGAGAGGAAGTACTCGACTCAAGGCTCGGGGGCTCCATGCCACGTGTCCTTCGGTTTTTTCTCCGGATTTTACGGGATAATCTTGGCAGAACTTCAGATTGATCCTCAGCTTGAATCTGCGATTCGACCTAAGGCTCAGGGGCTACATTCCATATGGAATGCGATTCTTCGAATCGCATTTTCTATATGGTTTCTTCTTCAAGACAAGGCGAGTACCATTGAAGACCTTCAAGAGAAGAACTCGAGGACGCTTGGGAACTACTCGAGAAGAGTTCAAGACTACTCAAGGATCAGCTGGAGTACCTTCCAGCCTCGGGATGCTTCAAGTACTCTTGAGGACTTTTGGTTTGTAGTACACGGGGATGCCTGAGGCTTACTCGTCAAGGCCATCAAGACTACTCGAAACTATCCTGCTCAACTACAAAGTACTCGGGGGCTTGTCGTATGGACCTGCCTGGGCCCACTACCTCGGTGGGTACCAGGACCGACTACTCGGTGGGCCCCTGGGACTACTCGGCTTGTGCCACACGGCACCTGATGGCGTGGGGTGCAAGGACTGCGGTGGAGGAGTACTCGAATAGGAAGCTATACATGTCCTGTACTGTGTAGAGAACTCCTAGACGTACCCGACTTGTACTCTCTACTCAAACCGACTTGTAACCCTGCCTCCCGGACTATATAAGGCGAGGCAGGGACCCCTATCTCTCTCATACGCATCATCTTGTAATCACACCCAATCAATCCAGAGCTACGCAGCATACAGGACGTAGGGTATTACACACCTCGCGGCTCGAACCTGTCTAAATTGTGTGCCACGTGTCTCTTCCTTCGAGTTACCGATCTCGGCGAGGCCACATTCATCTTCCTCGCATACCTCTTTGGTAGGTTGCTGGTCTAAAACACCGATAGTGCTGGGCAGCAGCGGGAGGTGAGGCGCGGCTCTGACGCTGGGAGGGGCAGGGGTTGTGTTTGCCTTTTCTTCTCCACTGTTGGAGACGATATATTCTGCCTTGCCGTTGATGATATTGTGTGAGAGGCAAACTTTGATATGCCTCTCCAGTTTTGCCTTCTATTGTTGGACTTAGCCTTAAAGTTTGGGAGCGTATCCTGTGCAACGTGTGCAAACTCTCATCACAGTCGTTGGATCTCCATCTCATGGCCAGATTGAGATGTGAGAATTTTTATCACTTAAACCACACCTCTATCATTGCAAATCAAACCTAGCGAAAAAACCTACACACTGATCACAGGACGGAGGAGCTGTCGCTCCATTTTCTCGGCTTCCAGTGGCATCAACTTCCCGATCCACGACGGCTCGCCAGCTCCGTTTTCTCCGCACCGCGCGACCCTTGGGACGCGAATCGTCGCCGCCGCCATTCAGATGCCACGACCCTGGGACGCCAGCGACTCATAAGAGTCCAAATAAAAGAGTTGTTACTGTAGTGGTTGTCGCCGACGTCGACACTAGACACGCACGCCCACACTAGCTTTGGACCTAAACGTCGACGTGCACATCGCCACACCCATATCGGTAGGGCTGGACGAAAAGCTCGAAGCTCGTAAGCTCGCTCGAACTCGCTCATTAGTAGCTCGGCTCGGCTCGTTAGGAAATTTGAACCGAGCCAAGCTCAGGTTTCAGCTCGCTATGATAACGAGCCAAGCCTGAGCTGGCTCGTGAGCCGCTCGCGAGCCCTAACAAGCCAGTGCCGGAACCAACAAACAAGTTGATTCTTGTTAGCAGAGTAGATAGAGTAGTAATTTTCCTAAGTGCTAGATTGTTTGTTGGCTACTTGATTTGATAGTTTGCTGGTTTGCAAAAATATCATATTTGTTGATTTCAAATTTACATGTGATTGTGATTTTTGGAATTTATAACTACTAACAAGCTGGCTCGCGAGCTTAACGAGCCGGCTCGAGCTTCTGAACGAGCCGAGCCGAGCTGGGTTTCTAGCTCGCTAAGATAACAAGCCGAGCCGAGCCAGCTCGTTATCTAAACGAGCTAGACCGAGCCGAGCCTTAACGAGTCGAGCCAGGCTCGATAGCCAGCCCTACATATTGGGCGGCGCCACCGCGTGTGAGCGGCAGACATGTTTCTGCCTTTCTAGGGGTGTCCATGCCAAGGTCCTGACCCTGACGCCGTCGCGCTAACTTTCAAGCTCCGTATCTAGAATCAATTTCTCAGTCTATGAACTTCATTGTTCATTTTCAGGTGCAATACACACTTCCTGAGGACATAAACATGAATAACTGAATCTTTCTTGCGACAAGAAGAAGGAATGAACGAATCACGCCTTGCTCGCAGCAGTCTCCCTCGCGAGCAGGCAGCAGCAAGCACGCACACCATCTCTCAGTTGGTGTTCTAGTCAACGAGAACGTGGACGGTGGTCGAGACGACCTTGTCCGTGGTGACAACAACCTGGTTTCCGGAGATGTTCTGCAGCGTGTGCCTTGGGAACTCATCGTCGACGACATGCGAGTACTACATGTGGCCGATGTCGTCCAGGAACAGCAGCACATCCGTGAAGTCCACCCTCCACAAGCTCTCGTTCCCCTCCACCGACCCGCGTGCCGTCCTGGATTTCACCGACATCCTGGTCGTCGAGTTCTGCCCTGGAAGATGCAGTCGAGCATCAGGTCGCGCAGTGTGGCATACTCGAAGTCGTAGCTCCGGGAGCTGCCCTTGGCAGAGAGCTCGATCAGGTAGCGGTCTGTGGGGAAGTCGTCAGAGGCCTGAAGTGAGTCGCCATGGATCCGAAAGTTGCTTCTGCTGGAAGACGAGAAAATGGAGCGGCGACTCCTTCATCCCGTGATCAGTGTGTAGGTTATTTTTTTTCTATATTCCGTTTATCAATGATAGAGGTGGGGGTTTAAGTGTTAAAAATCTCCACCTCTCAATCTGGCAATCAGATGGTGACGAGGGCCAGGATTAGGACCCCCTTTGACGGTGAGATAATCTCCCTTAAACACAAGACAATCCAACACCACTGACAACGTGAAGGCCAAGATTGACAACGTCAAGGCAAAGATTCAGGGCAAGGAGGACTAAGGACCCTAGTCAAGACCCACACTAGCAAGATGTCCAGTCTTTGGCCAGTTGGCTGCATCTACGACCAGTTCCCCACTAGAGGGATCCCCGCGACAAGTCTCTGCATCGCACGAGAAGTCTCCGCCTCACACGAGAAGTCTCCACCTTGCACGACAAGTCTCCGCCTCGCATGACGAGTCGCTGCCTCGCACGAGAAGTCTCCGTCTCACACAAGAAGTCTCCGCCTCGCACGACAAGTCCAGCTCCGTCTGGTGTGTGGGCCTAGGACGCACGACACAAGCCCAAGGCGCGAGCACCACCACCGACGCGCGTGGAGGAACGATTCCCCACGCCATGCAAGTACAACAACTGGCGGCCATGCAAGTAGCTCACCCCGACAAGAGCCATAATGCTGGTCTAACCAGCTGCGCGGCCATCCCATCGCCATCATCTCCCACTCTGCCACACGCAAGCTCAGCCCAAGGCACTCAAGCACCCTCTACAACACGCATGGGCCTAGACTTAGGCTTGGGCGTGGTGGGCTAGTCAAGTACTCAGGCAGGCTAAGGCAAACGCAAACTACTCGGAGGAGAAGCCAGGTGTCCCGGAATGAACAGTCACGCCCTGCCACGCGGCGACTCCCACGACAAAGCATCACAACTCAGCTTCAATGCGCCCTAACGGACAACGATGTACGACGGGACGTACAAGCAGCCAAGCACTGTACCTTTTCTACTTCCCCCTTGTACCCCTCCCCTTATGGCTATAAAAGGAAGAGGAGGGCAACGGTTACAAGGGTTAGACCTTTGATAGATCGAACACCACCTCAAGAGACTTGGGCTCGACACCCTCTCCCGACCAGCTTGTAACCCCTATTACAAGTACTCCTAGCTCGGGATCACGGCAGCTCCACACTGGACGTAGGGTATTACTCCTCGGAGGCCTGAACCAGTCTAAATCCCGTTGTCTCCTATGCTAACCATCCGAGCCTGATGCACGATCGATACAAATTTACTGCCGACGGTAGAGAACCCTGGCAGATGGTGAGAGACATGGGTACCCATGGGTCCCCACCGACCTGTTGGAAGCCCCACCGACCTGCAAGTGGACCCAGAGACCTTATCCACAACCCCGGTGACCTTGGAAGATCTCGGGCAACCTTATCCAGATCCTGGAAGACCTGCCGGGCTTGGTGCAAGTTTCTCCCCTAGGTCGCGGCATGGCACCGCCAATAGGTCTGCAGATCATGGGATTCACCCAGTAATCACGGAGGATGACCTTCCAAACTTGTAACCGACCCCGATGAGGGTCTACCGACCTCAAATGGAAGTCCTAGCCCGTTGACCATATAAGGCGTCCTAGAGCTCCATTCAAGAGGACTCCCCCATTCACACATAATTCCACCGCATACTAGACGTAGGGTTTTACTCTCCGGAGGCCTGAACCGGTCTAAACCCTTGTGTCCTCCCATTCTCGCCGTGTTTCGAGTTCCTCTTGCGAACTACCACCTACGCTCTTAGGTCCCTATCCCCTTTAATCAACGTACTACCGCTTGGGTCGCCCCCTTGCAGATCTGTCTAGGTCCCACCCCCTGACAGTTGGCGCGCCAGGTAGGGGGATCGGGAACTCGTTGTGCAGCATGGTGGCCCGATCTGGTGTCGTTTTCTCGGCAAGCATGGCGGACATCCTCACCGACCCCGTGGAGATCTACTTCGGCTCCTTCATGGCGACCTCAACCACACTAGCGGCGGCGACCTCCCTGGCGATCATTGTGAAGATCCCGGCGACACCCGCCCCCACCTCCGCTACCGATCTGAAGTTGAAGACCCACCCGCCCAAACCCTATGACATTGTCCAGGGAATGGAGCACGCCATCAACATGATGGAGGAGACCCTCTAGATCCGCGAGAGAGCCCAACACTCAACACAAATCGCGTTGCATCGCAAGACCTTCCCCTTTGGTCTGCGAACACCCAGCGACGCCTACATCCGCCAGGCGGCCAATTCCTCCCAGATCCAATCTGAGCGGTGGGAGTCATCTGGCGACCTCAAGACCGAGCCTCGCACCCGCCGTGATCTGCTCGACGTACCATGCACCTATCACAAGGGTGCGCGACACACCCTTCGCCGCTGCCGGCTGCGGAAGAAGATCCACCAGGAGCGTACCGCTCCTCGCTGCACGCGAACTCCCACGTCTCCAGACGTCGGTGAGTTTCAGAAGGTCCAGATCCACGTCTCCCGCAACGACCAAAGTTCCATCCGGCGGTGGGTCCTGGTGGTCTCGGTGAACGAACCACCAAGGGTCGACACGATGGACACGTCGGATCCATGGCAACGCCAACCGCACCCAGCGACGGGCGGAGGAGCACCGCCAGGCGGTACCTCCGTGCGCCCGAGACTTGCGTCTTGAGTTCGAGGAGGCAGGACTGCCGACGTTCAATAGCCCTCAGGCCAACGTGGGCGCGGACATGGCACACCTTAGACAAGCCAACCCCTCACCCCAGGCCGAAGCGGCCATGGCTTACCTCCGGGTCGCTACAACCCTGATGGAAGAAAAGAGTGCGACATCCAAGTCTGCGGCGTCTTCATCAAGCCAACACTCGTGCAGTCGATCTAATCGACCTGCGCACAGCAAACTCCCCACCATCCAGGGGGAGGTCGACCAACACAACCCCGACCAGTTCGAGTCCCCAAGGTGGAGGCCCAAAGCAATTCAAGTTCGAGCCTAGTTCGCAGTTCAGGAGCAGTGCGCAATAAAACGGACACACAGGTTGCATACGAAGTTGGATTTGGACGTTCTATATATGGTTGGAAGTACGATTTCATATATATTCCAATGGTACTACTCTCATGCCAAAAATCGTCCTGAGTCAATGGGAATGGTCGAAACAAGTTGATGTCCAGAATCTGCCAAGGAGCTGCGTCGCGAGTTTGATGGGCCTTAGGCCCAAGTTGGGGGCACCCCATCCTAGGATGCCCCAACCCTAGGACACCTCTCCTTTTATACTCAGTAGCCACCGCCTTAGAAACTTGAGTTTGTTTTACAAGTTAGCTTTAGCTACAACCGAACAACTGCATAGCGCTGCCTTCGTGTATTGCAGACTCCACCTTCTAGTGATAGTAAGATTGCTCGCCTCTTTTTCTTGTTCGTTCTTCGATTGCGTGCAGGAAATGATCTTTGTGATCAGGCTGATCTTTATCCAACAAGGTCGGGAACCACAAGGAGTTGGTTCGACGATTGCATTGGCGCTTCGGGCGTGCTCGTCGTAGTAGGATCGTGAGGGTCATCTTCTGCCGTAATCGGATTTTTCTCCACTCACCGAAAGATCGGGCACTCCCCCTCTTATCAAGTGGTATCAACTTTCCAGGTTGATCTGTGAGTTTATTGAGTGTTTTGATTTCCTATAGTCCAAAAAACCCAAACAAAAATTGTTCTAGGTTAGATCCTTGTCCCAACTACCCCTTTTAGCCTCGTACCTTCATTCAATAACTTGATTTGTTGAGTTTGTGTGCTTGTTCGTTCAATAGTTACTGGTTACTTGTGTTTCTTTCTTTACCGTGCCAATCTACCTCGCAGACCCCCACGCCAAAACCGCCTCACACCATGACTCTGTGGCCCTGCGGGACCCCCTCCCTTGTGAACCCCATGTGATACCGAGGCCCTACCCGCGTCCCACCCGCGCCCCATGCTTTTTTTCTTCAGACCGAACCTACCTTGTGCGATAAAAAAGGAAATAGAAAGAGGAAAGTCCTCACGCGTTTTCCCCTCGGGCAAACCCTCCCCACACCCCTCGCGACTGGGATAGCGCCGCGTGAGCCCCCCGTGAGATCATTCCTCCCTGTCGTGTTTCAGTTGGCAAGTCAACAGAAAAAAGAGAAAAGAAAGTAAAAAAGAAAGAAAAAAAAGAAAGCAAAAAAAGGAAGGAGTACACTAGGGAAATAGAGGCTGTTTTTGTTCAAGAAGAGCCCCACACGCGTCGTTCCCCCTTCACCCTACTCTGGCTTTCTTCCCTGGGCAGCGCCGTTTTTCCCCACCGTTGTGTCCCCTCTCAAACGTTTTCCCATTGTTCTCCTCCGCTTTTGCACTCGTTTCCAGTAGCATTGCTATGTGTTCAACACTATTATTCAACTTTGCATTATTGTTTGTTTGTGCTAATCCTTCACTTGAGTGCAGCCTTATCAGAACTCCACATAGTTCTACGACGAGCTGGTTTTGATTCTCCAGGCAATCGCTCCTCCAATCTTTCGCAAGTTCCACCTTTTGGTTGCAGTTCGCCCCTGTGTGCTTAGTAAGAACGGATATGAATTTGATAACAACACTAGTTTGAGTGCCTTTGTGAGCAAATATACCCTTGTTTTGTCATTGATTTTGTTTTTGTGTTTGCGCTAACCATGGCAGGCGGCGGCAAGAGGGATGACCAGCTGCAGGACATGTGGACACGAGTTGATGGAGTTGCTGCGAACACTCAGACGATACATATACAGCTAGATTCGATGACCACTTCATTGAATGAGTGTTTCGATCGGATCGAGCTCGCACAGACGTCTACTCAGACCACATTCGACGTCGTCGTCGCACGACTCAATGCATTGCACACTACAACCAGGGGGTGCAGAAGGACAGCGGTGGTCGTGGCCACTGTGTGCTACACTGTCGTATGGACCTCCCTGGGTCCACTACCTAGGTGGGTACCAGGACCGACTACTCGGTGGGCCCCTGGGACTACCCGATTTGTGCCGCACGGTACCTGATGGCGTGAGGCGCAAGGACTACGGTGGAGAAGTACTCGGATAGGAAGCTATACATACCTTGTACTGTGTAGAGGACTCATAGACGAACACGGCTAGTACTCTCTCCCGAAACCGACCTGTAACCCTGCCTCCCGGACTATATAAGGCGAGGCAGGGACCCTTCTCTCTCATTACGCATCAGCTTGTAATCACATCCAATCAATCCAGAGCTACGCAGCATACAGGACGTAGGGTATTACGCACCTCGCGGCCCGAACCTGTCTAAATTGTGTGCCACGTGTCTCTTCCTTCGAGTTACCGATCTCGGCGAGGCCACATTCATCTACCTCGGGTACTCCCCTTGGTAGGTTGCCGGTCTAAAACACGGACAGCTGGCGCGCCAGGCAGAGGATCTTGCCGAAGATCATATGAACTCGACGGCTACAATCTTCATCAAGCCAACTGTCGCCTTCTACCGCGGCGACACCTTCGTCTTCGGCTCCTGTGCACTGCTGACGGCGTCGGATCCTTCCAACGCCGCCTCACCATGCTGCCCAATCTGAGGACTGGCCTCGTGACACTTCCCGAAGTAGTCACGGGCAATCTCACCGGAAAATTCAGCGAAATTTTGCTCTACAACCAGCACGCGGACTTCGAGCTTGGATCCGACTCCAACTCGAACTCGATGTTGCCGTGGGCCATCGCATGCGAGCCGGCTATCGAGCCATTGTGTGCGGACTCCCCACTCCATGAGCACTTCCCATACAGCCTCTGCATCATTAGAAAGGCCCACGCGAAGGCTCTCTCCGCACGCCGGGCTGGGAATGAGATCGCCTCTGAGTACGACTCGGACTCCAACCCCATCTCCGGCTACTACTCGGACTCCTCCTACGAGTTCGACTTCGGAGCGGACCCGGACGAGCCCGAGTCCACGACCTTCACGATGGAGAAACCGCTGTCAGGACCTACATCCGGCCTGGTTATAACATCTACACCCACCGGCAGATTCATCTACTGGCTAGACCGCAAGCCCGCAGACCTGACAGACGAGAACTCACGCTACGTCGCCTACCTCGACTCACTTCCGTTCCAAGAGGGAACACCGCTAGCTCCAACTGAGGAGCACACTCCAACAGAGGTGGCAACCAGTGACTCCAGCCTTGGCTCTCCTGATCAGCAAGTCTTTATGACTACCAACGAGACGCCGGGGCCCTCAGGGACAGTCCCTGACCGATATCTCGAGGATATCTCAGCGGACGAGTTGTCTGCCAACGCACCTGCAGATGAGACCGACGCCAATAGGACGCTCGACGTGAACCCAACAGAAAGCAGAACGAACGACGCCGATGTCTCCGCGAGTCCCTTCCCATCCGGAACCTCGCGGAAGCACTCGACCAAGTCGAGAGCCGGGTGCACACTACCTCAGAGCAATGCCTCATGTCTATCACTACGATAGCACGTTAGGCTCAGGGGATGCGTGCGGGAGAAGTCATCGCCAAGCTCGCGGAGGACACCTACTTCATGCGAGTTGACAACAGGGTCACTCAAGTGCCCCCCGTCAGGAACTGCCAGCAAGACAACGAAGCCACAAGTCGCAGTGCGGACATCAGTCGCAACCGTACTCGAGGGGAGCTACCGGCTAACCCCAACCGTACCCGGGCATCGGCCGGTGGACCCTCTCATGGTGGCAACAGCGTCGGCGGCGCCGGCGCCAACCGTGAGATCATCTCTCACCGCGATCCTAGCGGAGGCGCCAGCGACGGCGGGAGCTCCAACCACGGGGTTGGCAGGAGAGCCGGGGGCAGGGGCGACCGCGGCGGCCGAGGCCACGCGAACAGCCACACCTCCGGCGCTTCATGTGGAGGCTTTGACGCCCGCAAAAAAATCGAAGAACTGCGGCGCAAGAAGTCCTCCACGACAGGCGACAACGACGGCTTCCCTGCCTTCTCCGCACGACTTCGCAATCTACTTCTCCCGGAGAAATTCAAACCTCTGGGGATCACCAAGTACGACGCGAAGCAAGATCCAGTACAGTGGCTCAAATGCTATGCCCTCTCCATCGAGAACGCTGGTGGCAATAACGACACGAAGTGCCTCTACTTCCCCTTCTGTCTGGATCAAGCCCCGCTTACATGGCTCGAGTCACTCGAGAAGTATTCGATCGACAAGTGGGACCAGCTTAAGGAACAGTTCACCAACAACTTTGCGGGCGCCATGGATCGCTCGGGTACTCACATGGACCTGGCAATGGTGAAGCAGGAACAGGGCGAGACCCTTCGCAAGTACATGCGGCGCTTTGAAGGACCGATTAGGTGACCAGAGAGGGGGGGAGTGAATGGGAGCCGATAAAAATTCTTTTCGAAGGAGATTGAAACTCCAACAAGATGAACTCGCTCAGTCGGACCCCCAAAATCACACACTCAGCACTTCTACCTTCCGTTTGCCAAAACCTCGTAGCCACTGGAGTGCTACTGGTTCTAGGAACAAACACTACCAGCAACCTCAATACCCACGCACCCACGGCAGTGGAAACAACTCGAAAGCCGGCTGTCCAGAGGGGGCGGTTAGACCGGGTATGGGGGGCGATTAGACCGCCTCCACCAGGCAACCACGAAATCCTCCTAAAGACCTCTTCCGAGCACCAAAACGCACCATAGTTTCACTGCTGACAGATAAAACTCATATCCACCTACGATTCGCAAGCGTACGGACCTACACCATTTTCACCACGGGATTCCCAAGGTTCTTGTCAATCCGCGGAGCAAGGGGATTACTAGCGCTTAACCAAGTACTAATCTAGTTGAATGGAAAACCTTTGAAATAGTATTAATCTAAAGATAAAACAATCTAACCTAAGTTAATCTAAGTTAAGTTGATCAAACAAATCTAGGGTTAAACTAGATGGTAAAGGGTGAACACAAGAGAGTGATTAAGAAAGATAAGCGTTCCCTCCCTAGGATCAAGGATAACATGGTATGCATCTACTACACGAGAGTGGTAAACCAATCTACCGGGGGTTGTGACCACGGTTTCGTCCTTTCCCTCCTCTCATACTGTCACTACGCGAAGGTATTCGTGACTAGACCTATGATGGACACGGTATGTTGATGGAATCTATGGGAGTAGCGGATATCATACGCCCGAAAAACACGGTAGCTAACCTTAATCATCAAAGCATCATCAACATGAAAGCAATAGATTGAAACCACGAATCGAGTAGCGATCACATAGCATGTATCCATCTAATTCTAGGGATGAACGGAGACATTACCCCATCATCTTACACGGACTGAAGCACATAGGGGTGATGGAGACTCTGGAGAACGTCGTCGATGAAGATGGCAGCGATGGAGCTTGGGAACACCCCTAGGCCAACGGCTTGGAGTCCTCCTCTTGCTTCCTTCTCTCCGCCGGCGTTGATCCTTGCGACGAGCTCATCTAACTCTCTCCCTCATCTTGCGGCGGTGGTTTTCTGATGAATAGCGTCGGTAGGATGATTTGTTCGATGTGGCGGCCGACGGCGGCGGAGGCAATAAATAGACGAACACGTAGGGCAAAGGGGGCACCGAACCGACCCCGGAGTGGGCCTGGGCCGTCGGCCCGCCGGCGGGCCCGAGCCCATTTTGGCCCGGTTCGGCCCCGGTTTCCTCCCCGGTTGCTTCTCGCGTGATCCCTTATTTGTGTGCATTTGCATGTGGGCCTTTGACGAGCGTTTCCTTCATGGTTAAGGCTTGAATCCTTGCTATGCAAGCTTCGCTGTTTTCTGGTTGAGTCCCTGAAGACTTGCACGTTGACGCTTCGGTCCTCGGGTCATTTGGAGTCATGTTCATCGCGTGTCTTGACTCTTGTTGGGCTTCATGATCTTCTTCCAAAGTGCTTGATGAACTTATCCCGAAAGTCTCCTCTTCAGCGTAGATTTTCTATGTAAACAACAAACTCCAAAATCAACATGCAAGTGTGAACTTGTTACATCATTAGTATGCCTAGTGGCGGGTTAGTTGCAAATCATAATCGAAACCAATGTATAACAAGTACTCTAGGTTGACGGAAATTCACCGTCAACATCTCCCCCATGCTTAAACCTTGCTCGTCCTCGAGTAAGTAATCCTTGCTTAAAAGGGAAATCAGTGTTGCCTTCCAATGTTGTCCCTGCACTTAGTAATTCATGACGAGGCAAATTGCTCTCTCTTAAGAATTTATTTTTAAAGTTCAAGTTGTGACCGGCTTCTTTTTCATTATGGAAGATAGACTAACAATAAAGAACAAGCCACATTTAACACGATGCTCTCAAACTTAAGTGAACTTCAAACCATTACCTTGTCACATGGAAGATTTTCAAAAAGATGCATGTCCAACATAAGTGAAAATCTCTTGCAAGAGCTCATGGAACACTCATCTCATCAAGTCGCTCAAGCCTATACTAGATTATTTTCAACCTACTCTACTCATATGTGATAGTGGAAGGCTTATGTGGAGCTTGGAAGGTTAAAAACAATCCTAGCAAAACATATATCCGAAATATTGTCAAATTAAGAGAGAGGTCTATTGGAATTACCGAGACTCGTCAAAAAGGCCATGGAAAATAAATGTTGGAAAGAGAGAGGGATGAAACACACACATTTAGATAAGTCGACATGTGCAAGTGGCAAATGGATGATCCCGAGGCACGAGTGAAGTCCTCGTTATCGGATTGCACATGGTTGGAAGATTTGAGTATGGATGTGTCATCAAGGCACTTGAGAACTTATGAAGCAAAAAGATCCGAGGAGCATCTTTATTATTTTTTTACTTTTATTTTATTTCCTTCTCATTTTTTTCTTTCTTTCTTTCTCTTTTTTCTTTATTCTTCCTTTTTTCCTTACTTTTCTTTTCTTCTCATCATAATAATTTTTTTCTTCTTTCATTTTTTTCTTCTTTTTTTTTCTTTTTTTCTTTTGCTCCTCAAAACTTTTTGCAACATAATACTTACATAGCATTTGTGTCAGAGAATGACTCCTCCCCCATGCTTGAACGATGCTCGTCCTCGAGCATAAAAGAGAGGGGAATGACTGCTAAAGTAAGTATAAATTCCATAATCTTGCTGAATATTTGAATCTCCATCGAGAATTTTGCTCCATACTCAAATTGGGTTGTGGACAAGGAGGTGATCACAAAAAGATGTTTTTGGTTTAGGGTGGATGCCCAGCGAAGTTTGTGAAATTTTCGTTGTGAAAACCCACAATGCATGGACAAAAAGGCTAGCATGAAAAAGTTACACAAAGGAATGACCAGCTTCTTAGTCTCGAACCATAGAAATCAATCCTAATCCAACTCATCAAAAGATATGTTTGCAATCTACGGGTTTTGTTATCATAAAACATATATGTATATGACTTCGGTAGGTAGAACTTTGCAAGAGCATCACAAATATGTGGATAGCATAAAAGTTAAGTTTTCATAAAAACAACATGTTATCCGGCTATCCATAAACTTAAATCAAAGAGAAAAGATATATATGTGGGTCTAGAGCATAGTCATTTCACCTCCACAAATAAAAGAGTCGGTATTTAAATTAATTTCAGATCATATTATAGAGAGCAATTAGCCAAGACATGTATAACTTCATGTAGGCAAAACAAAGCGGCAACTGTCGGTGTTTTAGACCGGCAAACCTACCAAGGGGGTACCCGAGGTAGTAGATTGTGCGGTGGGGATCGTGATCGAGAGACTGAGAACTCGAAGGTATGCGCAAGGACACGGGACACAAGATTTATACAGGTTTGGGTTGCCAAGGTGGCGAACCCTACGTCCTGTTTGGGGGATCAAGTATGGCGCCCTGCGCTTGGTGTTGGTTGTCCCCGGAGGGATTGGGGATGTGCGGCTAGGTACCCGGCCCTCCTTTATATAGTTCGGGGGGCGGGTTCCTAGTCGGTTACAAGGCGGGAGTCCTAGTAGGAGTACACGGAGAGCGAGTCCTAGTAGGAGTACGGGGGGAATTCTACCGGAGTCCGTCTTCTACTATTCTTCCTTCCTTGCATGAGTACCGGGGAGTATGCCCGACAAGCCCCCGAGCACGTTGGAGTCGAGAGTAGTAGTTCGAGTAGTCTTGAAGCCTCTTCGAGTAGTTCTTGAGCGTCCTCGAGTACGCTTGGAGAAGTCTTCAACGGTACTTGAAGCTGCCGCGAGGCTGGAAGGTGGTCCGGCTCATCGGTCTTGAAAAAATTTGAATGATGGGTGTAGCATAGCGACCCCGAGCCTTGAAATGATTAGGTAATCAATCCAAGGGTCTTCAGTGTTCGCGAAGCCATCATCCGAGTACTCTTGCAGCGTGTAGCCCCCGAGATAAGAGAGCCGTATGAGCCACGTCGAGTAGTGATTGGTGAGGAGCCCCCGAGCTTGAAAGCGAGCGAAGCATGCTGAAGTTATCTTCAAGTAGCCCCCGAGCTGGAGAGATTCCAAGTAGCAGTTTGGCGTCGAGCCGTGGAGCTTGAGAAGTAGTCGTGCCGTCAGAGCGGACTTTAAAATGCGACTTAAAAACCGAAGTCGACTTTGTATCGCGCGGAGCGGACTTTGAGATGCGACTTAAAAACCGAAGTCGACTTTGTATCGCGCGGAGCGGACTTTGAGATGCGACTTGAAAACCGAAGTCGACTTTAGTTGCCGCGCGGAGCGGACTTTGATATGCGACTTGAAAACCGAAGTTGACTTTAGTTGCCGCGCGGAGCGGACTTTGATATGCGACTTTAGAAGTCGACTTTAGGATGCCGCGCGGAGCGGACTTTGATATGCGACTTTAGAAGTCGACTTTGTGCCACGCGGGGTGGACTTAAGATGAAAAAAACGAAAAGCACTTTCCGGAAAGCCAAAGCGAATGAAAAAATCAGAGAAAACGAGTAGTTTTGCCGCCGGAGCGGGCTTAAGATTGCGACCGGAGTCGGCTTGTGCCACCGGAGTGGGCTTAAGTACCTGAGCCATGGATTTCAGACCCAAGGTACAGTTGCCGCCGGAGCGGGCTTGTGCCACCGGAGTGGGCTTGGATGCGACCGTTAGCGTCGACTTGTGCCACCGGAGTGGGCTTAAGTACCTGAGCCATGGATTTCAGACCCAAGGTACAGGTGCCACCGTAGTGGACTTGAAGGTGCGACCGGAGTCGACTTTCGTACCTGGGCCATGGATTTCAGACCCAAGGTACGGAGCGCGAGTACTTAGGGTACTTGGACCCATGGTACAGAGCGTGAAGACCACGTGCAGCTAGGTTCCATCGTCGCCAGGACCCGAGGGCCGCTTACAGCTAGGTTCCATCGAAGCTTACACACGTAGTATGCCATCGAAGCAGGCGAAGATGCGACCGGAGTCGACTTTAAGTTGCCGCACGGAGCGGACTTTAGAATGCGACTGTAGAAGTCGACTTTAGATTGCCGCGCGTAGCGGAGTTTAGAAGCTGCTTTCTAGGGATAGCCCTCGAGTTGATGAAGTAGACTCGTGGTGACTTGATTGATATACCCCAAGAGTAGTCAGCAGAGTGTAGCTCCCGTGAAAACCCGTCGAGAAGCATACACAAATGAGTAGTCGGCAAGTAGTCCTACATGATGAGGAGAACAAGCCAATACAACAGTAATCATTTAAATAAATGACTTAGCTGTTGCTGCCTGGGCGGACTGATGATGAAGCCGTGGCGACCGGCGATGGGACCGCGACGGTTGCTGCTGAAGTTGACTAGTCAGAGTTGATTCCGACTAGTTGTTGGGGGCGTGACTTCCGTTCTCGACTAGTTTGGAAAACTAGTCAAGATGAAAGGTCGACGCGATGCGACCGGAAGACGACGTCGTGGCGGCACGCGGCATACTCGAAGTAGAGCCAGTGTTGCCGCGAGACAAGTAGTCACGACGCACGGCGTGGATGAAGTAAAGCCAGCGTGGCCGCAAGACGAAGTCGCGACGCACGGAGTAGTCGACGACGAGCCTGGGCGAGGCGGGGTAGTCGACAACAAGTGGCGCGATGAGCTGCGTGACGAGCCGCGCGACGTGCAGAGGCACCCGGACGCGCGGCGTAGGAGAAGTAGTCAACGACGATGAGCCTGCGCGAGGCGGAGTAGTCGACGACGAGCGGCGCGAGGAGGCTTCTTGCACATTGATCTGGAGACGTTAATGATCTTGATCTAGAGTGTCATGTTGCACTTCCGTGTTGAAGATTCAGGGTCTCCCCCATGCTTAGCATTTTGCTAGTCATGGAAGAAGATGATAAAACATTTTTATCTTAGCCATCCTTCAATTTCCTTGTAGTGAGAGTCTTTATCTTGCCCGCAAGACGTTTTAAACGCACATTCTACCACCAAGGTGACGGTTGGGAGTAGATAGAATTGCGAACAATCCAACAATGTCTCCTAAGATTCTTAACTTGTGGCATAATTAGTCTAATGAGGAATAAAAACCTAATGAGTGTACGAGGTGCAAGGTGTGTATGCACATGATAGGAAAGCAATAAATAAAGACAATATTTTCACCTAGTTCTAAACACCATGTTTACAACTAGGTTACCGAATTTCTCCATAGCCATAAAGGTTTATTTATCAAGGGTTAAAACACCATGTCTATCCCTAAATCAATAACTCTTATAGCACAAGACAAATTAAGCACATTGCAAAGCTTATAAACTAACCAAAGCAACATGAAAACATATGAAAAGCTAGCTAGGTTTATCAAACTTAATGATGATGGTCCGCAATCTTGTTTAAACACCACGTTTACACATGATCACAAAAGGAAAATACTCATAATGCCATATGAAGTATTAACATGGAAAAAGAAGCATACATCATTAAGTATATAAAACAACCAAGCCAACTATGTGCAAAACATGTATACACAAAGAAACATCACATTGATAACAAAATGCAATGCATGCAAATAAATATGATCATGAACACGATGGTGGTTCTAAAAAGGAAAACTGAACTTAGATTAACAACCACAAGTTGATCATCATAATATAGTGCCATTCTTTATTTTCTCTAACAAAGTAGTAAAAATATAAAGAAACGGGTTGCCTCCCGAAAAGCGCTTCACTTAAAGTCATAAAGCTCGACTTTCTCACATACCTTCTTTTCGTCGCATCGCCATGGCCCTTCATGCAAGAAGAAAAGGTACCAATGCAGCTTTAATTTACTTCCCATGTTGTGCTTGATCACTTATAGAAGACTTGCCCAAAGCATCCTTTTGTTTCATCGTTATCTCCTTCTTTATCATCCTTCGGTGCTGCCTTCACTCCATGAATTTTTTTAATGTCCAGAACAGAAAGTATACTCAAGCTCTACTCCATTGCATAGTGCACAAAATTTCCTTTCCAAAGAGTCTTCATTTGCCCAAATCGGACTCGGACAAGAGAGTTACGTCCGTTTTACTTCGGCGATGAAATCTGTCCTGAAATTTCAGAACGTGCAACGCTCAATGTTTTCTCCATAACTCCTTGCACGGGTCTTCAAACTTGTTGGTTCTTCATGCGTTGGAATGGTAACTTGATGGAGCTTCTGGATATCTCATTTTCTCCATTTGTAAACCTTTTAACAAGCTCGCAAATTTATAAAGACAGCGGCATCCATTGCGGGATTTGGAGAGGTTGATGATTTATCTTGCAACTCTTTAAGCTTGACTTCTCTTTTCATTATCCAAGCCTTGTCTACATGGTTAGTGAAAATCGGGCCTTCTCCCAACATGTGCTTCTTTAAGGTCATTAGCTTGACCAAGCGCAAAGCATGATCGAGATTTACAAAACTTATTGTAAACATACACGTCCATAATTAACACCACATGTGAATTGTAGCAACAAGTCAAGGATTAAATAAAAGAAGCATATGTTTCATGCATAGCACTTAGCTCATCATTAGGCAAAGGTTCTTTAAGTGTGAGATTAATTGGATCAAACATAAATGTTTCCTCTTTTTCATTCTCAAGAAAATCTAGCCTATTAACATGATCATTATTGGAACAAGGCATAGAATTTAAACTATCATTCATATTATTGGTTGAGCATGAGTATTTAAATTTATCAACATCAATACCAATAATATCCTGAAATTTCAGCGCGTACCTTGGCCTTAGAGCTTTTTGAACAAGAGTGATATTTGGTTCATCTAGAGGTGTTGAAGGCGAATCAATCTCAACGAGTGAAGGTGTCTCTTTGTTACCTTTTTGCACCCCCTCCATCTCATCATGTGGAACGTGTAATCCATCAACTACATTTGCATTTGTCTCTTCTTTGAAGTCTTCATTGTCATCCCAATCTTCGTCTTCAAAGTATTGTATGTTGCTTTCTTTATCTTCCATGTACCACATGTCGTCAAGGTCGCTCATTGTTGATTCACTCTTTCCGTCATCCTTGAGTACTTCCATGTCTTGATTTGCTAGTGTGTAGGCTTCAATAGCACACAAGCTATCACCTTGTGGGGAGGGGCCTTCTTGAAGTACTTGATCTATGTCAACCCTTTCCCATTCATATTCTAGCTTGAGTCCTATCTCCTCCCATTTATCCTTTAAGTCACTAGGCTCATCACAGTTGTACTCTTCTCTTCCTTTATTGCAAATCTTTGAATTGTCAAACCGGTCGATCCATCCTTCATCTCCTTCTCCTCTTTCTTCTTCAAACATCTTTTGGATCGACTCTCCACTCATCTCTTGATCAAATATATCTTCAACTAGTTTGGCAACATCTCGACATTCCTCCTTCCTTCGGTAGTTGATTAGTGGGGCGAAATCAACTTGAACCCAACCGAATTGCTTGAACTCCGCCAATGGTCTAGCATTCCACATACTTCAGCCTACATTCATGTTAGTTTCAACATTTTTATCATCCGAAATGACTTCTCTTACCTTGGGAAGTGGATCTTCAATTTCTTGAATGGTCGGTTCATCTTCCTTGACCTTCGGTTCATCTTTTTTAAAAATTTCAGCAAGCACCTTGGGCTTGCTTTTGTCATTTTGCTCCTCTCGACAACGTCTTTGCCAATCTCGTTGCATTCTTTGTCCATTGCTTATCCTTTGTAAGATTTGTGCGGTTTCAGTAATTGCTTTATCCATTATATCACCGCCTGCACACATACTTACAAAACAAGACGAGTTAGGGGTTAGTGAAAAATAAAAGGTATGCAACATCAAGTCACCGGAAAATCCCAAGTTCGGGCCTCGCTCAAGTAGTTCATTAAAACAGTCCCATGCTTCATCAATTCCTTCATCCTTTGATTGCTTGAAAGTGAGCACTTGCCTCCTTAAGTCTTGGACCTTGCTTATGGGAAAGAACTTCAAAAGAAACTTCTTCACTAGCTCATCCCAATTTCCTTTTGCTTCAACGGACGCAAGTGTGTACCATCTTCGCGCTTCATCTTCGAGAGAGAACGGAAAAGATTCCACTTGAACCAAGCGGCCGAAACTCCTTTTTGTTGCACCGTGTTGCATATCATCATGAATTCCTTAATGTGTCTATATGGGTTGTCATCCTCCAATCCTCTAAATGGTTTTGTCGCCACTAACTTGATGATTCCAGGCTTCACTTCGTAGTGGGTTGTAGCAAGCACCAAATCTGATTTTTGCATCTCAATGTCCTCCATTGACGGCATTGCTAGCTCCCTTAGCGACATCTCTTCGTTTTCCAATGGTGAGGTGAACAAATCCATCTAGGCACAAGAAAAGTAGAAAGAAAAACAAAAAGATTTTTTTCTAGAAAATCTCAGCCAGCAACAAACTCAAGACAAGAACTCCTAGCAAACCACACTAAAACGAGCCAAGATTTCACCAGAACGCTCCTCTGATCAAGGTGAACAAACTCACAGAGAAAGATCAAGCAAAATCAAACTTTCTTCGGAAAGGCCTAGGGCGGTTAGACATGGTGCCACGGGCGGTTAGACCTCCCTCCCCTGAGCACAAAGATCCGAGTGAAAACCCAAGCAAACGGACTCGAAACGCTCCAAGATTTCAACCATACAATCCCTGTTCAAGGCCAACATGCTACAAGAAGATCTCGGCCAAAATCAAAATTTTCTCCAGACGAGCCCGGGGCGGTTAGACCGCCCCTCCTACGCGGTTAGACCGCCCTCCACAGACAGAACGGGAAAAAGGGGAACCGCGGGTCAAACCTCAACTTTGCATCACCCGATCTCCCGATTCACCCAACGAATTGCAGTGAAACTTTGGGGATGCCTGGGTCACCTCATGGACGACCTCTCCCTCAAAGGAATTGCAACGAAACGCTCTCAATCATGGGGAATCGCAAATCTTGTGACCAAACCTCAAGAACTCGAGTTCCAACGAAAACCACCAAATCGGAGAGCTTTCCACGGGTTTGGAGGGGCAAGGTCACCAAGAAAAGAGGCACAAGGTCCTCATGTGTGACTCCCACACCAAATCCCGCAAAAAAACGCCTCCAAAACTCTGCCACGAAAATCCCAAGAAAAGGCTCCGAAAATCACCAAAAAGGGAAAACGGGAAAGACAACAAAAGCCTTGAGGAACCACGCCGAATCATCTATACATACCATATAGGTTCATACAAGGTCTAGCTTGCCTCCCAATCATCCTACCCTCTCTCAAGACCTCACCATGAAGCTCTCAAGCTAGTCCTCTAAAATCCTAAGGAAAATAGGAAGCGAAAAAAGCAAAGCAAATGAACTAGGGTCCAAGAGTTGGCTGCCATCCATCCCGTCAAAGAGTATATATGGAGGCACCCAAAAGACTAAACTATCCTTACTTAACAACTAAGGATACAAGCCCCTCAAGGGCGAATTTGGAAGTCTTCGGATTTTCTTCATCGAACGGATGCCCGGCGACCGCAACCTGCTTAGCCTCGACGCAAGCCTTGCGATCTCGACGCGTGTCCTCCGCTTCAAAGCATCTCGGCGCCAGCGACCAGGGCGGTCAGACCGCCCCCCTTGGGCGGTTAGACCAGCCTGGGCGATCTGACCGGCCCAGGCGGTCTGACCGCCCCTCCTGGGCGGTTTAACCGGCCTGGGTGGCCGCACCTCCTCGTCGAGTCTTCGACCTCGGTTTTGTGGCTCAACCGAGTAACCCAATGGTTTTCTGGTGAACCACTGCAAACCCCGCGAACTTGGTGTAGCCTCCGCTAATCTCCACTCATGACTTGGCTCCCACATAGTCCCGGCTCGACCTTGGTTTTGAGGCTCTACCAAGAAACCGTCCACGACTTCATCTTGCTGTTCATGCCACCATGCGTCTTGCACTTGACCCCACTGGCCACTGGGTCCCTTGAATGAAGCCTACTTGTCTTCTCCACACCTGGAGGCCTCATCGGCGATGACCTTTCGCGCTTGTTTTTCACCTGCACCAACACGAGTCAAGCCGCAACCTGCACCTGCAATACTTAGCCAAGAATCAGTCTGCACAACGTTGTCAATCACTCATCACACAAGGAAGCGACCATCCACCGGTCCTCGAACCACACATGGTCCTCAACCTCCCCCTTGATGAGTGCATTGACAACACACATGATTTGTGACCAAAGAGAAAAAGAAAAGAAACTACAAAAAGAAAAACTCCAACAAGTGATCGAAAGCCAAAGAAAGGCAAAGAGCAAGATCACTTGAAGAAGAACAAGTCTCGGACCCCTTAGGCAAGGGCAACGACTCGACACATCTGAGACAAAACATGCTCATGCAAAGAGCAAAAACCACCAAAAGCACACAAGGCCACGAGCCAAAAACTCACACAAGAGCTCACCTTGCAGTTATGCAAACTCCCCCTGAACCAATGCATGCAAGAAGGTCACTTGGAAATGCATGACAAAGAGCAAACCAAGCTCACACTGCATAACTGCCTGCACAAGCCGGTTAAACCGCCCCTGGTCATGTGACCGCCCCCTGGGAGGTTAGACCGCCCCATGTGACCGCCCTGCAAAAACTTCTCTGAAAATTGCCGAACCGCTTTGGACACCTTCCAATAACTCCCAGGTGCCCAAATCATGCACAAACTTCTCCCACTTGTTGACAATGCATGAATCAAGGCAAAATGCGAAAAGTTGCAACATATAGCTTCTCAAATATACAGAATCCATCACAAGGAGCTACACAAGTCCAAATGAGCAAGTTAGATACTCTACAGGTTCGTAATGACCTCAACTACATGACCACCAAGTTTCACAACCATTGGACAAGGCTAAAAAGGATTTGAGAAATTTTGCGAAAATTTACCCTCTCATGAGCAAAAACCTAAACATGAGCAAAACATGTCAAAATGGCAAAGCCACACAAACTTCATGCTAGGACAATCATTTTCATCATGAGACCATCACAAACACCCACAAGCACCTCATGTCATGTCAAAGCCACCGAGCCATGTGCCTACTTCTATGTATGAGACTTCTCATTGGTAGGCATCATGCAACGGTTTAGCACCCAAAGCAAATTAAATTCAGCACATATGACATGGGAGCACATTTTCCAAGTATTTTACATTTCATTTTCAGATTCATATTTGGTACATGAAATGTCTTTGCGACAAAAAGGAACTTATGCCCCTCCACAAGATAAAGCAAGAGGGCTAAACATTCATGATGTCAAATGAGCCTTTGGCCCCATATGATCAATAAACTAGCTATCCAACCACAAATTAAGCATAACCAAGCCACTAAAACATGTCTAGATCATATACGGGCATTTACACATGAGAGAGCATACATGTGACAATTTTTCAAAAACATAGCCATCAACCATGGATATAAAACAAGATCATCAAGAGCTAAGCCAAACTAACCATAGCATACCAAACTAGCTCACACGATCATATATAGCTGTCACACCCGCTTTTCCAAAGAAAACCAAGTGCAAACCTATATGCATGCCAGGATCAAGTTTCATGCATATAGTGACATATAAGTGAATACAGAAACAGTATCACGTAAGAAAAAGAGAGATTATTAGAGATTTACGCTTAAATCCTGGAAACGAAGGCTCCAAACATCACAGGCAATCGACTGGGGGTTGCGTACGCCTAGCACCAGCAACATCTTCACAAGACTTCAGAGTAGCCTCCTCCTTCTGAGCAACATTGTTTATAGCAAGGGTGAGCACTTATCGTACTCAGCAAGTGTGGAAAAAGGTATGAATGCAAAGGCTTTATAGTGGATTGGGCTATAAGCACTTAAGCAATTTTAGTTGGTCAAGTTTTATTAGCACCTGATTACTAATAAAGTATAAGTTTATACCAACCCACAATGATCATAAAGAGATAGATAAGATACGCCATAAGCATATGGCAAGCATAACCAGAGAACACGATTTGAGTCCATCTTTAAGTTCAATTATCATGTGAGGGTCCAGGCCGCTCTTGACCGTGAGCACGGCTAACTAGTCAGTTTTACACTCTGCAGAGGTTGTACATCTTTACCCACAAGTCGCGTAAAAGTCCCGAAGAACTTTAGACCCAACCATGCAATGCTGATCAGGCATCATACCACACTACCGAGGTGTGATTGCATAGGGACGCTATGAGGCCGTTACAAAGATCCCCAGATGTAGGCTGCCCGCTAGGTTACCTGATCAGTGCAGCGTATAAAGCTCCCGGACAAGTACCGTGTCTTAGCCAAGCCCACACCTACGCCCGAGCAGGTCCATACGCCACTACCCGTCAGCCGCCAACCCTTATCAGGTAAAGCATACCTAACACCTAGTTCTCTAATTAATTAGTCAAGACAGAGCCATATGTCTTGTGGTAGTACTATTTTCCTGGGTGGTCGCTCCATGTTCCGATTAAACATATGGTCTTGTATTAAACATCCAAAGATATAACATAAATGTATAACGTGATTCATCATTATTTTTCATTAAAACCACCATAACCCAGATATAGCAACTAAGCATAGCTACCCAACATAAATGTAAACCCATGTTAACAAGGAGTGATCATAAAGACTAGGAAATCCTTAATAGGAACCCATCAAAATTAATGCAAGCAATGTAATGAATGATTAAGTATAATTCTTAGGACAAAAGATCAAGGACACACTTGCCTTTAACCAAAGTAGTTGCTCAGAATGCCTTCAACTCCAAGCTCTTCCAAACTTCTCGAACGGCGTTCACTCTAAATGCATCAATCATCGGGCACAAACATACACAAAGCAAACAAACAAGCATATACTAAGAACAAAGCACTAATCATAAGAAAGCTTTAAAAGAACGCACTAAAGCATAGGCTTGATTAGATGGATCACTAAAGAACACAAAGTGTGCTTGGAAGGGAAAGGCTTGGTTAGCTTTAAAGAGATGGTTGTGGAAGATTGAGCAAGGACCGGAAAGATCACACTTAGATAGAGCTGTGTAAAGAACGTCTAACGAACGTTTTGCATATATGAGAGAACAAGACTGTGAGCTAGATTCATTTTAATTAACAAAACAATTATAAAGGATATTTCAGAAATAAAATACCCTTTGTTGACGTTAATGCAATATTAAACTTTATTTACGAAACCGGTGTAAAGAACTAGTCAAGTTTTATTAATAAAGGTTCATATACCGATTAAACCGATTAAACATTTAATTTAGAAAAACTAAATTGTATGAACAATCTAAACGAAACTTTGTAATTCGAGTAGATCATATTATTATTAAAAACATTATGGTTTTGGCATTAATCAAATTAATATTCATTGTAAAAGCTGATGTAAAAGCCTAATCAAATTTTAATTAGAAAAGATTAATTAACTATTAAACAAATTAACATTTGGTTTACGAAAACCAAGATAAAGATCTAATTAACTTTTATTTACAGAAACATGTGATAGAAACATTAATCAAATTAAATTTTCTTATGAAAAACGATGTATAGATCTATATTACTTTTATTTATAAAAGGCATGTATAACTAGTCATTAATCAAAATTAATATTAATTTTATTTTCAGAAAACAAAACATGGTGAAAACACTCCGCTAATGCGTGCTTTACATTATTATGAATCTAACGCAACTTGAACGGATTAAAACGGAGCTAAAACATAAAAGATATGGGGAAAACAAGATTGAAAAGGACCTGTTCGCGATTAACTATAGATTTCAGGGAGTAGCTGAAAAGATTCCCGAGACACAGTAAACAGTGCTCGCGAAAAGGATAAAACTCGAGGTTAGATCTGCAAAACGGCTTGGGTGGGATTTATGTGTGGAAGTTGGATTTTTATAGGGGGTTATCTGTGAAAAGAGCTAGACACATGAAAGCATCTAAAGATTAAAAGAGGTTACAGGAAACGGCAGGAGCCTTAATGCAAAACTGTCGAGTCTTCTCCTTCCTCTGAACCGCAGCGGACGGAGAATTGGGCCGGCCAAATCGCCGGCACTCTAGCGACCTAGAGTTGGCGGTGAGGTGGGGAACCGGAAAAGGAGCCAAAGAGGAGCGCGTGGATGTGATCACCGAGGTGGAAGGTAGAGGGAGGCAGTCAGATTTCGCATAGAGGCGGCTGTCCGCGTGAGCTCAGAGGCGGTCGGACTCCACGGTGGCTGCAACGCTCCGGTGGCCTACAAGCGTCGATAAGGCACGGAATTGAAAGATGAGATCAAGGCGGTCGAGTGGAGCGGCTCACCAGCGGAGGAGCTGTACGAGAGCGGCCGGACCCAACGGCGGCGGGCGGAGGACGGCGGCGGCGGCGCCGGCGGCGGCGCGCGGCTCGGCTTGGTCCGGCGGCGGCGCAAGTAGCGCGATGCGCGGCCGGCTAGGGTTCGCGGTAGCTCGGCGCGCAACTTTATAGGGCGCGGCCGCGGCGGTCCGGGCGCGCACGCCGGGGAGGAGGCGGCGGCGGCGTGCCGTGTCCGCCATGGACACTGGCGTGCCCGGGTCCCTGATGGGTTCTAGCGGGCTCGCAGCCGGGCCAGGAACGGGCTAGGGCTTGGGCCGAACTGGGCCGCAGCCACAGAACACGAGAGGCGGAAAGGGGGTGGGGAGGAGTCTGGGGTGAAAAACTAGACTTCCGAACGATGGGCCGAAAGCAGAAACGGGCCAAAAGTGGAGAAGAAAAAGAATCCTTTTTCATTTTTAGGATTTTATTTTCTGTGAAAAGAATAATCTGGAAATAGCTAGATAATTCATAAAATCCACGAAAAATATTCTGAAAATTCCAAAAATTCTAGGAAAATTCCTAGAGATAGATTAAGACATGAACAATCCAAATAAAGCATTTGGAGCTCATGAAAAAGATTTTAGAGCTTTCTAATAAATAGAAATAGCTCAAGGAAAATGAGAATAAATCCCAGAAAAATCCGGAAAATTCTCTGGAAATTTAGGACAGCTCCTAAACGCATTTTTGAAACCTTTTGCACTCAAGCAGCACCAAGATGCACCAGCATGAATGCAACACACATAACTTTTTATTTAATTTAGAAAATCAAACTATAGATTTTTCCTATACTATATTCCCTGTAAAGAAAAATAAATGTTGGAAAATTTTTAAAATTATGAAATCATTATTTAATTAATCTTTCTATTCACATCCTGAAATTGGAAATTTCAGGGTGTGACAATAGCCCATCATGGTGAACAATGTATATAGGAGAAGCTTTTCCTAACAAATGCATATGATACAAAATGCATGCAACCTAAGATTCAAGGATGCCTATACATCATGTTACATATGCTATGCCAAATGCAAGACATGCATAAAGGAAAGCTATACATATGCTACAAAGGAGCTCCCACGCAAAA
Source organism: Cenchrus americanus (assembly GCA_947561735.1). Taxonomy (NCBI): domain Eukaryota; kingdom Viridiplantae; phylum Streptophyta; class Magnoliopsida; order Poales; family Poaceae; genus Cenchrus; species Cenchrus americanus. Next base: position 135,195,235 of record OX387239.1, read on the forward strand.
CTCACAAACCACCGGCTCCTCGAGGGGAGGCAGAAAGGGCTCGACACCACCGACAAAAGAGCAAAGAAGCACAAAACTCACAAGCTCCCCCTAAACTCAAGCATTAAGGCCAAAGAGCAAAAAGAACCAAGTGGCTTGATCAAGGCCACACACTTGAAGGTCACAAATTCACTTACCTTTATCATTTCTTCAGAAGTCACTTATCCTTGTCCACCATCCCCGAAAGTGATGTACCTCCATGTCACCACCGGGGTATGAGGCCGGAGAACCACCCCCATATCAACCAAATGTTCTCCGGGCCTCCCACCTGCAACTCAAAAACAAGAGCGAGAACGAGCAAATGACTCAACACTGGGGTTAGTCCCAAAGGTGTGAAACCAGTGTCGGGCCATTTCCTCAAAAGTAGGGTTAGCAACATCCATCCTACCGCGCCTATCAAAATTGCGATCCATCTTGTCAAACCTATCAAACCTGGATCCACCATAGGAAAACCACTCTCGTCTCACTGGAGGAGTACGAGTACCACGAAAAGGAAAGCGTGGTCCATAGCCCCTCTGAGACTCAAAGCTGCGACCTCTCCCAAACTCGTATTGATCACGAGGTGGAGACCGTCCAGCAAACTCAACACCACTAGACTCAAAGTGTCTACCATCTGCACCATGACCAAGGAAACTGAAACCACCAGCATCATGACCTCGGAAACCGAACTGCCCAGAAATCTAGGGAGGGCCGGTCTGACCGCCCTTCCCTAGGCAGGGCCGGTCCGACCGCCATGCCTGGTCGGTCTGACCGCCCTCTCCAGACCACCATCGCGGCTACGGGATCTCTCATCGCCCCATGTCGGAACCTTACACACAAAGCCCTTTCCCTTAGGTAGTGGCATACGAGGCTCAGGCACCCCATGTGAAGGGTGGTACCTGTCCTTGTTAGCCCACTCCTTAGCCATTCTTGCCTCTCTCTTTCTCTTATAACAAAACTCTCTCTTGTGACCATCCTTTCCACAAAACTCACAATGGAAACAAATTGGTCTTGGCTTAGGCTTGGGGTGTGGCTCTTCACAAAGCTTCTCACTAGGCTTCCCACTTGGTTTCTCACTAGGCTTCCAACTTGGTTTCTCACTAGGCTTTTCACTTGCCTTCTCACTCAGTTTTTCTCTCAGGTGGTTTGGCTTGGATGCAAACTTGTCTTTGGATGTGGGTTGCGGTGGAACTGAAACATTCTCAAATTTCCCTTCTCTCTCTCACCACTGCACTCACCAAACTTATCAGATCCCAAAGCCCAACCATCGAAGCGCTTACAACTAGCAATCATCATACTAAGCTGAGGTTCCTGACTAAACAACCAACTCAGCACTTCACGCAACTTATCATTCTCATCTTGCAAGTGACCAACACATTTTGCAAGATCCAAATTCTTTACAGCATGTAATTCACATGTGGAACAGGAAGTAGGAATAGGCACTTTCAAATCATCCTCAAGTGAAACAATGCGAGAACGAAGCTCAACAATATTCTCACACTTGGAGGCATACTTTTCCCTAAGATCAGTCAAGTCAGCTAGGAAACTAAAGCAATCAACACAATCAACCTCATCAGAAACAACAGGGATAGCCTTAAGAGAATCAATTTCAAGCTTGCTATCAAGAACCTGTGTTTCTAGCTCAGCCACTATAGTCCTAGCATCCTCGAGCAATGATCTAAGCTCCTTCCTAAGCTTCTTAGCCTCTCTAAGCATGTGATCGCGATTATCAAGCAAGTCAACCAACTCCTCATTCTCCTTGCGCAAAGAAGAGAGCTCATCACATACCTCATCCTCGGAATCCAAGTCCGAGGCGTCCTTCTGGCTTCTCTTGCGCCTGAGCTGCGAGCCATGCCGCAGAAGTCGTCCTTGAGACTCAGGCCTGTCACACAAAGGCCGTTGAGATACTTGCCAAGGTTCTTCTTCTTCTTCTTCTTCTTCTTCTTCTTCTTCTTCTTCTTCTTCTTCTTCTTCTTCTTCTTCTTCTTCTTCTTCTTCTTCTTCTTCTTCTTCTTCTTCTTCTTCTTCTTCTTCTTCTTCTTCTTCTTCTTCTTCTTCGTCTTCGTCTTCTTCTTCTTCTTCTTCTTCTTCTTCTTCGTCTTCATCACTCGAGCTTGAAGACGTGTCCTCGGAGTCCGACTCGATGTCGCTCGATCTCTTCATCTTCTCTCGAGCCCGTGTCTTCTTCCCATGTCCATGATCCTTCTTCTTGGACTTCTTCCTCTTGTCCTTGAACTTGTGCTTGTCGTGGTTGTTCTCCTTCGGACACTCAGCGAAATAGTGTCCAGCCTTGCCACACTTGAAGCATGTCCTCGTGTTCCTCCTCATGTTCACTCGGTTCTCGTGCAGCCTCTCGAACCGCCTCTTCAGGAGTGCCAGCTCGTCCTCTCCAAGCACGTCGAACTCCTCATCTGGCATGGACATCAAAGAGGACAAAGAGAACATCCTGGTGGATGGGTTAGTGTTAGCCTTTCCTTTTGAACCACCAACGAGGGCAAGACTATGAGAGTCAGTCGGGCCCTCGAGCTTGGCTGTCATGCCCCTATCCACCTCAGCCAACTTGAGCTTCGAGAACAACTCATTCACCGTCAGAGTGTCATACTTCTCCGACTCCACAATGGCCTCGAACTTTCCGCCCCAAATCGTACGATCCAAAGAGTGTAAGAGCTTGACAGCTCTATCATGATCATCGTATGGGAGCACGTCCACATTGGCCCTCATGTTGTTCACAACCACCGTGAACCTCTGAAACAAGGCATTGATGGACTCACCGGGGAGATGAGTGAAGTTCTCGTACTCTCTCCGGTAGGTCGCATACATCCGTGCCTGAACCTGGACATTCCCAACATGAGCCTCCTTCAACACCAACCAGATTCTACAAGCCAAGTGCTCGGTGTGCACCCAATCGAACTCGGGCTGACACAAAGCACGAAACAAGTAGTCGACCGCCTTATTGTTGGCGTCGAACATGTCCCTCGATCCTGGAGTGAGGAAGTTCATCGGCTGGACATAGCCTGTGTCCACCATGACATCCCAAAGGATCTAACCCTTTCCACGGAGGAACGCCGCCATCCGCTTACTCCACATCTGGTAGTTCTTTCCATCGAAGTGTGGAGGACCCGGACCCCGTTCCTGGTACGCCATCCTTGGATCTTAGACTGGTTAGAGTCAATAAAGACCTGAACCGGCTCTGATACCACTTGAAGGACCGATTAGGCGACCAGAGAGGGGGGGGGGAGAGAATGGGAGCCGATAAAAATTCTTCTCGAAGGAGATTGAAACTCCAACAAGATGAACTCGCTTGGTCGGACCCCCAAAATCACACACTCCGCACTTCTACCTTCCATTTGCCAAACCCTCATAGCCACTAGAGTGCTACTGGTCCTAGGAACAAACACTACCAGCAACCTCAACACCCACGCACCCACGATAGCGGAAACAACTCTAAAGCTGGCTGTCCAGAGGGGGGCGGTTAGACCGGGTATGGGGGGCGGTTAGACCGCCTCCACCAGGTAACCAAGAAATCCTTCGAAACACCTCTTCCGAGCACCAAAACGCACCACGGTTTCACCAACAAAGATCTCTGGTCAAGGCCATGCTAGCTACCAGAAAATCTTGGCGAAAACCAAAACTTCACCCAGGGGCCTAGGGGCGGTTAGACCGGCTACCAGGGGCGGTCTAACCTCCTGTACCCAGCAACAAACTCAAGACAAAAACTCCTAGCAAACCACACTAAAACGAGCCAAGATTTCACCAGAACGCTTCTCTGATCAAGGTGAACAAACTCACAGAGAAACATCCAGCAAAATCAAACTTTCTTTGGAAAGGCCTAGGGCGGTTAGACCTGGTGCCAGGGGCGGTTAGACCTCCCTCCCCTGAGCACAAAGATCCGAGTGAAAACCCAAGCAAACGGACTCGAAACGCTCCAAGATTTCAACCATACAATCCCTGTTCAAGGCCAACATGCTACAAGAAGATCTCGGCCAAAATCAAAATTTTCTCCGGACGAGCCCGGGGCGGTTAGACCGCCCCTCCTACGCGGTTAGACCGCCCACAGAACGGGAAAAAGGGGAACCGCGGGTCAACCCTCAACGTTGCATCACCCGATCTCCCGATTCACCCAACGGATTGCAGCGAAACTTTGGGGATGCCTGGGTCACCTCATGGACGACCTCTCCCTCAAAGGAATTGTACCGAAACGCTCTCAATCATGGGGGATCGTAAATCTCGTGACCAAACCTCAAGAACTCGAGTTCCAATGAAAACCACCAAATCGGAGAGCTTTCCACGGGTTTGGAGGGGCAAGGTCACCAAGAAAAGAGGCACAAGGTCCTCATCTGTGACTCCCACACCAAATCCCACAAACAAACACCTCCAAAACTCTGCCACGAAAATCCCAAGAAAAGGCTCCGAAAATCACCAAAAAGGGAAAACGGGAAAGAGAACAAAAGCCTTGAGGAACCACACCGAATCATCTATACATACCATATAGGTTCATGCAAGGTCTAGCTTGCCTCCCAATCATCCTACCCTCTCTCAAGATCTCGCCATGAAGCTCTCAAGCTAGTCCTCTAAAATCCTAAGGAAAATAGCAAGGGAAAAAGCAATGCAAATGAACTAGGGTTCCAAGAGTTGGCTGCCATCCATCCCCTCAAAAAGTATATACGGAGGCACCCAAAAGACTAAACTATCCTTACTTAATAAATAAGGATACAAGCCCCTCAAGGGTGAATTTGGAAGTCTTCGGATTTTCTTAATCGAACGGATGCCCGGCGACCGCAACCTGCTTAGCCTCGACGCAAGCCTTGCGATCCCGACGCGTGTCCTCCGCTTCGAAGCATCTCGGCGCCAGCGACCGGGCGGTCGGAGGCCGCCCCCCGGGCGGTTGGGACCGGCCCGGGCGATCTAACCGGCCCAGGCGGTCTGACCGCCCCTCCTGGGCGGTTGAACCGGCCTGGGTGGGCGCACCTCCTCGTCGAGTCTTCGGCCTCGGTTTTGTGGCTCAACCGAGTAACCCAATTGTTTTCTGGTGAACCACTGCAAACCCCGCGAACTCGGTGTAGCCTCCGCCAATCTCCACTCATGACTTGTTGCCCACGTAGTCCTGGCTCGACCTTGGTTTTGAGGCTCTACCAAGAAACCGTCCACGACTTCATCTTGCTGTTCATGCCACCATGCGGCACGCACTTGATCCCGCTGGCCACCGGATCCCTCGAACGAAGCCTACTTGTTTTCTCCACACCTGGAGGCCTCACCGGCGACGACCTTTCGCGCTTGTTCTTCACCTGCACCAACACGAGTCAAGCCGCAACCTGCACCTGTAATACTTAGCCAAGAATCAGTCCACACAACGTTGTCAATCACTCATCACACAAGGTAGCGACCATCCACCGGTTCTCGAACCACACATGGTCCTCACGCTTCTTCGACAAGCGCGCCACCGTAGTTGACGTCTCCGACAAGGAGGTCATCGACCTCTTCCAAGACGGTCTCTATCACCGTCGCACCTTCGAAGACTTCAGTCGTCACCGCCCGAGCTCCATCACCCACCTCAAGGACATGATCACCTCCTGGGTTGATGAAGAAGATAAGGCTTACGCCAAGTATGACGCCATTCGTGGCAAGAGCAAGCAGAACACGGGCGGCAACAGCAACAACAACGGGAACCAACGCGGTCGCAACAACAACTACCCGGGTCCCAATCGCAAGCGCAAGCCAGACAACACTGTCGCGGCTATCCAGCGCCCTGCGAAAGAGAACTCGAAGAAGACCTCTGGCGGCTTCAAAGACTTGATGAAAGAGAAGTGCCCATGGCATCTGGACGGCAACCACACCACCGAGCAGTGCTACCAACTCCGGCGAGCACTCAAAGACACTCCAGAACCACGGCACCCTCATGACAAGAAAGGCAAGAAGAAGGCCGGCGAGGGCAACGGCGACTTCCAGGAACCCGACAAGACGGTGAACGTCCTCTTTGGCGGACTACCCAACCGACGGGTTCAGAAAGCCACTCGACGAGAAGTCATGAGCATTGAACCAGCGGTTCCGACCCCTCTCCGGTGCTCGGAGGTACCTATCACTTTCTCCCGCGCGGATCAATGGACAAGCTTCTCTGAACCTGGACGGTTTCCACTCGTCCTGAAGCCGGTGGTCGCGGGCTCCAAACTCAACAAGGCCCTCATCGACGGTGGAAGCGGGCTCAATGTCCTTTTCACCAAGACCTTGAAGAAGATGAAGCTCGACATCACCCACATGCTCACTAAGAGCACTTCTCCCTTCTACAGCATCGTCCCTGGGAACGCGGCTATCCCACTAGGCTCAGTGGACCTGCCAGTTACCTTCGGGGAGACAAGGGAAAACTACCGCATCGAGTACATCAAGTTCGAAGTCGCAGACTTCGAGACTTCCTACCATGCCATCCTCGGCAGACCAGCTATCGCCAAGTTTATGGCGGTACCTCATTACACATACTTGGTACTCAAGATGCCAAGTCCGGCCGGTGTACTCTCACTGCAAGGGGACTTGAAGATATCCTTCGACTGTGACACAGAAGCTGTGGAACTCACAGCCACGAATCAAGTACCCAAAGCAATGATGGAAATCTAGGCTGCATCCAAGAAGCTTGCCCCAAGTGAACTCGACATCCCAGAGAAGTCGGACAAAGCCAACAAGCCTCAGGCAGCTGAGGAGGTTCAAGTCAAGACAATTGACCTCGGGACGGCGACGACGAAGCAAGACCACCACCATCGGGGCGGGCCTCGACCCGAAATAGGAAGACGCGCTCATCAGCTTCCTCCGGGCTAACCGAGACATCTTCGCGTGGAAACCAGCGGACATGCCAGGGGTGCCCACGAATCTGATCGAGCATTCACTCAACGTCGATCCTAAAGCTACCCCGAAGCGACAGCACCTCCGCCGCTTCACCGACGACAGACGGGATGCCATCAAGAAGGAACTCGCCAAACTACTCGCGGCTGGCTTCATCAGAGAAGTCTTCCATCCTGAGTGGCTCGCCAACCCCGTCCTCGTCCAGAAAAAGAACTCGAACGAGTGGAGGATGTGCGTCGACTACACCGACCTCAACAAGCACTGCCCCAAGGACCCCTTCGGGTTGCCGCGGATAGACCAAGTCATTGACTCCACGGCGGGCTGCGACCTGCTCTGTTTCCTCGACTGCTACTCCGGGTACCACCAGATTGCAATGAAGGAAGAAGACTAGGAGAAGACCGCGTTCATCACCCCGTTTGGCGCGTACTACTACACGACCATGTCCTTCGGGTTGAAGAACGCCGACGCTACCTACCAGCGAGCTATCCATGCCCGTTTCAAGAGGCAACTCAACAAGAACGTCGAAGCCTACGTGGATGACGTGGTCGTCAAGACCAGAAACTCCGACATGCTCATCGCCGATCTTGAAGAGACTTTCGCATCCTTGCGAGAGTACCGCTGGAAGCTCAACCCGAACAAGTGCGTTTTCGGTGTACCGTCGGGCAAACTACTCGGCTTCATCATCAGCCACCAGGGCATCGAAGCCAATCCCGCGAAGATCTCCGCCATCACCAGCATGAAAGCTCCCATGTGCATCAAAGACGTGCAGAAGCTAACCGGGTGCATGGCGGCCCTGAACAGATTTATCTCGAAGCTTGGAGAACAGGGGCTCCCCTTCTTCAAACTACTCAAGCATCAAGAGAAGTTCGCGTGGACTCCAGAGGCAGACCAAGCCCTTGCTCAGCTCAAGGACTTCTTATCCAAGCCACCAGTCCTCACGGCTCCTCGCAAAAAGGTGCAGCTACTGCTCTACCTCGCTGCGACTACTCACGTGGTCAGTACTGCCATTGCCGTCGAGCGGCAGGAAGACGGCCATGCCTACCCAGTGCAGCGACCAGTCTACTTCGTCAGCGAGGTCCTGTCAGAATCCAAGCCACGCTATCATCCCGTACAGAAGCTACTGTACGCAGTGCTCATCACCTCACGGAAGCTACGACACTACTTCCAGGAGTACTCAATCTCTGTCGTCACCGATTACCCGCTCGGCGACATCCTGCGGAACCAAGATGCCACTGGAAGGATCTCGAAGTGGGAAGTCGAACTCGGCGCCCTCAACATCGACTTCAAGCCACCGACAACCATCAAGTCGCAGGCACTAGTCAACTTCATGGTGGAGTGGCGGGAAAATCAGCTACCTACTCCAACCGAGCGCCCAGAGCACTGGGTGATGTACTTCGACGGCTCGCTCAAGCTTGAAGGCACAGGTGCAGGGGTACTCCTGATTTCCCAAATGGGCGAACAACTCAAGTACGTCCTGTAGATCTTTTGGAAGGTCTCGAACTATGAAGCCGAGTACGAAGATCTACTATACGGGCTCCGCCTCGCAGCTTCATTAGGCATCAAGCGGCTACTAGTCTACGGCGACTCCGTAGTGGTCATCAACCAAGTCAACAAGTCCTGGGACCGCAACAAGGAGAACATGGACGCCTACTGCCTAGAAGTCTGCAAGCTCGAGAACTAGTTCTACGGTCTCGAGTTCCATCACGTCGTCCGCGACAACAATGTTGTAGCGGATGTCTTGTCAAAGCTTGCTTCTACTCGCGCTCAAGTATCAGCGGGTGTCTTCGTCCACGAGCTTCACACGCCATCCATCCCGGAGCCAGCGCCACCGACCACTGATCCAGCACATTCCCCGGCTGGCCAGGAGGTCATGATGATAGACGTGGACTGGAGGCAACCCTTCATCGACTACATCCGCGAGCAGAAGGTTCCATCGGACAAGAACCTGGCCGAGCAACTCATTCGCTGCGCCAAGTCCTACGTCCTAGTCGGAGACAAGCTCTACAGGAGGGGCGCATCTTTCGGAGTACTCAGGAAGTGCATCCCCCGAGAAGAAGGCAAGGGCATCTTGGAGGAGATCCATAAAGGCGTCTGCAGCAACCATGCATCCTCACGCACGCTGGTCAGCAAGGCCTTCCGATGAGCTTTCTACTGGCCCACAGCCTTGGGCGATGCCGAAGAACTCATCAGAAGGTGCCAAGGGTGCCAATACTTTGCCAAGCAACAACACGTCCCGGCCTACAAGCTAGTCACCATACCGCCAACCTGGCCTTTCGCCTGCTGGGGGCTCGACATGATTGGGCCTCTCCCGACTGCGCTAGGTGGATTCAACAGGGTACTGGTGGCCATCGACAAGTTCACCAAGTGGATCGAGGTCAAGCCTGTCACATGCCCCAAGGCCGACAGAGTAGTCGACTTCTTGGACGAACTAGTGCATCACTACGGACTACCCCACCGCATCATCACAGACCTGGGCTCCAATTTCAACAATCACCAGTTCTGGGAGTACTGCGAGAACAGCGAGATCGACGTCCGATATGTCTCAGTTGCCCATCCTCGGGCCAATGGACAAGTTGAGCGTGCCAATGCGATGGTACTCGACGCTCTCAAGAAGCGGCTACACGATGCTGCTAACTCAAAAGGAGGCAAGTGGATCAAGGAACTACCCAATGCGCTCTGGGGACTACGTACTCAACCCTCCAAGCCAACGGCACAATCGCCATACTTCCTGGTCTACGGCTCCGAAGCAATCCTCCCCGCCAATGTCATGTGGGATTCACCAGCAGTGGAACAATACGACAAAGGCATATTTGAAGATAACAGACGAATTGATATCGATGGACTCGAAGAAGCTCGCTGCGCCGCCCTCGTCCAATCAGCAAGGTACCTTGAGGGTATCCGACGCTACCATGATCACAACGTCAAGGAACGTTCCTTCAACGTTGGTGATCTCGTCCCCCGCCGCATCCAGAACACGGAAGGACTACACAAGCTTAGCTCGCCCTGGGAAGGTCCCTTCACAGTTGCAAAGGTGACCGGACCAGGCTCCTATCGCCTCTAGACACTTGAAGGTGAAGACGTCAGCAACTCGTGGAATATCGACCAGCTCTGTCGATTCTACACCTAGTCTCTCGACTACCCTGGGGGCTCAAGTCTGCACGACTACCTCAAAGACCCCTTCGCTGTAAGCGGCCTCCGAGTCCAGGCACTAGTCTCCGAACTACTCTACTCCAAGATCCAGCGTTAACGGCTACTAACGGATCTTGGGCTGCTCAGAGCGACAAAGGACTCCAGCAGCGGTCTACTAAGAGACCATGTACTCTTAAGGTCCAGCCTATACGGCTACTAATGGATCTACTGCTGTAAGCGACTATACGCCCTAGCACCACTCAGCCGTAGGCAGCCTCCGAGTTCTGGCGACTACTCTTGTAAAACGGCCCTGGCCATCCAGGTGTATTTCTCCCAGTAATAAAGTTTGATTATCTATCAACTGACTTACTATGTTTCCCTCAACGGGTCTACTGGCGAGTACCTCTACTCGTGACAACTCCATGATGGGAACTCCGCATACATACATCGCGACAACGAGTACTCATTTATGGAAGTCTTTCTCATTCATATTTAAACAAGTTCATTACAGCTTTGTTTATCTACAACTACTGCTGCAAGCTAACCCTACAGGACTACTGGATGTTCAACTTTTCGGTGACTTGTTCAGCAATTGGTGCCATCTGCTCCAGGAGCTCCGCGTACTGCTCATCAGTACAGTTGGCGGCCAGTCCGCCCGCGACTATGTCCACCGGAGCCTTGGGGAAGTATGACTTCATATACGCTAAGACTTGATTGGGAATCGACTTCGCCAAATGCTTGACGTACGTCGCCAGACGACTGGGAGCTTCTCTCAGCCGATCCACCAATGGAGCTATCTTCGGCCCGCCCGGATGAGGCACCAGTAGCCTCGCAATGGGAAGTGCGGCTTCTTCAAGTTCTTTCAGCTGGGCCCGCAACTTCTCGCAGTCTTCGTTCAACTTCTGCAGGGATTTGTAGCAGTTGACGAGGTCACGATCCGAGGCAATTCGGAGCTCCATGTGCTTATCGCACTCGTAAGCCAATTGCTTATAGTCATATTCAAGTACCTCACGGGCCTCCTTCTCCCAGTAGAAGAGGTTCTTCATGTCGACTTCTGAAGCCTTCAGTTGCTCGACCCGGGTCTCAAGCTCTGCAATCAACAAGTCGGGGTTAGACCACTGCAAGACATCTCCAATGGGTACTCGACAAGACAGCACCGTACCTTTGTTCTTGTTGCAGAGCGACTTGTTCTTTCGCACCATCTCGTCGCTCTTCACCTGCATGTCCTGGACTTCATTATGGTAATGGGCGAAGGCGCCGTCAAGCTTCGACTGGAGCATGGCGGAGTGCTTCTGGGCCTTTGCGAGTTGTTCCTCCAATGCTTCCGCCCGGAGCACTGTGTCGCTGTATCCCTGGAGCATGTCAGATTTTTCTCGGGATCTCTCCACGACATCCTGCATGAGATAACAACTGTTACTTGGGTACTCAGCATCTATGGCAGATTGACTACTCAAGGGTACCGACAACTTACTTTCATCCACTGCTCGGCCTGGCGCATCGCCTCCAAGTGACGCGCTACTACCGCCGGGTCGACGAGGTCGTCCGCTGGGAGTTCAATCCCACCACGACTACTCGTGGCGGCTCCAGACATTGGTGCCGAACGGATCGGCTCCGCGTCCTGAATCTCCGGCGAACGAACGACTACTTCCAGGCTGGAATCTAGCAGTACTTCGTCGCGCTTCTCCTCGACCATCGCGGGGGCTTCTCCGCTGGCTCAGCCGGCTCGGCTGCTGCCTCGGCGGCTTCTTGGGTCTCCGGCACAAAGCCTTCAACGGGCACGACCTCAAGGATGGTGTTTCCTTCGGCTTCGGCTCCTGTCAATAGAAGACAAACAGGATTAGTTTCCCGGGGGCCACGACTACTCTTCGACGAAGACTGCGTCTGCGCAGTGTACTCACCTTCTACCATGCTGGCCTCCGGCAGTGTAGCCTCCACGGCCGGCGTCTTGGTCTCAGCTTGAGTGACGGGAGCGGACTCTTCAGCGGCTGGCGCGGAATCCTCTTCAGCCATTACTGTGCTGGGTTCATCCTCCTCCCAGGTCAAGTCCATGGATTTCCTGCGCAGTACACAACTGGTTGTTAACCAAGTACGACTACCAAACTACATGTACTACTCAGGAAGGATCTTCACTTACAAGCTCGACCGGACTACTGTCACGGTTGGGGCACCAAGTATGCTGGCAATGTCGACTAGTCCAGCTTCAGCAGGCGCCTCCTCTTCGACTTCAGTAGCCGCTGGCTCTCCAGTAGCAGCTGCTGCAGCTGGCTCAATCCTGTCCTCAGCAACCGGCGCCTGCGGCACGGCTTCTGTCATGGCGGGAACTGGGTTGCAGCTCCTCTCAGCCGGTTCCCCCACAATCTTCCAGTCGCCTTCTTCCCCTTGGTCTACGGGGTCGAAAGGCGGAATCTCCTGCAAGCAACAGAATTTTGTTGTTAGCATACACAACATCGAGAAACAAGTACTCGACTACCCTACTCGAGGATTTTACCTCTTGGGAGTGGTCTCAGTGACCTTGAGCTTCTTAGCCACGCGCTTGCGTGCCACGTTGCGCGGCCTCCTTGGCGGTGCAGGCAAACTAGCCTCCAAGCTAGTTGGAGGATCTTGGACGAGAGGGACGTTGGGCAGTCTAGGGCGGCTGAATCTTGACCGCAGCTGTAACTGCTCTTGAAGCGTTTCCTCATCATCTTCGTCCGATGTGTCTTCGACGACAACATTGTCGTCCCCTTCACCGACTTCGCGACGCTCTTTGGCCTTGCCCTTCCCTTCCTCTGGGATTTCGACAAGTCGAGGAGGCGAAGCCGGTTCAGAGACAAACTTCACTATGTCATCCTGCAACAAGCACATTGGGTGAGCTTGACTACTACTACATAATCAGTACTCGACATTGAGTACGGCTACTTAACTCGTTCGGTGGGCGCGCGGTGGAGTACTCCGGGACTGGACAGGGTGTGTACACCGGCATGTCCTTAAAGATCCTGCCCAGCCTGTCGATGATGTCGTCGTCGTCAATCTCGTCACCAGGCATCCGCGACGAGTCACCCTCGCCGGTGTACTGGTAGCCGAGGGTGTCGCGAGCCATCAACGGCTGCATCCTCCTCTTCTTGAAGCTGAAGGCCACATGCTCGGCCCTCAGCCCGGCTTCCCTCAAAGCCTTGATCTTCGTCAGCAGTTCAGGTAGCTGGATACCCTCCTGCATCGTCGGCTCGGTATTCCACCAGGGCCGGTGCTTTGGCTGCTTCCCGCTGGGCTTCGGCAGCTCCGGGTGGTGGTTGGTGACGTAGAACCACTTTGACTTCCAATCCTGGTTGGAGTCGATCAACTTGTACGCCAGGTATTGCTCCGCGGCGTCCTCGCGCATCTAGATGCCGGCCCCTCCGACTACTCGGGGGTCGTTGGCGCTCGGCTGGGGCTTCACGCGGAAGAACTTCCGGAAGTGTACCCAGTGGGGTTTGATCCCCAGGAAAGCTTCGCAAAAATGGACGAAGACGGAGGTGTGGAAGATACCATTGGGGTTGAGATTGAGGTACTCAATACCGTAGTACTCCAAGAGCCCCTTGAAGAAGTTGCTCGCTGGGAGAGCTAACCCGCGCTCCACAAACCGCGTGAACATCGGGATCTCATCCGGATTCTTCTCCATCGGGTACGGATCTCCCATGGTGGTGCGCCACATGTCGACCTCTTTCTCCCGGAGAAATCCGCTGTTGAGCAGCGCCAACAGGTCCTCAGTCTTGGTCTTTGACTTCTTCCATTCCTTGTTGGGATTTGGACGCGGGGGAGACACCGGCGGCGTTGACCCTGCGGTGGGTCCAGCGGCTTCCTCTCGGGATTTCTTCTTCCCACCGGCGGTCTTCAACCTCTTGGATGGTGAGGGCTTCATTCTCCAAGATTACCGGGTCTTTACTCGCATTCGCTCGGGGGCTGCAGTGGTGGCTATCCGCGGCGGCGCACCTGGATCTACGATCTACACTGAGGTGGCAGTGTGCACTGGCGGCGGTTTCTAGGCGAGATGTGCTCCGAATGGCTGCAAGTGTGTGGGGTGAAAAACCCTAAGGGTTTTGGCTTCTATTTATAAGTCAATAGGCGGCTCCGCACCGGCCGGATGGATATGTTTCAACACGGCTGACTCAGCGGCAGCGCCTGACCCTTCAACTTCCAGTAGTCGATGCGCCTTAACTCGGGGTTTGGCTACATCTAATCAATTCCCTGGGCCGCGACAAGAATCAAGAGCAACTCAGGACACATTCTACATACAAGATGACCCTTCATTTCGAGATGAAGTACTCGACTCCAGGCTCGGGGGCTCCGTGCCACGTGTCCTTCGGTTTTTTCTCCGGATTTTGCGGGATAATCTTGCCAGAGCTTCAGATTGACCCTCAGCCAGAGTCTACGACTCAACCTAAGGCTCGAGGATTACTCCATATGGAGTGCAATTTTGCAATCGCACTTCCATATACATTTCGGCTTCATGACAACACGGGTATTGTTGAAGACTTTCAAGAGCAGAACTCAAGGACGCTTGTGGACTACTCGAGAAGACTTCATGATTACTCGAAGATCAGCTGGAGTACCTTCCAGCCTCGGGATGCTTCAAGTATTCTTGAGAACTTTCGACTTGTAGTACTCGGGGACGCTTGAGGACTACTCGTGAAGGCCGTCAAGTCTACTCGAAGCTATCCTGCTCGACTACAAAGTACTCGGGGGCTTGTCGTATGGACCTCCCTGGGTCCACTACCTCGGTGGGTACCAGGACCGACTACTCGGTGGGCCCCTGGGACTACCCGACTTGTGCCGCACGGTACCTGATGGCGTGAGGCGCAAGGACTACGGTGGAGAAGTACTCGGATAGGAAGCTATACATACCTTGTACTGTGTAGAGGACTCCTAGATGAACACGGCTAGTACTCTCTCCCTAAACCGACCTGTTGAAGGATCGGATGGCGACTAGAGAGGGGGGGAGTGAATAGGAGCCGGTAAAAATTCTTCTCAAAGAACCCGGCCTATACCCTAGTCAAAACCCGGTCACACACAAGCGATGGATCGAATCACACACCAACCGCCAAGACAACAAGGTTATGGATCAACCTCAAGTCTTAGGAACGATTCCTTGAAGCACACGCGGAAGCACAAAAGAAGGAATGGAGGAATCGAACCAAGAAGCAAAGCACTCAGGCTCTGGCGGACCGTCCGGCCTGGTGGGGCGGACCGTCCGCATGGGCCACGCGGACCGTCCGGCCTGCTGCCGCGGACTGTCCGCACACACACCACGGACCGTCCGGCCCTGCGCCGCGGACCGTCCGAAAAAGCAAACAGAACCTCCAGAGACGACCCCGAATAACGGACCGTCCGCGGGGAGCACGCGGACTGTCCGCCAGGCACCCGCGGACCGTCCGCCCGGTACACGCGGACCGTCCGAAACTTCGCCCAACGAAAACTCAAAGCCACGACGGATCGAAACAAAAGGCAAGCAAGAACACGAAGAACACCCGACGAACAGGGACGGGGCAGACTGTACGCCTGGTCCTCGCGGACCGTCCGCGAGGTGCAGACAGAGCAGAAAACGCACGACCCCGAAAGTCAACTCCCCCAAATCATCATCAGATTTCCCAAACGGTAGAAGCTATAGAGACAAGGGTTTGGGGACATGAAAAGTGTCACACAAGGATGCTATAGCCCAAAAATCTTGCCTCCTAACTCCCTAAATCACCGGGAATCGCGAATCCTTTGAGCACCACCAAAAGCTAGAGCACCGAACGAAAATCCTTGAATCGAAGTGGTTTCCCGGCGTTTGAGGGCACAAGATCAATCACAAAGATGCACGAGACATCCATCCATGTTTCCCTCAAAGAAATCCGGGGAGAAACCCACTCAAATCCGCGGAATCACACCGAGAACAAAGGCACCAAAAACAAGCACGAAAAAGACTACGGAAAACTCAACGCCGAATCTTTTATACAAACCAGGAAAGATTCACAAGGTCTAGCATGCCGCCCTAGCATCCATCCCTCTCAACAAATCTCACATGAAGCTCTCATGCTAGCCTAGAGAAAATGGAGAAGAAAATAGCTATGAAAAATGAGAAATGGGAGGGGGGAAATGAAACCCTAAGTCGCGGAGAGAGAGAGAGCCATCCACACACACTCATGGCTTATATATCGGGTCCCGCCGGTGTGGGAAATGACTCGACTACCCCTAACTCAACTAGTGGCGATACAACCCACGCAGGGGCAATTATGTAATGTTTTTGGGTCTTGCCATCGGACGGCCACGCCTTCGCCGCACCCCGCGTCCTCCCGATGCAAGCCATGCGATCCCACCGCGTGTCCTCCGCTTCGAAGCTTCCCGACACGCCCGGATCCCGTCTCCGTCGTGTTGGGTCTTCGGACTTGGTTTTGAGGCCCAAACCAAGAAACCGTCCTCCGATGGTTTTGTGGGCAAACCACCAAACCCCGCATGCTCGGCCCGGCCTCCCGGCACCGTGCACCGGCTCGATCGTCCACGACCTCGTCTTGCTCGTCTCGCCACCATGTGGCCCGCACCTAGTCCCGCCGTCCACGGGTCCCTCGAACCGAGCCTACTTGTCTCTCCATCTTCCGGAGGCCCCTCAAGGATGAAGACCTTTCGCGCCCGTTCTTCACCTGCAACAACACGAACTAGGCCACAGCCTACACCTGCGCACCGAGCCAAGAGTCAGTCCAACACCCGTTGTCAATCACTCATCACTGAGGAGCGGTCATCCACTGACCAGCGGGACGCTCCTGGTCCTCAATCTCCGCCTTGATGAGTGCATTGACAACACACAACGCGAAATGAAATTCAGAGAAAGAAAGAAAGGAAGAAGAAAGAAAAATAAAGAAGCTCAACTCATGACCAAAACCAAAGAAAGGCAAAGAAAGGTCACAAGCCAAGCAAAGCACAAACTCCACACTGAAAACAGCAAGAAAGCTCCCCCTGAACATGTGGATGCAAACTTCCAAATTTTAGCTCACCTCTTCTGAATTTTCATTAAGCTCACCTCTTCTCCCCCTTGTTGACAATGTATGAATCAAGGTGAAAATGCAGAAATGCAAAACAAAGCATATAAACATCTACATGAGCTTCTCAAATAGGCCAAATTTAGTGACAAAGGCTAGAAATGAGACAAAGAGCACATATATGGATCATAACATAGTCAAAGCATTGCCACAAGTAATATATGGAAATATAGGCATGTGACAAAGCAATTTTTCAGATTTGAATAATTATATCAAAAGATGGCTCACTTCAAATGTAAAAGCCTATCCATGTCATATTCAAGCCAAGAACATGCATATCATTCAGAGATCATACAAGGACATCCAATTCTCAACAAAAGATCATTGCAAACACCCATAAAGCAAAGCATGTCATGTTAAAGCTCATGAGCCATGTGTCCACTTCGGGGAGACTTCTCCACTGGTGAACATCATGCAACGTGTTTGGCACCCATGTGTGAAAGAGAAGACATTTTAAGCATAAACAAGGTGGGTAGAGCATTTTTCAAGCATACACACTTCTTTTCAAGATTAATTCATTTCATGGTACATGAAGTGCCTTTGCGGCAAAAAGAAGCTTATGCTCCCCCATGAATGCAACATAGGCTAAACATTCACAAAGATATTCGGCCTTTGGCCCAAATGCAAGAAAAAGACATCCAAGCACAATCTAAGCATAGAAAGCACATTTAGACCAAAACGTGACATGGATACACTACTACACATGAGTGGAGCACATTTCATCAAATTTAGTCAAGATTAGCATTTGATTCAACAAGGGCTATCTCACAATATATATATCTCAAATATTCCAAGAGCATAGCCTCACATAGCCATTTTTCCACACATATGACCAATATCTCACAAATAGCCAAACAGACTCAAATAAGGCATATAAAAGAAGCTCATCATCCTAAAATGCAATATGATACATATACAACATGATATATGACAAGATGGCTATCCTACCATGGTTTATACATCAAGCAAAGCATGTATATACATCAAAGTAAACATGGTATGATACATATGGTACAAAAAGGAAATCCCCCAAGAATCAACTAGAAAGGGCAACAAACCCCAAGTTCCCCCCGCAAGCGCACAAATGTAGCTTGGTCGAGAGGCTTTGTGAAAATGTCTGCAAGCTGATCTTGGGTAGGGACATGGCTCAACACAATGGTCCCTTTCTTCACATTGTCTCCCAAGAAATGGTACCTCACTTCTATGTGTTTGGTTCTGGAATGAAGCACTGGGTTTTTCGCTACGCTTATGGCACTGGTGCTATCACAAAGAAGTGGGATCTGGGTGCACTCCTCACCAAAGTTTCTCAAAGTGTATGAAATCCACAACAGCTGGGAACAACAACTCGCGGCTGCAACATACTCGCCTCGGTGGTAGACCGAGCTACACTAGATCGCTTGCGGAAAGACCACGAAACCAACGAGGACCCAAGAAACCGACAAGAACCGGAAGTAGACTTCCTCTCGACTCGACAACCAAAGCAAAATCCGCATCGAAAAAACCATGAAGAGAAAGAGTCGAGGAGTAAGAATACCAAAGGCCAAGACCAAGGGGGCATCGTAGGTACCCGAAAATCCTCTTGACGGCCTGTCGATGTGATGTCCTCGGCGAAGCCTGAAAACGAGCGCACAGACACACACTGAACTGTATGTCTGGCCTCGTCGCCGTCAAGTAGAGGAGGGAGCCGATCATGCTCCTGTAGTCCCGCTGGTCCACTGGTTCTCCGTCCTCGTCCGCATCCAAAGTAGCCGTACTCCCCATGGGAGTCAACATCGGCTTCACATCTTGCATCTGGAACTTCCTCAGCATGTCTTTCGTGTACTTGGTCTGGTGCACGAATGTTCCATCCTTCACTTGCTTGATTTGCAGCCCGAGAAAGTACTGCAACTCGCCCATCATGCTCATCTCAAATTCCCCGTCGATCTCATCCGCAAACTTGGCAACAAGGTTATGTGACGAGCCACCAAAGACAATATCATCCACGTATATCCGCACAATCAACAAGTCATTCCCATGCTTGAGGAGAAACAAGGTCCTATCCACGGTACCCATCACAAACCCTCTCGCTCACCGGAAAACCTCTCAATCTCCCATACCAAGCCCGGGCGCCCGTTTCAACCCATACGAGCCCTTTTCAACCTGTACACCCTGTGAGGATACTTCTCACTCTCAAACCCCGGTGGCTGCTTCACATACACCTCCTCCTCTATGACCCCATTCAGAAAAGCACTTTTCACATCCATTTGAAACAACTTGAACCCTTTAGCCACGGCAAAGGCTAGAAGGATTCGAATTTCCTCAAGACGGGCCACAGGAGCAAAGGTCTCCTCATAGTCGATCCCCTCCTTCTGACTATATCCCTGAGCAACAAGTCTGGACTTGTTCCTCACAACCATCCCATTCTCTCCCTCTTTGTACTTCCAAACCCACTTGGTTCCTATAGGATGGAAATTTGGAGGTGGTTCAACTAACTCCCACACCTGGTTCCTCTCAAAGTTTTCCAACTCCTCATGCATAGAATTAACCCAGTTTGCATCAGATAAAGAATGTCCAATGTCCTTGGGCTCAAAGGTGGCAACAAATGCAGCATGAGCGAAATAGGAATTCCTAGACCTTGACCGTGTAGTACGTTCGTCGATGTCCCCAATGATCCTCAAAAGGGGGTGCACTTCTTGAATCCACCGGGGAGCCTCACGCCTCGAGACTACCTCCCCCCTCAACTCCAGCGTCTCTCGCTTGGTCCTCTTGTCGCACCGTCGTTGTCCATGAAGTAGACGGTCCACCTCCGTAGTGGTCGTAGGGGAAGTAGTGGGAGCACACTCTTCAGGCACATGGTTCTCTCCATCATCATCTCCAGCTTCATCCTTCTCCTATTCAAAGAGGTCCTTGGCCATCTCTTCATCACCTGCACATTCAAAGCCAAGAGAGGTACATGGCATTGTCTCGTCGAAGGTTACCTCGCAAGTCTCCATGATTTTGTTAGTCTCAAGGTTAAGCACCATATAGGCTCTAGAATGGTTAGCATAACCAAAGAAAATCCCATCACTAGACCTAGCCTCAAACTTGTCGAGTTTTCCTTCTTAAGAATAAAGCATTTGCAACCAAAAACTCGGAAATGACTCACCTTGGGTGCCCGACCATGCATAAGCTCATAACAGGTCTTCTTGAAAGCTCGCAATAAAATCCTGTTGGAAACATGACAAGCCGTATTGACCGCCTCAGCCCAAAACCTCCTAGGAGTCCTGTGCTCATCGAGCATCGTCCTAGCCGTCTCACAAAGAGTCCGATTTTTCCTTTCCACAACTCCATTTTGAGGGGGCACATAAGGGGTCGAATACTGATGTTCAAGACCTAGATCACGACAAAAAGCATCAAAACGAGAGTTCTTGAACTCTGAGCCATTATCACTGCGGATAGCTCGAATAGCAATCCCATACCTCTCGTTTTTCAACCTCACGATCAGATCTCGAACAAAACCAAATGTCTCACTCTTGTCTTCCAAGAAAAACACCCAGGCATAGCGAGAGTAATCGTCCACCACAACAAGGACATACCACTTCCCACCCACCAAGCGAACTCGAGCTGGCCCAACAAGGTCCATATGCAACAGCTCTGTCGGACGCTCGGTCATGACATCGGTCAGGGGTGGATGGGGAGTGGCTACCATCTTGCCATGCCTACACGGAGCACAAACCAAATCCTTCTCAAGCTTCAACCTCGGCAATCCTCGGACAAGGTCAAGACCACTCAAGCGGGAAACCAAATCAAAGCTCAAGTGTCCCAACCGCCTATGCCATTTCCACAAATCAGAAGAAGGACCAGCCATCAAACAGCGAGCAGGACCCAAAGAACGAGAGAAATCAGCCCTGAAAATCTGAACCTCGGGGATGATCATACAGACAAGATCACCTCGAGAATCCAGCAAACGAGACTCATAAGACTTGAAACACACCTCAAAACCTTCATCAATCAACTGAGAAACTGAAAGCAAATTGAAACCCAAAGACTTCACAAGAGCAACCCTCTTCAACGTTACCTTGTCACTCACATGCACAACACTCTCAGAAATCACCCTTCCTCGTCCATTGTCCCCAAATGTGATGTACATCTTTTCCTTCACTGGGGTGAGGCTGGAGAACCACTTCTTATCTCCGGTCATGTGTCGGGAACATCCGAGTCGATCAACCAAATGTTCTCCAAGCCTCCCGCCCGTAGTCGAAACAAGAACGAGAATGAGCTAGCGACTCGACACTCGGGGTTAGCGCAAAGAAAGTTAAACCGGTGTCGAGCCATCTCGCTCAAAAGAGGGGTTAGCAAACATCATTCCCTTGCCACCAAACTTCCCATGTCCCATGGAAGGAGTACGAGCACCACGAGGGGGAAAACGTGGTCCGTAGTTCCTCTGGAACCCAAAGCTGCGATCATCTCCCCTAAACCCGTATTGAGGACGAGTAGGGGGGCGTCTAGCAAAACCACCACGAGCCCGACCAAACCTCTCACCAGCACGCACACCATCATCTCTGCTAGCAAACCTCTCACCACCACCTCTCTGTGGGAACCTATCACCCTGAGCTCCAACTCTACCAACACTCTTCACACTTCCCACACCCCGTGGAAGTGGCACTCTAGGCTCAGGAATACCATGAGACTGGCGATACCTGTCCTGGTTTGCTTGCTCCCTAGCAAGCCTCTCATCCCTCTTCCTCTTGTAGCAAAACTCTGCTAGATGCCTCTCCTTGCCACAATACTCACACCTGAAGGGGATGGGTTTTGGTTTTGGCTCTGGCTTCTCTCTAGGCTTCTCACCCTTCTCACTCACAAACTTCACCGGTTTCTAGAAGTCATTTGTCTTAGGTGGGAATTTGGGTGGATCTTGGGTTGTGTCAAGCTTGTTGCAAAGGTGGTTGGGCTTTGGTGTGAAAGAGTTCTTGGGTGCTTTAGGAAGTGGGACTTGGATGTCTCCGATCACCTGAAACTCGGGGTTAGACTCAACACACTTCTCATACACACTCTCCCCACTGTTCTCTCCCACTTTCTCACCCAACTTCTCAAAACCCAAACCACGACCATCAGCTCTCTTGAACTCCTCAATCATGATTTCCAATTTGAGGTTCCTGCCCAGACAACCAACCCAACACCTTCCTCAAATAGTCATTCTCCTCATAGATGACATCCAAACGGGAAGTAAGTTCAAGATTGCGCAATGTAACTTCATCACAGCTAGTGCATGCATTGACAACAGGAGATTTCAAAGAAGCTTCCAAAGTGCTAATAGTAGAACGAGCATCAACAAGCTTAGCATGCATAGTAGGACATGATTTACAAGCGCCAAGCAAAGTGGGTCTAGCCTTAAGCTCATCATACTTAGTCCTCAGAGCATCTAGTTTAGCCAAAGTGGAAGCATTCTTCTCATTAAGAAACTTGATCTCATTCAACCATGCATCACACTCAAGACACTCAACATCATCAGAAGTAGTAGGAGCAAGTTTCAAAGAGTCATTCTCAAGTTTCAATTCAAGCAATTTGGACTCTAACTCTCCTACTTTCTCACTAGCATTCTCAAGTTGAGCCCTAAGATCTTTCCTCATCTTCTTAGCATCTCTCAACACACTATCACGGTTGTCAATCAAGCCATTCAACCTAGTGATCTCAGCAAGCAAAGAGTCGGGGTCATGATTTACCTCATCCTCCGAGTCGGAGTCGCTGTCTTCCTTCTCGCTCTTCTTGCTACTCGAGCTATGGGCCATGCCACAAAAGCCTTCAAGCGCCACACAACTCAATCCACTAAGGTTCCGACTTGCACTCTTCTTGCCCTTGCGCCTCTCGGCGTCTTCATCTTCACTGCTTGAGCTTGACTACGTGTCGCTTGAGCTTGAGTCGATGTCGCTTGCACCGGCCACCATAGCTCTTGCCTTGTCCTTCTTGTAGCCGCCCTTGCTCGGTCGCCGCTTGTCCTTGTCCTTGCTCTTGGACTTGCTGAAGTGCTTGCCCTTGGAGGAGTACTTGCCTTCACGCCTCGGGTGCGCCTTGTACTCGCTCATCTTGTACTTGTTCTCCTCCGCTTCCGGGCACTCGGCGATGAAGTGTCCACGCTTGCCACACTTGTAGCATGTCCCTGAGCTCCGCCTTGCATTCCTCCGGCTCTCATGTAGTCGATCAAACCTTCTTGAGAGCAAGGCCGCCCTCCTCCTCGCCCAAAGACATCAAACTCCTCATCCGGAATAGACATAAGAGAAGACAAGGAAAACCGTCGACAGAAGGGTTAGATTTAATCTTTGATCCGCCCACAAGAGCAAGACTATGGTCAGTCGAGCCCTCATGCTTGGATTGCAACTTCCTGTCAACCTCAGCCGACTTGAGCTTAGAAAAGAGGTCATCCAACTCAATGGTCAAATATTGCCCAGACTCCTTGATGGCCTCAACCTTAGCAACCCAAACATTTGGGTCCAAGACATGCAAGAGCTTCAAAGCTTGATCATGCTTAGTGTAGGGGAAATCCTCAACATTAGCCTTCATGTTGTTCACGATGGCGGTGAACCTCTGAAACATCGCATCAATGTCCTCACCGGGAAGTTGAGTGAAGTTCTCATATTGCATCCGGTAAGAGACAAAGAGGTGAGCCTTCACATGGTTATCACCACCGTGAGCAACCAACAACTTCTCCCAAATTTGCCAAGCAAGATTCAAATGGCGAACACGCTCAAACTCAGGATCACACAAGCTCCGGACCAAGTGATCAACGGCTTTTGCATTTGCCTCATACTTGGCCATAGCACCGGCATCGGTCACCATAAGAGTATGGATGTTGACCGGAATATCATAGGTCTTGTCAAGCACAATGAAATCCAACAACTTGCCACGAAGAAAGATCATCATTCGAGCCGCCCACTTGTGGTAACCCTTGCCATCGAAGTGCGGCGGACCGCCCCGCTCAACGTACGCCATCTTAGGATTCAAGACATGACAAAGTCACAAAGAATCCGACACCAAGCTCTGATACCAATTGAAGGATCCGATGGCGACTAGAGAGGGGGGAGTGAATAGGAGCTGGTAAAAATTCTTCTCAAAGAACCTGGCCTAAACCCTAGTCAAAACCCGGTCACACACAAGCGATGGATCGAATCACACACCAACCGCCAAGACAACAAGGTTATGGACCAACCTCAAGTCTTAGGAATGATTCCTTGAAGCACACGCGGAAGCACAAAAGAAGGAAGGGAGGAATCGAACCAAGAAGCAAAGCACTCAGGCTCTGGTGGACCGTCCGGCCTGGTGGGGCGGACCGTCCGCACGGGCCACGCGACCGTCCGGCCTGCTGCCGCGGACTGTCCGCACACACTGCGGACGTCCAGCCTTGCGCCGTGGACCGTCCGAAAAAGCAAACAGAACCTCCAGAGACGACCCCGAATAACGGACCGTCTGTGGGGAGCACACGGACTGTCCGCCAGGCATTCGCGGACCGTCCGCCCGGGACACGCGGACCGTCCGAAACTTCGCCCAACGAAAACTCAAAGCCATGACGGATCGAAATAAAAGGCGAGCAAGAACACGAAGAACACCCGACGAACAGGGACGGGGCGGACTGTCCGCCTGGTCCTCGCGGACCGTCCGCGAGGTGCAGACAGAGCAGAAAACGCACGACCCCAAAAGTCAACTCCCCCAAATCATCATCAGATTTCCCAAACGGTAGAAGCTATAGAGACAAGGGTTTGGGGACATGAAAAGCGTCACACAAGGATACTATAGCCCAAAAATCTTGCCTCCTAACTCCCTAAATCACCGGGAATCGCGAATCCTTTGAGCACCACCAAAAGCTAGAGCACCGAATGAAAATCCTTGAATCGAAGTGGTTTCCCGGTGTTTGAGGGCACAAGATCAATCACAAAGATGCACGAGACATCCATCCATGTTTCCCTCAAACAAATCCGGGGAGAAACCCACTCAAATTCGCGGAATCACACCAAGAACAAAGGCACCAAAAACAAGCACGAAAAAGACTATGGAAAACACAACGCCGAATCTTCTATACAAACCAGGAAAGATTCACAAGGTCTAGCATGCCGCCCTAGCATCCATCCCTCTCAACAAATCTCACATGAAGCTCTCATGCTAGCCTAGAGAAAATGGAGAAGAAAATAGCTACGAAAAATGAGAAATGGGAGGGGGGAAATGAAACCCTAAGTCGCGGAGAGAGAGCCATCCACACACACTCATGACTTATATATCGGGTCCCGCCGGTGTGGGAAATGACTCGACTACCCCTAACTCAACTACTGGCGATACAACCCACGCAGGGGCAATTATGTAATGTTTGTGGGTCTTGCCATCGGACGGCCAGGCCTTCGCCGCACCCCGCGTCCTCCCGACGCAAGCCATGCGATCCCACCGCGTGTCCTCCGCTTCGAAGCTTCCCGACACGCCCGGATCCCGTCTCCGTCGTGTTGGGTCTTCGGACTTGGTTTTGAGGCCCAAACCAAGAAACCGTCCTCCGATGGTTTTGTGGGCAAACCACCAAACCCCGCATGCTCGGCCCGGCCTCCCGGCACCGTGCACCGACTCGAGCGTCCACGACCTCGTCTTGCTCGTCTCGCCACCATGTGGCCCGCACCTAGTCCCGCCGTCCACCGGGTCCCTCGAGCTGAGCCTACTTGTCTCTCCATCTCCCGGAGGCCCCTCAAGGCTGAAGACCTTTCGCGTCTGTTCTTCACCTGCAACAACACGAACTAAGCCGCAGCCTACACCTACGCACTGAGCCAAGAGTCAGTCCAACACCCGTTGTCAATCACTCATCACTGAGGAGCGGTTATCCACCGACCACCGGGACGCTCCTGGTCCTCACCTGTAGCCCTGCCTCCCGGACTATATAAGGCGAGGCAGGGACCCTTCTCTCTCATTACACATCATCATGTAATCACATCCAATCAATCCAGAGCTACGCAGCATACAGGACATTGGGTATTACACACCTCGCGGCTCGAACCTGTCTAAATTGTGTGCCACATGTCTCTTCTTTCGAGTTACCGATCTCGGTGAGGTTGCTGTCGGTACTCCCCTTGGTAGGTTGCTGTCGGTGTTTTAGACCGGCAACCTACTAAGGGGAGTACCCGAAGTAGATGAATGTGACTCGCCGAGATCAGTAACTCGAAGGAAGAGACACGTGGCACACAATTTAGACAGGTTCGGGCCGCGAGGTGCGTAATACCCTACGTCCTGTATGCTGCGTAGCTCTGGATTGATTGGGTACGATTACAGGATGTGTAATAGTACGCTGTGAGTTG
Organism: Cenchrus americanus; assembly: GCA_947561735.1. Lineage (NCBI taxonomy): Eukaryota > Viridiplantae > Streptophyta > Magnoliopsida > Poales > Poaceae > Cenchrus > Cenchrus americanus. Next base: position 135,221,519 of record OX387239.1, read on the forward strand.
ATGTTCGATGAGATGATTCTAGAGATCGGTCCCTACCTCGCCTTATATAGTCCGGGAGGCAGGGTTACAAGTCGGAGTAGGGAGAGAGTACTAGTCGAGTACGTCTAGGAGTCTTCCATACAGTGCGGAACATGTACAGCTCCCTAACCGAGTACTACTCCTGTGTAGTCCTTGTGCTTCACGCCTTCAGGTGCCGTGTAGCGCAAGCCGGTAGTCCTGTGGGCCCACCGAGTAGTCGGTCTTGGTACCCACCGAGGTAGTGGGCCCGCAGAGGTCCATACGACAAGCCCCCGAGTACTTTGTAGTCGAGAAGGATAGCTTCAAGTAGTCTTGACGGCCTTAACGAGTAGTCCTCAAGCGTCCCCGAGTGCTACAAGTCAAAAGTCCTCAAGAGTAGTCGAAGCATCCCGAGGCTGGAATGTACTCCAGCTGATGTTCGAGCAATCTTGAAGTCTTCTCGAGTAGTCCCAAGCGTCCTCGAGCACTGCCTTCGAAGGTCTTCAAAAACTGCCTGTCTTGTCTTGAAGCCGGAGCTGATATGGAGGTGCGATTGCAAAATCGCACTCCATATGGAGTAGCCCCCGAGCCTTAGGTTGAGTTGTAGACTCTGGCTGAGGGTCTATCTGAAGTCTTGGCAAGCAAATCCCGAAAAATCCGGAGAGAAAAAACCGAAGGACACGTGGCACGGAGCCCCCGAGCCTTGAGTCGAGTACTTCCTCTCGAATTGAAGGGTCATCTTGAAGAATGTGTCCTAAGATGCTCTTGAGACTAGCCGCTTCCCAGGTAGTCGAGTAGAAGTAGCCGAGGCCCCGAGGTGAGGCGCGTCGGCTAGTAGAATACGAAGGGTCACGCTGAGCCGCTGAGTTATCTGCGCGTGAACTTAGCCATCCGGCCGTTGCGGAGCCAGTTTGGCTTATAAATAGAAGCCGAAACCCTTAGGGTTTTTTCACCCATTCGAGCTGTAGCCATTTCGCTTCCATCTGTGGTAGATCTGCTCCCAGCGCACGCTGCCGCCGTAGTAGATCCAAGTGCGCCGCCACCCAAAGCTTTTAGGGTAGCCCCCGTGCAGATGCGCGTGAAGACGTTTTGTTCTTGGAGAATGAAGCCGTCACCGTCCAGGTCGTCGAAAGCCGCCGGGAAGAAGAGGGGCCGCGAGGAGGCCGCCGCAGCCGCCACCGGAGTAGCGCCGCCCATGTCTCCACCGCGGGCTGATCCAAGCCGCGAGTGGAAGAAGTCCAAGGTGAAGACGGAGGATCTGTTGGCCCTCCTAAACAGCGGGTTCATCCGGGAGAAAGAGATCGACATGTGGAGGGCCGCTGCTGGAGATCCATATCCAATGGAGAAGGCCGAAGACGAGATTCCAATGTTCGCGCGGTTCATGGAGCGCGGGCTTGCGCTCCCGGCCAGCGATTTCTTCAAGGGTCTCCTCGGGTACTATGGAGTCGAGTACCTAAACCTGAACCCCAACGGCATCTTCCACACTGCGGTCTTCGTGCACTTCTGCGAGGCCTTCCTTGGGATCAAGCCGCATTGGATCCTTTTCCGGAAGTTCTTCCGGGTCAAGCCGCAGCCAAGTGCCACCAACCCAAGGGTAGTCGGAGGAGTCGGCATCCAGTTGAGAGAAGACGCCACGGAGCAGTACCTGGCGTACAAGCTTGTTGACTCCAACACTGACTGGAAGACAAGGTGGTTCTACATCACGAACCACCACCCCGGCCTCGCCAAAGCCGAGCGGACGGCGGCCCGGTGCACCGCGAGTGGTGGAACACGGAGCCCACCATGCAGAGAGGGGATCCGGCCTTCCCGAGCCGCCGGCACGCATCAAGGTGCTCGGGGAAGCGGGACCGAGGGCCGAGCACGTGGCCTTCGCTCATGAAGCGGAGGGTGCAGCCATTGATGGCTCGAGACACCTTGGGCTTCGAGTACACTGGCGACGACGACACGTCGCGGATGCCCGGAGGCGAGCTGGACGACAGCGATATCGTGGAGAGGCTGTCGCGGATCTTCAAAGATATGCCGCCGTACACGGCGTGCCCTGTCCAGGAGTACTCCGCCGCGCGCCCGCCAAAGGAGGTGAGTAGTCGTACTCCCTTAGTCGAGTAGTCATTACTTGGTGTAGACTTGCTGACGTCTTCATGTCTTGCAGGATGACTTGAAGAAGTTCATCTCCGAGCCGCAGCCGCCCCCAAGTGGGATCGAGATCCCGAAGGAGGGGAAGGCCAAGGAGAAAGAGCGGTGAGAAGTCGGTGCAGGCGATGACACCGTCATCGTGGAGGACACTTCCGACGACGACGAGATGTTGCAGGACCGTTTTCAGTTGCGGTCGAGGTTTAGCCGCCCAGGCTTACCTCATGTGCCTCTGGTGCAAGACCCCCCGACTAGCCTGGAGGCTAGCCTGGCTGCGCCGCCACGGAAGCCGCGCAACCCCCGCCGCGGAAGCGGGTGACGAAGAAGCTTAAGGTCTCAGAGACCACGCCTCAGGAGGTAAGATGTCTTGACTAGAGTAGTCGAGTACCCCATCGTGCGAGTACCATTGCTGATGAGTAGTCTTCCTTGTATGCAGGAGGTGCCACCAACGGAGCCCGTCGAAGAGGGCGACGAAGGCGTGTGGGACACAGTGGGGGAGCCAGCCGGAAGTCGTAGTCCAGCCCCCACTGTCGAGGAGCTCTTGGCGCAGCTGGAGCGCCAGCCCCCTGCTCCACAGGGGAGCACAGAGCCCGTAGCCGCCGCCGTTGAAGAGGTGGTGGCTTCAAGAGCGCAAGAGGGCACTGCGCCGGCCGCCGTTGAAGAGGAGGCGGTAGTCGCAGGGGCGCAAGAGGAGACGCCCGCCGATGGTGGACTGGTCGATATCGCCAGCATCCTTGGCGCTCCGGCCGTGACAATAGTCCGGTCGAACTTGTAAGTACTGCATCTTCGCGAGTAGTACTTGTTGTAGTAGTCGATGTTGACTGACGACCAATTGTGTGTGCTTCTGCAGGAAATCCACAGATTTATCCTGGGAGGGGGATGAGCCCTCTTCAACGGTGACGGAAGAAGTCGCGCCGCCCGCCGAGGAGTCCATTCCCGCTTCCCAGGCGGTGCCCGAGCTGCCGGCTGCCGAAACGCCGCTGCCGGAGGCCAGCGTAGTCGAAGGTGAGTACTCTTCTGAAGCTATGGAGCTCCTCGAGGAGTAGTCGTAGTAGCTGATGCACTTGTCTTCTTTTTGACAGGCGCTGAGGCTGAAGGTAGTGACATCCCTGCAGGGGTGCCCATGCAGAAGTCGACACCAGAGGCCCCCGAGGCTACGGGAGGAGCCCCCGAGGCTGCGGGAGGAGCCCCCGAGCCTGTGGAAGAAGTCGTCGAGGAGGCCGCCGTGACGGCCGGGGGAGAGGGCGTCACCACGTCGCCAGAGGTTGCTCTGGAGGTGGCTATCTGCTCCCCGGAGATCCACGACGCAGAGCCCATCCGCTCTGCGCCGATGACGGAGGCCACCGCGAGTAGTCGCGGCAGGATAGAGTTTCTCGCAGATGATCTTGTCGAGCCGGCGACGGTGGCGAAGCACCTGGAGGCGATCCGCCAGGCCGAGCAGTGGATGAAGGTAAGTAGCCGTAGCTTCTGAGTAGTCAATCCTCTGTTGTTGAGTACTCGTGTGACTTGAGTTGTCTATGCAGGACGTTGCGGAGAGGTCCCGCGACAAGTCCAATATGCTGCAAGGCTACGGTGACGCGGTGCTCCGGGCTGAGGCGCTGGAAGAGCAACTCGTGAAATCACGGAAGCACGCGGCTACCATGCAGTCGAAGCTCGACGCCGTCTTCGCCAAATACCACAACGACGTCCAAGAGTTGCAGGCGAAGGGCGACGACTTGGTGCGGAAGAATAAGGGCCACCGCAACAAGAACAAAGGTATGCCGCTGAACTTGTCGGGTACTTGTTGGAGGTCGAGAAGTCCCTGACCCGCTGTACTGTTGCCGTGTTGCAGAGCTTGAGGGCCAGGTGGAGCAGCTGAAGTCCTCGGAGACGAGCATGAAGACCTCTTCTACCGGGAGCAAGAAGCCCGCCAGGTACTCGAGTTCGACTAGAAAGAACTTGCCTTCGAGTGCGAGAAGCACATGGAGCTCCAGATTGCCTCTGACCGCGATCTCGTCAACTGCTACAAATCCTTGCAGAAGTTGAATGAAGACTGCGAGGCACTGCGGGCCCAACTGAAGGAGCTTGAGGAAGCCGCACTGCCGATCGCAAGGCTCCTGGTGCCGCACCCGGGCGGCCCCAAGATTGCTCCACTGGTGGATCGCCTCAAGGAAGCTCCAAGCCGGCTGGCAGCCTACGTGAAGCACATGGCTAGGTCGATCCCAAGGCAGGTCTTGGCCTTCATGAAGTCGTACTTCCCGAAGGCCCCAGTGGAAGTAGTCGCCGGCGGAGTAGCCGCCAACTGCACCGATGAGCAAGATGCGTAGCCGCCGGGAGCAGTATGGCTCCCATCGCGGAGCAAGTAGCCGAGAAGCTTAACCTCCAGTAGCCCTGTAATAGATAGCTAGTAGCCAGGGTTGTACAAAAAACAATTGTAATGAATTGCTTAAGTATCAATGAAAGAAAATTTCCAGCAATGAGTACTCGTAGCCGCGATCTCATAGTGCGGAGCCCCATCGTGGAGTGGATGCGAGTAGTCGTACTCGGCAGTTGTTGTCCCGTTGTAGGGAGTAGACAGTAAAGAAGTTGATGAACGATCAAACTTTATTACTGAAGAAGTACACCTGGATGGCCAGGGCCGTAGTTACAGAGTAGTCGCTTGGACCCGGAGGCCGCTCACGTACCGAGTAGAGCCGGGAGCTTCGGTAGCCGCTGCGCAAAGAGATCCGTAGGTAGCCGTGTAGGCTAGATCGTAGATCCGTAGGTAGCCGTGCGGCCGGATCTTGGAGTGTGGTCTCTCGCAGACCGCCGCTAGAGTCCTTGACGCTCGTCGCGCAGCCCCGTGGTCCGTAGGTAGCCGCACGGGCTGGAGCCTGGAGAGGAGAAGTCCGGAGACTGGAGCCAGGACCCGGAGGCCGCTTACGGCGGTGGAGTGTTGGTGTAGTCGTGTAGACTTGAACCCCGGAGTAGTCGTGTAGACTAGGCGTAGAATCGACAGAGTTGGTCGACGTTCCACGAGTTGTTGATGTCTTCGCCTTCAAGTGTTTGGAGGCGGTAGGAGCCCGGCCCGGTCACCTTTGCAACGGTGAAGGGACCTTCCCAGGGGGAACTGAGCTTGTGTAGTCCTTCCGTGTTCTGGATACGGCGGAGGACGAGATCACCAACGTTGAAGGAGCATTCCTTGACGTTGCGATCATGGTAGCGTCGGATACCCTCTAGGTACCTTGCTGACTGGACGAGGGCAGCGCAGCAAGCTTCTTCGAGGCTATCGATGTCAACTCGTCTGCTGTCTTCTGAGATGCCTTCGTCATAGTGCTCCACTGCTGGCGAGTTCCATATGATGTCGGCAGGGACGATTTCTTCGGAGCCGTAGACCAGGAAGTAGGGGGATTGCCCCGTTGGCTTGGATGGCTGAGTCCGTAGCCCCCAGAGTGCGTTGGGTAGTTCCTTGATCCACTTGCCCCACTTGGAGTTAGCAGCGTCGTGTAGCCGCTTCTTGAGAGCGTCGAGCACCATCCCATTGGCGCGCTCGACTTGTCCGTTGGCCTGTGGATGGGCAACTGAGACGTATCGGACGTCGATCCCACCGTTCTCGCAGCACTCCCGTGAATCGGTGGTTGTTGAAGTTGGAGCCCGTGTCCGTGATGATGCGGTGGGGTAGTCCGTAGCGATGTACGAGTTCATCCAGAAGTCGAGTACTCGTCGGCCTTGGGGCATGTGACCGGCTTCACCTCGATCCACTTGGTGAACTTGTCGATAGCCACCAATACCCCCGTTGAATCCTCCCGGCGCAGGTTGGCGGTGGCCCAATCATGTCGAGCCCCCAAAGCAAGCGAAGGGCCGGTTGGCGGTATGGTGACTAGCTTGTAGGCCGGGACGTGTTGCTTCTTGGCGAAGTATTGACATCCTTGGCACCTCCCCGACGAGTTCTTCGGCATCGCCCGCAGCCGTGGGGCCGCAGAAAGCTCGCCGGAAGGCTTTGCCGACCGCCGTGCGTGAGGACGCGTGGTTGCGCGCACGCCCTTGTGGATCTCCTCCAAGATGTCCTTGCCTTCTTCACGAGGGACGCACTTCATGAGTACTCCGGAAGATGCGCCCCGCTTGTAAAGCTTGTCTCCGACGAGGACGTAGGACTTGGCGCGGCGGACGAGCTGCTCAGCCGAGTTCTTGTCGGAGGGGACCTTCTGCTCGCTGAGGTAGTCGATGAAGGGTTGCCTCCAGTCCACATCGATCATCATGACCTCCTGCCCAGCTGGTTGATGGGATGGGACAGTGGTCGGTGGCGCCGGCTCCGGGATGGATGGCGCATGAAGCTCGTGAACGAAGACGCCCGCTGGTACTTGAGCGCGGGTGGATCCAAGCTTTGAGAGGACGTCCGCTGCAACGTTGTTGTCGCGGACGATGTGATGGAAATCGAGACCATAGAACTTGTTCTCGAGCTTGCGGACTTCTAGGTAGTAGGCATCCATGTTCTCCTTGTTGCGGTCCCAGGACTTGTTGACTTGGTTGATGACCACTGCGGAGTCGCCGTAGACTAGTAGCCGCTTGATGCCCAATGAAGCCGCGAGGCGAAGCCCATGTAGGAGAGCTTCGTACTCGGCTTCGTTGTTTGAGACCTTCCAAAAGATCTGCAGGACGTACTTGAGTTGTTCGCCCGTTGGAGAGATCAGGAGTACCCCTGCACATGCGCCCTCGAGGTTGAGTGAGCCGTCAAAGTACATCACCCAATGCTCTGGTCGCACGGTGGGAGTGGGTAGCCGGTTCTCCCCGCCACTTCGCCATGAAGTCGACTAGTGCCTCGCGACTTGATGGCTGTGCGTGGCTTGAAGTCGATAGTGAGGGCACCGAGCTCGACCGCCCACTTGGAGATTCTTCCAAGTAGCATCTTGGTTCCGCGAGATGTCGCCGAGCGGGTAGTCGGTGACCACGGAGATCGAGTACTGCTGGAAGTAGTGTCGTAGCTTCCTCGAGGTGATGAGTACCGCGTACGCAGCTTCTCGCACAGCCGATAGCGGGCCTTGGACTCTGATAGAACCTCGCTGATGAAGTAGACTGGGCGCTGGACTGGGTAGGCATGGCCGTCTTCATGCCGCTCGACAACGATGGCGATCGACCACATGAGTAGTCGCAGGCTAGGTAGAGCAAGAGCCGCCCGCCCTTGTGAGGAGCCGTGAGGATCGGTGGCTTCGATAGGAAGTCCTTGAGCTGGGCAAGGGCTTGATCCGCCTCTGGAGTCCACACGAACTTCTCTTGATGCTTGAGTAGTTTGAAGAAGGGGAGTCCCTGTTCTCCTAACCTCGAGATGAATCTGTTCAGCGCCACCATGCACCCTGTCAGCTTCTGGACATCTTTGATGCTCGTGGGAGCTTGCATGCTGGTGATGGCGGAGATCTTCTCGGGGTTGGCTTCGATGCCGCGCTGGCTGATGATGAAGCCGAGTAGTTTTCCCGAAGGTACGCCGAAGACGCACTTGTTCGGGTTGAGCTTCCAGCGGTACTCGCGCAGTGATGCGAAGGTCTCTTCAAGGTCGTCGATGAGGGTACTGGAGTTTCTGGTCTTGACGACCACGTCATCCACGTAGGCCTCGACGTTCTTGTTGAGCTGCCTCTTGAAGCAGGCCTGGATAGCTCGTTGGTAGGTAGCGCCGGCGTTGTTCAACCCGAAGGACATAGTCGTGTAGCAGTACGCGCCAAACGGGGTGATGAACGCGGTCTTCTCCTGGTCTTCTTCCTTGATCGCGATCTGGTGGTACCCGGAGTAGCAGTCGAGGAAGCAGAGCAGGTCGTGGCCCGTCGTGGAGTCGATGACTTGATCAATCCGCGGCAACCCGAAGGGGTCCTTGGGGCAGTGCTTGTTGAGGTCGGTGTAGTCGACGCACATCCTCCACTCGTTCGAGTTCTTCTTGCGGACGAGGACGGGGTTGGCGAGCCACTCAGGATGGAAGACTTCTCTGATGAATCCAGTCGCGAGTAGTTTGGCGAGTTCCTTCTTGATGGCGTCCCGTCTGTCGTCGGCAAAGCGTCAGAGGTGTTGTCGCTTGGGGGTAGCCTTAGGATCGACGTTGAGGCAGTGCTCAATCAGTTCCCTGGGCACTCCTGGCATGTCCACTGGCTTCCACGCGAAGATGTCGCGGTTAGCCCGAAGGAAGCTGGTGAGCGCGTCTTCCTATTTGGGGTTGAGGCCTGCCCCGATGGTGGTGGTCTTGCTGGGATCGCCTGTTCCAAGGTCGATCGTCTTGACGAGTACCTCCTCAGGTGGCTGAGGCTTGTTGGCGCTGTCAGACTTCTCTGGGATGTCGAGTTCACTTGTGGCAAGCTTCTTCGACGCAGCGTAGACCTCCATCATCGTGTTGGGTACTTGATTTGTGGAGGCGATCTCCACGGCTTCTGTGTCGCAGTCGTGGGAGATCTTCAGGTCCCCTTGAAAGGAGAGTACACCAGCCGGGCTTGGCATTTTGAGTACCAAGTAGGTGTAGTGGGGCACCGCCATGAACTTGGCGATGGCCGGTCTGCCGAGGATGGCGTGGTAGGAGGTCTCGAAGTCCGCGACCTCGAACTTGATGTACTCGGTACGATAGTTGTCCCGAGATGCCCCGAAGGTAACTGGCAGGACCACTGAGCCCAGTGGAATAGC